>CAJQTU010000053.1:1200000-1831745 GCA_906901685.1 Desoria tigrina
AGTCAACTAACACAGGGACTTCATTTCCGGAATATTTGTCGTTATTCTATTTTACTAGCTATAATATTGTGACATTGATTGTTGTGTAATTACAGGCTAAGAAGAGGCTCATCATGGGGCAGAACAGGAGTATTCACATGTACAACAGTACATCCGACAAGACATGGGTCCAATGTTCTCAATCAGCTGAAAACGGTTACCTCTATTATGGATCGAGCTTGGAATTCGGAGTCGGGAAGGATGGAAACAAAGACGTTCAAGTGATGGTCTATGATAACCGGGGGCGGCTGTGGAAACAATGTAACTACAGCTGCTGGTGTGACGATTCCTGGATAATTCGTCGTGACGGTGTCAAAAAACAAAAGTATGGATCTGGATTAAGCGTTGAAGATCCAAATGGGGCATTCCATCCCTGGACTACGGACAACACCAACTTCTTCGCCGAGGAAGAGCGTCGGGAAGAAGAAGAGAGGCGAAGACAAATCGAAGCGGAAAGAAAGCGACAGGAAGAAGAAGCACGTCGGCTAGAGGAAGAGAGACGGCGGAAGGAGCAAGAAGCTTGGCTGAGAGAAGAGGCTAGGCGGCAAGCGGAAATAGAAGCAGCCAAAAGAGCAGAGGAAGCCAGACGGGTAGAAGAAGCAAGAAGAGCTGAAGAGGCTCGGAAAGCTGAAGAAGCCCGAAGGGCTGAAGAAGCTAGAAAAGCTGAAGAAGCCAGAATAGCTGAGGAGGCCCGGAAAGCCGAAGAAGCCCGAAGGGCTGAAGAGGCCCGAAAAGCTGAAGAAGCTCGCAGGGCCGAAGAAGCGCGTAAGGCTGAAGAGGCCCGGAAAGCGGAAGAAGCTCGGCAGGCGGAACTGGCTAGACTAGCCGAGGAAGAACGGAAAGCAGCCGAAGCACGCCATCAAGAAGAGCTACGGAAGGCAGAAGAAGCTCGAAAAGCAGAGGAAGCTCGCAAGGCGAAAGAAGCCGAGGAAGCAGCTGAACGAGAAAGAAGACGAAAGGAAATAGAGGAAGAGGCCGAAAGAGCTGAACGAGAAGAAAGGAGGAGGAAGTTTGAAGAAGAGCTGGAAAGAGAAGAAGAGAGACAACGCGAGCAAGAACGGCAGCGACAGCAAATGCGAATGTCCATGATGATGATGGCCCCGATGCCGATGGCACCTGTAAGTTATTCTACACCGATTAGCGAAGAGGATCGAGTTCGCTTCCTCGTCAGCGAATACTTTGCAACCCAAGGCGACGATCCAGCTGTCAAAAAAGCGGAAACAGAACTTCTGGCTAAGTTAACTTCCGAAGATAAAACCAGCATTGTGGCCGAATACTCCACCACACAAATCAATTGCCTTGCTCTTGCAGCACTGGAGTATGTGGTTCGGTCTCAGGAGTCATTTCAGGCCTTTCTGCAGATGGCCAATGGATTGGGTCAAATGATTTGGCCTCTTTACACAAAACCAGCTAATGAAGACCCAGCAGTGCCAAAACCAGAACTTGATCCTGGGATTCTTGAGACGGTAACATCTATGGAATATGCCCTCGGAGAACAACTGAAATCCCGAATAAAGGACAAATTTCCAGACGAAGTTTATCAGCTCCTCTTTGGCATCGATACTTCCATGAGCCAGGGTGTCTATGCCCCTTGCATTCTTGTCCCTCTTCTTGAACAAATCAAGTTTCCAGAAGAGACGAACACGTGGCGAATTGTTTCGGACCTACTAGAAGGGGATTGCATTGAAGACCCCTTGGTTTTGAAATCCATAACCGAATCCTGCATCGGACAAGATATCAGCAAACTGTATGGTGACCAACGTGTGGATCTCCTTCAAATCCTGTCTTACTCCATCACTTCCGACGCTTCAGAAATTAGGGTGAAGAAGTTCATAAATGAATTCATTACTCCTTCTCAGCCACAGAGTGAAAAGCAATCCACTGAATTTGATCTTGAAGATTTCTTGGAAGTTGAGCGACACCAAGTTATTCGAATCATCGATCACATGATTCGACTCGGTTGGTACGATACAGCAGAGAAGATCATCCCACTCGACACCATCACTTACTTTGATGACTACTTTACTTCCTTCGAACTCGCCGATGACACAGTCAACTACTTCATCACCCTGCTGTCGATGGACAAATACTCAGTGAAAGCTTCCACATTGTTGGCGAAAGCTGCCGTTGTCGACAAAGCCAAGCTGGTAATTGGATCTTTAACTTCTTTGGATTCCCTCGTCGAGAAGATTATAACTCCTTCTGTTGACCTCCAAATCCAAACAAATTTGATAAGCCTGCTAACTTACTGTCGCATGTATTTAGCTACAAAGGTCACTCCGGAAAAGATTCAACAACTAATTGCAATTTTCACCGCCCATATCGACCAGTTCTCTTCGACATACACGTGTGCGGGAAACGAAGGTAAATGGTTCCAAGGAATCTTGCAGCTCATCACCCTTCTTTTACAAGGTCGAAATCTGTGTCCTAAAATCCTCAAGGAAGTCGTCCAAGCCGTTGGTCCAAAGTTGGAGAAGAATATTTTGGATTACAGCAATCGAGTTGAGGAACATGCGGATATCGAAAAATGCCTTGCCCAGTCCGTTCACTTTCTTCTTGTCCCCTTTGAAGCGGTCGACCAACAGGGATATCCCATTGGAGAAAATACCTTGGAAATACTAATGACGAAGATCTCCAACAATATTGGGCACTCGGATCCACTTGTAATCTCGGACATTGCACGAGTTCTGATTACAGCTATTCCAGCCATGAAGAAGAGAGATCTTAGCGCTTCTACCTTGAAGGACGCATACACCCGTTTTGTACAACAAATGTCACAGGAGGAGAACCGAAAATATGGAAATATTTGGAAACTTTTGGGAACGATACTGTCATCGTGGGCGGAATTCCCCGAGAATCTCATCGAATCAGCTTTGGATTACTTGCTATTGAAGTACGATCAACAAGCACTCAAGGACTTGACAGAAGTAACTACGGCAGATGCTCGTGCGTATTTTGTACAAGCTGTAGGCCACCGAGCTCAAGATCAACAGTTATCCAAAGTACCAAATGTCGGGACCAAACTGGCCAAAATATTTGCAACCCTACCTGCCTCTTCAACCTTTTTACTGAAGGAAGTTATCTCGGCGTTGATGTCTTGGTTGGGGACCGATGGGTACCGACTAAGCAAGGGGGAAGTTTCCAATTTCGTCGAAACTTTAAAGACGAAGCGGTCATCGATTGACGATGACGATTTAATTGTTCAAGCCCTGTGCCAACTACTGAAGCTGAACTACCCGGATGATTCGGATGACCTGGGAATCATCTCATTTGCGAATTTATTAATTCAGGAAGGATTCGACTCAAAGCGAATCAACAGTAACGATGAACTTAGCCGTGCCTGTGATTTAATGATCCAATTTGGACATCAAAATTTTGCTAAGAACAAGGAGATCTTCACAGTTGAACGAGCCACATATCTCAAGGACGAGATTAATGCCACAACAGCAAAAGCCAGTGCCGATCCGAACATTCCTTCAACGACTCTCGACTTGAATTTGATGACGCAAATCATCCGAATATTCTGTCTCCGATGGGAAAGTCAGGAATTCCAAATCAACAAAGACGAGATCATCACTTTCATCAATACAGTCGAAGATCCAAACCTGAGCTTCTTCCCTGAAATTGGACGCGCCCTTCTGAGACTGGTGATTAGCCTCAATCCTCAAGCTGACCATCCCGATCATTGGTCTGTGATCTCTACCAGTCTAAATTATTATCATCACAATCAGGCATTTGACGAAGATACAATTCAACTTCTCAAAATTGTCACAAACGTCCCACAAGTTCCGAAGGAATGGATTCTCGAGGCTTCGAAGGTTCTTGAGTCCGGGTTAAGACATGGATTTATTTCAAATCCTGTATTGGAAAAACTGAGCGAGTTGGAGATCAGTTTGAATAACATGATCACGGATGACAACATTGAAATTTGGGAACGGTCTGTTTTGATTGGATTTTTGTTGGAACTGAAGACTGGCTTGTCCAAGGAAACTACTGGGTTATTCCAAAAAACCTCGGGAAAATGGATCGACAAGGCTTCCGATCTCACCAAGAGTTATGCGACATGGACCAAATCAGCAGTAGCAGAACGACTCAACCAGAGCAAGGAGAAAGTTCCATTCTCAATGGAGTTTAAGGACCTTTGGATGTACAAATGGGCAGAGGTGGACTATTCCGGAATGACAGACTTCTTGAGCCAAATTCGACACTCGAAGAGCCTATCACTCCGCTCCAAAACCCTCGCCTTTTGTTGCATGGCAGAGTGGACTTCCAACCAAAATGAGAAGGACGCAGCCCTTGAGTTTAACTTACAAGGTCTCAAGTCCCTGGAATGTGGTGGGTCAGAGTCGCCAGCAGGAGAAAAGATCCAATTCGACGATTTCCAAGACTTGGACAAGCTTGTCAAGTGTCCAGAAAACAGAGCCGAGGTCTACTTTCTTCTTCTTCATCAAGGAAAAATGCTTGCCAGATTCGGAGAATTCGAAAAAGGCGAAAAAGTTTTCGAATCTGTAGTATCAGAACTAAAGAAAACTGGTATGGATGTAGCTCAAGGGGAGTATGCCAGGGAAGGCGTTACTAAGATTCAATTTTTGCAGGCAGCTGGCAATCTTGATTTTGTTACTCAAGGACACTTTGAAAAGGACTTCCGGGCAATCAGGGACTTCCATGCTCATCTACAGAAATACTTGGAAGTACCAGAACGAGATGCACACGTGAAACAAGTCTGTGGTATTTTAGGAGGACGGCTGATAGAACCCGAAGGAGCCACTCTGCTTAACTTTTGTATCGGACTTGGCGAATGGTAAGCAATTTCACATTATAGTTGTTATTGATTGATCATTAAGTTGTTCTTCTTGTTTACATGCAATAAGAGACGATTTTTACTATTATTGTTTTCTATGGCATAGGTACGATATGGAAGTGACATCCAAGTTCCCAATCGACATTTGGCCCTCTGAGCTAGTTCGATCTGAAATATTGGCCCGTTTTGGACTCCAGGACAAACAGAAGGATAAGGACCTGGAAGATTTCTTTGCAGATCTCGAGGAGATATGGAACTCGCTGATGTTATTCCACCAGTCGGTTGTACGGGCTGATGTAAATGTCTTTACGAAGATCCATCAAATTATCGAACTGATGACAAAAGAGGGAATATCGAAGGACCAAGTACCTCTCCTCCTGTTTTGCCTTCACGTCGACATTTCAAAGGATTTCGACGTCTCAACCCTTGCCTCATCCTTCGTAAAGGTTCAAAAATTGTGGCTACAACACGTATTTCCAAAGGAAATCATCACATCCGAAGTTGCTGAAGCCTTTTGGAAGGCTGCGAATGCCCTCAAGTTTACTTCTGGAACAAAGCCTCTTTTTGTGCTGTGGAACTTCACCAGCAAATTGACAGTGGATTCGAACAACAGTTTATCCGCTGTGTTGGGTTTCCTGAATGCCGCTTCCGACCTGAAAATTTCCGTCCCCTATATTAACGATTTGGTGAATAGGGCTGCTGACCAAAATTCTGAAAAGGGCAGTGAAGACAAGTTATCAGTTGCAACTTTGAAGAAGGAAATCGAGTATCAATTCGTCGAGTCCGAAATCCAAGCTTATTTTCCTGACATGAACATTTTTGGGAAAGAGACTTACTCCGTCCTCAACAACTGTCAACTCTTGTGCAAAAGATTATTCGCCGATGTTGAAGAGGCTGTTTGGAGCATCGGAAATGTAAAAGCTCTCTTCGAAATTGTTAAGAGGAAGTTGGCTGCACCGGTGGACCCTGCTTTAGGAGAGGTTAAGACGAGGAACCGAACTATCGGCGCCTTTTCGCAATGCCTTAACCTTATTTACAGTTTTTCGTTTCCGAAGGAGAATCACCCTCAGATAATCGAGGCCTTGAAAACTGCAGAGAATTCACCAGAAACGTGGCTCAACTGTATTCAACCCTTCACGGTGGCCAAGATCAAGAATACTGGAAAGACTGGTGGTGGTGGACTGGAGTGGTCCAAGAAGGAACTTTGGGACTTGCTCAAGAAATCTAATTCGGTTACGAATGCTGAATTCGTCGCCCAACTTGCACTCCTTGAAAAGGACTTTGAGGCAATCGAAGAATGCAAAATGACAAAGGAAGAGCTTCAAAAATGGGCCAAAGATCACGACCGGAAAGCGACAACGCTAATGCAATATGTGTCTATCCTCATTCGGGCTGTGGAAATTGACAAAGGATTCAAGCCAAGAGATATACAGATTATGTCTTTCCTCATTTTACTCAAGACCTTTGAGAACCGGAAGGGGCGTCTTGCTAAAATTGGTACTGGAGAAGGTAAGCTTGACAATTTCTCTGAATTCAATAATATAGCATACCTTAATATAGCATATTTATGAAAAGTTGTGTACGAACGTGTCAATTTGTATTCATATATGTAATCTAAATTATTTCTTGTTTTAGGAAAATCAATAATTCTGGCCATGCTAGCAGCGTACATGGTCTTTAAAGGAAAGAAGGTCGATGTCGTGACTAGCAACACTGTCTTGGCTCAACGAGATGCCGAGGAATGTGCATCATTTTACACACTGCTGGGTCTAACTTCCGGAGATTGTACTGGCTTCCAACTTGACAACAAGAAACCGAAACCTTGCTACAGCTTGGATATCGTGTATGGAGATGCATCCGGCTTCGCAGGAGACGTTCTTCGACACGAATTCAGTCTCTTGAACACCCGAGGGGATCGCGGTTTCGATGTCGTTTTCATCGACGAGGTGGACAGCATGTTGATCGATCAAGGCGGGCACTCCACTCGTTTGGTCGACAAGATGCCCGCAATGGAACATCTCGAAGTTGTATTCTTAGCCATTTGGAGGCATTTCACGGAGGTGTCTGGACTCATCATTCCCTTCGACGACCAAGACCACGCTCTAACTAAAGTAATAGATGCAGACCCGAAACAAGTTTTGGACGTTCTGGCCAAAATCACCAAGACATATGCCGATGGAACTGCCCTGAGGACAGCATTGATCGACTTTAGTAGCAAGGCTGAAGAAGATGAGTTAACCAATCTGGGAGCACGGGAAGCAGTCAGGACACTTATTCAAGAAGGGGTTTACAAGTTGAACCCTTCAGATGCTGATGCGCCAGAAGACGAGACTGATGAACCGAATCTGAAACCCGTTTCCGATGCCGATATTGACACCATCACAAGACGAAGGTGGTCAGTAGATTCGGAGTCAAATCTTATAAATGTTTGCTCGAAACTTCTGAACATGAATATAATGGTTCTTGCTGTGGATGAAAAAGAAGGTCTCGGTCCATCCGCCAAATACCATGATCCCAACCTGCCTTATGATGGCGATGACGACTCGGAGAAGAAATCTGTCATTCTGCTTGAAATGGACGGTGATATCTTTGAAATGACTCCAGTGCCAGACCTGACTCAGTACATCAAAACTAAGGTTTCTGCTTCTGTGATTCAAATGCTGGCAATTGCAAAAGACACATCTGCTGATGAAGACGAGGCCAAACTGTACTTGCCTCCTCATTTGAAGAACCTTTACGACACGAAACTGATCAAGTGGATCCAGTCGGCCATGTCTGCTAAATTCCAAATGAAGGAAGGTCGGGACTATTTGATCAAGGAAGACAACGATCAAATCCGTCGGATTGTCCCAATCGACTACGAAAATACAGGAGTCATCCAGGAATCTACGGTATGGGGTGATGGTCTTCACCAATTTATTCAGATCAAGCATCAGCTAAGCATAACTGCTGAGAATCTCGCCACCAATTTCTTGTCGAACATGGTGTTTTTCCAAAGGTACGCACGAGTTAAAATTTAATATCGGTTATTAAAGCAATATTGCAGATTAAATATATTATAGAAAAGTAAACCCTTTTTGTAATCGTTTCGTCACATAGTAGCCAATTAGTCCCAATATCTCTTGTTTATGATGATAACCTGATGCATTTATTAACTTGTTCACAAAATTTACTACGTGACATATTTTATATTTAAAGGTACAACAAGGACATTTACGGAGTCACAGGAACACTTGGTTCAGAACCGGAAAGAAAAATGCTCTCGGAAATGTACGACGTAGACACTGTCGACATCCCCACCTTCAAAGTAAAGCAACACGCTTTTCTCACTGACATCGTGGCCCCGACCACCCAGCAATGGCTAGCTTCCCTAACCACCGCCGTTCTGGCTGTAGCTCGTCAAAAAAGGGCTATGCTCATCGTCTGCAAGACAATCAAGGACGTTGACAAGATAGAAGAATACTTACATCAACGGGAGCGAACGTTTGTTACTGGGATCAAACGGTGTTTACGGTACACCCGAACAGATGACGATAAAGAGGTTGCGGCTATTGTAGGAAAACTAGAGCCAGGGACCGTGATCCTTGCCACAAATCTGGCTGGGCGTGGAACCAACATTCAGATCGATAAAGACGTCATTCTCAACGGAGGTCTCCATGTTTGTATTGCCTTTCTCCCTAAAAACTTCCGAATTGAAGAACAAGCGAGTGGTCGAGCGTCGAGGAAAGGTGAACCCGGCTCCAGCCAATTAATCATCAACAACGAAGTGGATGGACTATTTGAAAATATCAAAGAGTACTTGAGTCCGAAGGAGCTGAAGATGAAGAGAGACGAGGAAGAGTCTAAACGAGTCGACGAAATCCGAAACGAAATCATACCGGAGCTGAAGAGAGAGGACATCATTTTCCAAAAGTTTTGTAGGATCCGAAAAAGCAAGTATGGGGATTCGACGGATTACGTGTCCAAATACAATTTATCTGCCCTCGATGAACGGTGGGGAATTCGGTTGGACCTGTCTAAAATTACCAAGAAGAGTCCAGAAGCAGTGCAGATGAACTTGGACAACGAGCTGTATGAGCTGGAAAAGACTGTCGACACCGTTGAAAATCCAAACTACCACATTCTGATCGGAAATCGACACAATGCCGCGGGGAAGTACGGCCAAGCCACAGCCAGTTTCGACGCTTCCATCAAAATGGACAAAAGCTTTTCCCAAAATGCCTTCTACTTCCAGGCTTACGCCATCATTAACGACTTCGGGGATGGTTACAAAGAAAAGGCAGTCGACAAGTTGAATGAAGCCATCAAACTAATTCAAAATGTCCAGATCCCGAATCTGATTGGTTGTCAGTCATTAGGAGTTGGATCTGGGGGCGAGGCTCCTCGAGAACTCAAAGTTGATGAAAAAGTGGTCGAAGTTAAGGATGATGATTCCGAATTTACGAAACAAATCGTCAACAAAATCAACATTTTGAAGGTTCAGACTAAGAGCATCGAAAAGGCTTTTGAGCAAATGGATAAGGTATAGTAATCTCAACATGTTCATTTGTTATGTTTGCACTTTCTGTATTCACATTTAAAATTGGGGTTGTAATTAATCGACCTCCTACTTAACTAAAATCCCCTCCTATTTTTTACTGAAAGTGTCCTCCACTGACGTGACCTCCTACTTAACTAAAATCCCCTCCCCATTTTAACTTAAAGAAGCTCCTATAAAATGGTATAACCTCCTCGATATAAAATGTTAATAAATCGACTTTTTTAATCTTTCGAGTTGATAAAATCATATATGCCACTCATGTGGTGGGTCGCTTTATATCAACTATACCTATTGGAACAGTTTTTGCTTCATTAGGTACTATAAATAACTTATTTTTAATTGCAAGGCCCATATCATATGCTTGCAAACCTATAACTTTAAGGTCCTAGGTCCAAAAGTACTCCTTTGTAAAGTATTCAACAAAGTCTCTCACAGTTTGGTTGCTTCTCCAGTTCTTGCTCCTTTGCTTCTTGCTTGAAGACGCTTGTGAAATCCTCTTCAGCTTCTCCGCAAGTTAAAGCAATTCGGATCGAATGAAAAGTAGTATTTTTAGTAGATAGTAGTAGAAGTAGTAAGGTTTATCGTCGTCTTCTGTAACGTTGCTGAGACCTTTACAAAGGGCTGATAACTGACCCAAGGATACACATGGAGGAGCCTCTTTTGCTAGTTGATATGCCTTGTAGTTTCTGACTTGTCTAGTTTTAGGGTCGTGTCCTTTCTGGCGACGATCTGACAGAATGGCCTTTGTTGATTTAAATTTCATTGAATCATCAATAATCCTTTCAGGTCGTCAGATAACCCATGTGTTTTTGCAATATAGTAGATAATAATACGATAATACGATAGTTCCACTTTTTTGGTATTGAACATGGGCCCTTGCCGTTTTTTTTTGGGGAAACCTTGTATTATTCTTTCTTACGCTTTCTTATTCAAAGTTGATCGTCCACGCTTACGTTTTTGCTTCACTAGGTACTAGAAATAACTTATTTTTAATTGCAATGCACACACAATTGCAATTTTATTTGTAGGTCCAACGGAGACCAATTGTAAGCATTGAGTACAAGTGGGAGGGTGTAGTTTGGTACCTCATGCGGTGCTTATCATCCGCTGTAAAAAACGGAACCAACGATATATGGGTTATCGTCGTTTTCTGGAACGTTGCTGAGACCTTTACAAAGGGCTTATAACTGACCCAAGGATACATGGAGGAGCCTCTTTTGTTCGTTGATGTGCATGTGCCATGTAGTTGCTGACTTTGAGTGTTTTGAATTTTTGATGTCATTTAAGACTTTTATTAGCTTTTTGGTTACGATAATTCCACTTGAACATGGCCCTTTGCAGTTTTTAGATTGTGAAACATTTTCCCAGTAGGAATCCAATTGCGAGTCGTTTTTCTTTTTTTTGAGGACGAATTTCATTAACGTCATCTGTTTTCACAGAATCCGAATACTAAAACTTGATTTAGCTGAATGTTTTGTGACCTTTGACTTGTCATTTTTTGTTTAAAAGTATAGTTTCACTAAATAATCTAAAACCTGAGTATTTAATGGGATGCCAAATCATCAGAAAGAGACTGGTGGTCATAAAAAGTCGATTTATGAACATTTTATATTGAGGAGGGTATATCATTTTATAGGAGCCTATTTAAGTTAAAATGGGGAGGGGATTTTAGTTAAGTAGGAGGTCAGGTCAGTGGAGGACACTTTCAGTAAAAAATAGGAGGGGATTTCAGTTCTAAGGAGGTGGATAAATAATAACCCTTAAAATTGTAATGCATTTTACAATTGATTTGAATATCCATTTTATTTCCTACATTAATTTCAGTATAAAGAAGTGGAAGCGGAATTGGTCGGAGTGGAGAATTACTTCCAAGAGCAAGAAATCAAACCACCTCAGGCCGAAATCGACGAGTTCCGAGCAGCTGGTCTTATCGGGTTTATCAAAGTCAAGCAAAAGCCATCCCCTTGGTGGGCACTACTTGTGGTCATTTTGCTTGGAGTGGTACAGGTTGTGGCTGGGGCTGCACTCGCAATTGTCACAGGTTCGAAAATCTATATCTTATTGTCATCATTTCAAGTATAGTTTAATCAGAAGATATTTTGAGAATTCTTTGCTTGTATTTCTGGATCACAGGATTGCTTAATAAAATCGGTTAAAATGATCCTTTTTAGGTGGAGCATTCGGAACAGGATTGATTATCGACGGAGTAGCCGACTGTGTAACCGGAATAAAGGCTGCCATCAACGGGGAATACATTAGCCTCGGAGAGTTTTTCAAAATGAAAGCAATCATGGTCGCAATTTCCATCGTGGCAGCTGGTGTGGGCGCAGCCATTTCTGCAGCAGCCCAAACCATCAAATCCATCGTTGTGAATTTGGCAGCAAAGTTCGTAATGACAGGAGTAGGGTCCATCGTTTCCAGTTTTGCTACAACAGCCCTTAAAATTGGGATGGCGGCATTTAAAGCGATCAAGGCGTTTGGCTCAGCCATTTGGAAAGGAATAAAATGGGTCGGAACCAAACTACTCAAAGGTCTGAAATATGTCGGGAAAAAACTAAGGCTCGACAAGGCTTGGACCAAATTGAAGACTCTCTGGACTAAGGTACGAGAATATGCTGTAAAACAATGGGGAAAAGTCACGGAATATACTACAACAAAGTTGGACAAGTGGGCTTCAAAAGTAATGTCCGAGACACAGAAGGAAAAACTCAAGCTGGTCTCCAAATTAATCGGAGGAGAACTGGCGAAAACAGGACTTATGGAAGGATTCAATTGGGTTCTGAACAGTACTGTGCTCAAAGGGCTTACTGAGGCGATCAAGGCTGTCATCGAACCACAGCTGAAAACAGAAATCCAGAATCAAATGGCGGCCCCAGAAAACCACACCAAAATCGAGAAGTTCTTCACACCTGCCAAAGACAAACGAGAGTTCGATCAACTTGCAGTGCTCTTCGTACGGATGGGTCCTTCCATTATCAAGAAGGACTTTGGGCCAGCACCCTCTAAAACCACTACAACTGTCATCAAGGGGGTTAAAGCCGTGAACGATGAGATAACTCGAATTATGGCTGACAAAAAACGACAGAACAGTTCTCGGAATACGATTGCCACCGTAATCAGTTGGACAACGGAGAAGATCATTAAAGCAGTAAGTTTAATCACGCTCATCAAAACGTTAGCGACATATGTTAGCGCCGTTTTCGAAGTTCTGAGGAAAGATTTGGAGAAGAAAACCGGAATTTATGCTCCAGACGAAAAGGATAAGAAGAAGGAGGAGGGAAAGGAAGAATCCGTCTACATCAAAACCGACGATGGGGTAAAAATGATGGAAACTATGATCTCATCCGCCGCAACAAAAATGGCCAAGGACATTGCTGCCAATATGGCGAAAATGATCGAGACGGGACTAATCAAGCCGTACATCATTGATGCCAACGTCAAGGATTTGGTGAAGAAGCTCAACCCTTTCAACAAAGACAATGCTATTGCGGGATTGGAAGAGCTCCAGAAGAATAACAATCATCCTGAAAGAAATAAGAAGGCATCCATTTGGGACATCATCAAAGGTTCGTCTTTCTATGTTGTTATGTTACTTACAATTAATTTATGTTATGTTATTAATTATGTTAATTGTTAGTTATAATAATAATAGTCTTTATTTTATGTTTTTGTATCCAAATGGAGTATACCTAATAATTTTTTTTGTGACTTCAGGAATCCGAAGGAAGGATCCAACACCCCCGGGACCAACCCCAGTTGTTCCTAGCCCGACCGTCAACACTCCACTTCTTTCAGGCGAACAACTGAGGCGACAGTATACCCTTCTTTCTGCAGAAATCAATCGACCGGTCGAAGTTTACAGTAAGAACCCACAAACCGGAAACGTGGAATTATTTACATCTGTCGGAGGAATAGGCCGCAGGGCATCTTTTCCGGCATCCGGAAGTCGAGAACCGGTTCGAGTATATGTTAGCCGAAATGGATTCTCTCGTTCGCAAAGTGATGACGGTGTGCGTTACAACCCCATCCTCCGTGTCGAAGGTGGAGGTTTGGAAATAGTTCCTCTCAGTTCCATCACTTCCGGAGGAGTTGCCGGTAGGGATCCCAGCTTAATTGCTTCCTGCGCTGTACAACCGAATGTCACAGAAGAAGGGATTACAAAGGTCACTCAACGACTACAAACTCAGGAACGGTTCCTTCGTCATCAACAACGGATTCGGGTTTTGGGTCGAGCTCGATCCCAATAATTGCTTCCACCTCCCACAATATCCTAATTATTATTATGTTCAAAAGCACGTGAACCAATTTTGGTAGTTGGTTTTCTAGGTAAAATTTGGGAGTTGCGGATTTAAATTGGTACATGGTTTAGGAATTATTTGTATTAATTATGTCTTGGTTTTTTGTAATTGTTTTGAAGCGGAAGAAATGTAAGTATAGGTACTGAATTGATTGATTGTAATTAAACGGATTGACTGAAATAAATGTCACTTTTCTCATACGTTTCTTTCTTCTTGGTTTTTGAAGACATTCATTGCATAAGTCATAGTCAGGAAATGATCGTCATTCTTTTTAACAAGAAACATAACTAGAATAGCATAACATGCAATGACTGCTTTGAAATTATATAGTATATATTAAAACAAGGACCCATCGGATTAGGAACTACAGTACATTCAAATAACTACATATTATCAAAGACTAGGATTTATGGTAAAATTTATTAATTCCACAGTCAAAATTTAAAAAGGTTAAACATTAAATGATTTTTGTGACACAACTCATATATCTACTACGTATGCAGCAATTAGAAACACGTTTACGTTTGTTACGAATACAAAAAATAAACGAAAGTGTGAAGTCCCAGTGCTCGTTGACTCACCGGTTAAAACTCGTTTCAGGGAGTCCCGTGTGATTAGACTATATATTATGCACAAACGAAACAAGTTTTTCCAGGTGAGTCAACTAGAACATGGACTTTACCTGGAACTCCCAATATAGTGATTGGGTAGAAATCGAAAAATTGGAATAATTTACAAAATGGTATGATAAAGGACATGCGGTCTTTACTCTGTACTATTAGACATGTAAATAAATATTGGCTAAAGAGCTATACGGTAGCCTGTAGCTTTGTTTGAGTGAGGAGGTCATTGTGTCTCTTTCCAAGGTTCACTAGTTCAAAACCTCGACATGTGATGTGTCGACTTGCATTTGAATTTTGAAAATGTGTCGACTTACAAATGAGTCTATAACAATGATAACAGTTAAATTGGTTCATAATAAAAATACATCCGTACACACATACTACAAACTAATTATCATCCGTGTTAACAGTTAACGAATTATATTAGTCCAAATAATGATAAGCTTGGATATGTGTTAAATAGAATGAATTAGGTATCCTATTATGTATTATATGTGAAATATTAATGACAATTTTTCTTGTCATTCTTCATTCTTGCGTGAAACGGAGTCACCAAACTCAAAACTGCTTCCGGCAGTTACTCGAATAAATAGAGTTAAAAAACGAAGTAGATTGACTATATGACGTCACATTTATTGATCAAAATACCAATAATAAACCGATGTAACGGGTGTAACCAAGTGTTGAAAATATAACGATAAACAAACTAAATCTCAATTTCCCCAAAAAGCCCAAGTTTTGCACCCTGGTGTCAGTGGGAGTGGTCCCGTCTGCGGAAAAGATGTTCTATTACTCATGGGAATCGTTTAAACCCCATATCTCAATTTCCCCAAAAAGCGGGGGTTTCGCACCCTGGTGTCAGTAGGAGTGGTCCCGTATTCGTCAAAGATGTTCTATTACTCATGGAAATCGTTTAAACCCCAAATCTCAATTTCCCCAAAAAGCGGGGGTTTCGCACTCCTGAAATGTAGTTTCAGGGTATTATCATGTATAGAGGATAGACATAGAGTGTAATGTAAACTCCATAAGCGGCAGTTTTAAAATGAGTAAGAGCTTTGAACTGATTAAATGATTTTTTTGGGGGGATTAATTTATGGGGGACAGGGGGTGTGACCGATTGTACCCAAGTTCGAAATAAGCCTTGGTTATGACCCAAGGAACAAGTGTACAAAATTTGGTGGCTCTATGTCAACGCAGTCAATAATTAAGCTTTGTAATGTGTTTTGGGGGGGGGGGTTAATTTTATGGGATCAGGGGGGCATGACAGAACTGGTCCAAGTTCAAACGTAGCCGTTGTCTTAACTTGCACAACATGTGTATGAAGTTTGGTAACTCTAGATTAATCCATTCATGAGATATAGTTTATAATGTGTTTTGGGGGGTTTAATTTATGGGGGACAGGGGGTGTGACCGATTCGACCCAAGTTCGAACTTAGCCTCACTTTTGATCCAAGGAACAAGTGTACAAAATTTGGTGACCGTAGGTCTAGCCGTTCGTCAGTTATCGCACCGACAGACAGACGGACGGACGGACGGACGGATGGGCGGACGGACGGACAGCCTAGTCATTCGCATAAAGTGTTTTCAACACTTAATTAACTCACTTACAATCAATTACAAAATTAATAATGGCTGGAGCACGCTTTCCTTACTTGCGTTCTCTTCAACTCCTTTGAAACGAGTGCCATTTGTGACTCCAATTTCTAACACATACATCGCAGATGGCGTATACAACAATCATACTTATCAAGTCTAAACCGAAATTATCACTTTCCCCACAATTTATCCCAACTTTGACCCTAATTCAATGACCTTCTAACAAACCAATTTACATTCAACCTACATAGACAGATGCTACAACTCATGCGTCACAATTGTTTGCCTATTGCATAAGCATAGCTAATTCCAATGGTTCACAGTGTCATTTCTAGGAAACCGATAATTTTCATATTTACACCAAAGATTTAAATTAACATTTTCATACATCAATTATCGATTTTTAAATATTATGCTGACAGTTCACCCCACCATGGCTGTAACTAAAACACTTAAAGGTCGAGATTCAACAATCATGTCCTAAATACAATAATTTTTCAAATTTCGGCACCTGCCGGCGGATACCCTGCCGGGGGCATGAAGGTGGGTCTGTGTGACGAATACCGGACAAAGGTTACGAACATTCAGACAAGCATTAAAAATCAGCAATGCTTAGTTCCATGAAAATTCTAAAAAAACATATTTGTGCCCGGTTATTAGAAGATATCTCAAAAACGCATAAGAGTTATGAAAATATCGTTACAGATTTGCGCTCCCAATAACACATGAAAAACTTAATGAATCCTTTTTAGCGCAATCTAACACGTGAAGCAGTTTAAAATGAGAAAAATCCGAAAAAATCGGGTTTTGGAGTTTATCTCAAAAACGCTTCAATGTTCCAAGGCTTTTAATTGCAGATTTGGAATCTACGCAAAGTTTGAAACAAAACGGTATATATTAAGTCGGAATTGAAACAACTTCGTTTTTTCATATGTCATAGCAGTAGCTTATACTAAATACTAATAATTGTAATCATATTTATTTTGACTACAAATATTGATTAATCATAATAAATCATAACTTAAATTATTTTATTTGAAGGGCTGTAAAATGTTCAGGGCTGCATTCAACCGAATACCCATAGTTCCAATGTGAAAGTTTTATAATTTTAAATCCGCTTTTAAGTTAAACAAGTTTGAAAAAATCTGTGTTCAACATCTGACAAGGTTCCCTTGTAAGCTGAGAAACACTGAATTGTAATGGAGGAAACCAGGAAACTGAATGACCCACCCGGTACTTCCATCACAACATAGACAACTTTGACAGAAATGCCGCGGAGGAAACGCAATGCCTTAATCACAAACTATCTTGCCAGAACTTTATGGGAAATATGATTGCCGTTCAGGAAAATTACGGTTCAGCCGTTCAGCCTTATGATTGGTACCTCACCGCTGTGAAACAATTCTATGGAAAAACCCAACAATAAACCGATGTAACGGGTGTAACCAATAGTTGAAAGCATAACCATAAATAAAAACGAATATCTCAATTTCCCCAACCCCGTGTTTAACACCCTGGCACCAGTGGGTGTGGTCTCGTATCAATGTTGTTATATTGCACAAGGGAATGACTTAAAACTACAATCACAATTTCCCCAAAAAACCTCTCACATTCATCATTGACCAAACTAGACCCAGTTTGTTTGTTTGGCTTTTATTATTGTGTAATTCCTTGTTTGGTGCATCTAGACCAGTCTTCCACAAGTAACACTTTAGGTAGACTGCCAATTAAGGCTGCGGGTAACCCGTATTTAGACATCCATTTGGTCTGTATTGTAGATACTGTGTTTCCACAGCAGAGCCAGTACAGTCCTCCCGTCAACCTTTATCACCGAGCCGATTACCTATCTACCTGCTGAGAAAGCTTAGCATATCAAGATACGCTAAACTGCTTTGGAATTGCAGTCTCTCAGTCTTCGTCAGCTTTTTTGCCCAGACTCAGAACCGATAACCAGTTTCAGGAAATAACAGGCTGACAGGTGACAGCTGTAGATATAATTGTTTAATAAACGTGATATACATATATAAATGACATTGACCCGAGGAAACAAAGTTCTACTAATACGGTTAAAATATACATTAGAATATGGATTATCTATAGCCTAGACGCTAGACCTGGAATACCAGCCACACGTTGTTTTGAATACGGCAATAATCAATATTTAACAACCACAACTACCGTCTCATTTTGTTCTAATTAGGACGACTTAATTAACGAACTCCACTAATTGTCATCCTATAAAGTGGTTCAGGTCAACGTTTTCGATTCAGAGTGAATACGACAAATATTAGTGTATAAAATTGGCACATCACATAGAGTGTATAGAGTTTGGGAACGGATGTACAGGGTGGTGGTGGTACTGGATAAATTAGTGTTACGCTTCTCTCGGACGCGGTGTGAACATGTCTTGTTTAAATGTCAAGCTTCCAAAGACCTGTTACGTTTTGTTTTTGTATTTCTCGTTTGTTTCCGCCGCATCAAGGCCCAACTATGAGGGTGGTAACAGTACGACCAACAAAATAATAGTTTTATTTGATTGCATACAACCAAGGCCAAAGTATATCTGAAAAATAATGAATCCGAACATGGTGCAGGAAATAGGTCTAGTGGAGTACCGTATCCAACCCAACAGAAGCAATTCCTCTCCCTCTTAAACAACCTCAATTTTTGTCTTCGAGATGAAGATGTTCTGCTCAAAGAAACGGCAGCGACCTTCAACCCCCTTGACAATCTCAACTTATACTCAAATCCCGAAACCGTCAAAACCTACTTCGAGAATGTGGCGGCAGGGACATATCCGACACGTTACACACCCTACTATTTGTCCAAATTTCAAGATCAACTCGTACTGTTTTTCGATGTCCTTTGGCCAATCGATGACTGGGAGCTACTGTTCAATACCACTGCTTTTGCGTCACAGCAGAACATAAGCCAGGAGTTGTTGAACCAAGCCATGAAAACGCTACTGGCTACGAAAACGAAATGGAAGCATTTGGTGGAGCCCCCCGATTATGAAACCTTTCCTCAACTCAGTACACTAAAATGGATAGTTCGAAAGGCGAACGGGGACAAGGAACCCAACATTGTAAAGCAATTTTGACATTTATGGCGCCAGAGTAGTTTATGGCTAAGGAAATTTGAATCCATCAGGGAAATTTCCAACCTGATTTTTTAATGAAATCAATCATATACAATTATGAAAAAAAAATCAGTTTGCTCAAATAATTATCGCTGCATATCTTGAAACAAGTCTGAAGAATCTAGCTGGTATGTTAGACTTGTAATTAAATTGTTCTTGATACCCTATTTTTCATTTTTTGCAGGCAATCTAGCCCGATTGGGTGGCCCTAAATTTTTGAAACCGGTATTGTTAGATAGACAATTTCATTTCGTTAAAAATTAAAAAATGGCAAATCCAGTTCAGGTTGCTAAGAGTATTAGGTAGGGGACAAACGTAGCCGCTTTTACATAGAATTTTGATCTTCTAATATTTTGAAGAAATTTATTCAAAGAGTAAAGGAATGTACCGCAGAGTTTCTATGAAATTTGATATTGCAATTTACATTGTAATATATGAAAAAAAAATACTGACATTTTATCGTCGCACAATATTAATTCCTAATAGAATTTAAGCATTGCCATGGCAATGTCTAGTAAAATTGGGATAGACTTTCAGTAAAGTAGTGACTCAAGTCTTCATTTCAGATTGCTAAGTGGAGGTCCAATATTTCAAAATAAACAAAATTAAATTAAACTAAAAACTACTCTGGAGCCTTTTCGATGTAAACCAATTTAGTTACATCTTATCAACATGACTAAGGATGATTCCCAGCAAAAGTAAGTGACGGATGTACTTAGCAACGATGGTCAAGTCCATCCTGCTTTTTATTTTTCCAACAACCGTTTAGACCGATAGAGTCATCTTACTCATCTTACAAAAAAGCGATTAGTACCACTCGATAGATAATTTCATGACCAAGGTGCATAAATCGGTCAAAATTGCACTAGCTCTTTTGGTTTTGGTGGAATAAATTAAGTACCAAACGAAAATAAAACAATTTTTCATTAAAACGCATTTTTCGGTAGTCTCGGTTCGTAAAATTCAACTTTTGATCCACTTATGCACCTCAGCCTTTAGGTTATCTATCGAATGATAATCAACGATTTTTCAAAAGACGGCCCTATCGGCCAAAACGGTTGTTGGAAAAATATTAAGAGGGCTTCACTAAATTTTGATTTACAAGCGATCCGAATGTCATAAACACTGTTCATTGGTTTCAAAATTGTATCCATTAAAATGTCTGTCTAGGAAATTTTATTTTAAAAGTTTAGGTGCAGTGGGTCAAAATCTAGAAGCGTTCAAAGTACCCCTTATGACACCTTTTTTTCTTATTGATAATTACTCTGGAGCCTTAAGAATTATTAAAAAAATTATTAAAAAACCATTTATTTTTGATATTTCTAATCTTTGACAATAGGTGGACAACACTGAGGTCGAAAACAGGCTTAGATATTGGAGACTTGACCCTGGTCTGAATAAAGGTCACATTAATTGGCACGGAGCTTTCCCGAGTTGGTGGAGGGAGAGCGATTACAGGGTTGTGAAGGGTCGAGTCGGAGAATTGTTCATGTAAAGTATGGATGGGCCAGATATCTCAAAACTATCAGCCTGACCGTTAAAATCTTTTGATATTTATTGTCCTTAAACTATCGTAATATCGTAATGCCGTAAATCCGTAACGGCATTAAAATGTGTCAAAGAACGACTTTCATTTCAGCTAACAATTAGCTCAAAAATGTCGATTTCCGTTTTTTTTCGGGTGCTGGAAAAAATGGTCGGGGAAAAAATGGACATATGCCTATAAATCCACTTTCTCTTTTTCGAAATTTTGAATAAAGTTACAGGAGCGGTAACAAAAAAATGGGCGGGACTCCGCCCATTTTTCAGGGGGTCTATCTAAAATAATTTCTTAAAATTTGGAACTAATTCAACGTTTATTCGCCATCCAGCGATTATGAGGGCTTTTTGGTAGCGTCCCTCTGATTGCCCATGAAACACAAATTTTACTAACCGTTCCGAGTTTTAAATAAAATATTTTCATCTTTCATCGTTTCCATGGACACTTCTTCGATAGCAACAGCTAATTGCCAGGCAACCAGCGAGAGGAATTAGTATTAGCGCGGTGTCTATTGATTGTGGTTATACAGTAGGAAGGAAGTGATACTATAAACTAGGCTCGACTAATGCCTAACCCTTATTCTTCGGATGTGGGGACTTCTTATTGGAACACCCTGTATTTCAAAAGTAAAACTAAAGTAAACATCGCATTAAAAAATAAAACATGAGTCCATTATTTCCGCGACTTTTTTCCAATACCATTACTTCCAGATAATTTTTTCTATGATTATCATTTCCGTGTTTTTTCCAGACCATTTTTTCCCGACTATTTTTTCACCAACCCGCACTGACAGAAAACTGCATAGTCGAATCAACGTCCGTGACTACTTTGGTCATTTGTTTGGTTTGATAATTTGGTCATGTAAAACTGTTAATGTGCTGTTTTTATATTTTGACTGGCCCATTAGCTACTTCCATCACAACATTATGAATCGATACAACGCGGAACGATTGTCGAATAAGATGTCGGATGTACGTCCTGCTGAGTTGGGTAAGCCCATCCCTCTGGCGGACATTCCTGTGACGCTGAATATTGATTTGACTGAAATGCCCTGGAGGAAACGCAATTCCTTATTCGTAGGTTATTATGGCCGAAGTTTAAGCGATATGCTTGACGCTCAGGAGAGGTTTTTTCAAGCCATTGCCGATGGCTACCTCTTGACCGTAAGATCACTAACATTACTACTGTCCAACCAAAAAAGTATGTACCGCTCTAATGTTAATTCCTTTGAAGTTATATAAGTAATGTTATCTTGAAGTGTCCATGGTTTCCAATTAAACTAAACTAACAAGCAATTCAATTTTATTCGCCAGCTCAGGTTATTGCATTTTGGGGTACTGTGAGGAGCAATTATGTCTTTCATCACAGAAGGTATTGAAGTAACTAGTAGATCGAGTATAGCTCACAAGGGAATGTTCTCAGGATGGAATTCGGGAATTGCCTGAAACTTTTTTGGTTAAATCTACAAGTCAAGTGAACAATAAAACCAAAAAAATTAGCTGCCCTAATTGATGTTATCCATGTCAAAAAAATTGATGAACAATGGAGCTGTAAATAAAAACACCGGAATTATTAAACATAATATACCAAAAAACCAAGAAAAAAATTAGCAAAACGAAAATCATAATATTTTGCTTTTATTTCAAGCGGATTTTGAGAAATCAAGGTGGGAAGTTGGCACAAAACGGGTGCCAGGGCGAGGGCTCAGTACAAGAAAACTTTTCATGCCGCGACGTAGAAAATGACATCGAGTGAAGGTAGGAGAAGTCCAGAAAATAGTATAGCGACACAACGAGACTTTTCAATAAAGCAGACGGGCAGTTACTATAGGAAATCACAATAATTCCAGTTTTCTCGCTCCCTTTTTTTCCTCACAGCCGCCAAACTCCTTATCCGGTCACTTCCCACCTCGATTTCTCAAAATCCGCTTGGAATAAAAGCCAACTATTATGATTTTCGTTTTTCTAATTTTTTTCTTGATTTTTGGTATATTTTGTTTAATAATTCTGGTGTTTTCATTTGCAGCTCCATTGTTCATCAATTTTTTTGACATGGATAACGTCAATTAGGGCAGCTAATTTTTTTGGTTTTATTGTTCACTTGACTTGTAGATTTAACCAAAAAAGTGTCAGGCAATTCCCGAATTCCATCCTGAGAACATTCCCTTGTCAGTTGGTAGAGCAATCGCCCGGTTTGCGAAAGGTCGTGAATTCAAAACTCACTCTGGTACAAATATACTTTTGCTTCAAACCTAATCTACGATATTCCCTCTTACTTAAAATCCTTCTCTCAGTACATACTTTTTTCCGCCTTGATGCCTTGACAACGCTAGTTCCAGCGCCCGTTGTCAAGCAATCTTGATTTACCACAATCACATTCTTCAATATTTTTCTAATTTTTAATAGGTGGTTTCAAAAAATATTTTATCTCCTAAAATGACCATCCATAGATGCACATAAGGACCCAGTCATGTAAATACATGCAAAAATGTATCCAAATAATCTTAATGTAAAAATAATAGTCAATAGTTCTTGTCAGAGGCGCCGAAAATGATCAAACCCTAATGATCGAAATTAATTCTAATTAAAACTAACAGTTAGTGTCGATATGAACACTTTTGTCGATTTTGGCACGAGTCAGTTGTTAATAGTAATATGGGCTTTGACAAAAAAGTGGACAAGCCGAATTACATTTCTCTGAATTGCGACCACCTTAAAATGATGATACCAAAATTTGGGTGACCCGTATGGATATTTTAACACCTGTTACTAAGGGTGATGAAATCAGTCTGCCATTGTACCCCCTATCCCCCCCCCCCACTTCCTTGGGAGACACGTCTTACTACACTTAAAATTAGTTAAAAGTGTTCAAAAAATCCACAGAGGGAAGGTTCTCAAAAAATCGTCTGTGGATACGGATACCCAGAACATTAATCCAAATTGTAAGACCATCGTCATATTTTTCAGTAGTGGCTATTCCGAGAAATACTTTTACAAGTTGTACATTTGTGATCCGCCTATCAAAGATGACGTCAGCAAGTTCAGGAGTGAGGCTTAGGTTCTGTAAAGGAATCTCAAGTTAAGCAATGATCGAATCGAAGGACTTGGGATGGGTGACCGTAAGGTTATCGGTTCTGAGTCTGGGCAAAAAAGCTGATGAAGACTGAGAGACTGCAATACCAAAGCAGTTTAGCATATCTTGATAGACTAACAAGGGAAGGTTCTCAAGATGGAATTCGGGAATTGCCTGAAACTTTTTTGGTTAAATCTACAAGTCAAGTGAACAATAAAACCAAAAAAATTAGCTGCCCTAATTGATGTTATTCACGTCAAAAAAATTGATGAACAATGGAGCTGCAAATGAAAACACCGGAATTATTAAACATAATATACCAAAAAATCAAGAAAAAAATTAGAAAAACGAAAATTATAATATTTTGCTTTTATTCCAAGCGGATTTTGAGGAATCGAGGTGGGAAGTTAACAGAAAACGTGTGCCACGGCGCGAGATCAGTACAAGAAAACTTTTCATGCCGTGACGTAGAAAAAGACATTGAGCGAAGATAGGAGAAGTCCAGAAAATAGTATAGCGACACAACGAGACTTTTCACTAAAGCAGACGGGCAGTTACTATAGGAAATCACAATAATTCCAGTTTTCTCGCTCCCTTTTTTGCCCTCACAGCCGCCACACTCCTTATCCGGGCACTTCCCACCTCGATTTCTCAAAATCCGTTTGGAATAAAAGCAAAATATTATGATTTTCGTTTTTCTAATTTTTTTCTTGATTTTTTGGTATATTATGTTTAATAATTCCGGTGTTTTCATTTGCAGCTCCATTGTTCATCAATTTTTTTGACGTGAATAACATCAATTAGGGCAGCTAATTTTTTTGGTTTTATTGTTCACTTGACTTGTAGATTTAACCAAAAAAGTTTCAGGCAATTCCCGAATTCCATCCTGAGAACATTCCCTTGTAAGCTTTCTCAGCAGGTAGATAGGGTAATCGGCTCGGTAATAAAGATTGACGGGAGGACTGTACTGGCTCTGCTGTGTAAACACAGTATCTACTATACAGTCCAAATGGAAATCTAAGTACGGGCTACCCGTAGCCCTAAATGGCAGTCTACCTAAAGTGTTACTTGTGGAAGACTGGTCTAGATGAACCAAACAAGGAATAACACAATATTAAAAGCCAAACAAACAAACAAACAAAAGCTGTTAAGATAGTGTCGTCCCCCCCTTAAAGTTAACGCTCAAATTCCAGTAAAAAAGGTAACAACTGAAATCAGTTATAACAATTACTTGGCCCATTAAATTAACAGGAATCTGGTGGTCGAATGCCATTGAGAAACAACAACGGAAGTGAGAATCTAGGACGCACTTTATCGAACTACGAAAGAGCGGCAGATGAAAGCTACTATTACTCCCTACATAACGAATTCCACATCGCTATTGCCCATATTGGCCATTATAATGAAACGTACAATGTAAATTAAGCAGTTTGTTTAAATACTGAAATAAATGCCCGTCCGGAATAACTCCCCAGCCCCACTATTCCAAGCTTCCATCTTCCATCTTTCCAATGGCAAGCTCCCATTTTCAATGTTAGACTACACAGACTTGAAAGTTCTGTAAAATGAATTCCTAATGGGCACTTATTTTAACGATTTTTAATTTTTTATAAGTGGTGTACGAGTACACACCGCGAGTCCCAATAATATATCCATTCGGTTTGTTGCTAATATACATTCAGATCGGGATCATTTTTCATCTGGATCAAACCATGCAGGATCCAGTCTTTTATATGATCCACACCTATGTCGACGTTATGAATAGGCATCAACAGTTTAAACTCCGACCCTACTTGATGGTAATCCTCCATTTTACACGATATGGAAATTAGGGTTGACGCGGGTGGCAGATTGCTATCCTGCAATAATTTTGTCACGATATCCGCGGCATCCCTAATAGACACGCTTATAAAGGTCATATATTTTTAGAGATTTTAATATAGTATTCAAAGGTTGATTTTTAATTTTGGAAGTCGGAGTGGGACTACCCTGGAGTGGAAGTGAAGTCCGTTAGAATAAGAATTGGAAATGTATTGAGCAGAGGAGTGCCGATTTTGACAACGTTTATGGAGCCGTATACGTACGACATCAGCAACTCCTTGACATCTTGTAAAAAGGTCAACGTAAGTTTGCACAAAAACAAAATCTTTAGTAGCATCAGCGCTAAATTATTAAATCCGGTAGGTCAACTTACTACTGTCTTCTAAATGGTTTATCTCAGTCCGGAAGGAACTACACGGCAACTGTTACGAGGCTCAATTTTGAGCCATTTGCATACGCAATCAATGTAGTGTCGGAAGGCCATTTAGATAGGAGAGGAATCGTGAGGATCTTCATGGCACCCTTTCTCGGATATGACGGGAAAATGGTGAATAAACAGGATTTGTTTTGGAACATGTTCGAGATGGACCGATTCCCCGTCACTCTCAAACCGGGACTGGTATGAAACGTTATTGTATCAACGGCTTTGTGAGGGATCAAATATATCACCCCGTCCA
The DNA here is from genome assembly GCA_906901685.1 of Desoria tigrina. NCBI lineage: Eukaryota > Metazoa > Arthropoda > Collembola > Entomobryomorpha > Isotomidae > Desoria > Desoria tigrina. The sequence continues at coordinate 1,226,147 of CAJQTU010000053.1, forward strand.
ATTAAGGTGGATCTTCTTGACGACACATCCCTGTGACGTCACAAACCTAAGTCCATAAGAGACATTTTTTTATACTAGCAATCTGAAATTTAACATTTTTATTACGGCGCACAGGTTTGTGACGTCACTGAGTTATGTCGTCACAGAGTATCCCCTTAATAACCTTCCGAATAACGAAAGTTCCCATTTCCTCTGTGTCCCAAAAACGATCTTATAAATTCATGTTTTATTTCCCCAGAACCCGATCAAACGATCCAGTCATAAATCCGCTCTAATCGCTATGAAAACGAAGGGATATAAGAGATTGAAGGAGGAAGCAGAAGAAGCGGAAGCAGCTGACATCGACGAAGAAGACTACCCTATGGCCTACTCCTGTGGATGGCCCCCAAACCTCCTATTGCCCCGGGGGACGGAGGAGGGGATGAAGTTTAAACTGTTCGTTATGATCACATCGAATTCGACTGGGGATTACGAGGAGAAGGATGTCCCTCAGATGCCGTTCTGTGGAAATCCAAGTGGACCATTTCCTGATGGAGTTCCGATGGGGTTTCCTTTTAATCGACGGTTTCCCCCAACCTCAGACTTCAGTTGGGGAATTCATTCCAGTTACTTATTTATCGATCTGATAATTAAACATAAAGTCGGCCAAAAGGTCGGATAAGCGAAAAAATATTCTTGATATCAAACCAGTAGTGATTTTTAGTATACCCCTATTAAAATGACATATTATGTTCGGGTCAGTCTTTCAATTCTCACATATATTATACAAGCCATCGGCGCCCGAAAATGTAATCATCGCAGAGAACAACTATCCCGATGAACCCAAAATAGGCAACGTCAACATTAAAAGTTGATATTGTGGACGTACGGCGTACACTGAAGAAACAAAAATGGTTGACGGGAGTGCATCATCAACCACAATTACGACTGAAATGTAGCTTCCATAATAACCCTGGGGCCCGATCCAGAGCCCTTGGATTAAGTATCAGCTAAGCTAATCAAAAGATAAACTAGGATTAAGCCAAAATCCAAAGTCAATTCAGAGCCCCTAAATGGATCAGCTTAACTTTAGATAAGGCTTAAACCAAGATTAATTTTAACTCGAACTGAATATCGCGACCATCTTCCGGTAAATTCAAATTAATGTTTTATTTGTTTTGATTTATAATATCCTTCGTAATCATCGAATTCTTCAATTAATTAAATGAAAATTTAAATTAATCCAACTCAACTTTTCATCACTGCACGTCATATGTAAGTAACGCGACAGAAAGATGGTGAGTTTGTATGATGTTAATCGATTGGAATTCTACAACGTCTTCATCAGTCTCTTCTAAAACCAAGTAATCGTAATTGTATAACTACATTTGCATTTCTTTGTTCACTTTGTTCAGCTTATCTTAATTTAATTTTGAAATGCTAGTTAAAGTGGTCTAAACTCATTTGAAACGGTCATAACTCACTTTTGATAGACTAAATATATTTAAATTGTAGAAATGACGTTTCTGAAACTGGAAATCTCCAACTTCGTAAATGAAACTCCAATTTGAAATTGGCCAAATGCAATGAGGAATTCCGGGAGTCAAGACCACTTCACACTTGTTAGCTACGATCGGATGGCTTTACAACTTATTAGGAGTGGAATTTTCAGAATTGAAATTTCATCAATGTGAATGTATTTGATACAACAATAATCAACTATATTTTCATAAATCAGATCATCGTAAGTGCAAATTATTATTTTGCGTTTCAGTTTCGTTGAATTTAATTTTAAATCTCTGAAAGTGGTCCCAACTCATTTGAAATGGTCATGACTCACTTTTCATATATTAATTAATATTTTTAAATCGTAGAATTGACTTTTTCGAAACTGAAATTTCTGGCACTTGAAATGAGAAATCGACCAAATGCAGTGAGATATTCTGCGAGTCAAGACCACATGTGAGTTACGGCCGCGTATCAAACCGAAGACTTTTCAACTTATTAAGAGTGGAATTATAATCGACGCAGTTGCATCAACAAGAATTTTTTGAAGAGAAAACAATCAATAATATTTTCTAAAATCAAATTATCGTACGTGAGAATCGATATTTCACATTTTTAGTCTCAGTTTCAGTTAACTTAATTTTAATTGAGAGAAAGTGGTCCTAACTCATTTGAAATGGTCATAACTCACTTTTGATAGACTAATTGATAATTTTAGATAGCAGAATCGACGTTACTGAAACTGGAAAACTGCAACTTAGTAAATGACATTCAAATATTAAATGGACCAAATGCAGTGAAACAAGACCCCGACCGTGTGTTATGCTGACTCTTTCCAACTTATAAGAAATGGAATTTTCACAATCAAGGTTTCAACAAATCAAATCATCTTCTGTGCAAATCAACATTTTTAATTTTTCGTTTCAGCTTCGCTGAATGGTTCTCACTCATTTGAAATAGTGATAACTCACTTTTCATAGATTATTTGATATTTTTAAATCTTAGAATTGACGTATTCGGAACTGAAAACAGCAACTTCGTATTGACACTGAATTGTGAAATGAACCAAATGCAGTGAGATATTCTGCGAGTCAAGACTACATGTGAGTTACGGCCGCGTATCAAACCGAAGGCTTTTCAACTTATTAAGAGTGGAATTATAACCGACGCAGTTTCATCAACAAGAAGTTTGTGAAGAGACAACAATCAATAATATTTTCTAAAATCAAACTATCGTACGTGAGAATCGATATTTCACATTTTTAGTCTCAGTTTCAGTTAACTTAATTTTAATTGGGAGAAAGTGGTCCTAACTCATTTGAAATGGTCATAACTCACTTTTGATAGACTAATTGATAATTTTAGATCGCAGAATCGACGTTACTGAAACTGGAAAACTGCAACTTAGCAAGGCCCTAAATCCTTAGCGACAAAGATTCATTTACAAGGTTGCGTAATTTATGTGTAGTAATTTTTCTCCTCCAATGTTGGTGACTTCTTGTAAAATTAATTTCTTTGAATCGCCTTCTCCAAAAAATGTGAGAATGGTATCAAAATTTAGAAAAATGTTTTGGCTACCGCTCAGCAATATGGTGTGTCGAAATTCGGTTTGTGTGACCCGTGGGGGTTTTTCGAAAGGGGTGTTACTAAATGTTGCTAAGGGGGTGCTTCCTATTTCCCATAATAACAAATCACCAAGAAGTGAGGAGAATTTTTTAAAGGCAAGTTATGCAACCTTGTAGTAAATCGCGTGTCTATAGATTTAGGGCCTTGCAACTTAGTAAATGACAAATATTAAATGGACCAAATGCAGTGAAACAAGACCACTTATGAGGTACGACTGTGTTTAACTGACTCTTTCCAACTTGTTAGGAAGGGAATTTTCTTAATCGACGTTTTATTAAAGCAAATGTATTTAACCCACAATCGGCAGAATTTTTTATAAATCAAATCATCGTCCAAATCAACACTTGACATTTTTCCTGTTTAATTGAATTTAATTTTAAATCCCTAAAAGTGGTCCTAACTCATTTTAAATGGTTATAACTCACTTACGAAAGACTAATTGAAATTCTTAAATGCAGAATTGACGTTTCAGAAACAGGAAAACTCTGACACTTGAAATGTGAAAAGGACCAATGAGAAATTCCGCGAGTCAAGACCACTTGTGAGTTACGACCGTGTGTTCGACCAACTCTCATACTTATAAGGAGTGGAATTTTCACAATTAAGGTTTCATTAACAATGTGAATGTATTTGAAACAACAATCAACAATGTTTTTCTAAATAAAACCATCGTAAGTGCAAATCAACATTTCACATTTATCGTTTTGTTCTCGCTGAATTTAATTTTAAATCGCTGAAGGTGGTCTTGATTCATAATAGTGATAAATCACTTTTCATAGGTTAATTGATATTTTTTAATCGATTCGAATCGTGTCCAATCGACTGACCTTCGAACTTATTTAGAGTGGAACTAGAGCAATCTCAATTTCATCAATAAGAATTTTACCACGGCAGTCTCTCCATCTAGTTTGTCTCACAAGGGAACATTTTAAGATGTAAAATCCCTTTGTTTTTTAACTTGTCTCATTCAAAAGAAGTAAAATAAACCGTTAAGAACGGGCCTTCAGAAGGGATGAAATCGTTCCCAAAAAGAATTTAAGATGTAAATACTTTAAGAGTGGAACAAGATTCGGTGCAAGAATTTATTACCAACACGTGGAAGTTATTTAGCATCGAAATCTCAAGTTGCCCCATATCGCGCGGGCACACTCCTCAGTGCGAGTGGGGGTGGTCCGGTGTCTGTTAGGAGTGTTCCCTTGCATATGAGTCATTTAGAATTAAAATCGCAAGTTGCCCTATATGGCGCGGTCACCTCTCGGCGTGAGTGGGAGCGGTCCCGTGTCTGTTAGGAATGTTCCCTTGCATGTGGGAGTCATTTAGCATTGAAATCTCAAGTTGCCATATGTGGCGCGGGTACACCCCTCGGCGTGAGTGGGAGTGGTCCCGTGTCTGTTAGAAGTTTTTCCTTGCATGTGGGAGTCATTTAGCATTGAAATCTCAAGTTGCCATATGTGGCGCGGGTACACCCCTCGGCGTTAGTGGGAGTGGTCCCGTGTCTGTTAGAAGTTTTTCCTTGCATGTGGGAGTCATTTAGAATTGAAATCTTAAATTGCCCTATGTGGTGCGGGCACACCCACGGTGCGCCGTGTGAGTTGGGGCGGTCCCGTATGTGTGCGAGTAAAGGATATATATATACGAGTTCGCTGAGAGTGGTCTTAACTCATTTCTAATGCTCATAACTCAGCGATATTAGATTATATATAGACTAATTGATATTTTTAAATCGAAGAATTCAAGAAGAATTGACGTTTCTGAAACTGGAAAACTTCAACTTCGTAAACGATACCAAAATGTGAAATGGACCAAATTCAATTAGGAAAAGGAGAGAATGAGGAGTTAAGACCAAGTGTGAGTTACGACCGTGTGTTCAACCCACTCGTTACAACTTGAGGAGCGGAAGTTTCACATTCGAAGTTTCATCAATGTGAATGTATTTGAAACAATAACAATCAACAATATTTACAGAGGCACTGAATTCGCAATTTAATAAATAACAAAACAAAAAAATTAATTGAATTGTTTAATTTTTTAACTCGTTTGCTGAAAAAATGCATAATTATGAAGTGCTTTAGTGTTTAAGATGTATATTTCATGTTTTTAAATTCATTGAAAGTATTTTAATCCACACTTGCGACTGGTCTGGAGTAGGATTAGAATTTGGGGATGATCTCTAGGCTTAAAAAGGGCTCTGAATTGAGTTTATGACTCAATTCAGCCGATTGGGTTTAAACCGGTCTCAAAATGGACTTGGTTTAAATTTTCGGTTTAAACTCAGTTTAAGTTTTGATCTGAATTGATTTAATCGGTTTACCGAGATAAACCGATTAAATAAGGGGCTCTGGATCGGGCCCCTGGGGATAAAATTGAATCTATTTATAGGTTGCCATAAATGAAAAATTTACGCCTGAAACCTCCCTTTAGTCCAAGGTTCCCGTCACACTCACTATGGTAACAGAAGGTGTGAATGTGGTCCAATAAGTCACTTCATTCGTTGACTCAAGATGTCTTGACAACGCTTTCTCCTTGCAACAACAGGTCATCAAATACCTGTCAAATGGAAGGTTTTCGAAAAAAAAATTGGAGGCAAAAAGGCCTCCAATTTTTTTTGACGTCATAAGTCACATTAATGCATCATTTAATAATTAATCTTAACTGCATCTGCCCAACATTAAAACATTTTTCGAGGAAATTGTATTGGTCTTAAAATCAAATCAATATTTATGGTTTTTATCTCATGTTCTAAATTTAAAACAATTTTGAGAAATTTTGAGGTTTGACATAAATTGTGCAACATGAAAATGGTTTTCGAGAAAATCGTATTGGTTTATATACCAAATGTTTTTAAAGAAATGAAATTCTATTGATTTAAATAGGTATTTAAAACAACATGAATTAATATACATATATAAAGCAATACGTTTTGAAACAATCAACAATAATCAAATTTTGAAAGTGGTAAGTGATAACATATTTTATATACAAAACACAATTTAGGGTTCGTGAGAGCCTTAATTGGGACATTTTATGATATTGTTTCATGATCTGTTCAAATTGATTCAAAAATTGAGTCTATCATTTAAAAACCGTATTTGAGATTTAAACAAATTGATAAAATTGATTTTAAATGCATTTGCGAAACGATAAAATGATTTTTAACGAAATTGCACAGCTTTAAATAGCAACATGGATTCACAGATTGAAAAAAAGTAAGATAGAAAATAAGTCAATATATTTTGGAACAATTCTCAAATATTCAGTTTCTTCACATATTTGTTATGGAAACTATCTTTATCGAGTTATAGCATAGACTTTTGAATGTAAATCATTTGATCATAGAACAATTACTAATGCGTTAAGGTTTAAATCTAGTTGTCATAGTCAAGTTAAATTCTGATCTTTGAATTTTTTAATCGCTAATTTAATAGTTCCAAAAAGAACGATTTCAAAGAACATTTAATAAAAATTTGTAGGAATTGTGCGAACTGTCTTCGACGTTTACAACGTTTTATTATTATTAATATTAATACTATTATTATGGGGACCGTTCCTTCATCAGATAGTCTCGACGAAATATTCGGCTTAACCTAAATTTTGAATTTGCATAATATTGTTCTTTTTCGTGTATATTTTATTGTCAGAATTAGTTTTAAGTTTTTTATTAAATACTTGCAGAGATTGAGATTCCTCTAATTCATTTGTTAATAAATTCCACTGTTATTAAGTGTCGAAAACACTTTATGCGAATGACCAGTCCGTCCGTCTGTCCGAGCGAAAACTGGAGAACAGCTTGACCTACGGTCACAAAATTTTGTACACTTTTGTTCTTTGGGTCAAATCAGCTAAGCCCCCTGCCCCCATCAATTAAACTCCCCACAAAAACCAATAAATTAGTAGAAAACGCTGACATATTGTATGCTAGTAACCAAATCGTAATTCATATTGTAGATTTAAACTTATCGTAAAAGTGACAAAATAGCATATCAGATATATCATGTAGGAAATTCAGATTTTTTTAATATCAACATTAAATCATCAACGCTTATCAACTTCATTCCCTTCGCTTTAGTGTTCCTAATCAATAGCTTGTGATTTGACTCTGGCATATTTATCACAATTTTCTATATAAAGACTAATATTAAGACAGAAGGTTATATCATATTCATCATGACAGGACAGTCGGGGTGGAACGCGGCTCATTTATTCATCCGTTCAATAATTTCCCAGCCTCAGAAGACGTTTTTCAAGCACATATCCATGAGCCGTAATGTACATGGTTTGAAATCAAATTAATGTAATCACGTCACGGTGCAAGCCAAGAATTTTTCAGTACTATGTTGTCATGATCAACCTGAGAATTTAATTCGTCGATTTCAAAAATGTGTATCACCCCGGAAACGTGCTCACCGATACCATTGGTTGACGTTGACGCTTGTGCCTTAATTGACACTTAACCTCACTGCAGCCCAAAAAACCGCGCCACAGCCCCGTGGGTCTAACAAAGGACATTGTCGCCATCAGTAGATATGAGAACTATACTTTCATGGAATATTATCATAGAATGGGTCGTGCACAGTCCCTACTTTGAATTGTATTGTATTAGGATAGGATGTATTGACTATAACTTATATGTATAGCAAATTATTGAGTTCATGGTCGGGCAATGGTCCGAGTTCGTTGTCAAGTTGTGATTGGCTATTGAAATAGCATTGATTGTTGTATGATTTTTCTTGAGTATTTTTTCCTCCAGAGAACTTGGAGAGGCAGAAGCAAATTCGGCATGAGAGAAAAATGATCAACTCCTACAGCTTCTCAAATTGATTATTATTTTAAATTACCAACTTTGTGCATTATTTGACATTATTAAATTCATCTTTCTTGTCTAAATTAAACCTATTGTCTTTCCATATAATTACTTCTCACAAACGGTGAGCTAGAATTAGGAGAAATAGAGGAATTAGAAGTAAAAGTGCATAAAAAGTATAAAAGGTCAGTCGGGACGGAATCTATGAAATTGTTTATCCAGCCGCAGAGAGACGGCCCCAAAAACATGGTCCTTTCAACCGGATCCTAGTACCGTGGAGATTACATCCCACTATTGACGTCCGCTGACCTTTGACCTGGGATTCGACGGCCACCGTTAGGCCAAGTAACGGCTGTCTTGTGGGCTCTGAGTTCAGCTCCACATAAAAGAACTCCACTAAAGGGAAGAAAAGTTTCAATTTTTCATTTACTACATAAATACTAATTGGGATATTTTGGAAATTGTTTATTTTCCGAACGAGAAACATCCGTGTCGGAATTGGGAACCCCACCTGAACCCTACATAGAGGGGCGTGACGGAGGCAGCAAAACCACAACTGAGGAGGTGCAACTGTGACGAATTCGTAATTCACAACCACAGGGGCTGTGAGGAATCGATAATCTACAGACACCAAGAAGTTGTGACGGACTTTGACCTGCGCTCATCCAAGGGAACCCTGATCCATCCTCGTTCGAGATCTTGGAATTCGTCGGCCACCGCTAGGCCACATAACGGCTGTCTAACGAGCTAAATCGTGTTCGGATTGAGGCAAGAGAGTTCCATATATAATTAACAATCTAAACCTTTATTGATTGTGGTTTTTTGTCAATTTATTTGTTACAAGTAAACCAAACCTAAAGAGGATGGGAGACACAGTACCTTCAGCGACGAAGAGGAAATCCCCATCCACAATCGAACATAAACCGAAGAAGGCGAGGACCACGCCCAGAGAAAACGCTGGAATACCACCTGCCAGATACGGTTTAGCCAACACCTCCTTCACATCACTCGGCAGCAGCAACTTACCGCCGGCACCATCGCTTAGCAACAGCAACAACACATTGCCAGAAGGTTCTCAGCAGCAGCAAAGATCTACTACAAAGTCTGTCTCAAGTTGCAACACCAAGTCTAGTAAATCTACCAGAACATCAAAGTCCACTTCGAGCACGATAACTCGTCAATTGGAAATTGACCACGTTACCCAAGACGAAATTGATCGACTTGAAGAGAATTTCGAGTTGCGGGAACGAGAAATTGAGCAAGAAGAGTTCTCAGTGAAGACAACGCTGGACACGATTGGCCAGTTGAAAGATGAACTACAAAAACCAGACCTGTCCAAAGAAGCAGTCATGCTTTTAAAAATCAAATTATCAGGCCAAGAGAATCTACTTGTAGCTAAGCAGAGACATATCGAAGAGGATCGAATTAAAATGAAATTCGAACAGAAATCTCTTCAGAGAAAGTTGGACCGACTACGCCGACAAGCGGAAATTGATAAACGAGTTACAGAGGAGGAGGACGATAATGAAGATTCAAATTCACAACACCTGAGCGATTCAGATGATGAAGTGTTCATGGAGCACCCCGATTTATTGGCAGACAAGGATGCAGTAATCGATAGACTGACTGACATTCAAAAAGCTCACATCGAAGCAAGAACGCGTTTGGAACGAGCTCTTGTTGCAGAGAAGACCATAGCCCAGCAGCAATCTTCAGCAGCAGAAATTGAGAGAGCCGAGTGCAACGAGTATGAAGATTCGCTGCTAAAGAGACTAAGAAGACTCAAGGACGGCATGGCAGATCCAGTAGTCAATGAAGTACAACAACCTGCTAAAGTTGTAAGTACCAATGAAGTCTCGTCATTAAACCCATGTTCAAGTTCCTCATCGGACATAAGTACCCAACTCGCACAAGTCTTGTCACAGGCTTTCGAAAAGTTAGGAGGAATGAACACCACCAACAACACGGAGAAGTTCCTGGCTCGCCAAGTCCAGGGAAAGGATCTCCCCATTTTCACCGGTAGACCTGAGGAATGGTCAATCTTCATCACTGCCTATGAAACTTCAACACTTGGTTGCAGTTACACCAACATGGATAACTTGCCGAGATTACAAAGGGCAATCAAAGGAGAGGCATTGAAGACGATTCAGTGTCTATTGGCTCGCGCTGAAAATGTCCCCAGCATTATCAAGAAATTACGAATGCGGTTTGGGAGACCAGAGCATATCATTCAAATGCTCATAAACAAAACGAAGGAAGTGCCTTCATTTAAAGAAGACAGATTGGACCTCCTTATCGAGTTCGGGTTATCTGTCGATAATTTAGTGGAAACAATCCGATCACTAAATTGTCCAGAACATCTCACCAGCCCACAGCTACTTGATGAGTTCAGCCGGAAACTTCCCGTTGCCCTCAAAACAAAGTGGATGGAATGGATAACCTCAAACTCACAGCGGAAGGAGAATTTGGAATCGTTTGCAGAGTGGCTTACATTTCAAACGGAAATTGCCTGCAGAATCTGTCCACCGAAACCGAAAGACGACACTCCAGTCAAGAAACAATGGGAGGAGAGAAAGCCTAGGAGGCGAGAGAAGAAAGTGTGAGCAGTAACAGAACAATAAAAGTCCAACAAACCCAACTCCCGTAAGCATGATTGTTTCTTTTGCGATGGATATGGTCATCTGATGGTCAAATGTCGACGGTTCGAGAAAGAGAACATAGACTCAAGATGGGACTTCGTGAAGTCAAAGCGATTGTGTTTCTGTTGCTTAAATCCTGGCCATTGCTCGAGAGACTGTACAGACCTGAAGAACTGCAACAAGAACGGTTGTGAGAGGAATCACCACCCTATTCTTCACAAGGAACTGAAACAGCAACGTGCTCCTCCACCACCAAATGAGCCTGAAAAGGAAACAATGGGACATGCTACCGGTAACAGATCCAGCGCCACAACTGCAAGGGATCAAGTCAACTTGATGATACTTCCGGTCGTGCTAAAGGGACCTAAGGGTACGAAACATACCTTCGCAATGCTTGATCCTGGAGCTACAGTAACTGTCATCGACAATGAAGTTGCTGATGAACTTGGACTACAAGGAATTCAAAAGCCTTTCATTCACAGAGGACTACATCCTACCATGGAGGAGATGGATTCTAGATGTGTAAGCCTTGAGATTCTGAGCTCCAATAATCGGACATTTAGTCTAAAAAATGTAAGAACAAAAAGCCACTTGTACCTTCCTAACCAATCCGTGCAGCGTAAGATGTTGAGTAAATGGAAACATCTTCAGAATCTACCGATTCAATGTTATGACCAAGGTAGGCCAACAATCCTCATTGGAATGGACAACTACCGTCTAGCCGTGACCAAGGAGCTTAGAATGGGTCCAGGAAACGCACCAGCAGCAGGCAGAACCGAGTTAGGATGGGTACTACTTGGAAATGTCACTGAGGTCAACCCGGACTATTTTTGTGGTAGGATTTTCGAAAAGCCGAAGCATAAACTTCATCAACTGGTAAACCAGCATTTTACCACTGAGAACTTTGGAGTGAAGTTAACTACTACAACACCAAGATCCAAAGAAGACATTTACGCACACACTCTCATGGATAATACTATCAAGCGGATAGGAGACTGTTGGGAATCGGGACTGTTGTGGAAGAGCGAAGATGCTGAACTTCCAAGCTCAAAACAAATAGCCTGTCGAGTTGGGGAAATCTTGGAGTCATCGGATGTGGCTGATTGGAGATGGATTTCTACAAAATTGAACGTAGCTGACGAGCTAACACGTGACTCTAAGCCATGTGACAGGAGCTCAAGCAACAGATGGGTCAATGGACCTGATTTTATGAAGACGATGGAGGACGACTGGCCAAAAGAAATCATAAGAAAACCATTTAATCCAGACGAAGACACGGAAATGAGAAAGGAGTTCGTATGTTTCCCAAACGAAGTCAAACCGATCCTCGATATCAATCGATTCTTCCCCTACAGCGGAGCCGTAGGATCGGCAGGGCACGTATGTAGAGCAGTCAATAACTCTCAATTCCCTAACCAGAAACCAGACCAACTGGAACTGTCCCCTTTGGAAGTAGGGGATGGAGATAAGTGGTGGTGGCACTGGAAGTATCACATCTTTAAAATTTCTTCCGCAGTCCGTAAGGCATGGAAGGATTGTCCGAAATGCAAGATCAGCAAAGCTCAGCCCATGATGATGGGACAGTTGCCCGAAATCCGTCTGGAAAGTCCGTTAAAAAATACAGGGTTGGATTATTTTGGACCCTTATCAATCACAGTTGGGAGAAGGCACGAGAAAAGATGGGTTGCTCTTTTCACCCGTCTCTCTACCAGAGCCGTCCACCTTGAGATGACCTCAACCCTCAGCACGGATGGCTGCATAATGACCATCCGACGATTCATTGCCAGGAGAGGAAGTCCGTATCACATCTAGTGACAACGGAACCAATCCTGACGGCTTCGAAAAGCTCTCAAAGAATTAGACCAGCAGCAATTAACGGCCGATTGTACAACAAACGGAATAAGTTGGCACTTCATCCCTCCTCACGCCCCTCACATGGGTGGAAGTTGGGAGAGGATGGTGAGGTCCGTAAAGGTCACCCTCACTGCAATTCTCAAAGAGAGACACCCAAAAGAAGAGATCCTTCAGACTCTGCTTGTGGAGGCGGAACATATTGTAAATTGGCATCCGCTCACCCACGTTCCTGTCGATCCAGACGACCTCGAAGCCCTCACTCCGAATCATTGGCTCATCGGTAGGTCAAGTAAAGATCAAGTACCGGGTCTATTTGTTGAAGGAGACTTGTGCCTACGGAAGCAGTGGAGACATGCACAGCAACTAACAAACCATTTCTGGAAGAGGTGGGTTCGAGAATATCTGCCAGTCCTACTCCGAAGAACAAAGTGGAACCAGCAGACTGATCCTATCAAAATAGGGGATCTGGTGATCGTGATTAACAATCAGTTGCCCCGTAATTCCTGGCCAAGAGGAATTGTGGTCAAGTTGTTTCCCGGAAAAGACGGGATCGTCAGAGTTGTGGACGTGAAGTCAGCAGCAGGGATTTCGTATCGCAGACCTGTGGCTAATCTATGCAGACTTGATGTGCAGAAACCGGCGACCGCAGATGACAGCGTTCCAGATAATTCAGAGTTTGATGGCTCCGAAGAGTTAGTGTCAACGCTGACCCAGCAATGACACGGGGTGGAGTATGTCGCCATCAGTAGATATGAGAACTATACTTTCATGGAATATTATCATAGAATGGGTCGTGCACAGTCCCTACTTTGAATTGTATTGTATTAGGATAGGATGTATTGACTATAACTTATATGTATAGCAAATTATTGAGTTCATGGTCGGGCAATGGTCCGAGTTCGTTGTCAAGTTGTGATTGGCTATTGAAATAGCATTGATTGTTGTATGATTTTTCTTGAGTATTTTTTCCTCCAGAGAACTTGGAGAGGCAGAAGCAAATTCGGCATGAGAGAGAAATGATCAACTCCTCCAGCTTCTCAAATTGATTATTATTTTAAATTACCAACTTTGTGCATTATTTGACATTATTAAATTCATCTTTCTTGTCTAAATTAAACCTATTGTCTTTCCATATAATTACTTCTCACAAACGGTGAGCTAGAATTAGGAGAAATAGAGGAACTAGAAGTAAAAGTGCATAAAAAGTATAAAAGGTCAGTCGGGACGGAATCTATGAAATTGTTTATCCAGCCGCAGAGAGACGGCCCCAAAAACAGACATGACCCAAAGTGAGCACTCGGAATTGTCCAATTTTTTTTACAGTCAAAACTACAAATCTTATAAACAATAAAAATAAAAAAATTAGCTGCCCTAATTGATTTTAAATATCTTCAAAAAATTAAATTGATGTTTTCAAGTAAGTTTTTCACGAGTTTGTCCGAAAAAGAAAAAAGTAGATTTGACTTCATTTGTCTAACAACAATACAGTTTTTTAACGAAATTGTACAGGTTAGAGAGTATAAATCAATGTATTTTCGAATACTTCTCAAATATTCAGTTTCTTCACATATCTAAGGCAACTTTCTTTATTGTGTCATAGCATATCCTTGTGGATGTGAATCATAGAACCATTACTAAAACTTTGGGATTACAGTCGCCTGGGAGAACGTAAATTATGAAATTTTGATTTTATACCAGTGATTTTTAATAGTTTTTCTAAGTTGAGGCAAAGAGTACATAGTGTTCGCCATGGTAACGGTTTCACCTTAGTATGCATTCACCCCCCCCCCCCCCCCCCTGGAAATCTTTAGTCAGACCTACAGCCTTAGGGGTGCATTGTATCGAAAAAATGCAAAGAATAAAAAAGGTGGAAAATTCAATTTGCCAGTGCGGTTTGATTTCAAATTTTATTTTTTTTAATTTAAACATGCTAAACCATATAAGACTAAATTTTAAATCGCCGTTTTTTGGTCAAATCACTATGTTCGGACCAATAGCACAACTTTTTATTATTTCTCGCATATTAAAAACTATACAATTTTTTTATTTCAAAACAATCGGTTGAAAACCGACCAAGATATGCATGTTCAAAGTTTCCTTATAGGCAATATCATGTAACTGCTATATCATATAGCTGTCGTTATAGTACCGGATATTGGTATATATGAACGATGAACCTGGTATCACTCATATATGCCCAGACACTGTACCAAGTACTTATCAAAGCTCCGAAAAGAGAGACCCTATCCCCTTAGAATCCTGCAGTTGCAGGCGTTGAGCGTTGTGACTTAAAGAGATTGCTTTTAAGTGATAATAACCGAAAAACTAAAAATGTCAGAACTAAAGCTTCCGAATATTATACCTACAACTACAAATGATTAATGAGGGGGGTTTAGGAGGGTAATGGGGGCAATTGAACGATTTTTAACTTCGGTCATTAGGCTCTTAATATGTATCACAAATGTCAATACTAGAGCATGTACTCTTTATAAATACCTTAAATACCTTAAAAAGGTTATTGGGATGAAATCCACACATATATATATATTATATCCTATATATCTAACACATGCATCTTCTACCTATCTAACTCATATATACATCCTATACTCAAACACATACGGGACCTCCCCCACCACCACTCACATCGGGGGTGTGCCCGCGCCAAATGGGACAATCTGAGATTTCAATGTTAAATGACTCCCGCATGCCTGGGACACCCCCAATAGACACCGGACCACCCCCACTCAATGGGGCAACTTGAGATTTCAATGTTAAATGACTCCCACATGCCTGGGACACCCCTCAATAGACACCGGACCACCCCCACTCAATGGGGCAACTTGAGATTTCAATGTTAAATGACTCCCGCATGCCTGGGACACCCCTCAATAGACACCGGACCACCCCCACTCAATGGGGCAACTTGAGATTTCAATGTTAAATGACTCCCACATGCCTGGGACACCCCCAATAGACACCGGACCACCCCCACTCAATAGGGCAACTTGAGATTTCAATGTTATATGACTCCCACTCCTTGCCAGGAGTGAGATAGCTCTTCTGTGAAGCAACGATACAATCCAATCAGATTAACCCCTTTCTATCTTGCATAGCTAGGTATCCCATCCCTACCTACATGGCATAGCTCGGTATCCTACCCCTACCTATTTTACATAGCTCGACATCCTACCCCCACCTACCTTGCATAGCTTGGTATTAGACCCTAACCCTATCTTCCTAACCCGAATACTATTGGCGCCCACCGGTGGGGCCACTACCGGGGACAGGAAAAGGGGGCGTTCAATGCTACACTATCCAGTGTACGGGGCGGAAATGACCAAAATTGAACAACAATCCAATGTTACACAAATAAACGTGTCAAATACCTTAAAACGGGAAAAACTTGTGCAAAACTGATTTTTAACCGGTTTTTGGGTTAGTATTTGGAACATATCTCAAGAACGCTTCGGAGTTACAAAAATCTTTTGCAAGGGTTTATTGTGTATGTCTTTAAATAAAAGGCCCCTGTATTTGGATACTTTTACATAGCAGGTACATATACCCTTCAAATTGAAATAAAATGCTTTGTAAAGTAGCTGATGCCAATAAATAACTGCTAACGGGTTATTCGATAAGCCCCTTTCACTTAAAACAATTAAATAAACTACAGCTAAAAAGAGACTTCTAAGTTGAGTCGCTCTCAAAAGAAGAAAACAAGAATAACCTTCAAGTTTTTAAAATACTTCTGTTTCTGAAACTACATTTGCCTCAATATGGGCCTCAATCCAGGAGAAGAAATTGTAAATACCTTAAAATAACAAACAGCTAAAAATGCACATCGAGAAAGGGTGAAACTCCATGACGCAAGCGGTCAAATAACATTTACCCTCGCTATCCAACACGTAATATAGTTTTGTACAAGAATCTCAGATTTTCCCAACCATAGAGTAAATTCGTACATATAGTCGACGTGCTAGACAACGTGCGTCGTGCCGGTGGTGACGGACCAGCATTACCCAAATTACTACTACCTTTTAACAACTAATCCTGTGATTGGATGTAGTCTACCATTCTTGTAAGTGAATCCCTAAAAATAAATAAATAAATAACATGGTGATGGCGGTTTTTCAACACTGGTAAATTGCCAAAACGCAGAGGGTGTAACCGATATGACCCAACTTCGAACTGAACGTGAGTTAGTACCCGTAGATTACATATTCAAATAAAAATTAACAAATTGAACCGTTCCCTAGTCAGCGAACGAACTGACGTACACAAGTCAAACCATAAAAGGGTTTTACCTTTTAATAAACCGATGTAACGGGTGTAATCACGTGTTGAAAACATCGTGTTTCGAACCATGGTGTCAGTGGGAGTGGTCTCAAATATATTTCAAATATGTTCTATAACTAACGGGAATCGTTTAAGGCGCATATCACAATTTCCTCCAAAAAGCCCGGGTTTTATACAGATACAATTTTGTATACTGGGCAGCTACCAACTTACGGTTTAATTAAAAAACCTATCGAAACGACTATTAAAGGGCCCTTTGGCTTTTAAAAATACCCCCTAACCCTTTATACCGTTAACTTTGTATTTATTTTAAACCCGTTCCTTTGGCAAAACCTTTGGATGACCCCTACCTATCAACCAATTTGTACCATCCTCTAACTTGGCCTGGCAGTAATCGTCGCGACTCGCGACATGAAATACGGACAGACAGCAGCATCCACATAAGCCCTAACCAAAGGGCTAAAACTAAAGCATTTTTTCCGATTTTATCCAAAAGTAAATATGAAATTAACATGTTGGAGCAGCAAAATTGCAGTGCGATAGATCTATCGTTCTGTTATTGATCCCTTACTTCGTTGCCTTATACAAAACAGTATAACAAGATATTCAAAAGATTATCCTACTAATGGAGTCCGCCACTCATAAAATAAACCTAGAAAATGTTTTTTCAAAATGAAACAATTAAATGTAACCGAATTCTACTAACACTACAATATATTCAGCCTTTCTATAAGGGTGTAGCTCATTAACTCATCATCGATTTTTTCAAATCTATTGGGTATGACGATGTACGCTATTTCAATCTTTTGGAGATAAGGACAATGAAAAAATCAATTTAGGTAGTCTTATCTGAGTTTTTCTATTTCTCACCTCTCTAGTGCTGATGATCAATTAAACCATACGATAGAGCGAAATACAGGATGTTCAGTCACAAAATTAGATTAGTAGTTTTTGAGAAATTCAGTTTTAAGACCGTTTTGGCATGTATCTCAGGGTAATTAAGATTATCGTGTTCGTATTGGATTTGCATAAATATTTCAATGAATATGTAATTAATTAATTATTAAAGACCCACTATGATCATTTCCCGTGTTTTCCTCACTACCTATACATATCAATTTTTACTATTTGAACCATGTTTGGCTGAAATATTTCAAATTCATTATTATAAAATGTTTTAAGTCTAGTCTGTCTTCATCACTTGAATAACAAGACGATGATATTCTATAAAATCTAAGAGTTAGGTACATTTTAAAGTAGTACAAGAGAGAGAGGCCCATATTGAGGCAAACGTAGTTTCAGAAACAGAAGTATTTTAAAAACTTGAAGGTTATTCTTGTTTTCTTCTTTTGAGAGCGACTCAACTTAGAAGTCTCTTTTTAGCTGTAGTTTATTCTTCTTATATTTAAACCAACACTGAACAACAATCTATATGAATTATGCGAGCTGTCGTTAACGTTTACAACGTTTTATTTTACTCTAATATGATATTCTTGAATAAAACGACTCTCAGGTGTGTCGGACAACGACCGTTATTTGACGTCTTCATGCGGACGGTTTCCCCCTTCTCGATATGTACGGTTGCAACAGTTTGTATATATATAACTGCCATGATCTCATACACCTGGAATGAAGCTGAACTGACAGTTTGGAGACACTCCAAACTAATCACATCCAATTCAGTCAAACTACTAATTAGTGAGTTAATTGCATTGCTGTTCATGTAGATTCTGCAACACCGTAATTACAATAGCTAATATGAATTTAAGTATGGCACTTTCTAACTCGTGTCCTCAACAGGATACTTTTGTACTAATTAATCGCCAAATGGTGTAGGGCTTATTTTAGTATCAAGTACGATAGTGTTTAAGAGTACAAAAATAAAAAACTATTCGATCAAAACCATACTTTGAAAACAACATGTTTATCAAAACCATCGTTTTGTCTACTCACAGCTTCTTCTTATTTGTTGTAGTTGTCCCATCCATAACTTCAAATGTAGAAAGTAAGGCTAGATAAAGTATTTAAGTTCAAAAACGCTAATAATTACGAAAATAAATCAAAGTAATCTTACAGATAAACGTGCGGAAGACTCATTCGCGACCAGGCAGCTGAAGCTCTTGTCTATTTTCAATAATCTCAACTTTTGCTTCAGAACCGCTGATACTGAGTTGCAAGAGACTATTAAGAGCTTCAATCCGTTGGACAATCTCAACCTGTACAGCAATCCTGACGAGGTCAAGGACTTTTCTGAAAATGTGGATTCAGGAAATTATGGGAAGCATTTCGACATTTTTTATGAAGTAAAACTCCGAATATCTAACATAAAAAACTAAAACGGCATTAAAATTAAGTTACTACACTGGGTACTGGGTGATTTCCAATAGGGCAATTGTTAATGTTCGCTGTTGGCTAATGTTGGGATTGAACTGCGCGCCGAATTGACGAAAATGCAAACGGATGAATGAGTGCGCGTAAGAGGCTTTTTCACGCGCAGTTCCGATGAAAGTGCAAACAAGAATGATTTATGCTTATTATATTAAATCTAACAAGACGTGGTTGGGAGGCCACTTAAAGTTGGACAGGGGCCCACTGATGACTGACTGTGTCAGAGTTTAAGTCCCATACTCTGCAGAGCTAGTTCTACTAGTTTTAGTCAACTTACCTTAATCGAAGACTTAGAATTTTATACAAATATAACAAACTATAATAATTATAGTTCGTTAATTTAAAGCTTCCGACCTACTTTACTAAGTCAAATATATTTGATGCACCTATAGTTTCTATATTAAAGTTTCATTATTTTAATTCTTCTTTCGAATGAAACCGGTTTGAAAAACATCGGGTGGTACAGTTGGGAATGTTCCCTTGTGAGATTTTTTAATCCGCATGAGCATGAAAGAGGCTTTATATCATGGGGATTGTTGATCGTATAAATCCAGGTTTATTTACAGATGTAACAATCAACGCCCATGTTCTATAATGTTATCAGAACTATGATATTTTCAATTCGATCTTGTCGACAGAGTTGACTCATCCAGCCGTTCCTCGATTCCAATTTTCGTAGTACCAAAATTTTTGTTTTTATTTTAAACGATATTGGGAAGTTCTATATATATCATATTTATTAGTTCGCATTCGGAGATCAAATCAATGGATTCTTCAACGTCATATACTGGATTGATGACTGGGAGCTTCTGTACAAGACCGCAGCGTATTCTTCTCAGAAGATCAACACACAATTGTTCAACAATGTTATGAAAACGCTTATAGACATCAAGTGGAGGTACTTCCAAACCCCACCCGACTACGAAATTTACCCCCAAATGTATACACCGAAATGGATCATTCGAAAGGCTAATGGGGATCTGAGGCCAAGCACTGTAAACATTTTCAAATCTAAAATGATACATTTCTCATATTCAAGGATTTTATTAACACTGATTAAATCTCTGAATCCATGCTGCTCCTGTAACCCAAGCAAGAGACTGACAACCCGGAAAACGTCTTAAAATATTGGAGAAATGACCCTGCACTCAGCTACATGCACATCAACTGGCATGACACCGTGCCAGCGTGGTGGTCGGCCGCCGCCTACGGGTTCGATTTAGACAGAAGGGGGGAAATAAACCTGTAAGAAGCACAAATTATGTAGTTAGTTGGAGAGCTAGTGCTGTCAAAATGCGAAAATATGACATTTATTGAACCAATTGGTACTATTACTAGCTCGCCTATTAAAAATAGGGTTAGAGCCAATGATGTCAACCGCCTCCGGCCGTTTATCATGTTTAGGATGCTCGTCAGCAACGTTTGAATTTAAAAATCGGAAAAAAAGCTATTTGCATGACTGTTCTACATATTAAAATCCAGGTACTTCCATCACGACCTCGTCAATCGAAACAGAGCGGAACGATTGTCAAATGGAATGAAGGACATTGACCAACTCGGAATTACAGACCCCATCCCATCTGGGGATATCCCAATAGTTACGAATATCGATTTGACAGAAATGCCGGCGAGGAAACCTAATCAAGTCATCGAAGCTAGCCCGGATATAAGTATCCAGGATATGCTATCAGCTTCGGATCGACTCTATCAATCAATTACGGAAGGATTCGTAATAAACGTAATTAGCTTTACTTAAAAACTTTGGTAAATTTAAATGTCAAAAGTTCATTTAAATTCAGGTATCTGAGATTTTAACAAATTATCTGCAGGCTTTAGGGGAGCATGTTACACTGCTAAACAACCGCGGTAACGATAATCTTGGAAGAATAGTCTCAGCCGCAACTGACCCATTAGTAAACCGTGACTACTATTTAGCTTTACATTCAGATCTTCACGAATTGATTGCCCTCATCGGACATCCAAATGAAACGATTAATGTAAACTAAAAGTTACTTAAACCAGTGGTACATTCCGTAATTTTACGTATGTCGTTAACTTTTGCCAGTGCAATTAAATAGGTGGGATTAGTGGTACATCTGGATCAAACGGTGAGAGACCCTGCATTCTTCATGATTCACGGACTTGTCGATGACTTTAATGTACGTCAGCAACATAAGCTACGACCATATACGAAGGTACTGTTGTTTTAAATATCTTTAAATTAAACTAAATTGCCATAAATCTAAAAGTTGCCACACGGCTGAGATGTAAAAATATTTACTTATGTGCAGGAAGAGTTGAAGTTTACGGGAGTGGAAATTAGGTGGATTGGAATTAAATCGGGGGGTCAAATAGTCATTGTCCAACCACTGACTTTGAGAACGTTCTTTGAAAAATTTACATACGATATCAGCAACGCTCTAACATCTTGTAAAAAGGTCAACGTAAGTAGGTACTAAAGTACTACTGCTTTTTAGTTTTTTTAAATAACTCCAAAAACAAACCCCCCTCGCCCCCTCCAGACTTAGTTTATGATTTATGATTTAAATTCCAGTCGGGTAGGAACTACACTGCAACGATTCCTAGACTAAACTATCAGCACTTCGAGTACAGGATCAGCGTCTTTTCTCAAAGTTCTGTAGACACGCGAGGCATTGTGAGGATTTACATGGCACCGGTGACTGGATTTGACGGGAAACGGTATAGTAAGCAGGAACTACTTTGGAGTATGTTTGAAATGGATCGCTTCCCCATCACCTTGAAACATGGCATGGTAAGAGGGTTCATGTAAAACAAATGTTCCATTTTATTGCAAGAGTTTTAAATTCTGTAGCAAACGACGGATAAGAGGGTATGAAGAAGTGGGGAATAAGCACCTTTTAGGTAATACGTAGAGGGGTTGCCAAAGGCTCAACAGTGTTACCGAAACATTTAGAAGGGATCCTTAAACCTGACTGACGTAGGTTCGGTGGTTTTAAATTTAAAAAATACTAGTTTTTAACCCCTCCAATATTAATACTCCCTATAAACTTTTGGGTCAAAATCTAAAAGCCTAAAAATGCTTCACCTTCTCTTTATTTTCCCCTTCCGGCGTTCACGTTCCACCTCCTTCATCGCTGCTGGTTAATATGGCTCCAAGCACTCACAACTCAAAGAAACTAATGTAACGGGTGTAAGTAAGGGTTGAAAAGATAACCATAAATTAATTAATATCTCAATTTTCCCAAAAGCCTGTGTTTTGCACCCAGGTGTGTGTGGGAGTTAGTACTTTATATGTCAATGTTGTTCTAGGATGCATAGGAATATGTAGGTCAAGCCGTTCGACGGTTATCGCGCTGCCGGACGGACGAACTAGTCATTCACATAAAGCGTTTTGACCGCTAAATAATTATACGGGGCATTATGAAAAATCAATGTCATTTTCTTTGTTCTTTTTCTTACTTGATAAAATGGGTGTTTATAGACCAAAATTTGATATGAATGATTGATAAGAGATTGAATATTTATTTCCGTAATTTAGTCACGAAGGGATACCCGTGCTTAGTTGGTTCAGACTCGAAAAGACTACTTTCTGCTGCTTTACAATTAAAGCTCTAATTAAATTCAACTGTTTGTCATCATCAGAATCTGATTCGGCGATCCAGTGCGGACTCCTCTGTAACAGCACGTCCTCCAAAGGGAGCCAAAGAAATAGCGGCGGAGGTGAAATTGTTGGAAACCCAAAAGGGCAAGATGAGCCCATTTACGTTAAGGGAGGCAAAGAAATGTGGGTGGCCCCATAATCTTCTGCTGCCAAGGGGAACGGAGGGTGGGATGCAGTTTAAAATGTTCCTCATCGTCACATCTAATGCCACTGGGGACTACGATGAACGGGAATTTCCAAGCTTGCCCCATTGTGGAACTCCCGTTGGAACGTTTCCAGACGGAGCTCCAATGGGATTCCCGATGAACCGACGCTTGGGAGCCGATGATTCCTGGTTACAATGGGACATTCATTCCAACTACAGGTTCATAGACATCATTATTAAGCACCAAGCCCAACTCTCAAACCAGCAATAACTGTCTGATGGTTTCACTAATAAAGTTGCATTATTACCTATTCGATGACATTTTTTATTCCTAATTAGTACATTTAAAAGCTCTGATTCAGCAATTACATACCAGCTTCATTTCAGCTAAATTCAAATAGGCATATCTTGAATCCAGAATCTTGGTTGAAATGAACCTGGTATATGGGGGTCGAAATTTAAAAATCATTTTCCCGCCCCAACGTTAGTTGAAGGGAGAAGGCAAAAACCGGCCTAATTTCCTGGTACCCACAGGAGGAGTGAGATCTACTACTAACATTAGGTCATAGGAAACTAACTAAGTTACTTGGTTGAATGGCAAATATGATGCTCACATTTTTAAACATAAATTTTTGGATTTTGAAATCAAAACCTCCATCGCTGAATGATCGTCTGTGATACAGGAATCAGATTTTATTCGTTTAAAATGGCATCGGAAATGTCACTAAATCCAACCAAGAACAGAGACTGCTTGCGTAAATGATATCTGCATTAAGCTTACGAAATAGATGTATTCGATTGGATTGCCTATCCTTCGAAATCCATAACTTGATTGCTGCTTGTATTTTCATGACCGTCGTATTTAGCAATTATCGAATTCTGTTCTTAATCCAAACCAATAAGGTCGGGTTGCCTTTTTATACTTTTCCATTTTAACACACGAATATTTCTGGAGTGATCAGGACACAATCCATGAAAAGATTCGCGTGATTTCGGCATTCGAAAGCATTTATTGAGCTTATTGAAATAAATGTAAAGCTTGTAATTTCTAACAGCTCCGGACATCATTGATCTCTGTCAATACAATTTCATCGTACCTTGAAATTGATTACATATTAAACTTGCAAAATGCGTCTGAACTTCTGACTAAAATATTCAGTACATTTTCCCATATTCGTGTCCAATTTCAATGATTCGTGACTAACAAATTTCAAATGGATCAGCTAAAAATATCTTACAAGGGAAGTTATCGATAGTGAAATCCCAGAATCGTCTGATTTATTTTACAGTTCAAAATACAACTAATATAACTACAAAATCGTAAACCTTGTATACCGCTGGTCTACAAATCAAGCTGCATCTGCCCAAATTTTCGTGGACTCCGCACCCACCCAGCTAAATGATTCTTGAGCTTCGACTTTTCCGAATTACGGTAATTTATTACCAGCTTTTTATAACTGATTCACAGACTCACATTTAGTATAGGTTCTTAATTTGAGAAACACGACTTCGGATGTAGTACTGTAGTTTCCTACTGATTTTCTCGAAACTGAAAAGGCGGATTATCTCCTGCATGCTTAATGATCAGATCCATGAAACGGTAGTTGGAATGAACGGCATAATGGAACGCGGAATCTTGCCCCAAACGTCGATTAAACGGGAAGCCCATCGGAAGTCCATCTGGAAACCTTCCACTGGGATTTCCACAATACGGTAACTGAGGGAAATCATCCTCGTCGTAATCCCCCGTCGAATTCGACGTAATAATTATGAACATCTTAAACTGCATCCCATCCTCTGTCCCTCGGGGCAATAAAAGATTTTGGGGCCATCCACATGATTTGGTCTCTTTAGTGGGATAGGGGTCCAGTTTCCCGTTTTTGGCCACGGCGGCTTTAACTTCGTTGGCCAATTCCTCGAATCCCTTATGGCCTGCAACCGTAACAGAGGAATCCAGACTGGACCGTTTTATCCGATTCTAAGATGCACAATTAGAAATTAGCAAGTACCGAACTTATTCCAGGATGATTGTTGGTGCTAGTACAATAGAATGTTTAGAGGCTAGTAGTACCAAACCATGTCTCAAAGTGACGGGGAATCGGTCCATCTCGAACATGCTCCAAAACAGCTCTTGTTGAGGGACGTGTTTCCCGTCAAAGCCAATTGTTGGTGCCATGTAGATCCTTACCATTCCTCTCGAGCCCGAAGGACTGTTACAATGCGCACTGATCACGTACTCAAAGGGTTGATAGTTTAGTCTGGTTACCGTTGTGGTGTACTTTCTTTTGGACTGCATTTAAAATGAGTACATGTGACTCATGAGCAATCAATACATCAATACATAGTTATTCCAGGTATTCCATCAACCCAAATAGCTCTTTGCATATTTCGAAGTATGGATGACAACTGGTGACAAGAGTAAGCCCCCTAAATAGATATTCTGGAGTTCTGCTTATAAACCTCTTAAAGCGGTGGGAATTCGTTGTCTTTAGCTTTAGTTTTATGAAAAACAATCGCCTTAATAAAATTTCTGCCATTTCGATCAAGTTCTAATGACGTTTTCTCTAAATGGATGGGGTTCTATTTCGGATTTTCAAATTTCTAATTTTTGAATGATGTCTATCTAGAGAGGGACGGTAGTAGTGACTTTTAGCAAAGAGTAAGTTAGAAAATTATGTAACTATCGAAATGACATACGTTGACCTTCCTGCAGGATTTAATACCGTTGCTGATATCGTACGTAAAGGGTTCAAAGAACGTTTTCAAGACCGGTACTCCACCCTCGCCCCCACTGCCTCCATTTCCAGTTCTGATCCTTACCGAGTTGAGTTGTACAGCAGAAAACTTCAAATCTTCCTAAATTGGTCCAATAGAACTATCTCATCAAGTAATCAGGATTCCAGTACCTTAAATCGCAGGGTATCAGGATCAGCAGTACCTTGGAATAAGGAGGCAGCTTGTACTGCTCAAATCGATTATAGCCATCTATATAAGTGTGTAGCATGGAAAAACAGGGGTCCTGCAAGGCTTGATAGAAAAATGCCATGATTCCCAGCTTTTAAAGGTGCAAGAAAATAAAATCTTAATATTATACTTTCCCCAATATCATGTGAAACTTGAATTAACATTTTGATTAACCTTAAGTGGAGTTTGAGGATTTTCGACAAGAGCAATAATCGAGTGGAAATCCCGATGCATTTTTCCATAATAGTCTTCATTTGCGGACTTTACTGACGACTCTATTGTATCACCAAGATAGTCGCTCCCATTGTTGTTTCGCAAAAATTCCCGCTTACCAGACGAAGACTGCAAAGTTAATACATATTTCTGTTTTTGTATTATTTTATATTGTATTGAAAATTAGGATCTTATAAATAAATTCCTGCTCTCACGTATACAAAGTATCCATCTGAGATTCCTTGACGAATTTTGTCCTGTTGATCAAGAAGACCCTCGAGACTGATATCAGATGTGGATTTCAGGGATTGATTAGGTCTTCTTGGAGGCATTTCCGTCAAATTTACATACAGAGTCAATGGGATGTCTCCAGGCCCAATCGGCTCAGTAATGGACAAAGCAACAACTGGCGGCATGAAGTTTGATAACCGCTCCGCTCTGTTCCGATTGATGTAGTTGTGGTGGAAGTACCTAAAACAGTTTCGAATCGAGACAGAGATTTAAACGTTAGGGCCTTAGCAGACTGGAGTAGAACATTTGGAGTCAAATTTTGAAAATCATAGAAAATCCGTTTGGCAAACGTCAGATATTTTTCAGATCATATTCAAACTTGAAGGCAAATAATAACGCAACTTCTCAACAAAACGGCGCTTTTAAAACACGTTTTGTACGAAAAAATGCATCAGTTTTTGTAATGGATTAAAGTGTTTCGAAATTAGAATTCAAGGTAGAGTGTAGAGAACTAACTAAGAACAGAACTACCAGAATTGCTACGCATCACCGGGGCTTTAGATTTTTTTTGTGACTTCTGCGATAATCAGTATGTGTAATTCATTTGACATTTTTCAAATTCACAGCTAAGACAAATATTTGTATGTTTCAATGAAAATCAAAGCTGATTTTTATATTTTTACATGAACAACTCTCCCTTCTTGTCCTGTCGAACCCCGAACTTGCTTGCCAGCCACCACACTGGGAACGATCTGTGCCAATTCCCGTGGAAGCTGTTGAGCTCTGGGTCGTGCCTCCAGTATCTAAGTTTGTTTTCGGGGTTAGAATTGTCAACCTGTCATCAAATAGAAGAATATTGATTTATAGAGAATTCTATAAATAAACAATAAAGCATCGGGAAACTGGAAATACAACCCACTGTTAGGATTGGAATGTTGGAAAGAATAGCTTTCCTAGCTACAAATTAATTTTAAACATGGTAAAATACTAAAGTTCTAATTGGACTAACAGTATAATTAAATTGTACATGTTATTATGGTAGGTGGAGAAAATAAGATCCCCAACAATCATCGCACCGAATAAAAAACGCCCCAACAATAAGCGCCCCTTGCAATAAGCGCCCCTACTCCTCGACAATAATCGCCCCACTACTTTAACCAGCCTCGCGCCCTTTTAAAATAGCAGAATTTTTATTTTAAGAGCATGTAGTTAGAGGTTCGTCAAAATTACTTTTTTCAAATGTTCTGGATCCGGAAACAGGAAATTAAGGTCTGACTTTAAATTTTTTAATTTCGCAGTAAAGTTATTGATTCCTAAATGCGTTCAACCGTACTATGTTCCTTGTAAAAGAAAAAGAACCTGTTACTTCATGGAGGTTTTTAAGCTAGTTATAAAATCATAATCGGGCGATTTTTCTGGAGAGGCATGGGCCCTTATTGCACTGGGTGCGTTTTGTATGGGGCGCTTATTCTTGGTGCGCTTATGATGGGACGCTTTTTCCGGAAATCGTTATTATAATGTTCACAGTTTTTACAAATTACAGTGCTTGGCCGTGGATCGTCATTCGCTTTGCGCATGATCCATTTCAGGACTTGAGTCTGAGGGAAAATTGCATAAAAAGGTGGAGCCTTAAGATGCTTCAATTTGATATCTAGAAGAGTGCCCATGCAGAACGAAAGCATTTGCGTGTTCATCCTCTGAGAAGCATAGACCGTTGTATTGTAGAGCAGTGACCAATCGTCAATATCCCAAATGATGGCAAAAAAATGCTCCGTCGGAACGGTGAATCCTGCCACGTTATAGGGCTGGAAACGCGTACCATATTCCCCTGCCTCAACTTTGTCGAAGAAATCTTGGACAATATCCGGATCCTTGTACAAATGCAGATGATCCATAGGATTGAAGCTCCGACTGATCTCCTTAAACTCCGCGTCCGCGTCCCTCAGGCAAAAGTTAAGGTTGTTCAGCAGGGATAGTAGTTGCAGTTGCTGCGTTTCGAACGGAACTTCCGGATACGAACGTTTTCCTGTTCAGTTCACATTTGTATTAAAAGAGTGTAGATTGCATTATAATGATCCAACTCCACTGGGGAGTTATTAAGGGGTGAAATCCCTTACTGTGAATACTTTGTCTGTGCGTCTGTCCGTCCGTATATGCTCTAACTCTCGAAGGGTTGACTTTTTTCGAGAAACCATATATGACTATCCAGCAGGGGCTGAGTTCGTTCGAGGGTTATGTAGGTCAAAGTTCAAGGGTGTACACGGTCAAAGGTCAAAAACCTTACATTTGTGATACGTTGCTGGAAATGTATGTTCAAGCGCTATTCAACAATGGATTAAATTTAATGTGCCCTCTCTAACTCTGAATTTGCCCCCTATTTGGGATGAACTTGCCCCCACTTAACTTGCCCCCTATCAGGCTGAACCTGCCTCCACCTTAGGATGAATATGCCCCCTCGAGGATGAAATTGCCCTCAGAAATAAATGATAATAATTAATCAAAATAATCAGTCATAATAATTAACTATAACTTCGATAAATAATGCTTTATGCAATAACCAACGCCTTCGTAATCAATTTGGGCCATCCTAACCTCCGCTTTCCACCAATAGGAACATCCTTAACTTCATCTAAAACAATGTACAGCTTTCTTTTCATTGCGATTCCCAATACATGTTTGCAAACATGTTTTTTAAATACCGGACAAGTGCAGGTTGATTACTGCTAGTCGGACGGGTTAAACTGAACCACCCATAGACGGGTCATAAGGTTTCAATAACTGTCGAAGTTCACAGACAGTTTGTGTCTCCACAACTTCTGACCTTTAACATCTCTTTAGCGGTTTCAAGATCGGAAAACACTTTTTCTGTGGGGTTCCAAATTGTAGTTTTTCGAGTACGCTTCCGGGGTGCCTGATTTTCTAAATCCTGACTTTCTTCTGAATCTGAATCCAAACGTATATCGGTCAAATTTAAGGTTTGAGATTCTGTACTTAACAAATCCATGGTCCTATCTTTAGTTTAAGTAACGATTAAAATACTGAGGATGCCAACTCATCACAGGCATGAAGAAGAAGAATGAAGAAAAAGGCAACTGAACGAGAAAGGTTTGATTTGACAGAACCAGATTATTTCAAACCCATACTACCGATATGGTAAATCGC
This sequence comes from Desoria tigrina, assembly GCA_906901685.1. Taxonomy (NCBI): domain Eukaryota; kingdom Metazoa; phylum Arthropoda; class Collembola; order Entomobryomorpha; family Isotomidae; genus Desoria; species Desoria tigrina. Next base: position 1,255,594 of record CAJQTU010000053.1, read on the forward strand.
GATATGCATACGATATTCCTATCTTATCGTATAACGTATATCTAAATTAATATAGGGAGCATGAATAATCCATACAACCCAATATTATTCGAGTGTAAACTGTGTGTAACAGTAGTTTTTAAATTTTATTTTAATGTGGACATGGTAATCCTCGATGGGGGCATGTTCATCCTAAGGTGGGGGCAGGTTCAGCCTGATAGGGGGCAAGTTAGGTGGAGGCAAGTTCATCCTAAATAGGGGGCAAATTCAGATTTAGAGGGGGCACATTAATCTAAACCCTTCAACAATATGTATGATTTCACTCTATGATTGGGGGATTGTGAGAGTATTGAATAAAACGACTCCCAGGTGTCGGAAAACGACCTGAATGATATTTTGATACTTATTCGACCTATTATTGCGGACGGATTCACCTCGCAACCCTTTGTAGCGGTGTATGAAGTTTCAAACCTTCAAGTTGAAAGTGGGGGGATGTAGTTATTTTTGGAAAAGCCTGCTTTCTCCCGTGGCGATTATTATTTCCACCAAGGTCTATATACTCTTGGTTTCCTGGGTGTCTTTCTTTCAGGAGGTTGTGCCAGTAGCTCGATTTTGAAATTCCAATTTTGGGCTGGGGGAAAACAACCTTTTTTAACCCGTTTCTATGGTAACTTTAGCTAAAAGATTCAGATTTTAAGGTTCCAGAGTATTAATCACTAAGGAAAAAAAGTGTCATAGGGGGATATTTTAAACCCCGATATTTCATGACCCAATACAACTAGAAACTTGTACTAAAATATATTATGCACATCAATTCATATAAAAAATTACCGAAATATTATTTAGATCAAGTTGTGTAAGGAGAGATAAGAAATTGAATTTATTTAAAAGTATATTTTTTTTACTAGCGCACTCACAGGGCCCGATAGGGTCATGATATCAACCTAATGTTTTTTCCATCGGAAAGACAATTTAACTGGCAACACGTCCTACTGGGTCAAAAGTTCAATTTTCGAAAGGGATCACCCTGAAAAAAGCATTTTAAGCCAAAATGGTGATGCATTGTTTCGGTTTTTTATTTATAACGGAAAATCCGTGATAGATAGGATTTTTTTGACCCAGTACAACGTGTTGCCTATTAAATTGTCTTTCCGATGAAAAAAAAATTAGGTTGATATCATGACCTTATCGGGCCCTGTGAGTGCGCCAGTAAAAAAAATCGACATCGCCTTGGCCATAGTTACTAAGGGGTCGCGCTCACATTTCTTAAAGGGGTAGCGTTTCAGGGACTGACATTCGGCGGTTGCTAAGTATGCATTTAAATTGTCGAAAGCGAAACTACTCTGGAACCTTAAATGAAAAGTGTATTTCCCTTCCATCGTCACAACGCATAGAAACAGCGGTTTAAAAAATCGATACGGATTCGTGAAGCGTTATTTTGAAAAACTGTTTCGCCAGATTTGTAGCAAAGACAATTCTCCAAATTTTGATACGCTTGTTAAGTATCGGAGATACTTTATGCGAACGTTTGGTGACCGTCCGTCCGTCCGTCCGTCCGTCCGATTTTCATTGTTGGCGCTCTAACTTTCGAACGCTTCAACTTTTTCAAATTTTTTTTTCGGATGTTGGTCCTATTGATCGTAACACAGGTTAAGTTCGAAGATGGGCGAAATCGACCACACCCCCTGGGGTTTGCCCATCTACCCCAATGTTAAAAACCACCACCACCGTATATGCACTACTATACTATGGTATTACATGTCCCTATAGACAATACCTTCATGCCATATTCATGAATATATATCTATACTGTCACCGTCTAACGCTGTACACATATACGGGACGACGCCCACTCACCCCGGGGCACGCCCCGGGGAGCATTTTGGGGCAAATTGAGATTCCAACGCTATGTTGTAGCCACTTAACGTACGATGTTGTAGACACATACGGGACGACGCCCACTCACCCCGGGGCGCGCCCCGGGTCGTATTTTGGGGCAAATTGAGATTCCAACGCTATGTTGTCACCATATAACGTACGATGTTGTAGACACATATGGGACGACGCCCACTCACCCCGGGGCGCATTTTGGGGCAAATTGAGATTCCAACGCTATGTTGTAGCCACATAACGTACGATGTTGTAGACACATACGGGACGACGCCCACTCACCCCGGGGCGCATTTTAGGGCAAATTGAGATTCCAACGCTATCTCGTAGCTATCGGATAGGCTCTCACATTGACATGTGTGTGACCACCCAACTTCCCCCAGGGGTCATATTAAATGACTCTCAAGGTCACATTCTAATTTCAATGGTATATGAACACTATTGCAACGCCAATTAGATTGGCATGTGTGTGACCACTCCAACTTCCCCCAGGGGTCATATTAAATGACTCTCAAGGTCACATTCTAATTTCAATGGTATATGAACACTATTGCAACGCCAATTAGATTGACATGTGTGTGACCACTCCAACTTCCCCCAAGGGTCATATTCAATGACTCTCGAGGTCACATTCTAATTTCAATGGTATATGAACACTATCGAAACGGCAATTAGATTGGCATGTGTGTGACCACTCTAACTTCCCCCAGCGATCTTGTTAAATGACTCTAAATGTCAAATTCTGATTTCAATCGAATATCAACACTATCGCAGCGGCAAGATCATCTCATATTTTCGTAATTGATTTCACATTTCTGGATAATATTTTTGTTATTCATCTCCGATACTTTCCTATATCCATTGATATGGTTTATTTAATTTTATGGTAACTGCAATCTAAAGAAATCACGATTCCAAAAGACCAATTTCAACTCCCTGGTTTCGAGTGTATTTCTGCAAGTTTAGCATTTCCGACAGATTTTAACCCAAAATTGCCGTAGAAACGGGTTAAAAAAGGTTGTTTTCCCCCAGCCCAAAATTGGAATTTCAAAATCGAGCTACTGGCACAACCTCCTGAAAGAAAGACACCCAGGAAACCAAGAGTATATAGACCTTGATTTCCACTAACAATTCTAAGTTACAAATCTTTTTAGAAAATTCTTGATGCACCTTACCATTTTCTTCATCTCCAGATACTGATGATGGGACGTAAAGAACTAATACAGAAAACAATAACAACGTAATATGTTTTGGGCTTAACCAATAAGTACCCATTATTTGTCCTATTTGTTTATCCGGTGTCTAGGGTTGTAAATGTATAGAACCAATTGGATGAAGTGCCATTCGAAAAGTGTCGAGATTAGTCTGCTGGGTCACAGCTTTGCATAATCCTGTCGTTCCTATGTGTTCAACAGATTTCCATTTTTGTAAATAATCAGTCCAAAAATGCATGGATTATGTTATGATTATTCAAGTAAATTACTATGTAGAAAGTAGTAGACTTTCCTGATGTACCAACACCTTTTGCAATTAGAATTAACATTGAATATCATCGACAGTCGTCTACATCAGCGATTCATGCATACATGAGTTGGACCAATCTCAATATTATTTACGAATTATAATAATATTGCATAAAATTGTGTCTTTGCATCAGTCGGTAGCATACTTCTTAGTTAGAATACATTTCGAAGCAAACCTTAATGTTGAGCAATGAACAAAACAGGATGCATGCAGGAAGCCAAATATTTGTGGAAGACATCCGATGCAATATTATGCATATCGCATTCATATTTTTTACATTAAATTGTATCGATTTATGGGTTAGGATTGATGTGCCCCCTTGAAATCTGAATTTGCCCGCTAATTCGGATGAACTGGCCCCCAATCCGGCTGAACCTGCCCCCACTTTAGGATGAATATGCCACCAGAAATAAATGATAATAATTAGTCAAATATGCATACGATATCCTTATCTTATCGTATAATATATCTAAATTAATATAGGAAGCATGAATAATCCTTACAACCCGATACTATTCGAGTGTAAACTTTGTGTATAAGTAGCCTCTAAATTGTATTTTAATGTGGGCATGGTAATTCTTGATGGGGGCATATTCATCCTAAGGATTGGGCAGGTTCAGCCTGATTGGGGGCAAGTTCATCACAATTAGGGGTCAGGCCGGTTGTACATTCCGTAATTTTGCGCATGTCATTAACATTTGTCAGTGCAATTAAATAGGTGGGATTAGTGGTACATCTGAATCAAACGGTGAGAGACCCTGCATTCTTCATGATTCACAGACTTGTCGATGACTTTAATGTACGTCAGCAACATAAGCTACGACCATATACGAAGGTACTGTTGTTTTAAATATCTTTAAATTAAACTAAATTGCCTTAAAAGTAAAAGATGCCACACGGCTGAGATATAAAAATATTTATTTATGCGCAGGAAGAGTTGAAGTTTACGGGAGTGGAGATTAGGTCGATTGGAATTAAAGCGGGGGGTCAAATAGACATTGTCCAACCACTAACTTTGAGAACGTTCTTTGAAAAATTTACATACGATATCAGCAACGCTCTAACATCTTGTAAAAAGGTCAACGTAAGTATGCTACTGCTTTTTAGTTTTTTAAAACAGCTCCAAAACAAAACCCCCCTCGCCCCCTCCAGACTTAAGTTATGATTTATGATTTAAATTCCAGTCGGGTAGGAACTACACTGCAACGATTCCTAGACTAAACTATCAGCATTTCGAGTACAGGATAAGCGTCTTTTCTCAAAGTTCTTTAGACACGCGAGGAAGTGTGAGGATTTACATGGCACCGGTGACTGGATTTGACAGGAAACGGTATAGTAAGCAGGAACTACTTTGGAGTATGTTTGAAATGGATCGTTTCCCCGTCACCTTGAAACATGGGATGGTAAGATCATGAAGGCATGATGATGATCACAAATGTTCAATTTTACTGCAAGAGTCTCAAATTCTGTAGCAAACGCCGGAATAAGAGGGGTTGCCGAAGGACTGCACAGTCTCAGCTAAAACTTATTGTTTTAGCTGAAACTGTGCAGTCCTTGACCTTCCCAACTTATTTTGACCCACACCCACTAGACCTAAATTGGCAGAGCTAAAATTATGATTTTCGTAATCAGCATGGTCGAATTAGTCTATTTGCAAGGTTACAGCCCTTAACTGTAACTCGTTTGACACCCAAATCGTGACAATTGTTAGTTGGTTCAGACCTGAAAACACTACTTTCTGCTGCTTTACAATTCAAGCTCTAATTAAATTCAACTTGTATTCAACTTGTATTCAACTATTCTTGTCATCAGAATCTGATTCGGCGATCCAGTGCGGACTCTGTTACAATGGGACATTCATTCCAACTACAGGTTCATAGACAACACTATTAAGCACCAAGCCAAAATATCTCCTAAATCAGCAATAACTGTTTGATGGTTTAACTAATAAAGTGGCATTACATACATTATTTTGTATTCCTAATTATTAAGTGTTGAAAACACTTTATGCGAACGACAAGTCCGTCCGTCCGTCCGTCCGTCCGTCCGTCCGTCCGTCCGTCCGTCCGTCTGTCCGAGCGATAACTGGAGAACGGCTTGACCTACGGTCACCAAATTTTGTACACTTGTTCCTTGGCTCAAGAGTGAGGCTAAGTTCGAACTTGGGTCAAATCGGTCACACCCCCTGCCCCCCATCAATTAAACCCCAAAATAAACCATTAAATCAAACAGAATAGTGATATGTAGGAGTCCAACGCCAGGATAGAGCTCTTACTCATTTTAAAACTGACGCTTAGGTAGTTTACATTACACTCTATGTCTATCATCTATACATGATAATACCCTGAACCTATATTTCAGAGTGCAAAACCTGGGATTTTTGGGGAAATTGAGATATGGGGTTTAAACGATTCCCATGAGTAATAGAACATCTTTGACGGATAGGGGACCACTCCTACTGACACCAGGGTGCAAAACCCGGGCTTTTGGGGGACATTAAGATTCGGTTTAATTATGGTGACGTTTTCAACACTTGGTTACACCCGTTACATCGGTTTATTCATATTCCATACCATCATCATTGTCAAAATCGGTACATACTGCACTGACACTGTTCTGAAATCACGATGAGCTTATGTTAAAAGTCGTGACAGCAAGAGAAATTGCATCGACATGTGGTTCCATATTGAATTTGAAATCTCAGTCGTTGAATTTTGTGATTTTTAATTCATAAAATGTACGATTTGCAAAATTCAATATTTAATCTGAACAAATTTGTTTCTTATTTGTAGCATACTTAATGCGAACGATAGGGCGGGTGGTTGGGACAATTCATAAGTAGAAATTAAGGCGTGACCCCATGAAAACGGGTGCATTCAAAACCTAAATTAAACTGCTAAATTTGTTTTGAGTTTACGCAGTGAATTAGAAAATACTTGGAAATCATTTTAAAACCAATCGGATCTCAGAAACTAAATATATATTTCACAAAATAGTTATGCCGAGTCACAGGATGTTTCCATGAAATTAAAGATGAGTCATTTATAATTAATCTAACAGTAGTATTGTCCCCTGAACTCAATAAAGCGAAGTAATTTCACAAAATTACAAGCCATACATTTTCGGCAACATAATTAAGTTTCAATTCAAGTATAGAAATTCTTAGAACCACCTATTTTGTCACTCATTTGCAAATTTGACTGTAAATTAATAGGAAGCATAATGGGTGGCTTTTGAATGCGACGGACGTTCATTTATGTAAACACAGTATAATTGACTAGCGAATACTCTGTTTGCGACCAAAAATCCTATAATTACCGAAATCCACTTGAATAAATTCCTCTGGTTTAAACCCCACCCAAAAACATAATATATTTAAAATTCTATAAAATTCAATTCATAAAATAAAAATCAAAGGGCCAAGTTTAGTTCTTTACAAAAATGTTTAAAAGTTATCAAAATTCAATAAAAAAAATTCTGAGTTTTATAGGCATTGAGCCCTTCTTTTCCTTTTGAAACAAGACAGAGCCGAAATAAAACTCCGTCCGAAATATAATCCCGACAATTCGTAGGGTTCAAAAAATAAGACCATAGGGGATCTATCTAAAATCATGTTTCCAATTCCTGCATAAACACCTGTTACATGTCAGGGAAAGGTCGAAATAATTCTGTTTACTTGTCCCAAGTCCTTCCTGGGTGAGGCAGAAGTAAATAAGTTATAATAAAATACAGTGCAATAGAATTGGCTACTTTTGTCACCCATCGTCAGAAAAGTTTGGGATCTTTTACGTTTACCACAAATCAAAATATTTACAAAGGCCTGGTTTCAATACCGAGCTTTTGCAAAAGTTTGCAAATTAAGTGCCTGTAACCACTCTACCCGGCTTGAAATATTAATTAGTAAAACATTTTATTCTAGTAGCATTTTAATACACATATACACGGCTTAACTTATGTGGTTTATGTGGTCGGTTCTGTATTCTCAGTAACATTGAAATTCGAAAATATAACGGTAATATACTCCGTGTTGTATGGCGAATGGAAATTAGAGGGTGAAGCAATACAGCCCAACAGCTCAACTTTATAACTTATGAATGGGAATAATAAACAAATGAATACTTCTTGTACTCATTATCTTGTTTATATTTAGCGAAAGCATCGATCCGGACTCGATATTTCGACTATATAGACACCCCGTTCTCCTAGATCTTAAAATACGAAGCAGGTGTGTTATATTGCACACAAGGAGTATATGATATCATGAGCTTCGCATACTTTCGAAGTGAAGCCAATTGTTTAATTTGACACGCATTGTCTATTTGGTCACCTAAACATAGACCGTCGGAGTAGAGACGAAGGAACCCATTTTCTACAACACTTTATTTGCCCATCATTTACGTCTAGAAGAAGAAGATGAAATTGAGAATAATTAGCACTCTTTGCTAACTACGTTCATACGTAGCGCGACTACAGCAAGTAAAAGCGTTTTAAGTTAGCCCTGTCTACTTATTGAGGCCCTGTTTACAACTTCCTAATCTCGTTCGTGCTGTATTTTATATACCTTATAGTTATGGTAGTTTTCTTAATAAAATCCAATGAAATGGGTTAAGTGGAGTATGGCTTGGAAATAAGACGATATGAGTAGACTCCTCTATGCATGGCTCTGATGAGAACTCATCGTAATTAGATTTAAAATTGAAGCTGTAAACTTCTTCACTGCCTCCATTCTAGTGAGAGGACCCAAATTTAGCCGAAAATTGGGTTTAATCCTCCTAACTTTAGTAAACTGTCACACGTAGTTCGCTAAATCGAATAAAACCAGGAGAAGGAGGCTTATAAAGTCATAGATAAGAAGACTAAGCCATGCAAGTGTTTGAAAGAAGGGCTAAAGAGACTTGTTTTTTGTCACTTGCTCTTTAAAAGGCCCATTCATTGCATATTTTAAATTTGTAAAAAATATATGTACCAACGTGTCGTGCTAGGGAATTGATAACAGACGCTTTTGTCACCAAATCCCTGTCTGAATGCCCGTATTTAATACTCGGTACTTAATGGGCTACAGGTACGTTCCTTATCGAAACCGGATGAAAGGCAGGACGTAGTGGAGGTTCTTAATAGATTCTAAGGATCTGCCAACTACTTACGACCTATTGTTATTGTCGAAAATGCACCTTGAGTCAGAGGCTACGAATTACGACAAGGAAGGAGAGAGAGAGCTCTAGGTGGGCAGATGTGTAATACTGACCGAGTAAAGGTAAAGATCGTTAGAACGCTCATAAATACGAACTACTGAACTTGACTCCAACTTTCACAGATGCAGATGAGGTCTCATTCTCCCTGGTTCTCGACTCCACGATCCTCCTCATCAATATTTATGACTTTCGAGAACAGGTCCTTGTGGTTCAGTAAGCCAGTAATGCAACCCGCTCACTTACTAAAACAAGGTAATTCTGATTACAAGTATTATCCTCACCGGACCGGGAGGAAACTCCCGGATCTGGTTACATCTACTCCTACTCCTTCTTCCAAATTTCAGTCATAATTACTTCCCTCCAGCTGGGATAACTTCCCTTGTTAGTCTACGGCAGATTAATCGAGTTCAAGTTCCACAGCCTCATTACCAAACTCCGTCGTTGTCGTTACAACTTTAAAAATACTTTCCTCAAACCGCTTCCTTATCATTAGGAAAGTATTCACGTGGGATCCTCTGCTATGATGCATACTTATCTCTAGATTGCTTCTTTTCCCTGAGCTGCGAAAACCCTATGTGAAATTGTAGTCGTGTTCATCCAGGATTTACCTTCCTTTTCAATGGCTTAGCCCAAAAACAATCTACCTTCCCTTTAATTGTTTAGGAATGCTAAAATACAATTTACAAAAAATTTGAATGGTTAAGTTTAAAAGAGACAGAGGAGAATAGTATAAATATTTGAATAGGATGAGAGAGAAGTTCAAAGCCTGAACCATTCATGATATATTTATATTATTATTATTTGTATTATTTGAAGATTTATTTACACTCCTTTTGAAGATTCACACGCATGCTGTTTCGATTCATCCCTATTCATCCTCCTGTAAACGATTACATTGGAACTGCATAGGATCACATAGAGAAGGAAAATAGACTCAGAGTCGAGTCGGACACCATTCATTCATTCAAGAAGGAAACTCTCTGATTGAGGGATGATATTATTATTAGTATTTACAAAGCTCCTTGTGATTGCACTTATTGGTGAATTGACTCTCCTACCCTCTTCTCCGTCAGGTATTCATATTCAGAAGTAAAAATTGCACCTGACAAATCGGAACAACACCAATTCGATGACCCACTTTTCCTAAGTCACTGATAAAGACATTTCTTCCTTGATGCTACTTTACGTACCTAAATCCTTTAAAGCTTTACTGCTCCGTCTTATGGCCCTTTCAAATCGTCATCCTAATATACTAATTTTGAAGATGAAGAAACCCATATCTCACTGATGATGATTGATGACAAACCCGTCCTCTCTTGTGTATTAGCGTAGGGACAGTCAATTCTGAGTTACCTAGCATTGTATACTCCAAGTCTTAATAATGTATAGAGATCCAAAGATTATTTGATAGTGAAGGCACATACTTCAAGAATCAAATGTATATGTCTCAAGCTACATCTTCATAAATTGTCAAGTGAGAAATGAGTCATGAGGATCCCAATGTCATCTTTGGCTTGATTATCTGACGTATAATTGACGATATTGCTGTTAAAAAAATTCAATTTTCCGTTTACACTGGGTGTAATATAAATTTAATCATCTCCTGGTGATTCTTGGCCAGATGATTTATTAAGTGTTGAAAACACTTTATGCGAATGACCAGTCCGTCTGTCCGTCTGTCCGTCCGTCCGTCCGTCCGTCCGTCCGTCCGTCCGTCCGTCTGTCCGTCCGTCTGTCCGTCTGTCCGAGCGATAACTGGAGAACGGCTGGACCTACGGTCACCAAATTTTGTACACTTGTTCCTTGGCTCAAGAGTGAGGCTAAGTTCGAACTTGGGTCAAATCGGTCACACCCCCTGCCCCCCATCAATTAAACCCCAAAACAGACCATTAAATCAAACAGAATAGTGATATGTAGGAGTCCAACGCCAGGATAGAGCTCTTACTCATTTTAAAACTGACGCTTAGGTAGTTTACATTACACTCTATGTCTATCATCTATACATGATAATACCCTGAACCTACATTTCAGAGTGCGAAACCTGGGATTTTTGGGGAAATTGAGATTTGGGGTTGAAACGATTCCCATGAGTAATAGAACATCTTCGACGAATACGGGACCACTCCCACTGACACCAGAGTGCAGTACCCGGGTTTTCGGGGAAATTGAGATATGGGATTTAAACGATTCCCATGAGTAATAGAACATCTTTGACGAATACGGGACCACTCCCACTGACACCAGGGTGCAGTAGCCGGATTTTCGGGGAAATTGAGATATGGGGTTTAAACGATTCCCATGAGTAATAGAACATCTTTGACGAATACGGGACCACTCCCACTGACACCAGGGTGCAGTACCCGGATTTTCGGGGAAATTGAGATATGGGGTTTAAACGATTCCCATGAGTAATAGAACATCTTTGACGAATACGGGACCACTCCCACTGACACCAGGGTGCAGTACCCGGATTTTCGAGGAAATTGAGATATGGAGTTTAAACGATTCCCATGAGTAATAGAACATCTTTGACGATTACGGGACCACTCCCACTGACACCAGGGTGCAGTACCCGGATTTTTGGGGAAATTGAGATATGGGGTTTAAACGATTTCCATGAGTAATAGAACATCTTCGACGAATACGGGACCACTCCCACTGACACCAGGGTGCAGTACCCGGGCTTTTGGGGGAAATTGAGATTTAGTTTGTTTATCGTTATATTTTCAACACTTGGTTACACCCGTTACATCGGTTTATTACATTTAAAAGCTTTGATTCAGCTATTAGCTATTACATATAGGGTTGATAATGACAGCGCTTATACCTGTCCAGCGCTCAAACTGACCATTTGTCCTTTAAATTTGATACTGATTGATTGTAGTTAAACGGATTGACTAAATAAATGTCTCTTTTCTCATATTTCGCTTTCTTGATTTTTGAAGATATTTATTGTGTATATCATAGTGATCGTCATTCTTTTTAACAAGAAACATAACTAGAAGAGCATAATGAACGTTAAAGAACAATGAACGCTTTGAAATTATATATACATGTATACCAATTAAAACAAGGAATTTTATTAATCATAATTACCTCCAATGGATTTCATATCCCATCAGATTCGGAAATACAGTGAAATCTAATAACTGCTTTATCAAAGATCAGGATTTATTGTGAATTTATTAATTTAACAGTCAAAATTAAAAAAGTGAAACATGGATTTATTTTTTTTAGACATTACATAATATACTATGCATGCAGAAATCAGACACAACTTTTCGTTTGTTCAAAATTGAATACGAAAATAAATGAAAGCGTAAAGTCCCTGTGCTCGTTGACTCACCTGGTAAAACTCATTTCAGCGAGTCCCATCCCATGTGAATAGACTATAATGTATGACGCTATTTATTTGCATAGAGTAAACAAGTTTTACCCTTCGAGTCAACTACCACATGCACATGGACTTTATTCGTGAAACCCAAGATAGTGATTGGGTAGTACCATTTTTTGTCTCATTTTTGGCACTTGTTTGATTTGTTCCAGTTTAAAACTTAAAAAATTTAAAATCCGAAATATTGGAATAATTCATAAATATGTGTAATAAAATTTCCATTGGCTCGGAGCGGGATCCCAAGGCTCCCATCCGCATCCTGAACTCGAATCTCTTTTAAGAGAAATAGAAATATAATGGAAATATTCCCGTTTATTTTGCTTCAGTTTAAAAGAGTCGAATTTCTCTGTAAGTAAGCGATGTATTTCCATTTCATCTTTGCCAATGGTTTCCACTTCCATAATAGGTTCGACCCCTGAATTTGAACGTGAAACCCCAAGAACGGCTGATGGCTCTGAGCATGATTTCCTCTGGCTTGTCTTTGTTTTCTTTTCCGGTAAAGCAAACCCACCACCGACCAGGCCTATTTTGCAAAGAGACTTGTGCGTCTGAACAAAGTCCAAAAGGTCAGCAGAATAAAGATCAACATTCATAAATGTCAGTTCCTGTAGACTCATTGGCAATCGGACAAGGTTGCGGAAAACGGCATTACGATCTTCGGTAATCTCTGGCCCCTCGGGGCTGATTTTTAGCTCTTGTAACTGCTCACAACTTTCCAATGGATGTAGATCTAAAACACGGGTCCTCTTTCCATTAAGTAACACCCTATGTATGATGTTCATTTTCCTGATCTGAATATGCGTCAACGTTTCGCAATTCTGAGAAATTATAATTCCCAAATCCACTTCCGAAAGATTCATATCAATCAGTTCAAGTTTCACGAGTTTTCTTTGAGTCCGGATCAATGTCCCCCAAGCGGTTGACATCCAGTTTGACCGTTCAAACTGAATTGAGTCGAAATCCAAGTGTAGGAATTCGAGGGAATCGGTTCGCTTTAAAAGATCCGGATCCACAGGTCCTAGCCCTTCAAAATCGAGAGACGGTTCTACGGTTACACTATACAAGCCAGTGGTCCAAGCAATATTGAACGAAACAGACTTCAGCAGTTGACCATGATGAATGATGAAGTTGAGAAGATCGTGGAGGATTTTGCATTTATCTTCTTCGGCCAGCGCTTCCATAGTTTTCTCGTAATGAAACTCGAAGCTCTTAAGCTTCGGAAGTGGAAAGGTTATGATTTGATGGAGAAAGTAGTCATCGTGCAGCTCAATAGGGCCATCAGGCATCCATCCATCCAGCAAGGAGTAATGGATTTCCAATTTCTCTAAATTCCGGAAATCGTAACACATCAGTTCTTTTAGGGAGCAGGAGTTTTCAAGTGTTTCAGAAGTCCCAGCAAAAAGAAACGATTTCAGTCCCTTTGAGCAGGCCTTCAAAATGAAGTGCAGATTTTCGGGAGAAATTAGACTAAACACTCTCATCCGATTTTCATCATCTTCATTTTCTTCGTGTTCATTTCCAGTGGGTGGTCTCATTTTCAATACCCGGATGTGATTTGGATACTGGAAAATAGCTGGTCTTTGGAGATGTGGATTTGGTGGTAATGGATTGAGAAGCTTAAACAGAGTACATTCTGCGATAGGAAGACCGAGGATGTGGTTCAAAACTTCGGCCGGAGCACGGTCATCGAGTCGGACATTCCAGTACTTGTAGTGATGATCAATTTCCTCTTTCCAATCATGACAAACCAGGCGGAAGTTCAGGACTTCGTTTTGCCGTAACTTGTTGAAAATGACTCCGTAAATCTAAATTAATGTAGAGAATTATTTATTTTTGTCATGTGTAGGCAACCACCGGAATTCAGGAAACATTAATATATTATTAAATACTAACCTCTATTGGAACGGATATCGTCAGAGGTAGAGGTTCGGGCATCTTTTGTCCTTTCGTTTCCAATTTTAAACGGGCCAATCTTACCGTTGGGTTCATTTGGTCCGTACTTGCTACTACCTTAACCTTATCACCATTGTCCATGTTCAGGCCTAGAAGTTCTAAAATTCAAAATTACTGATATTATTACCAAATAATCTTAATTCACACCGACAGAGCAAAGAGAAACACAAATTATTAACCAACACAAAATAATGTCTGTCCACATTGGATAAGGGAATCGAGATTGTGAGTGTGTAAAATGATGGAAGTAAGCTTTATTTATCAACCAACTGAATTACCATATCATTTATTTTGACTTTATGATAATATATATGCTAATGGTATTGATATGGATGGGTCTTGTAAGGTGTGCTTTCATGTCCACTTCGAGATGTATGAAATTACTATTGACAAGGCTTTCGAGTATAAACAGTGCAGACAAGCTTAAGATTTTCCAAGAAATAAATAAGCCGTCTAAAAATAAATTTTACCTCAAAAGGTTCATAATACATTCCAAAGTACTAGAACTAAAACCCTCCAACGAGTTCTTGTAGTTCCAGTTTTAGTTCTTAGTTCTGACATTACTTTTAGTTCTAGTTTTTTAGTAGTTCTAGTTCTAGTACCGTCAAAAAACTAGAACTAAAAGGCATTCTAGTTCTAGTTCTAGTACCCATTTAGTCCCCAGTCCCCAATAATCCAACCTAACTTTTAATATTTAGTTAACCTTTTTATAATACTTAATTTGCAATTAACTTTTCTTCGTAGCTTGTTGTAGTCCAGTTTTTTATTTTTATTTTGAATTTAATAAATAATATACAATATGCAATACACAATAAATATATCATATATTCAATATTCAATGCAGATTCAAAATTATACCGTTTTCCCAATTCCCCGGCTTCAAGCTCTCTATTTCCGTGTACTTTTAAAGTGCCAAGTGTCAACAAGTCTGTGTCACTGTCAAGTGTCGGGTCAGAGGTAGTGATGGGTACTAGAACTAGAACTAGAACCAGAATGCCTTTTAGTTTTAGTTTTTTGTCGGTACTAGAACTAGAACTAACAGAAACCAGAACTAATACTAGAACTAGAACTAAAAGTAAACTCAGAACTAAGAACTGGAACTGGAACTACCAGAACTCGTTGGAGGGTTTTAGTTCTAGTTCCATTGTATGTATAATGGACCTTTTCAGGTAAAATTTATTTTTAGACGGATTATTTTTTCCTTTAAAATGAGTGTCTTGCCTATCAATAATGCTCATACCCCAATACACTAACATTAGTTTGGTATAATACATCTTGAAATAGGCAAAGTAGACTATTCACAATTGTCAAAATGCATTACGCAGCCCATATTGAACCAATCCACTTTGATTTTTTTTCAATACATTTTTAACCATTGTGTGATTCGAACACATGGATTGACTTGATCTTTTTTGGAACGCAACTTTGAACTATAGATGTAGATAGCATAACTTAAAAACATAATGCTTGTATTGATGTTTATCATGTTAAAAAAGTCACGTAAATTGTGAAAAAATCATTTTTTCAATAATGTCATCTGCATAGTCGAACGTCCAAAAATCAACTCTATCCGACTTTGGCTTTTTACTACCTCCCTTGTTAGATATGAAAAATTAATGTGAAAATTATTACCAGACACCAGAACATAGGTTTTAGTCCATTTTTGGGACTGAATTTCGAGGAACAACAATCAATGTCGATCAACAAGAACTTATTCCGGTTACATAGGCTAATATCATGTGTTTTTTGGAATTTATGACAATTTCAATGACATTTCTATAAATAGAAAGTACTAGAACTAGAACTAGAACTACTTAAGCGCAGAACAGTACTATAACTAGAACTAAAAGAAATTTCAAAATACGACTAGAACTAGAACTAGAACTAAAACGATTCAGAACTAAGTACTAGAACTAGAACTACTAGAAAAAGCTAGTAGTACCCATCACTAGTCAGAGGTCAACGTCCAGTCACACAATAAATGTAATCAGAGTTAGTCAGTCCCGGCCTGTCCAGTCGTCTATTTATCATTTTTATTTGCTGGATTTTCCCGCATTTGTCGGCGGGTAAATAATGCCAACCACGAGTCCCTCTTACCCAACAAGCTATTCTGGAAAGTTGAAACGATTTAAAAATTAATGTATTTTCATGAACAATGATGATCCCAAAAATACGTCGAAATAAGTCCCCATGCGGAGGATCTTATTTAGAGCTCAGTGCGGGCTTAGTTTATGCTGACTGAAATGTCAGGAAAAAATGAGTTTGGTTCAGTAGTCACTTAATGCATTATTTATAATCCACCGGTTTGACATATTTTTGTTTAGATTTTAGAGACCTATTTAGATTTAGACGCTTTCCTGCTTTTAAAATCCGAGCAAAGATGATCTTAATGAGTAATTATGAGAATAACAGATTTGTTATTTATAAATGCCCATTTACGGATTTTGTCACACTCATAAATAAAGCATCAAGTGATTCCAAAAGCCATTATCCACTCTGGTCTGGAACATACTTCGTAATTGCATTTTAATTTTAATGTCACTTGTCACGTTAAGTCATTTTAAGACAGTAATTGACAGTGAATTTTAACAATATCAGCTAAAAAACATCATGGGCAGATAAAGTAAATGTTTCCAGATTCAATGTCACTTGTCAAGTGGGATACTGATATTGAGGTCAGATAGCAAATTAGCAAAAATATCCAGTAAAGCTCCAATCTCCAGAGAAAAGATTGATTCTCACACTAAATATTACATTCACTCTGAATTCAAAGTTTAGCTTTAATTACAGCAAACTAAACTATAAAAATGCAATCGTCTTTAATTTTAACTGTCCTTTTAGTATGTGGATTCATATTTGTTAATGAAATCCGTAAGTTCCAAATTTCTGATTAATTAGGTGGCCTTGCATTTAAAAACGTAGGATTGTATAAATTATCCATCAACTGTAGTTATTGGAGTTGCCCAAAGTTGAATTTTTTTAATTTGCAGACGCAGAAAACCAGAAACGCCATACTGACAATTTCGATGTCAGGCAAGAGGAAGTTGAAGGTCGTGCTTTTCGAATTTTATTTAAAAATTTTGGTAAAAATTTAGTGAAAAAAATTGTCTGATTTCTTTAGACGCGGAGTTTTGGAAACAAACGGCCAAAGATGCTCTTGCCAAAAAGCTAGGCCAGAACATTCCATTTGAAGCGGAAGCGAAGAACATAATTTTTTATCTTGGGGATGGAATGTCCGTCGGAACTTTGACGGCTGCCAGGATACTCAAAGGTCAAAAGGTCGACAATCTCCCCTTTGGAGAGGAAGCTGAGCTTTATTTGGAGTCATTTCCATTTACTGGTGTTTCAAAGGTAAGCTTCCAAGAAATTTTAATTTGAAACAAAAATGCGAGCGAAGTATGTTATTTCCATCTAGCGAGTTTCAAATAGTAAAAAACACTAATTCATAATTTAAAACAAAATTAAAAACGGTCCGGATATGCCAATCCGAATCCTTGAAGACGAAAGATTTTACCACAAAATGTCGGATAATTTCTCGTAAATACATAAAAAAACTAAATAATGAATATAATATGAAGTGCTATTGTTAAAATTCGAGTAAATAAATGAGTAATTTAAAATCAAACATATTTTTTTATCATTTATATCAGACATTCTGTTCGGATGCTCAAGTGGCTGATAGTGCCTGTACTGCCACAGCTTATCTCTGTGGAACGAAGGCTAACATCGGAACAATCGGAGTCACCCCCGACGTACTACGGGGGAGTTGTCCGGGTCAAGCTGATAGTATTAACCATGTGTCTTCAGTTCTTGCCTGGGCTCAG
Source organism: Desoria tigrina (assembly GCA_906901685.1). NCBI lineage: Eukaryota > Metazoa > Arthropoda > Collembola > Entomobryomorpha > Isotomidae > Desoria > Desoria tigrina. The sequence goes on from CAJQTU010000053.1 coordinate 1,273,350, forward strand.
GTAAGATTAATACCGGAAGGATACTGCGGTAATTGAGTGGTTAAATACCATTCTCGCCCTACCGATTTCAAAACTATTGTGAATATTCATCAGGAAGCAGGGAAATCGACGGGTCTAGTTTCGAGGTCAAAGGTTACGGATGCTTCACCGGCAGGGACATACGCCCATAGCGCGGAAAGGAACTGGGAAAATGACGCTGAAGTTCGGAAGAGCGGTGGGGATCCAAATGCTTGTGAAGATATTGCGAAACAACTTGTCACGAGGCACCCTGGCATCAATATGAACGTAAATTGAATTTAAAGTTCCTGTCCTCGTTGACTTGCCGGGTAAAACCAGTCCCATGTTAAAGCAATAGATATAAAAACTAAAATACATGTACACGAAATGAGTGAGTTTTACCCGGCGAGTCAAAGGGCAGGGACTTTAACCTTGCCAAAACATTCCTAACTATTGTCTTGATTATTTTAATCGAGTCGATTTTAATCCTTTATGAGAGGGTTTTATAGCTATAGGGGTTTATTTTTAGCTGGATTTGAATAATGCAAAGTTTCTTAATCTCAGAATATCAAACCCTATTTAATTAAGCTGCATACGGACTAGTTACGAAATGTTCGAAAAGCTGGTTCACGCTTTTCTCAATTTGTCCCAAACGGTCATAAATTCCAAAATAGTGTTCCAATGACAAAATATCCGACTTCAAATGATATCCATCTGTCTGTTGAAAAGCCCAAAAAAACTAACATCGTGTAGTATCATTTCCAAAACCCCAATATTTGCAAGAATTTTTAGCCTACAATCGATTTGACAGGTAATATTAGGTGGTGGTCGACGTCAATTTATAAGGAACACAACAGCAGATCCGGAACAGCCTTCGGAAATGGGTTACCGTGAAGATGACTTGGATCTTATCGAGGCCTGGAAAGATAGCCGAAATCAGAGCACTCATGCTTATGTTACGGGGAAAGAGGAGCTTTTGCGAATCAATACCACAGAAACAGATTACCTCTTGGGTCTCTTTTCACCGGGTGACATGGCTTATCTTAACGAACAAGAACGAGCCAACGACCCATCACTCGAAGACATGACAAGAATTGCTGTCGAAATTCTGAGCAAAAACCCGAATGGTTTCTTTTTGTTTGTCGAAGGTATTTAAATTGTTTAAAAAACACACCTAGATTCGAAGGTAATCTCTGTGAGTTAGTTTAAAATACCTAAAATATGACTTCAAGGAAGCAACATAGATTCCGCACATCATGCGAATTTGGTGCAACGGGCTCTCTGGGAGACGATAGAACTGGACAAAGCCATTCAGATGGGGGACTTAATGACGGAAGATAATGAAACTCTGATTGTTGTAACGTCAGATCATGCCCATGTCTTGAGTATTTCTGGTAAGTAAACAAAACTTGTATTATTTTACCATTTCAAAATCCGGATGTTTTTTATACGAAAACGAAGCTGTAAACCAAAATTAAAACTCGTACGTCCGGATTTGTTAATCAAAACTCTGGGATCGTTCCCTTAAAGTGCCTTTAAACGGTCTCAAAAATGGGATTTTAAACGTTAGCTTAAAATGCGTAGGAAATTGATGTATTCATCTGGAAATTAAAACTATAAGTTCAATCCGCAATTTAGCACTCAACTAATCGTTTTGTTTTATTAGCCGATGCTCCGCGAGGCAATCCAATTTTGGGAATAGCACAAATAGCCGATGACGGGCTTCCTTATGGAACACTAAGCTATGCCAACGGGCCAGGACCTGCCATGTGGCAAAATGGTCAACGAGTTAATATCACAGGTCAAGATTTCGACAACATCGACTACAAGCCCCCTAGTCCTTTCCGACGGGATTCAGAGAGTCATGGAGGGGAGGATGTAAGCTACTTATTTCACAAAATATTGCATAAAAATATGATAAATCTTTATCTTTTTGTAAAAAGCAGGAAATTATTCTCTATTTAAGGGTTTAAAGATTTGAAACAAGTTAATGTACACGTATATTCACGTGTTAGTTTGGCTGTTTTAATTTTTAATGGGCTTGAAAGTTGGATGCTTCAAGTAATTTAACTTTCAAACCCGATTTGCAGGGATCATTTTAATAGGATTTTGAGGTCTGAGGCTCAGGTGCATTTTTGAATGCGTCTGGCTTATCTGCCACATTTCGATATGGTTTTTGAAACTTTGAAGATAATTGGCTGATTTTGGCTATTGTAGGTCCTTATCATGGCCAAAGGACCATATGCTCACCTCCTAACGGGTTACCAACAGCAAAGTAACATACCGCATTTCATCGGATATGCAGCCTGCATTGGCGAAGGACCTCATCACTGCAAACGATAACGTAGACTATTATGCATCTTTGAAACTGTTAATTGTACGATTTTGTCGACGATAAAATCTAGTCATAGAAAAGATTCATGACATGAGACAATTGATTAGAAAAAAAAGAATAAGCGTGATAACATGAAATAAAGAGCTTTAAAATATTCATACGTTCCACCTCCACGTATCGTTAAGACACAATCGCATTCAATTTAACCGCATCCAATTAGTAATTAGGTAAAACCATTTATTGTGATATTTGTTATACAATTTTGCTTGTATGAATTAAACTGCTCTTGCGAACCACTTCTGGTAAATATTTTCATCACTCCCATCAAGTTGGTTCAGATAAAGAATATAACCGTTGGAATCTACGGCTTCGTTTACATCGCCAACGTTCACAATACTGAAGAGGAATGGTAGTGAACTGTAGATGATTTCCCACTCCTGTCTCAAATTTCCGACATCCCTGTCACGGACAAAAATTTCGGGGACCTTTTCGGGTGAGGACTGAGACTCCAGGAAATGGCCTGTAACCTGATGTTGAATCAAATACGTGCCCGATGGGGTTTTACTAACAATCCAGTATTGCCTTCCATTAGTTTCATCCGCAAAAACAACCGAAGCGGGTCCACCAGCGTCGGCAGCGTATAAATTCTTCTGGTAAAAGAAGTGTCCCATTCTCAAGATTATTGGGGCATCCAGAGGGACTTGCTTCGTTCCAACGTCAGACTTGTCCAAGGGAAGTGCGAATACTATTGGAAGAATCGCGACAGCTAATCCGACCGTTAACATCGTTTTGAACATCTTGTCTGGAAGTAAATTGGATTTAAGTTCTAGTACATAAATCAGCTTACAAAGGAGGTGTCAGAGTGTCAAATCTGATTTTTGACTGATTTTTTGAATGAATTTGCACCACATATGAACTTTAATGAGGAATGAGGAGGACCAATTTTATGTTTGAGTTGTTTAAAATTAAAACATTCCTGATTAGCGGACAGGGAATTTAACAGAGCGGAAATGAGAAATAAAATATACCGAAAAATCAAGAAAAAAATGAGGAACAATAAAATCGAATTATATTTCCAGAATTCGTTGGGGTTATTGAGAAATGGGGGTGGGAAGTGGGTGTGAATTGGATCTGGTGGCTGAGAGGTTAAGAAAGCAAGCGGGGAAGCTGCTTTCTTAACCTCTCAGTCACCAGATCTAATTCTCATCCAATTCCCACACAGATTTCTCTATAACCCTGGCGAATTATGGAAAGATATTGTGATTTTATTTCTTACTAATTTTTTTCTTGATTTTTCGGTATATTTTATTTCTCATTTCTGCTCTGTTTATTTGCGAGTACATTGTGTAGAAATCTTTAAACACATCAAACACGAAATTGGACCGCTAATTTTTTCGTCATTAACGTTTATATGGGTTATCTGGTTGATCATGTGACATTCAACGACGTATGTGACTTTATGATTGGGGAAATGTGAGTTTCTTGAATAAAACCAGTCTACTACGTATCGGACAATGGTGATAAAGGCTATTTGTCGTCTTGATTCTTGTGGTTTCCCCTGTGCGCGTTTATAACGGCAATTATTGCCAATAATTGGCAACTTAATTATTATTAATTATAGAAATGTACAGTGGTTAATTACTAACGACTATATTATGATTCCTTGTCATTGGTCGAAATCAATTGTACCTTTTTAGTAGTTCTGGTGTAATTTGCTTTTCTGGATTGGAACGAAGCTGAGTAGAAGCTGGTTCTGCTGAATACAATGAATATCGACTCCTTAATTATTTAAAAAACTCCAGTTTATATACATGACGTTTTGACACTTGCTACATGTAGTTTTATTTTGTCCAAATCCAATAATGTTAAACTGTCAAATTTCCCTTGATAATCAATCGTTTAATCGCATCTGACATATCATACATACCGATCTTTCAATAAATACGAAGTTTCTGAAGTGGTTTTGCATAATATTTTTAGATGGACTTTGCTTTGCTCTCTTGACTTGATGGTTCGATTGAAATACTCTTAGTTTCATAGCATGGTTCATTATGATTTTACAATGATGATTGATTTGTTTTGTTATCGATTAAAATAGATATTATACCTGGATATCGGGTAACGCAACGGTAAAACCCAAATCCATGGATGGGTAAAACCACTGCTACAAGTGCAAGCTTAAAAAACTGTTCAAATCTCAACAATGTTAAAATTCAGATATTCTCGACAAAAGGAGAGATAATCGGTAGGATGTCATCGATCCTTTAAAAAATGACCTCTCTGCCCCTTTTAAGGACAGGGGTCAACGTTGTAAAAACACACAAACCTTTGTCATAATTTTGCATTTGATTTTTTTTACTAACCTAACTAAAGTCCAAAACGTTGATAGAAATTAAATTAACCAATTCTGGTAAGTAAATGACCAATGATACGAATATAATTGCAAAAAAGCTATATTTATTAGAAAATTAGAATAGCATGGGGCACTCTGCACTATGGGAAGAGACCACCACCGACCACCGACCTCCGGTGGTCAGTGGTCGGTGGTCGGTGGTCTCGAGTTGAACTTGGTGGTCGGTGGTCTCGAGCTGGGATCGGTGGTCGGTGGTCGGTGGTCGGGTGGTCTAATGTCATGCTTGGTGGTCGGTGGTCGCCCAAGTATATGTCCGACACATGGGAGTCGTTTTATTCAAGAATCTCACGTTCCCCCAACCATAGAGTAAAATCATATACATTGCTGTATAGCACTTGAACGTACCTTTCCAACAATGTATCACAAACGTAGGGTTGCTGTTTTAAAAAAACTGTGGCCATTGACCGTACACACCTGAACTTTGACCTACATAACCCTTAAACGAACTCAGCTCCCGCTGGACGGTCATCAATGGTTTCCCGAATTTTGTTTTAAAGTCAACCGTTCGAGAGTTGGAGCATACGGACGGACAGATGGACAGACGGGCAGACAAAGTCTTCTCTTTCAAGGTCAGAGATTGACCAATGACCCTACCCCTAAATAGTATACATCGTTGAGTGCCTGTTGACAATACCTTTTCATTGATGGCCAATTGAATTTATTTTTATTACTTTGACCTTACCAATTTGACTTTTGACCTGCATAGACTCATGACAAACTTAATATCCGTCGAAAGGTTCTAAAAGAGCTACATACAATGAAAGAAAACTTCCAAAACCTTGAGCCGGAATTTCCGGACAAATCACAACCGCCAGACAGACACCGCGTCATTCGGATAATTAGTATACGCTACTACGATTACATATGGTTTTGGTCATAGTTTTCAATATCGACATATTATATATCATTTTATCGCAAATTTTGCGTAGATTCCAAATCTGCAAAAAAAACCTGCGAATGTAACAAAAACTTTCGAGATAAAACCCGAAAACCGGGTAAAAATCAGGTTTTTTCGGATTTTATTTATTTTTAGGTGCTTTTTGATTGTATGCGTGGACAAAATGATGTAAATGTTTGTTAACAATTTAATTACGAGTTTTTATCACTAACCAGATTGTCATATCTCCGAAGCGTTCGTGAGATATGCGCCAAATACTAACCCAAAAACCGATTAAAAATCAGTTTTGTACGAGTTTTCCTCATTTTTTATCATGGTATTTTACACGTTGATTTTTGTAACATTCGATTGTTGTTATATTGTCTTAATTTTCGCCTCGTATACTGAGCAGTATAGCATTGAACGCCCCACTTCCCTGCCCCCGGCAGGGGCCCCGCCGGCAGGCGCCAAAATGTAAAAAACCCGTTGATTTAGGTTAGGAAGATAGGGTTAGGGTAGGATACCGAGCTATGTGAGGTATGTAGGGGTAGGATACCGAGTTATGTGAGTTAGGTAGGGGTAGTATACCGAGCTATGCGAGGTAGGTAGGGGAAGGACACCGAGCTATGTGAGGTAGGTAGGGGTAGTATACCGAGCTATGCGAGGTAGGTAGCGGTAGGATACCGAGCTATGCAAGGTAAGTAGCGGTAGGATACCGAGCTATGCGAGGTAGTTAGGGGTAGGATACCGAGCCATGCGAGGTAGGTAGGGGTAGGATACCGAGCCATGCGAGGTAGGTAGGGGTTACCGAGCCATGCGAGGTAGGTAGGGGTAGGATACCGAGCTTTGCAAGGTTGGTAGGGGTAGGATACCGAGCTATGCGAGGTAGGTAGGGGTAGAATTCCGAGCTATGCGAGGTAGGTAGGGGTGGGATGCCGTGCTATTCGATGTAGTTAGGGATAGGTATCTGAACTCATGCATCGAATTGTACCGTTGCTGGGCCTCAGGCAAAGCTAAATGGCCCCTGCCCAACTTTTCGTGGCCTCCCCACCTGTCTTGTTTATATCAAGGCCCTAAATCCTTAGCGACAAAGATTCATTTACATTCATTTACATTTTTGTAGTAAATCGCGTCTCTATAGATTTAGGGCCTTGGTTTATATCTACTACACATAGAGTTAGCATTTTATATAAGTTAATTTCCTTCATCCCACCGACAAAATACAAATGTACCCAAGAGTTCCGAGTTCCAAAATCGAGACCGGGTATACCGATTTAAGGAGATTATGGTACAGTATATCCATCCATCATCGAATCGGGGAGGAAGCTTTTGATCCTAAACCCTGGACAGAAAGTTAGTATGGAAATGCAACTGGCTGACGAAATCTGTAATTGAGTTGTAAACGAGTAAACACGGACGGGTTTCATGTTCTAATCTCATGTCAAACCTCAAATTACAAGTTAATGTTCCTTGGAAAAGAAAGAGGTGATAAGGAGCTATCGGTATCATTCTTATAGTATTTGCTCGCAATAAACCCAGCGGTACTTTTACTTAACAACTCAACACGCCACATATCCACATCATTAATTCCAGTTAGGTTCAAGTGACTTGTTGCGTAAAAGACGAGTAAAATCTTTAAACTGTTTAAACCTTCACGTTATATTATATCTTGGGACAAAACGACACTTCAAACCCCATTGAACTTAACAAGCTCTTCTTTCCTATTTTCTTTGGTAAAGAAGTTGATGTACAGCCCAGCCTTCATAGTTCATTCTGATATTTCAATAAAAAGCAATTAAGCATTATGTTTTTGAATTTTTTTATCGCGTTGCTTTAAGTATAATTAAATTCAAGTCATTTATGATGGGGCCATACATTGTCCAGGACTTTAAAATAAAAATTTCAATGATTACACTGAACCGATTCTGACGGAAACACCCTGAATTACTAAACCTGAAGGGCTTACTTTAGGCAATGCATGGTCATTAGAAATGAATAGGAAATGGTTGTTTCGATTTTCTGAATTTATTGATATTTTTTTTTTTTAGAAAAATGAATGGGGTATAACTTTTTTCACCAGACAAATATGTTACAGAAGTTAATATTATGTGGATATTATGACTGAAGAATTCAAAACATGACCTCGATTCTCTGTTCTCGGTGCGAAATGGCTTTACAGTAATTTTTTTTGTAAAAACATGTAGGCAATATTTTACTTTTTATTACGTATTCGTAAAAAACTGAATTACTCCTAAAATGCACCGTTTCATACATTACTACGATAAAACATGTTAATTTGCAGGAACCTTAAGGTGCCTTCATTAAAGCGTGCAAAATCTAAAAAATAAGGCTTCATGAATTGTTGCCTCGATAAAAAAAAACTTAAGTTGTAGGATACACTTGCTGCTGAAAGATAGCTTATCTGTTCCCTTTGATATGGTCGGTAAGAGGAACAAAAAACTGTGCATTTTTTCCCTATCGTTTTGTTCCCATTTACGTAATCCACCCTCAACCCCAACCACCTCTAGAAATAACAAGAGCCACCCGGCCCATCCATTTCCAGTATTTAAAATATAGATTCCAAAACCGATGACCTCATTCGAGAAATGCGTGACATACAGGGTGTTCCACAACCATGTACCCACTGGTAATAAAAATCCCCCGTAGACTTAGTTTAAACAACATGATCAACCAATAACATATTCGTCGATATTTAACCAGTCGTTACAAAGAACGGTATTAGTTATTAGGAGGGGGCATAATTCTGGACACCCTGTACTAACTCGGCATCAAATCCAATGAGAAAGCAAAGAGTTCCAATTCCAATACTTCCAATCTTAAATCAGTACGACGAAGTTGGATCGTAATATTTGTAATACGAGTAGACAATAGCATTCTTAACCGTCATAGTCATAACTTAAATTGATTTGTTATATAAGGAACTGATAAGCACCCCCCTCCTTATCGTCACCCTTATTTGCTCCCAGCTCCCATTAAGCCTGGCGCCAGTTAGAACCTCGCCACGCCACAAGTTGCCATTGCCACGTTGTACCTGACACGTAGGCATTCTTTCAGCTAAGGAGTTGGTCCGTTTTGCAACTCGATTAAACCGATCATTCCGATACACGATTTTAAACGCGTCGGGTCGATTCTACTAAATACTCCAAGTTGTGGAGTGACAAGAGGCTTCAAAGTCCATTGAAGCCAAAAACGAGGTATAATTCTTTTCAATTCTGTTTCTTTATAATTATTTTTGCTAATCCAGAACAAGAACCGCGATTAGATTTATCAGATATTTCGATTATAATGCATAAAAACGGGTTTAAGTTTTAACAGTAGTGGCTTTTGAATAGGCATTTTTCGTATATTTAGTAAAATTATGTGTAGATTTTCTAAAGTAAGCCAAAGGTCCAGGCAACTCGTCCACTTGCATCTCATTGATTGATTACACTTTTAAGCCACAAATTTATTATTTTTCAAGCTTGTTTTGGGGTTTTTGATAGAAAATCTTTGGATGCAGGTTTTGTAATGAATAAAACATATTAAGTATTTTATGTCAGTGGCTGCGCCATTTTGGTTTAGGTAAATCAAACTTAATTCAGTAAATATCCTTTTTATTAGACCAGAATAGCATTTAAACTCGAATAAAAGCTTACAACCAAATATCATGAAAATGTAAAATCTGTTTGCTACTACTGACTACTGCATCATTTTGCCAATTTCATTACTTCCAGTCGAGTCCAATTTATATCAGGTTTGTTTAGTAAAGTTTGCATTTAAAACTAAATTAAAATGTCTAAACTATGCCTGCCTGGCTCCATGTAAAGTCACCATGCCAGTTGACTCGCCGGGTAAAACTCATTTCGTCTACGTGTAATTTAGTTTTTGTAGTCTATATTGCTTTAAAATGAGGTTGGCGACAGAGGACGAAATCAGTTTTACCCGGTGAGTCAACCAGGAAATGGACCTGAGTAATGCTTTTTCTACCGATATATTTTTTGAACTTAAAATCGTATTCAGTCATGCACTATCCATATTATGGTATTAGCTTAAATCCTGACTAATCGTCACAAAATTGTTAAAAAGTACCCCAACTTCCCTGAATGGAGCCATTGCATATGGATTAACAAGGGAGGTAATGGAGAGACGATACTCTGATTGACTTGATTCATAACTAGTGTGATTCAACTTTAGAATAATATTAAACTAGACTAAAAAGTAAATGGCATTTAACTGAAGAAAATTAGTGCCCAAATTGAGGTGGAACAAGTTTAAAAAATTCACGAATTTTTAATTTAAGAAACTAACGGATTTTAAATTACAAATGCTCTGTAAACGAGGGTTTTGGACCGATTTTGAAAATCTTTCAAGTTTTTACATGTTGTACTTTGATGATAAGCAAATATCTAAATTTTTGAATTTTGTTAAGGAAAATAATTTCTTTTACTTTTATCCCAATGTGCAATTTGTTAAAAATTTCAAACAATGTGTTTTTTTTTGCTTTTTAGGTTTTAAATTCTCAAGTATTTTTCAAACGCTTGATTTTATCTGCGAGTTTTGGACAGATTTGGAAAAGGTTTGAAGCTTTCTCATATTTATTTTTTTTGCTTCCAAATGACATATTAAGCCCTTTTCACATTGGGACATGGTTACAACTCGTTTGATTTTTCATAAAATTTTACCAAAAAAACTAATCCTATAATTTTTCCAGATGGGTTGAGACGAAAGTTCCCAGACCAATATCCATCCGCTTCCGACAATCCGATCGATGCTCAATTGAAATTTGAAGTCAATCTCGTGGTCCAAAATTCTACTGGAAGGTCAGAAGAACTAACCCCCCGGGTCAACCCTCCCATGGAGCTAAGTCTTACAACCTGACGACAACAAGGATAGGGAGATCGAGTAATCAGAACTCGCAAAACGATTTCCACATCACCTTCCCAAAATTCAAGACACAATCATTTCTTCCAATGGCTAACATTGTAAAACCTTTAGGACTTCCACAAACAAAATGACAACGACACCTGAAACATTATGAAAAAAAATCAAAATCCCAAACCAAAACCGAAAAAATTCGACAAACCACCTCAAAAATCTCATCCAAACTACAGAAGACAAAGCTGCTGGTTATTGAAGACCTAGATGAAGGAAATGAAACAGACGAATGAATATCCAAGACCAGAATTTCCCATAGGGTCCCCTTCGTTCTCATCACTTCCAGAAAATTAAAAGAACCCGACTGCTGAAAATCAGAAAATTTCCAATTTCCCATTAAAAAATCAATTTTTTTATTCGTCCACCCTATACCTGACAAAGATATTGCTATTTCAACCAGAACGTAAAAGGAAATAAGGTAACCGCCTCGGAATTTCCACTTGGCTTTACAACCGGCCGTGGCTTATATCGCAGCACAACAACTTACATCCACTGAGGGGGACTTGTACACAGTTTCCGGCGATGTCAAAAATTACCAGATGAAATCAACGGCAAATCTTTGCCAGAAATCGGATTAAATTTACAACTATAATCAGCAGCCACATTGGTCCCATGACAAGTGTCGATGGACAAGAAGGAAAATGACCCAATCATTGGGTAACCTGTAATGAGCCTATTTTGCTGCCTTGGCTATTTCCGGCCTTACAGAATCCACATGGAATGGCTCGGACTTCGATCGGAAGCGGTTCTGGTAATTGAAAATTACGGGCTAACCAAATCCCTACACGGTGCCGTGACACTTTACCGACTGATTCAAGAATTCATTCAACTCAGCGTCACCCCTAAGGAGCACTTGGAGCTGGAATAACGCAGAACAATAACAACAACAATATTTCAGATGTTAGAGGCAGGTGCTGAGAATTGGTTCAAAAGCGCATACTTTTTCAAAGAGTTCGTTCGTATTTATAGTCAAAATTATTCGCATTAATAATTTAATGCCAATTTTACGGTAGAGGCGAAGCAGTTCTTTAAAAAAGTACCTAATTTTTCGAATCAAAATTTTTCTAATCTCTGATGAATTGTTGTTACTCTTCTCCGTCATTCCAGCTCTGTTAGTGTTTGGTGGCGAGGACGCCGAGTTGAATGACTTGTTGAACCAATCGATGAATTGAAACTGCACCGTCTCAGGACTTAATAGCGTATAATTTTTAATTAGCTGAATTGCTTTTGAGATCAGATTTCTCAATCATTCCATGTGAATTCTGTCGGGTTTGAAATAGGGAAGGTAGAGAGATTGGTTTATTAATTGCAGGAAGCGCAGCGACTGGGTTGTTTTCGATCTTGTCGATCGAGACTTGCCATGTGACTAATGTCGTCTCTTTGCAATCGTTGCAAAAATCGTCTAATTTGTGACTAAGATATTTCTTAATTTATTTTTCTCCTATTTTTTTATATGGCCGTAAATTTTGTAGGAACTCCGTTCACACTATGAAAGTTTTTGTTCTTTGATATAAGCCACTGCCTGTTGCAAAGCCAAAGGGAAATTCCGAAGCAGTTCCCCTCTTTCGTTCACGCTCAGATTTAAATACCCATATCTTGGTCAGTTGTAGCTTTTACGGGTTAGAAAAATTAGGATTTTTTTTCGGGAAAATTAGAAATTTTCCGGAAATTTTCAGTGGAATTGAGTCCTTTCAGGATTCTGGAGGTGGTGGGAAAGAAGAGGAGCTTGAAGGCATTTCCGGTTTTGGGGAATGATTTGGCTTCTCATTTCCTTCATCTACATCGTCAATTATCACCAGCTTCTTGTTCCTTCGTTTAGACGATACTTTAGAGGGGGTTGTTGATTTTTTTTTTAATTTTTTGGGGGTTTAATTTTTTTGTACTGATTCGAATGGCTTTGGCAGTTTTTTTACTCAGGTTTTAAGCATTTCCCAATTTTGTCCATGACAAATATTATTGTTATTTGATTTTCGCGATGAGGATGCGAAAAGCGTTTCGCGAGTTCCGATTTCCCTATTCCCCCCATCCCAGTTATCATCCTTACATACGCCTCGTCAGCGTGGGTGGTTTATGTTGGGGTTTTGGTTTTTCGGAACTTGCAGTAAAATTTTGGGCGACCAGGTTCACCTCAAGTTACTATGAATGTTATTGTTATAGGAAATGGGTGATTGGAGGCGGATGGGAATTCATTTGGGAACTTTTTTCTTAAACCGTTTGAGATTTAGAGTAGGTGTAGTATGTTTTAGGAGTAGTTTGGGTAGTTTGATTAAAATAGGGGGTGAATTCATATTTTTAGTGGGCGAGTTAAATAGTTGGAATTAGAATTCTGAAATTTGAATGGACATTTTAAGGTATTTTTGACCAAGTCCATTGCACAGTTCATTAATTACATTGACTTTAAATGCGTTTTATATAGAACGAACTGTAAAAATGTTAACTTTAATTCGGCCTTATTAAATGTAGTCATTTTGTTACTGAAGAAAATTGTCTAAAAATATTATTATTTTTTAACAAATTGCTGCTTTTGTTTCACAGAGTAATTAGTTAATTACTATTTTGTCTCTCGGTTTTTAACTGTGCTTACATAGTAAATATGAATTTAATTTATTATTTTCTAATTAATTATTAGCTCGAATTATTGTAATAATATTTACTCTACATTTGAACTAATTGTCAAGTTTGTTATAATTGGTTGCTCTTACAAGAAATAAATGATCCTCCCCCCTAAACAATTTAGATGCATTCTTTTGATCATTTGCCGTCACATAATATCATTTGATACAGAAGCTGCCTGGGATATTTTTTGTCACCACTTCATATTATTGAAGTGTTTAAAACGGGAAGGGGAATAACACCTCCTAAATAAGACCCCGAACCCAACAAATCGTATTTCATAGTAAAGAAGTCTAATAGGGAGTTTATTACTAAAATCACATAATTAAATTCCGGATGGAAAGAACTCAACCTGAACAGAAGAAACAGATATTTAGGGCTTGTCAAAACACTCGAATGCAGTTATTTTACTTAAATTTCTGGCGATTGTAAACGTTGAGATTACATTCTGCAATATTGCAAACCGAAATAACTACACCCCCGAAATAAATATTTACTAAATAGTTCAGCAGTTTAGGTTTCAGAAACGAGGCATGGAGAATTAAAGTAAATTTATCAACCCTCACCGAATTAAGAATACCCCCGTTATAACTCGTTCTGTTTAAGTTGGGTTGGGGACTTAAGAAAACTCACCCGAGTGAATTATTTCTGGTTTCCATACGTTTATCTGCAATTTTTGCATATTTTATGAAAAATTACTAGTATCATGTTAAATCATGGTCGGATTTCATACGACTACAAGGTTTTTATAGATCGTAAATGGTCCTTGATTTAAGAACCTAAATAAAAAATAAATAACTTTTCCGCTTGACATATACTCTTACCTTGATTTGATTTATCTAGCATACCTTATTAAGTCTCATTGTGCATTTTTTAGTACAGTTTAATGTCAGTTCGATTCTCGGCATGTAGTACGATTAATAGGGTTTAATGAGATGGAACTCATTAAAATTTGAACGCGTCCCACTGCATCAACCGTCTCTTCGTGAGCTAAGTTTCCTCAGCCGTCATGCCTCATTCCCATGCTACCTTTTAATTTATCTAAAAATTCCATTAATTATAATTGAATGGGCTTTAAATGCCGTCATTATTAAAGAGTGAAACCTTTTATGTTTTTACCGTGTCTGTACGTCCGTCCGTTCGTGCTCTCAATCAGTTGAACTCTCGAATTGATGAATATTTTCCTTTTTTTTTTTCAGGAAACCATTTATGGCCTTTAAGCCAGACTAAGTTTATTTGAGGTCCGTGTAGGTCAAAGGTCAGTGATATACTGTCAAATGAATTTTTTTTCAAATTCCAACCTTATGTGTTGTCATCATCGTTAGAAATGTTCTGTCACGATTGAGATATGCTATTCAACAATGCATACGAATTTGCTCTATGGTTGGGGAAATACGAGATTTTTGAATATAGCGTCTCTGTGTCAGCCAACGACGTTAAGCATTTTTGACATCTAGCTTGTGTGGTTCCACCCCTTTTTGATGTGCATTTGCACCGGTATATTAATCCTTACGTTAAAATAGTATTATACTTCGTATTAAAATCCTCAACTATTTGCAGAAACGTGAGAGCAGTAAATAGACAGAGGAATGGAATGCCTAAATCCAATATTCTACGAAAATACAAGTGTGTAAGGCCTTATCGAATTTTAATTTTTAATTTACGAATACTGACTGTGGCAGTTACATCCAATCATCCTACCGATGTGGCAGTTATCCTCTCAGCCTATCTATGTGGCAGTTGACTTACGCTAATGCAATTCAAAGTCATTGTTTTATTATTCGGGGAAGTCCCTAGCAAACAATATAATGTGTGATCAATCTTGATATCAATTTGTTATCTCTCATTGTTTGGACATTTTAAGTCTGGCCTTTGAGTAGAATTATATATCCCTAATCCCAAATTGGGATTGTCAACTGGAGTTATTTTTGTTTAAAGCTATTATCTCTGTTGTTGATTATACATACACGACAGTTTACATTGTACAGGGTCAATTCCTACAAGACTTTTATGGAAATTTGAGATTCATTCAGTTTTAATCGCTTACAAATGCCGAGTATAAGGTTTGAATGAGTGTCTTTAGTTAGTGTGTCATTACAATTGTGTGTTTTTATAATTCAAACTGAAATGACTCCAAAAACGGATACCCCGATAGTAAGATCTTAACACTTTTTAGAGTTTAAATTCCTTTTGTAAAAGTCGTACATTTACGGACAACTGAATGAAAAATTGAAATGTCGTAATAAAACAGGAGCTGGGAATCGCAAATCCGGGCTTTGTCGAATCTGAAGTTGAGGAGCAGAATAAAACAGTCGACGAAGATGAGGTACGATAGTAAATATAGTTATTATTTTATTATAGTTGGTTTTATGAAAATTTACTAAAACATATCGTTAGCCCATGAAAACATTCATAAAATGTATAAATGTGCAACATTTTATGGAATATTTTATTCTATTGTGGGCTGTTTTAAAGCCATAAATCCTTAGCGACAAGATTCATTTACTACGTTAAAAATCACTTGCATTTAAAATACTCCCGTCACAAACTGGAGATTCACTGGCAAATCGATATATTCAAACAGCTTCGACAAAAGAAATTGAGTGACCACCAGCGTAAAAAAAATTAAAAATGTCTCAGGTACATGAATCTTGTTCTAAGGATTTCGGGGTTTGGATTCGCTTTCCAAAACTTTTTAAATTTTCATGAAAATTCAAAATTTTATGAAAATTTAAAAAAAAAATTCTCAAAGGGGGGCAAAGATGAAGATGTCCCGGACGAGAGAGGTCAATGGGCAAATGGTGTGGAATTCCTCCTCTCCTGCATCGCCATGTCCGTCGGTATCGGTAACTTCTACCGGTTTCCGTTTGTGGCTTATGAGAACGGTGGGGGTGCCTTCCTCATCCCCTATCTCATCGTCCTATTTTTCATCGGGAAACCGGTCTATTTTCTGGAACTGTCGTTGGGTCAGTTCTGCTCCTATGGACAAGTCAAGTGCTGGAAGCTTGCTCCGTTTTTTAAAGGTTTTTAAAGCAAAATTTGACAATCTTAAAATGTTTTGAAAATTATCTAAACGGCTCGGATTGACAGGGGTGGGATACGGTTCAACGCTGGGATCCTTCTGTGTCGTCTCGTACTATGTGTCCGTGATGGCCCTTACCGTCTTCTACTTCTTCGCCTCCTTCCAGAAGAACCTCCCCTGGGCCGTTTGTGACGAGACGTGGGCCGGACCTGGCTTTTGTGACCTCAATCTGACGGAGTATAATGCAGAGAGGAATGCCTCGGACCGAGTTAGCTATCCTCAATTATATTTCGAGTAGGGATTTCAAAAAACATTATTTGGTCGACGTAAAGGTGTAGGAATTTTCACAATCAGGCACATACGGTTTTGAGTACTCAAATATATTCAAATCGAAAAACAAAATAAGTGAATAGGCCCATAAATAATTATTTCGAATCTCAAAGCAGGGATTGTTTTTATTATTCCCTTCCAAGCGAGGAAAGGCCATCTCAATGACTTGGATATAAAAAAAACTCCATTAGTTCCATAGGGAACTTAATTTACTGTAAATTTTTTCATGTTTATTTCCGATCCAGTCGTGACTGGTTTGAAAAAATCAGAAATAAAATTATATTTTCAAAAATCAAAATCGTTTTTTATAATGCTGCCTAGGGGTGGAAAAAATGAGGTGAGAAGTTGGGGAAAATGAGGAGTCCTGCGCCTGCGCCCTTTTTAACCTCTTCGAGGCCGCTGCTAGAAAGAGCGAGAAAATTGAGCTTTCTCCTTGTGACATTACGCTCCTTTTCGCAGCGGCATCGAAGAGGTTAAAAGGAGGGGAGCGCCTCATTCATATATACCGTCACTCCTCATTTTACCCAACTTCTCACCTCATTTTCTCCATCCTAAGGCAGCATTATAAAAAACGATTTTCATTTTTGAAAATCTAATTTTATTTCTGATTTTTTAACACCAGTCACAATTAAATCGGGGATAAGCACGAAAAATGAAAAAATTTGCATTATTAGTAAAAGTGCATAATTTCTGCAACCCTATTTTTTTGCTTAAAAATAGGAACGAAGTGCTGCAGCAAAAAAGCCAAATCGACGACGGGATCGGATATCCCGAGTGGCGCCTAACGCTCTGCTACCTATTCTCCTGGATAGTCGTCTTCCTCTCGATTGTCAAAGGAGTCCAGAGTTCGGGAAAAGTTGCGTATTTCACGGCAATTTACCCCTACGTCGTTCTCCTAATTCTTTTGGTCCTCGGGGTCACCAAGAAAGGGGCGATTGACGGGATCAAGTACTTCATCAATCCCCAGTGGGAGAAAATGTACGACCCCAAGGTATGTTGACTAAAGGTCATTGACCTTTATGACCTTTGCGAAACAATAATCGAGTCAATTTAATTATTGTTGGAATGGATATTTAATTTTGAAAGGTTTGGTATGCGGCTGTGAGTCAGTGCTTTTTCTCCTTGTCAACTGGATTCGGGCCGATTGTAATGTACGCTTCGTATAATCCATTTAAACACAATGTTTACAAGTAAGTTTACTATTTCCTTATCGGTTTATACTTAAACTCTTGTACATGTGGCCGACTATTCCGCGGCTAAATTATTAAGTATCAAAAATGTCGACATCTGAAGTTGGCATGCTCAAAACTGGGATGTAGCACTGGGTATACTGGATCATTGTTGATATACAGGGTGTCCGGCTTAAAACTTCCCCTTTCATTGATTATATCTCATATCATAAACAACTGAACAGCATTTCAAGTTTTATGGTCCATTTTAAAGCTAAAAGTTCAACTTCAAAAAAATGGTTCTGTCGGGATTTTACAATTAATTGTTTTAACGATTGCATTCAAAATTTTCACAAGAATCACACAAAAAGTCTCAAATGAATGACAATTTATTAAAAACACTGTCGAATTTGTCACTGATTTTTTTTTACAGAGACGCACTAATCGTGAGCCTGATGGACACCTTCACAAGTTTACTAGCCGGATTTACAGTGTTCGCAATTCTGGGTAATTTGGCGTATGAAATGAACGTCGAGGTCTCTGAAGTAGCGAAAAGTGGGCCTGGTCTCGTTTTCGTTTCTTATGCTGATGCTATTGCCAAAATTGAGTTTGTTCCTCAGGTTGTTAAAAATAAAATAACTTATACTTGCGATTTTATAACATAATTAAAGCCTTTAATTGTGGTTTTATTTTAATCGATTTTCCAACCTTTAATTCCAGCTATTCGCAGTGTTATTTTTCCTCATGTTATTTTCCCTGGGAGTTGGGAGCGCGGTGTCTTGGCAAATGGCCGTTATCACCGTTATTTGCGACCAGTTCCCCAAACTGCCGAAAGTTTATGTGACCGCAGCGTTATGCGGTTCCTGTTTCCTTATTGGCCTCATTTATGTGACACCGGTTAGTTATGTTAATTTTGATTGCTTTAATCATTTAATTACCATCCCCATAATATAGCCCCCTCAGAAATCGGCCCTTTTAAAAGAATTACTAGTTTAAAAGGGAAATTATTGAGAGTTTGTATTTAATTGAAGTTGTTGAAATTAGGAGCTTGTCATTTAACTTTTGTAACTAACAAATTTTAAAATCATTGTGCTAGTTGACTCACCGGGTGAAAATCATGCATACTTTCAATTTCGTGTATATTTATAGCAGAATATATTTAGCACATTGCTTTAACCTGGCTGCTGACGACAAAACGAGTTTCATCCGGTGAGTCAACAAGGATACGGACTTCACAAATTGACAATTTAAAAAAACTGTTTGGAATTTCGAGTTTTTGACTAGTATATACTCCCCTTGATTAAATTCCCTAAATATAATCCTACCCCGAAATAGATATATTCAAATGTCCACTACTTCTTTGAAGAAAAAATATATATTTGTAGGGATATATTTATGTTCAAATAAGAAATACAACGACTTCACACATTTGAAAATTGATAAAAAAATCACTTAAACAAAATTAAAACATAAATTTATTGATTCGCAGGGAGGACAATTCATGCTTACTTTAGGTATAATTTTATTTTGTTGGTTATACATCACATCCTACCAAAATTATTCGGGCTAATGAACTACAATTAATTTTTTATTTCGAAATAGTTGACAACTTCGGTGGCAACTTTACAATTTACGTTTTGGCGATTCTGGAGGTGATCGGGATCGTCTGGGTCTACGGCCTCACAAACATTTGCAACGACTTTGAGTTCATGCTCGGAATGAAGATCAGTTGGTACTGGAAATTCTGTTGGGCCATTTTTGTCCCTCTTGTCCTCATCGTCATTCTCATCTATTCCCTTGTGACACAAGAATCTCTCAAATACAATGGAATCGAGTTCCCCACCATTGCAATCGGTACTTCAATTTGCAACAATATAATTTACTTTTGTGGCATTATGATATAGAGGTAGAAATTTATTTTGGGGCAAAAATTTCATGTCGTTACGATAGACTCAGTACATTCATTCATGCGTACTTATCTCTAGAGTACAAATAAATTACTTGAAATAGAACCCCACCTATTTTCATGGTCTCAACCACAGACCCCGAAATAAGGAACTCTTCTCTTAATCGCACATCAATTAAAATTATATTTAATTATTAAAGTCAAAGAAATTAAAGATGAATTAAATTGTGAAAAAGAGTACGGATAGGACATTCCCTTTCAATTTAAAAATCCAAATTAAAATGAAAAATGTAGTCGGGTATTTAAAATAGGGCCCAAAAGACGTAGTATTTTTAAGGCAAAAAATATCAAATATTCCTCCACTCTACTTCCAGTGTTTTATTAAATTGAACCCCATGGGGATTTATTTCGAGAAATACAGTCAAATCGGTTTCGTGGGGTTTTTATTCGTGTACTATAATTTTGCTCGAACTAAAACCGATTTTCGTCCCAAACCAAAATGATGACCTCAGTATTTGGAGATTTACCTAAAATTTCAAAACATGAATTTTGTTTGTAGTATGCGGTTGGCTGCTGGCAGCCGTTTGTCTAGGATTTGTGCCATTATGTGCAATTCATTCGATTATGACACGGAAGGCGGATACATTTTTAGAGGTAATTAAATTAAAAATTAAAATCGACAAATGAACATGACACGCATCCTCTAAATAGCTTCCACGCTCAAGTTATCCTTGAGTTGATACTAATTTCATATTTTTATTTTATTTTTATTGAAGAAATTGAAGCTGTCTCTAAAACCAACTAAAGACTGGGGACCCAAGAACCTTAAACATAGGAAGGAGTGGGAGGACTACAAATCCCACACGGAATAATAATCTACCCGATTTTTTTATAGTTTAATGACTAAAACGGAACAGTTCTTAATGAATAAAACAAACATGCATATGTACATGTTATTTTAAGTATTATTTTAACGTTAATCTATTCGAATATAAAGATGTATTAAATATTGTACCACCAGAACCTGTAATATTTTATCTTTATTTAACAATATATTATGTACTAGGCGTAAGCCCGGTAAAAACCGGGATCCTAGGTGGTGGGCCAGAATTATGCAGTTAAAAATTCTTGAAACGTTGATATTGAAGATGTAGGAATGAAGTACGGTTAACAATTTTGACCCACCACCTAGAATCCCGGTTTTTACCGGGCTTACGCCTAGTAGGTTTGTAATCTGACTATTTTTACCAATATCCCCCCTCCCCTTCGGATCAGGTGATGGCCATCCCCCCTAACATTAAATATTCGAAAAGCCCTTGGTCATACGTTTCGAACGACGTATCACACAAATAGGTTTGTAATCTGATTATTTTTACCCCTATCCCACCTCCCCTTCGTATCGGGTGATGACTATCCCCCCTAACATCAAATATTCGAAAAGCCCTTGGTCATACGTTTCGAACGACGAAACTCCAAATTGAGAAACGGAGGGTTGCATTTGTTGCAGTACTTTTGTGAACCACCACAAATATCGCTTGATGTTTTCGGTCCTTTCACCGGACGTTAGAAGCCCGAGAATATCCCTCTGAAAGCAGCAAATTATGGAAATGGAATATTTAATTAGTGTTGTACAAATAATGCACAATTCATGGAATTGTGTTCTGGAGTGAATCGAATCTACAAAACGATCAAGCTGTGATTTACAGAACCTTGAAATACATTTTCAATGTGTATTATTTGGATTTGACTTACATACTCTGGAAGTGAAATTCCAAATTTGCACTTCGACATTTTCAGGTTTGGGCCCTTCAGGGAAGTTTGGATGGTCACAGTTCTTTTCAAATAATAACAATCGAAATGATTCTATGATAAATGATGAATTGTGAATTGATGATTGAGACAGATGATTGTAGGATGAGTTGAATGAAGAGGGACAGCAGGTGGAAAGAGGGTTGGGACCATGGCCATCTATGGGTTGGGGATTGAATTAACGCAAGTGGCAGAAGTGAGTAGTTGTAGTAGTGAGTGGTAGATGGAGTTGTGACTGCCGACCACGGCTTGTTGTGAGATGAGGAAAATAATTTGGGTCTTCACACGGAAGGAGATTGATGAAATATAATGCGAGCGATTACCAATTACAATTATTGCAAAAACATATCAGGCCCCCGAAATAGAACCCCACAAAATTAATGCACATTCCTGAGTACTTTAGAGAAAGTATGCTATTACGGGGTAAAAGGACATGGATTCGTCCCAACGACATTGTTCCCACGACATTCGTTCCTCAGCGACATTCGTTCCCACGACATTCGTTCCTCAGCGACATTCGTTCCTCAGCGACATTCGTTCCTATATCTGCACCTGCACTGGATCAAGTGTGTGTGTGTGTGTGTGTGCATGTGTGGTGGACTATTGTATTATACAGTTCTATGGGTGGATCTGACCAGATCTGCCGAAGACGACTGAAGAAGACCTAAGAGAAATGAAATCTTGTAACCGTGCATTGTAGACCGCAATAAGCTTCCGTCTCACTTCGCTCCCTAATTCAAGCTACCGCTAGTGGTACGTTCACAACGAATTGCTAATAAATTCCTTTGTTGTAGTAGGAATTGGGGCAAGGTGAGAAGCCGGAAATTCAAATTGGGTCTCGAAATAAATAAATGTGAAATGTGAAACGCAAATCTCCTTCAAACTCGCAAGCAAACTCAACATTGAACATTCAATTAAATTTTCAATTGAATTTGACATTCCACATTCATTCCACTGTGAGCTGTGGGCTGTTGATAAAGTGAAAGTCAGTCGATCCCGTGATTCCGGCATACAGAATTGACAGAATATACCGGTCTTGTGTCCTTTGTCCTTGAATTCTGCAACGTATGCAAGTCACAAGTAAGTACAAAGTAAGTCGGTAACGGTAACTATTATTCATTATTCATTATTCCACTCCATTCACAAAATCAATGTCAAATGTTGAATGTGCAAATGCAATTCACAATTTTGCATTTCACATTTCACATTCTGCTATTCTGCATTCCACATTCATTGCATGTCACATGTATGTCGCATGAATATTGATTGTTGATTGTGATTATGAAATACAAAATACAAAATATATTTGATATTCAATTGTGAATTGATATGCAATAATATTGAATATGTGATATGTTGTATGTGAAGTCAAATGTTGAATGTGATATGTTGTAAATTTGAAATTACAACTTAATACATAATATCAAATACTGAAACTGAATATATGAAATGTTGAATGTAACACATCACACATAGCACATAGTGCATAGACGATGAGATAGTCCGATGTAAAACTATTTGGCGCCCGCGCCCAGACTATCTGGCGCCCGTCCGCCCGCCCGACTGCTTCGTTCAAATATCTCGTCTCCGCATAAAAATCTTTAAACCTTAATTGGACTGGGTGATAACCTGTGATTTTGGGGTAGAAGCGGGGGCGGACGTAATCCCATACACTATAAGTATGGGCGGGCGCCAAAAAGTCATGTACTGTCGAGCGGACGGGCGTAATCCCATACTATTGGTATGGGCGGGCGCCAGATAGTCTGGGCGCGGGCGGACGGGCGCCAAATATTCTGGGCGCTGGCGGGCGGGCGCCAGATAGTCTGGGCGCTGACGGGCGGGCGCCAGATAGTCTGGGCGCTGACGGGCGGGCGCCAGATAGTCTGGGCGCTGGCGGGCGGGCGCCAGATAGTCTGGGCGCTGACGGGCGGGCGCCAGATAGTCTGGGCGCTGACGGGCGGGCGCCAGATAGTCATGTACGGGCTGACGGGCGCCAAATAGTCTGGGCGCGGGCCGGCGGGCGCCAAATAGTCATGTACGGGCGGGCGGGCGCCAACTAGTCTGGGCGCGGGCGCCAAATAGTTTTACATGATAGTCCGTATGTTGTATGTTGTATGTACTGCCAAAGCCAAAACACAAAAGCAGAAATACTCGCAATGTATTGTGTATTGTGGGACTGTCTCACCGTCTAGATCAGACATACAATATAATGCATAGCATACTGTGTAAATGTGTGATGTGAAATGTGTAATGAATGGTGAATGGTATGAAATGATGTGCAATCAATGTGTGATGTGCAATGTGCAATGCAATGTGGAATTGAAGGACCAATACACAATATACTGAATACCAATTCACAATCATTTCATTTCATATTTCAAATTTGTTATGTTTTTTATCATTTTTCCTAATGAATGCCAAATAATGTTCAGTGTTCAATGTTGATTGAATTAGTTGAATGTCAAATGAAGAATAATATCAAATACATATAGCAAGGTAAATTATTTTACCTTTAGTTTGCCTTTGAATATATATATATGATATGCTTTAATTCCAGGACGCAGAAATTGAGCGTCCTACGAAAATGAGGAGGAGTGGACGTCATTCCAACAAGCCCTCTTCGGTAGGTGCCGAAGCGGAGAATGTCAAAAATACGAGGACACTCCGAAGTCACGGAATCAAAGGTAACAGTAATGTTGCCTCTTCAAATGATCAGGCCACCACGAGCCATCAGTCTGGATCAACTACCGGTGGAAATATCAGGAAAAAGACAGAGCAAACCATTAAAAAGTCAAAAATCCGAAATACTGGGCCAGAACCTATTGCTACTACCTCCGATGTCCGTAGTGACACCAACTTAGTCAACGTCCACGAAGCAGCTGGCAAAGGAACGGTTGGTACTGGGATAAATGTAAAGGAGACGTTGGACACTCCTAACTTCAATCCTTTGGTAACCTTTATGCTGAAACTAACTTTAACTTGACTTATTACGAATTACTATTCATTATTGGCTTTTTGTGACGAATGTACACTCATTTGACTAATTCGACATAATATGGGACAAATGAGCAACTTTATTAATGACAATGACTTTACTGACTACTGACAGTACGGACTGACTCATTTGCAGAATTTCAGTGAGATCAATATCAATAGCTGGCAGCAATGGGGTGTTACTGAGGACCGATATTTTGCATTTAGATTTTTAAAATCACTTTCAAATCTTATCTTACCTAATTTTCAACTATGACATCAAACTATTACTATATGTAAATTGTAATGAAACATAATTATTGCCACTACAATTCCTCAATCTGAAATTTGTTTCCAAAATAGGTGCTGGAACAGGTGTTCACGTTCTTAGGTGTTGAAACCATCAAAGAATGTCGATTTGTGAATCGAGCTTGGAACGAAGAAGCTAGCCGTTTAATCGCCAAACGATGCTATATTGATCTGCGTAGTCATCGGCCACCATCCTGCCGATGTGATGTCGAATCAGAAGACGAAGAAGAAGAAGAAGAGAAAAAATCAGAAGATGACGACCAATCAACAAATTGTGTGGAAACTTTAATAAAAACGCTCAAGAATTCCCTTAACCCTCAGAGGATTTTTGTCAGTTTGATGACAGACTGGACTTGCTTCCTAGATAAACCATTTCAAATGAATATGTTATTTTATGGTTTTGGAAAACATCTGCGGACCCTGAAGCTAATAGCCCTCCCAACGTGTTCAAGGGGAATTTTGCCAGCTGAAGTTGGAAACTACATATCAGTTGTGACGAAAATTCTGAACGTTTTCTGTCCCAATCTCGAATCTCTTATACTCGTGGGGTTTAGTTACGATCGTTGCAATAACCCACAACTGTTCCGGCATTTTGAAGACAATGGCAGTAATGGCAGTGATGACGATGACATCGATGACCATGACGATTGTGACCATGACATTAACCGTGGATATTTGGATATCAGCAACTTTGAACCCATTGAACCGACGCACCTTAAAAAACTTGAAATCGATGGCACATTTAAGTCCCCAATACGAAAGTTTGTGGTCGCCCTGCTCATGTCGTCACGGACTTTGGAGACATTAAAAGAAAAGTGTCTAAAGGGCACGAACAAGAGCTCCTATTCAAAGATATTGCGGAAGAGCCCCACATCATCACGAAACTGAAGGAATTGGAAGTTGAGGTGCATCCAGATAGTTCTACACTTTTGAATATTCCAAGATGGATTTCGAATCTCACATTTAGTAAGAACATAAAAGTCCTCCGCCTTCACGAATGCATTCAAAACTACATCAGCGAAAGCTCCCACTTAATTCGGCTGTTTGAATCCGTTTCTCCATCATTGGAATTCCTTGAGATTTGTGAAGTTGGAAAGAAGAGAACCCAATATTGTCCAAACGATTCCCAGCCCAGAAAAGAAATTCCAAGGATGGAAAAGTTGCGAACATTGAACATCGGAGCGAGATATTTGCATGGCTTTGAGTCCATTTCAGTTCTCCAGAAATTTCCGAGTCTCGAAGTATTCTGTGCCGAATTCGAAGAAACTACAAACGCGAACTATAGACCACCGGGAGTTAGGTACTTTAATTACAATCCCAATCGCGACCCCTCATTGATCGATCGATTCGTATTGGATTGGGGATGCTTTAGGGATTCTCCTCATCGAAATCTGCGGCGATTACATTTGACGGACAGAAACCTTACGGACTGTGACTTTTTCAATGCAATCCCTACTTCATTTCCCAACTTGCAGTTTTTTCATGTGGGAATTAAAGGCCGAGTTGCACCCACGAAGGATCATTTGCCCTCTGATTTAACTATTGTAGTCGCAGTGCAAATCGCTTCGGAGCTGAGAAAGCTGGAAGAGTTCACATTGTTTCATTGCCAGCTGCCCTCACCCGGAGAAGTATCCAGAATCTTGTCTTCTCTTAACAACTTCGAAAGTACGAAATATTTTATCTAATGATTAAATTTCAATATACCTATTCGCAATGAATACTTTTTATTATTATTTTTGGTTAATATTTTTTTCAACTTCATTTAGAATTGCAACGATTTTCCCTAACTGACAGAAAGGCTGCAGGGAAAGTAGTATTGAGTCACTTGGAAAAGAACCTGGAAGAAATATGGATGTCTGAGTCTGGAAAAAAAGTTCGTGTGTGCTTGTATGGATATGACGTAAGAAACAATGTTGCCTTTTCAAGATTCCTGATAATTGGGGCTGTTTTTTTTCAGCTTGGATTCTAAGTTAGATTGAGGATATTCATAATGTTTATAAATCCGTATTTTTTTTAGAAAATTAGTTTAAGAAGCGCTATATCTCTAATAATCCGGCAGAACCGCGATTGTTAACTTTAACTCCATTTAGCTATTTATGTATCTCATATTGTGGTACTATCTTAACTCTTCCATTTGATTCTGCAAAAGTTGTCCGCTTTCTATGCTCAGTAGGATTAATCGGGGAGTCCACTATTTCATTTCATTTACATCAAAATCAAAAGGTTAAAACCGGTATTTCAAAATTTCAGATGACGGTTGTAAAGAACAAAAGAAAACTGACTGATTACATGGCCGCCAATGGACTGACCTCTGATCAGTTCATGATGCACTCATCCGCACTTGCACAAAACTATCAATTGGAATTTGGACCTTCAAATACCATGTCATTGGATTAAAATTTGAAACTGAAAAACGAATGACTGAATTAAATGTTATGACTTACCTCCTTCGGCTCCTTCCTACTTAAACTTAAGTACATATGGAATATTTTGTAACTGTGAAATCTTAACATCTTATACCTTCCACAGTATTCTTGAAAGCGTCGATTTTTTTTATTCTCTTTAACTTTTCAAATAGCACATTTACACAGCAAGTTCCTGTACTCAATTTGCTGATACTAAACACTTTTCAAACAAGACACACGTGCTATGTATATTGGAACTTGTCCATTGTAAGCTTTATTACTGATGAATTGTTAAAATTGTTGATTAAATAATTGTTGTTATCTTAAAATATGCTCTAAACTTTGGAATATTGGAAGCTTGATGTTGCATCCTAATTGGAATTAGATGGAACCCAATTCAAATTCTAGTTAGGTCAGTTTACTCGGATACGCGTATAGTTACGATCATCTTTTAGTCCTAAAATCCTAAAATTATCTAATTATTACATTTAACTGAATTCTGGGTGAGGTATATTGCTTTTCTTGTTGATTTCCCTGCTTTAACTGTTGTATCAGAACTCACAACACCACTGTCAATGTCGATCAAGGATTTCATCCGTCCGGCCGTTCGTCGTCGCCAAACCGCGACAAGTTTACTTCCCATTTCCTTCATCATAATAATTTCTAAATTCTGACCCAACCTGAGCTGACGATAATATTTTCGTTAATTAGTTGATAGTTGTCATTTTAGGCTTGGATTCTGCTATTTCCGATTCCTTTGTTGTAATTTTGTAAGTTGGAATTGGGGTAATGTTAGACAGAATCTGATCTGACATGTGAAGCATCAGAAAATTCAAACCGATCTCGAACCAAATCTTGTTCATGAATTCATTCTGAAAATACTTTCAACTTTCAAGTTCAACTTTAGTTCAGTATTCTGCTATTCTGCATTTCAACTTCAAATTTCATAATTTCAGTAGCATGAACACAATAGATGGTTTCATGATATTTTGCATTTTATATTCAATCAATATTCGCCTTTTCGAGACCACTCGAGTCCTTAGTGTGTAGTGTGTCGTGAATTCTGAATTCGAATTCGGTAAGTTCAATGTTCAAAGTAAGTTTATGGTTTAAGATTGAAGATTTTTGACAAAACACAAAATGTGAAATGGTGTAAATACAAACAAATAATATCAAATATGAAATGATGTTATTTTTAAAACGACCAATGTTTTTTTTTTAATTTGTTTTATCATTCATCATTATAATTCATTGTATATTACGCATTAGTTGGATTTGATTGAGCCTCCTACGAGATTACGAAAATGAGGAGAAGTGAACGTCATTCCAAGAAGCCTTCGTCTTCTGTAGTCGCTGAAGAGGAAACTGTCACGCTCCGAAGTCACGGAATCAAAATTGAGAGCAATGTGACCTCTTCCAATGACCATGGCACCAGGGGTCATCGTGCTGGATCATCTAACGCTTCAAATGCCATGAAAAAGACGGAGAAAGCCATTGAAAAGCCGCAAATCCGAAATACTGCACAAGGACCTACCGGGAATGCCCTCAAGAATGGCACGAAACTAGTCAGCGTCGTCAAAACAGCTGACAAAGCAACGCTTGATACCGGGATAAATGCACTGGAGATTGTGGACAGCCCTAGCTTTAATCCTTTGGTAACCTCTACGTATACGTTTACGTAACTTGACTGTTGACTGTACACTGACATTTACCTAAAGACAGTTTTTTTTTATACAACTTCAATTTATAATTGATTCATTGAAGTAGTACACACTTGGAAAGCCGGCTGTCACCGAAAACGGATATCTGCATTCTGATTTTAATATTCGCTTTGAATTTAATGGAACTTGTTAGGACTCTTTTAAGTAACTTTGAATGGTGACATGAAATAAATGTCAATTAATTGTAAAGAATGTAGTATTGTATTAATCATTCTTTAATCCGAAAATTTGATTTTTCCTCAGGTACTTGAGCGTGTGATCGGATTCTTGGGTTTTCGATCCATCAAAAAATGTCGGCTTGTAAATAGAGCTTGGAACGAAGAAGCCAGCCGTTTACTTGCCGAACGAAGCTATATTAGTTTGCGTAGATATCGGACGTCGGCGTCGTCCTGTCGATGTGATAATGACGATTCAGAAGATGAAGACGGCGAAATGATAAGCCACGCACAAACTTTTATGAAAACGCTCAAGAAATCTCTCCACCCTGAGAAAATTTTTGCCAGTCTGATGACGGACTGGAGCTACTTAAATCAATTACTTCAAATGAATATGCTATTCGACGGTTTTGGAAAGCACCTGCGCATCCTGAAGTTGACATCTAATTCTATGTGTCCAATGGGAATTTTACAAGCAGAGGTTGAAAAATACATAGCGGTGGTCACTAAAATTTTGAAGGTTTCCTGTCCAAATCTCGAATCTTTAACACTCATAGGGTTTATTGACAACCCTGATGAGTTCGACGGACATGGCAATGACACTGACAATGGATTTTTGGATATCAGCAACTTTGAAGCCATAGAGCCGAAACACCTGAAAATACTTGAAATCGTAGGCACATTTAAAACCCCATTACGAAAGTTTGTGGTCTCCTTGCTTAAGACCTGTCCGGGTTTGAAGAAATTGATAGTGTCTGAAGGGCACAAACAAGAGCTTCTATTCAAAGATATTGCGGAAGTTCCACAAATCACTTCAAAACTCACGGAATTAGAAGTTGAAACGGATGGTGATTTTGAATCAGTGGAGCATGTGAATATCCCGGAATGGATTTCCAAACTTACATTCAGCAAAAACCTAAAAGTCATCCGCCTTAATGGATGCATAGAGATAGAACACTTCGGCAGGCAGAGCTATCACATAATTCCGCTACTTGAATCCGTGTCTGGATCGTTAGAATTGTTAGAGATTAGTGACATTATTGACCAGGCTGGATCTGAACAAGCCGAAGATCCTCTGAAAGAATATCAGCCTAGAAAAGAAATTCCAAAAATGGAGAAGTTGCGAACATTGAACATCGGAGCAAGAAATTTGTATGGCTTTGAGTCCATTTCGGTTCTCCAGAAATTTCCGAGTCTCGAAGTATTCTGTGCCAAATTCGAATATACTTCAAACCGTATTCCCGGATTTTGGCATTGGGACGACATCCCCGAATGCAACCCCTCGTTAATCGATAAATTCGTAATGGATTGGGAATGCTTTAACGAGATTCCTCATCTAACTCTGCGGCGATTACATCTGACCGACAGGAATTTAACGGACCAAAACTTCTTTAATGGAATTCCTCTTTCATTTCCGAACTTGCAGTTTTTCCATGTCGGAATTAGAGGTCGAAATATGAAGGATCGGTTGCCGTCTGATTTAAGTACTGAGGTTGCGGTTCAAGTCGCTTCGGAATTGAAAAAGCTGGAGGAATTCACCTTGTTTCATTCCCAAGAATCCTCGCCTGCAGAAGTACACAGAATCTTGTCTTCTCTCAACAACTTCGAAAGTATGAATAATTTTATCTGAAGGGAACCTTTCCCTTCGGGCCAGTGGGGGACATCCGTATTACTAAGTACGGGGATATCGGAGTCTGACGGCTATTGTTGGTTAATTGTTATGTTATTTTTTTAATTCGTTTAGAATTGCAAAGATTTTCCCTAACTGACAGAAAGTGTGCGGGGAAAGTAGTATTGAGTCACTTGGAAAAGAACCTGGAAGAAATGTGGATGTCTGAGTCTGGAAAAAAAGTTCGTGTCTGCTTGTATGGATATGATGTAAGGAACATTATTGTCTAGTCTAGAGAATTGTAGAGATTTGATTTTCCCAAGTTCAAGTAATTATTCAAAACTTAGTGAAAGGAACGCAACAATATTTGTTAATATCCCAATCCCACCCAACAGAACCACAATTTTCTACTCTAAGTTTGTTTATTATTGTAAAATTTATACCTTAATTAAATTTAAAAAAAAATCATATTTTCCACACCAGCAACTTGTTGTATTTTGTATTATCAAATCTGTTCCTTTGATCCGGTCACCGGTCGGAGTTGTTGAATAACTGCGATTTCCTAAACGTCTGTTCGATGAAGTTAAAATCAAAAAATCAAATCAAATTTATCGCTATTTACGTACAAAATGCTAAATATCCATGTTTTAAATTTTCAGATCACAGAAAAGAAGGACAACATAAAGCTGAATAATTACATGAGCGACAATGGAATAACTTCTTTTCATTTCCAGATGCACCCGTCCGTACGTAAACAAAACTATCAAGAGGCATTCGGACCTCGAAACGGCCAACGGTGAAACAAATGAATGAACAAAATGATATTGCCTACTCTCTTCCTAACTAAAAGTATCTATATGATATTTATAATTCTGCAGGTGAAAGTGAACTTTCCCCTCATCACAATCTGTCTGAAAAGTTAGATTTTTAGTATTTTTTAATTTTATATTCTCCATAGCTTTTGAAATACAAAATTAACGCAGCAAGTACATGTACTGAGGTTTAATTAAGAGCTCTTCTAAAATAGTAACTTATCATCTTAGAGTATATATATAACTATATATTATATACTCTAAGCTTATCATAATAATTGCTGTTGTACAGATTGGCTCAATACTTCCACGTTACATTCATTTTTTAAATTGTTAATAATTAAATAATATTAATACCAAAAATGCTCTGACTAGAAGGGTAATGGTGCCTCCTAATTGGAATTGTATGAATCACATTCCAATTTCAAATTTTAGTCACGTTCACGTTAGTTTATTCAAATCCGGATGTATATTTATCATGTAGACATAGATAGAATTTTAAGTATTATTTTAACATTGATCTATTCGAATATAAAGATGTATTACATATCGTACCACCGCCAGAACCTAATATTTGATCTTTATTTAACAATATTACCATTATTGCGAAAACATATCGGGACCCCGAAATAGAACCCCACAAAATTAATTCGCATTCCTTGGTACTTTAAAGAAAGTACGCTTTTAAGGGATTCCTTCCAATTCCAACGACATTCGTTCCTATCGGATGTGACCAGATCTGCCGAAGATGACTAAAGAAGACCTAAGGAAATAAAATCTTGTAACCGTGAATTGTAGTCCGCAATAAGCTTCCGTCTCAATTCGCTCCCTAATTCAAGCCACCACTAGTGGTACGTTATCAACGAATTGATATTCCTAAATTCCTTTGTTGTAAGTTGGAATTGGGGATAGTTGATAAGCCGAAAATTCTAATAGGGTCTCGAACCAAATAAAATGTGAAATGCAAATCCCCTTAGAATTTTTTTGTCGGTGGAAACTTTACGTAGAAAAAATTTCCCGGAGGAAACATTACTTTGTACTTAGGAAAATTTTAAGTAATGTTTCCTCCGGCAATTTTTTCCAATCTCAAAATAAACATGATTTTTGAATTCTCATCAGGAGAGGTCTTCAGAGAGT
This sequence comes from Desoria tigrina, assembly GCA_906901685.1. Taxonomy (NCBI): domain Eukaryota; kingdom Metazoa; phylum Arthropoda; class Collembola; order Entomobryomorpha; family Isotomidae; genus Desoria; species Desoria tigrina. The sequence continues at coordinate 1,305,877 of CAJQTU010000053.1, forward strand.
CTTCAGTCTTAACCATGGGTATATAAACCCCATGCACTTCTGTAATAATATGTCTGTCTAACTCTACACGTCTAACCATACACTGTCCTCCCGTCCACTTAGATAAATAAAATACATATAAAACCGAACCTACCGATCTGAAGACCTCTCCTGATTTAACATTAATACCCATCAACAATACTTCATTGGCGACCTACTGGCCTAGGAACCTTGGCTAAGGAATACCCGTTGCCGTTGCAACCAGCGGATACTCCTTCCCTTGGTGCGCGTCACCTTCTGCCTGACGCCTTTTTTTTTCTTTCATTGACTATTTTCCCTTGATTTTGTTTTATCTCTCCATCTGTATCCATTCAGTGGACTTCATTTTTTTTACACGCGGAGTGACTTGTGACGTAAGTTGGTTAGCAGCATCCGAATTCCTCGGCCAGGGATTCGTAAAGGAGGATTTTTCAACTACAACCTTGTAAGACGTATATTTTCCATTACCTCTTACCCCGATAGATCCCCTTGTACGTACTATGCTTTGTATAGCATTCATATAAATCATTGCAATTAAGGAACAAACCAAACAGTTCAGAAAACCTGTTAATATAACGAAAATTGATACTTCTGTAATACCACCCTTTTTGACAAGTACTCATTTTTCTTATCAACCACAACGTCTCTACGTTACAGACGGCTGCACCCGCGAGGTGTGAGCATTCGGTAACTGATGTTTTTGAAATTTTTGAGGAAAACGTCATCGTAAAGGCCCCGGCTCTGAGAATATCAGTTGGTTAACAGTATAGCTTATCATAAATAAACCAAACGAATATATAAATCAAGAATACTAAGACCTCATATCCTAAATAGTAAGACCCAACTCGTTTTGCCTTCACAATATATATCAGCTTAATACAAAGTCCTTTTTGGCATTCTAATGATAAATATTTATAGAAAGTCCTATACGGCATTATTTTCCACGTAATTATAAAGTCCTTAACGGCATTAATATTTATATCTAATTATAAAAAGTCCTATATGGCATTTAGTATAAAGTCCTGCAAGGCATTATTCAAAGTCCTTAATGGCATTTTTGATCCCTGATCCTTATGAGTAATCCCCCAAAGACCCGTTCTAAAGGAGAAGCAACACCGCAAGAAGATGTTGAATTAATTGAAAGAGAAGCTAGACGAAGAGCTAGAGATAGACCAGTTTCCCCCATTTTGAACCCTATCGCTGAACAACGAAATTTTGCAATATCCCCAAACCCGGCAATCTCTAGACCAAGTGATATCAGATATCCTTCTAATTTCCCAGGATTAGCCACGTCTACACCTAACGTTCCCCCAATTCGGGCTCCACTTTATGCTCCATCAGTTAAACATCAATTTTCTCCCTCTACTCCTGTCGTAGGTTTACCTGATCGTGTTATTGCTAAAAAAGCACGACTTATCAGTTTTGACCCAAACCCTTCGGTAGAATCAATTGCCCCCACTGCAATAGTTACTGATGCTATTATAGCCAGACCTAAACTATTACGATCCCCTATTAAAGTTATAGAAAATCCTGTTCCGTACGAACGACATCCCCGCAATTATTTTGATATTCTTGGAAATCCTGTTTTCGTTGATAAATTTGGAATTTTCGTTATTGTTAAAAATAAACGTCATACGGCTCAACTACATCCTTCTTTGACAGAACCCTTTAGAACTCAGGATCATAATAGGTATTTAGAACTAGACGTCAATCCACACTCAGAATATAGACACCAGAGTGCAGCTATTATACCTTCTGCTCCTCTCATTTCACCAATCCCGTCGGATCTAGCTGTTGTTAGCTCCCCAGATTTCAATCTCCCTCTTCAGTTTCCGATAAGACTAGGATTTAATCCAGGTCCTTTTGACCCTATTCCCCACAAGCATATCCCTAGAATTTCCACTGCCACCACTTTAGCATTTGAAAAGGTACATAATACAGATCTTTCACATTTGCCTTCATTTAGAGAAGAAACTCCCCTCAATTTTCCCTTAGACTTAGAGGCTTCCCCAATAGTATCGCCACGTGACACTATTGTTACCCCCGTAGTCCAATTTCCATTTTCTTCTCCTAGTGTTACCCCATCAATTATACCAACCGTAAAGCCTATATCCCCAGTTATAGTTAGTAAACCTTTAACCCCAGTAATAGTTACCACTGCAACTCCATTAGTAGTAACCCCTGTAATAGTTACCCCAGTATCAAAAGTTCGTACTATTCCCTTTACCCCTGTCATACCAATTACACCAGTAATTATGACAACTACGATTTCATATACTCCCCCCGGAGCAGGACAGATTTACGATGGTTCCTCATCCTTCATCGAGTTTTTGGAAAAGTTTGAAAATTTTTCGAACACTTTTAAGTGGAGCGACACCGACAAACTTTCCCAACTACTTTTCCATCTTTCTGGTCCCGCATTGGTATGTTATAAACTTTATTTAAAAAAGCATTCCACTAGTGTGACTGATCCTTCCACTGGTATCGTTACTCGCACACTCCCCGGTTATAAGGTAGTGTGTGATCATTTAGCAAGTTCCTTCAAGTCCAAGACGACCGCTGAAGAGTATAATAGGCAGCTTAGGGCACGTTCCATGCAAAAGACAGAAAGCATAGAAACGTACTACTTTGACATTCTTAGATTATGTAATAAAGTCAATCGTTCAATGTCTGACACAGAAAAGGTCAATCATTTACTTCAAGGCCTTCCTAATAACATTGCCAGAGAGATTCATAGGAGCAATTGCAAGACTCCCGAAGATGTTTACTCGCAGTTATTAGAGAATGAGAAATTTGAATCTCTAATGGGCAGAAAAAATACTTCCGTTTTAGGCAACGAAGACATAAACATGATCAACGAGGTTCTAGTGAACACTCTTGGTCGTATGGGCATAAGTAATAATAATCATATTAAATCAGGTCACAAAGGCCACAAGAAAAATAAAGGCAATCATAAAGGACAATTCAATAAGAATCCTAACAATGGGCAATCCTCTGGTTCCGCTGATTTTGATTATAAATCTTCATCAAATCATGCTTATAGAAATAGCAATTTTCGTGGCAATCGAGGTAATAATAATTACCGCGGAACCCCGGCTCGCTACCGTGGTAACAATCATTTTTCCAATTATAACAGAGGAGGTTATCGAGGCAATACGAATCATAATTATGGTCAGAAATATTATCAGAATTATAATCATAATTATCAGAACTCTCCCCGTGTCTATGGTTCTTATCAACCATTCACTCGGCATTATCAGGGATATAGTAATTCAAGAGGCAGTGGACGACCTCAATTAGCTTTACCCCCTGCTATGCATCATTATGAACATGAAGAACAGACTCCACAATATTATGAGCCTCAGAATAATTCTACTTCATTGTTCATGGGAAACTCCCATATGTGAGTGTTGTAGACGAGCAAGGACTCACATCTAATTTTAATTTCGTCGACAATAATACTTTTGTAATGGATAACTTTAAAAATCTCTTAATCATAAAAACCAGAATTAATAACATAGATTGCTTAAGTTTAATAGATACAGGTGCAACTTGTAGTGTCATTCCCGCTCAATTTTCTAATCTTTCCAATATTCAAACTTCCACTTGTCCTATCAAGGTCACCGGCATTACGGGCGACGCCCTGTGCTCTCGTAGAGAAGTAGCTCAATTACAAATATTTCCCAATCCAAAAGTTCATCCTTTCACGGCATTAATATTTAATGTAAAACGTCCTATTCTTGGTAATGATATAATAAATTCGCTTAAACTTACAATCAATTATTCCTTAAAGGAAATTATTTACCAAAATGTATCTATCCCATTTTACTTGAATTCAGAAGAAATAAATACATTCCATTCCCTTATTACTGATAAAATCAAACCTCTCGACTCCACTACTCTTCTTCCCCTAACCTATACGAATGTTAAAATTCTAATTCCCCTTAAACAAGTTTCATTTGAACCTAGCATTAAATTAATGCAAGATTATAATATCATTATGCCCCCTTTGTATTTTCATGAAAACGGATATGCATTTGTCCCTATTCTTAACCCCAATTCTTATCCTGTCCATTTGAATAATGTTACTAGTATTGGTACTATATATGAATGTGAAGACGTTCTTCATACCAATTATGAGATCAATATCGTAGAAGCCCCAAATACAATTTTAAAAGAAACTTTGGATATTAACCCTAAACTTTCTACTGATCAACAGCATCAAATTAGAGATTTATTAAGAAAATTTTCTCAAGTTTTTGCAACTTCAGACTCTGATATAGGAATGTATACTGGCCCAGAAAAATTAGAAATTGACACAGGAACCAACCCCCCACTACAACAACCAGCATATAGAAAATCTCATACTGAGCGTAAGCTCATAAGAGATTACATAAAGGAACTTATCGATAGGAAAGTTATACGAGAATCTCGATCAGATTTCTCATCACCAATGCTCATTGTTCCTAAGAAATCTCCGGGATCAATTAGACTGGTTATAGACTATAGAAAACTTAATGATATCACCAAGACCGAAATTTATCCTATGCCACGATTAGCAGATATTTTCGACTCCTTACACGGAGCCAAATATTTTAGTAGTTTAGACATTTCTAACGGCTACTACCATTTTTTTGTTGCTGAACACGATCGGCATAAAACAGCCTTTATTACCCAAGATGGTATTTACGAATTTATTCGTGTTCCTCAAGGATTAAAGAATTCCCCAGGATTCTTTAATAAAGTATTAAGAAAAATATTTTCTAATTTACTTTTTTCAAATTGCTATATATATTTAGACGATTTATTAGTTTATGGGTACACTTTTTCTGCACATTTGCATAGTCTAAAATTGGTTTTGTCTAAGTTATTGATAGCGAATATCAAGTTAAAACCAAGCAAATGCTCATTTGGCTATCAGCAAGTCAAAATTTTGGGACATTTATTAACATCCAACGGTGTAACAGTTGATCCTGCCAAGGTCTCAGCTGTTACTAACCTTCCTGTCCCTAAGACCGTTAAAGACGTTAGAGCTTTCCTAGGATTAACAGGATATTATCGCAGATTCATACAAAATTACGCAAAAATTTCTAAACCCCTAGTAGATTTAACCCGTTTAGACAATACATATAATTGGACAGCTACTCAACAAGCTGCGTTCGATTTATTAAAACAAAAATTAATCACTGCTCCCATTTTGGCTCAATTTAATGAGACCATTCCCGTAACTTTATTTTGTGACGCCTCTAATGACGGTATCGGTGCCGTCTTGTCTCAAATAGAAGAAGGAAAAGAGCATGTTATTGCTTATGCTTCCCGCGTTCTTACGCCTGCCGAAAAGAATTACGGCATTAGCGAGAAAGAATGCTTAGCGTTAATTTTTGCTTTGAGCAAATTTAGAGAATATACATATGGTAGAAAAGTTACAGTTGTAACTGACCACCATTGTTTGTGTAGTCTTCTTAAGACCAAAAATTCGAAATCTCAACGCATTGCCCGTTGGGCTTTGGCAGCCCAAGAAGCAGATCTTACGATTAAATATCGTAAAGGTACTTTGCATGGAAATGCAGATTGCTTGAGCAGATTAATCCCATTTGAAGCGATTAGGAAAGCTCGTCCTAATAAGGAATACATTAATAATATTGTAGCTATAGATTATCGTTCTCATTTAATTTCTGAACAGCATTCCGATCCTTATTTTTCAAAACTCTTTTCAATTTTAAAACTTGATTCTTACCATAAAAAATTTCGAAAGTTTAATGTTATTGACAAGCTTCTGTACTATAAAAATCCTATAACTCATAAGCAATTAGTTTGCATTCCGCAGACTATGGTGGATGAAATATTATTTAGTAATCATGACCATCCATTAGGAGGTGGACATTTAGGTATATCAAAAACATATGAAAGAATTAAATCCAAATTTTACATTAAGAACTTATTTAAAATTACCGTTAGATATATCAATAATTGTATAACGTGTGCTAAACGTAATCCCTCCAATGTTATCCCTATTGGCAGAATGATGCCAGGACAAATTTATGACGTATTTGATAAAATACAAGTTGATTTAATAGGTCCCTTAAAAACAACTAATAATAAAAATAATTTTATAATTGTGTGTATTGATACATTTAGCAAGTATATTATTACTAAACCTATACGTGATGCTAATGCTATCACTTTAGCTAACTTTTTATTAAACAATGTTTTTCTAGTACATGGTATCCCTAAGTTAATTCAAATGGATAATGCTAGAATTAATAGGTCTAATATTGTAAAAGAATTAACCACTAAGTTAGGTAGTAAACCCATTTATATTTCCCCATACGCCCATTCGAGTTCCGGCAATGTGGAACGAGCTAACCGAGTCATTGAGGAAGTTCTCTCGAAATACATCAATGCAGACCAGACTAACTGGGACTCCCTTTTATCCGCTGCAACTTTTGCCATTAACACGCATGTTCACCAATCTACTAAATACAGCCCATTCGAGGTAGTCTTTGGAAGATCTCCATCCCTTCCTTTAGATGTCATGTTTGATCTCCCAACTGTCCCTAATGTCCGTGATGTCCATAAAATTCGAGCAGCTGTAAAAAATAACATCCTTACTGCTCAGAATAAGTATGGAGAGTACCATAATTCCAATCGTAGAGATTTCTCCTACAAAATTGGACAACTTGTGATGCTGAAAGACCAAGCTCCTAAACCTGGACTTAGTAAGAAATTAAATTCTAAATTTATGGGACCTTATAAGATTTATAAACAGACCACCCCGCTCAACTATCGAGTTCGTGCAATCGTCCCTCATAAAGGACAACGACAACGGCTGACCGTCCATGTAAATCGGATCAAACCTTTTGGCAAACTTCTATCAGATGTCCCTTCCGTGAGTTCACCATGCACCTCTGACGATGAAGAGGATTTGGCAACTCCAGTTCCATCTAAAGTCCTGACAACTAAAACAGTTAGAAATAAACCTCCGAAAAGGGCTCCCCCTGTCATTCTTCCGAAACCCACAATTACCTACAACACCCGTTCCGGAAGGACAACTTCCCGGCCTACATTATATACTACTTAAAACATAATATAATAATAATAATTGGATATACGCACTATAATAATTACTATTTTAATTAATCAATTATTGATTATTACATTTCATCAATTAACTATTTTAATTAATCAATTATTGATTATACTAATTTTCGGGGTCCTCAAATATTAAAGCGACCCGGTTGTAGTATAGTTTATATTTAATTTACTTTATAATAATTAAATATAAACTATACTACATTTGAATAGAAATTGTAGTTACGGCATTGGGATGGGAATATCTATTGTACTAGTGAATTTTATAATACTTAACATTTTGGTACACGTTAGATGTACGTTTTTGTATCGTATTATGTACAGTACTTTGCATGTATTGCGCGTTACTAAATATATACAATACAGCATTGTCAGAGATGTTGAAATTTATTTTACCTATCTGACAATTTTGAGATTTTATGTACCAACACCCCAATGTCAATTTGGATTGACCCTTTTCTCAGGTCAAAACAAATTGAAACCGTGACCTCGACCTTTAGATAGGTTATATCGTACGCTAACTTGGTTCCAAATTGCACTTCATGCGTGCCAGTAGGGAAGGTAAATTCAGTTGACATCCGTCAACTCGCCCGTCATAGATGGTGGTTTAGGGGAACTCGAGACATCGGGTGGAAAATATGCCAAAATACGCGATTTTTTGACAGTCTGGAATTTTTAAAAAAATCTAGAGATGGCATAGAAGTCTGTGAATTGTTTTATCTGGCAGCTATATATAGCCAGAGATAGTACTTCTGAAGCAGCTAAGCCTAATCGGCTATAGCCGCTGAGCTGCAGTTGAACAAAGTGGAAAGTTGACGATTGTCAACGGCTCCGTCTAAGCCGGGTTAATCATAATAATTTAGAAATTCTAACCCAACATGAGCTAACGATATACTATTTTCGGTAATTAAGTTGTCGATGTCGTTTTAGGCTCGGATTCCGATTACTTTGTTGTAATTTTTGTAAGTTAGAATTGGGGCAATTTTAGACAGAATCTGATCTGAAATCTGAAGCATCAGAAAATTCAAACCGAGCTCGAACCAAAGCTTGTTTATTCTCTGAAATCTACTGCCTTAGTTCAGTATTAGACGATGAGATCGTCTAAATACACCTCACCACAAGAGGGACACTCGCAGTGTCTAGTTCAGTATATATTCTGCATTTCAATTTTTAATTTCAAGGTGTCAGGTAGCCTAAACAAAATTGAAAATAGTCGGTTTTAGTTTAGTTTCAGGATATTTTGTATTTGATATTCAATATTCGTCTTTTCAGGCATCGGTTCGAGACTCGAGTCTTCGTGAATTCGGTAAGTTCGCTACAAGTTGAAGTTAAGTTAGTTTAAGATTTTTGATTTTTGACAAAATATGAAATGGTGCAAATACAAACAAATGATATCAAACGCAAAATGCTGTTATTTATAAAGTGACCAATGGTTTTTAATTATCATTATGTATTATGTTATTATGCATTAGTTGGATTGGAATTGAGCCTCCTACGAGATTACGAGAATGAGGAGAAGTGAACGTCATTCCAAGAAGCCTTCTTCGTCTGTAGTCGCCGAAGAGGAAAATGTCAAAAGTACGAGGACGCTCCGAAGTCACGGAATCAAAAGTGAGAGCAAGAGCAATGTGACCTCTTCCAATGACCATGACATCAGGGGTCATCGTGCTGGATCATCGAATGCTACAAATGCCACGAAAAAGACGGAGAAAGCGATTAAAAAGCCGAAAATCCGAAATACTGCACAGGGACCTACGGGGGATGCCCTCAAGAATGGCACGAAACTAGTCAGCGTCGTCAAAACAGCTGACAAAGCAACGCTTGATACCGGGATAAATGCACTGGAGATTGTGGACAGCCCTAGCTTTAATCCTTTGGTAACCTCTTCCCTCAAACTTATTTATATATAGTCAGGCAATCATGGGACATATATTTTAACCTGACCATGACGAATAACGTTAACGTAACTAACTCTAATGACTACACTGACATTTACATACAGACAGTGTTTTTTTATACAACTTCAATTTATAATTGATTTATTGAAGTAGTACACACTTGAAAAGCCGGCTGTCACCGAAAACCGATACCTGCATTCTGATTTTAATATTCGTTTCGACGTTAATGGAACTTGTTAGGACTCTTTTAACCTCATAGCACCCAAATACATCTAGGAGATGTATTTCAAAAACCAACCATAGAAACCCAAGTACATCTCTCTGATGTACTACAAATTACATCAATAGAGGCCCAAATACATCGATATGATGTATTACAATTTTTACCTATAGAAACCCACGTACATCTCCTAGATGTATTTCGAAATAATGCAATTAGCACCCGCGTACATCAGGTCGATGTATTTCCGATTTTTTTGGCTTCAGAGTATTTATCACTAAGTAAAAATGGATGTCATGGGGGGTAATTTGAACCCCTCCTTCTCAATAACGGATGCACCAAAAATTCCTTATTAAATTGTATTGCAAAGAGAATTTGATGCTTATAAGTATCAAACCATTGTACAGATCTAAAAGATAAAGGATGACTTGTAATTTAAATGTTTACAAATGATGTTTTTTAACTTCGGTAGACCTTATGGCTCGATAGGGTGGTGCTACGGACTTGATTTTTTTTCTATCGCGTAGAAAATTTCATTGCCGAGGTGCATAGGGGGGTCCGAATTTAAATTTTGTGACCCGATCACCACGATAAATGCAACTTGATATTCATTATAATTTTATTGCAATTACAATAACTGATCTTTGATTTGAATCGGAGGAAATGGTTATGGATCAGGTCTCACAAGGGACGTCACCCTAAGCTCAGATCCAGAATAGTCTGATTTTTTTTACAGTTGAACATTCAATTAATATGATGGATAAAAATACAGAAAATAGCTGCTATTATTGAGGTTTACTATGTTTAAAAAATTCCCAAAGTTTAAAAAATGCAGAATAAGATAAGGGTAGTTAGTGAAGGGGGAGGAGGAAAAAGGATTCAAGGGTGCAAGTGCGAGCGAGATGCGGGAGAGAATGGAAAAAATCCCCGCTTTTGCTCCCTTTCTCTATCTAACTTGCATCACATTTTCTCTTTTTCCATTTTCGTTGATTGTGAACTTTTGATTAGCTTTGGGATTTTATTAGAGAGTGCATTAAAAGCTATTTTTGAAGCTTATTTTCTCCGAATCGCAGTATTTGAAGATCACATAAGTACTGCAAAAGCTCATACAGATAGCGAATATTTTTAGAATGTTGTCAAGAATTTAATTCAAGAATATTATTTTCCCCCAACCATAGAGTAAAGTCGTACATATCGTCCAATTGTAATTGACGATACCTTTCTAATGATGCAGTACATAATTTGCAGGGTTGAAATGTGAACTTTCACAGTAGACCGTTGACGTTTGACCTAAATGGACCTCAAAATAAGTTAGCCTCCGCTTGAAGGTCATAAAAAGTTTCACGAAAAAAAAAATTTGGAAATATTCACCCGTTCAAGAGTTAGACCCTGACCATCTATATCTATGACCCTGACGGACGAGTTGAGTTAGCAACACGGTGCGGTGGTGGGTAACATGGTGGTAGTGGTTTGTTAACATTGGGGTATATTGGTAAAATCCAGAGGGTGTGACCGATATTGGCGATATTATCCAACTTCGAACTGAAAGTTAGGTATGACCCATAGAATTACCCAAGGACCAAATATTTGAAAAAATAATTCGAAAAGGTTCTACCGTTTTCGAGTTAGAGCGGATACGTCCTCACAGACGGACGCACATGGTGAAAACATTAAAGGGTTTCCCCCTTTGATAATAATAATGTCAAGGTGTAAGTTTAACATTGCTTTCTCATTCCATAGATGTATGTATAGTTAAACTATATATACATCTATGCCGCATTCCAAACGCAAATCCAATCGTGGTCACGAACCTCGATTGAATCGAATCTCTTGAATCTCGAACCTCAAAAAATGAGCTTCGAATCGAATCACTCGAACCTCGAAACTTAAAAAATCAGCTTCGAATCGAATCCGAACCCAGGATTCGAGTTCGATTCGAGGTTCGACGAACCATTTTTAGAACATTTTCGAACCCAAAAGGGGAGGAGAGATTATTGAATAAAGTCTAAAAATTGTTAATTTTTTATGTGTTTGTGCTTATGAGTTCATTATAAAGTCATTTTATGATGATTTTTTAAATTCTGACTGTTGCATTAATTTGGGATCGTGGGGGTTGTGTTGTGGGCCATTCATAAACTGGGATCTCTCACATTTCCAAGGTTCAATAATTAGGGTTGAGGGGGTGTTTTTAGCCCATAGAAACTTGGGTTTCCAAGGTCGATTTGTTTAGATGTTTATGGGCGCTATGAGGTTAAGTAACTTTGAACTGTGACATGAAATAAATGTCAATTAATCGGAAAAATTGTAGTATTGTAATAATAATTCCTTAATCCGAAAACTAAATTTGATTTTTCCTCAGGTACTTGAGCGTGTGATCGGATTCTTGGGTTTTCGATCCATCAAAAATTGTCGGCTTGTAAATAGAGCTTGGAACGAAGAAGCCAGCCGTTTTCTTGCCAAACGAAGCTATATTAATTTGCGTAGAAATCGGACGCGGTTCTGTCGATGTGGTCATGAGGGTTCAGAAGTTGAAGACGGCAAAATGATAAACCGCGCACAAACTTTTATAAACACGCTCAAGAAATCTCCGAACCCTGGGAAACTTTTTGTCAGCCTGATGACGGACTGGACCTACTTAAATCAATTACTTCAAATGAATATGCTATTCGACGATTTTGGAAAGCACCTGCGCATCCTGAAGTTGACATCTAATTCAATGTGTCCAATGGGAATTTTACAAGCAGAGGTTGGAAAATACATAGCGGTGGTCACTAAAATTTTGAAGGTTTCCTGTCCAAATCTCGAATCTTTAACACTCATAGGGTTTATTGACAACCCTGATGAGTTCGACGGACATAACCTAGACACTGACAATGGATTTTTGGATATCAGCAACTTTGAAGCCATTGAGCCGAAACACCTGAAAATACTTGAAATCGTAGGCACATTTAAAACCCCATTACGAAAGTTTGTGGTCTCCTTGCTCAAAACTTGTCCGGGTTTGAAGAAATTGAAAGTGTCTGAAGGGCACAAACAAGAGCTTCTATTCAAAGATATTGCGGAAGTTCCACAAATCACTTCAAAACTCACGGAACTGGAAGTTAAAACGGATGGTGATTTCGGATCAGTGGAGCCTGTGAATATCCCGGAATGGATTTCCAACCTTACATTCAGCAAAAACCTAAAAGTTATCCGCCTTGATGACTGCATGGAAAACTACGGCAGGCAGAGCTATCACATAATTCGGCTACTTGAATCCGTGTCTGGATCGTTAGAATTGTTAGAGATTATGGATGCGGCTGGATCTGAACAATCCGAAGATCCTCTGAAAGAATCTCAGCCTAGAAAAAAAATTCCAAAGATGGATAAGTTGCGAACATTGAATATCGGAGGAAGAAATTTGAGTGGCTTTGAGTCCATTTCGTTTCTCCAGAAATTTCCGAGTCTCGAAGTATTCTGTGCCAAATTAGAATGTACTTCAAACGTTATTGTGGGATTTTCCCGTTGGGGCGACATCCCCGAATGCAACCCCTCGTTAATCGATCAATTCGTAATGGATTGGGAATGCTTTAAGGATTCTCCTCATCGAACTCTGCGGCGATTACATCTGACCGACAGGAATTTAACGGACCAAAACTTCTTTAATGGAATTCCTCTTTCATTTCCGAACTTGCAGTTTTTCCATGTCGGAATTAGAGGTCGAAATATGAAGGATCGGTTGCCGTCGGATTTGACTACTGAGATTGCAGTTCAAGTCGCTTCGGAATTGAAAAAGCTGGAGGAATTCACCTTGTTTCATTCCCACGAAATCTCGTCTGTAGAAGTACACAGAATCTTGTCTTCCCTCAACAATTTCGAAAGTATGACAAGTTTTATCTAAAGATATAAATTTTATTATACTCGCTTACAAGCATTGACTACTGTTCAAGGCAACTAAAGAAAATTTCAGTTCCGTTACCAGGTAAGGACATTCGGAGGTTTTTTGAAAAAAAATGCATATTTTCAGTAATGAAATATTGACTCATGGCGACGAATTCCATACTGAAACTGTCGCCAATCTATCCGAAGCATCAAAGATTGCCAATTACTACTGGAGTAAAAATTACTCCAGTGAAAAAAGTTGTTTATTTTTCAAAAAACCTCCGAATGTCCTTACCTGTTAAGGTACCAGAGTAGTTTTTAGGTGGAAATATTGGACCTCCACTTAGCAACCAGAGCTGAGGAAGTCAATTCTACTTTACTCAAAGTCTATACCAAGGCCCTAAAGATCTATAGCGACCGTTCTCTACTAAGGTTGCGTAACTTCCTACAAAATTTTCTCCGAACTTTTTCTGGGACTTGTTATTATGGGAAATAGGGTCCCCCCTTAGCAACGATTAAAAACCGCATCTTCAAAAAATCCACACGGGTCACCCATGCTGGTTTTTGGTCAACCAAAAACGTTAAATTGTCCGTATGACATTCTTCGACATTTTGAGACCACCACCAGCTTTTTTGGTGGAGGCAAATCGATGCAAGGAATTTTACAACCCGTCCCAGGAAAAGTTCGGAGAAAATTTTGTAGGAAGTTACGCAACCTTAGTAGAGAACGGTCGCTATAGATCTTCAGGGCCTTGGTCTATACCAATATATTAGGCATTGCCATGACAACGCTTAAATCCTATGCAAAATCGGCTAAGTTCATCCCGTTGACAACCAACCCGGTCATCATGATTTTTTTGAACTTCGGTACACTTGTGTGCCCGATCGGGTCATGCTAGAGACTTGATTTGTTTTTCATCGTGTAGACAATTTTATAGTGGAGGTGTGATGGGGGGGTAAAAAAACCTGCGTCCAACAGATTTAGCTTAAAATCTATAAAACCAAAACAATGCATGACAATTTTTGTTTAAAATCCATTTTTCGAGATGATCGCGTCAACTACGTTGATTTTACCCCCCCCCCCCATCACACCTCCACTATAAAATTGTCTACACGATGAAAAACAAATCAAGTCTCTAGCATGACCCGATCGGGCACACAAGTGTACCGAAGTTCAAAAAACATGATTTGTTTATACTTAAATTCTACGTTATTCATGACCAATAGGGTTTGAGCAATGATCTTATAATTATGAGCATTAGAAAGTCTTTCTAACATAATTTATTTGAGAATTTTGGATGCATTCGTTGATGAGAAGGAGGGGTTTAAGGGGCCAGAGTAGTTTATCGCTAAGGAAATTCGTAGCCATGAGGGTCATTTCCAACCTGATTTTCTTCATGATATCAACATATGTAGATTTGAAAAAAAATCAGTGTCATAAAATAATTATCATAGCGTTTTATGAAATAAATTAGATGAACCTAGCGGGACTGCAAGGCTTCCAATTAATTTATTCTTGATCCACTTTTAAAATTTCTTGCAGACTGCAGGGCCCCACAGGGTCATTTAAAGATTTTGAAACTAGTACTGCTGGATAGAGAATTTTATGGCGGAGGTGTCAAGGTGGGTCAAAACATTAACTTTTGTACGTTTAGACCCTCAAAAACGCATTTTAAATGTTTTATTGCATGTTTTGGTTTAGTTTTAGTTATAGCTCAAAAACCATCAGAGATAGATAAATTTTGACCCACTTCGACACCTCCGCCATAAAATTGTCTATCCAACAGTCCTGGTTTCAAAATTTTTAGATGACCCCGTCGGGCCCTGCAGTCTGCAAGAAATTAAAAATGAAAGGGGTTTAGGATAAGTTGCTAAGGATCTCAAATGATCAGTTTTATCGATGGTTACTATGAAAACTAACCGTTTTACTCAGGATTGCTTGACAACCGGCGTCTCTTCAGACGCCGGTTGTCAAGCAATCCTGCGTTTTACTATACGATTCTTATAAATTTTTTGGCTTTTGTTGGATTCCATTTGTTGCTATGATGGAAATATTTTTATGAAAAATTGACGACCTCAAAACTACTCTGGCCCCTTAAAGAACCCCTTATGACACTTATTTTCCCTTGGTGATAATTACTCTGGTACCTTAATGGAACTGAAATTTTTCTTTAGTTGCCTTGACTACTGTTGCTTACGGCTATTGTTGGGTAATTGTTATTTTTTTTAATTCGTTTAGAATTGCAAAGATTTTCCCTAACTGACAGAAAGTCTGCAGGGAAACTGGCCTTGAGTCACTTGGAAAAGAATCTGGAGGAATTATGGATGTCTGAGTCCGGAAAAAAAGTTCGTGTGTGCTTGTATGGATATGATGTAAGAAACATAATTGTCGAGTCTAGAGAACTGTTTAGTTTGGATTTTCCCAAGTTCAAATAAATATTCAAAACTTAGTGAAAGGAACGCAACAAGATTTTATAATATCCCAATCCCACTCAACAGAACCACAATTTTCTAACGGAACCCAAGTTTGTTTGTTAAAAATGTATTTATATCTTGCGACTTGCGACTTGTGGTATTTTGTATTATCAAATCTGTTCCTTTGATCCGATAAGAGTTGTAGAATATCTGCAGTCTCCTAAGCGTCTGTTAGTTAAAGTTAACGTTAATTTTCAGACGATTCACCATGCTTTGTCGCTATTTACATACGAATGCTAAATATCGCTGTTTTAAAATTTTCAGATCGCAAAAAAGGAGGACAACATAAAGCTGAATGATTACATGAACGACAAGGGAATAACTTCTTTTCATTTTCAGATGCACCCGTCCGCACTTAAACAAAACTATCAAGAGGCATTCGGACCTTGAAACGGCCAACGCCAACGGTGAAACAAATGAATGAACAAAATGATATTGCCTACTCCCTTCCTAAATAAAAGTATATATATATATATGATATATTTATAATTCTACAGGTGAAGTGAACTTTCCCCTTATCACAATCTGCCTGAAAAATTAGATTTTATTTTTTTTATTCTACATAGCCTTTGCAATACAAAATGAACGCAGCAAGACTGAGGTTTAATTAAGAGCTCTTTTAAAATAGGTGCTTATCATTATAATCGCTGTCGTATAGAGAGGCTCGATACTCCCGTTTAAGATTCATTTTTATTTTTGACATGTTAAAATTGTTAATAATTGAATAATATTAATACCAAAAATGCTCTGACTGAAAGGGTAATGTTTCTTCCTAATTGGAATTGTATTAAATCCCATTTCAATTCAAGTCAGGCCAGTTTATTCAAATTCATGTACCTATATTTTTTTACGATCATTTTTTTTTTATGTGAAAAGTAGTCCTCAAAATGTTCAATAATTAAATTTTTGTAGCTTATTTCTGAGTGATTTATGGTCACATTTCATGTTTGATTACCTATGCTTTATTGCTCATATGGTAAAATCTGTTATGATATTTTAAGAAGTCCAGAACACACATGTTCACTGTTCATATGTCAGTGAAAAACGAAACTGTCCAGAACAATAAGTTTATACGTGTTATTGGATCTATGTCTGGAGTTCAAATACAGTTTAGATTACATATGTACATTCATTCACAACTGTCAATTAATCGATTATATGCTGCGTATTAAATATTTGTGTATGATTTACCAATAAATTATATTATATTACTTTTATAATATAACAGTAACGATAATAACTATATTCTCTCAAAAACCCGTGATGCAAACAACAGATGATTCATTTTTTCACACCTCTCATCTTCACTTCATTTAGTTAAAGTTTTATTTACTTCTAATATATCAAAGCAGTATTGAATGTCTGTAAATATTCAAAAAACTCAGCAGTATTCGTTGTGGTATTTTGAATTTCCGTATGCATTTATAAAAATCGGTTACAGAAGTTTTTGAACTTTAAAATATTAAACCCAAAGGAGTACAGGCAGTAAGAAAATCGGTAACTTAATTTCCAAGTTTTTGAATTGTGAAAGTCTGTACCGCATCAGTTAATTTCATATGTATCCTTTAGTACGCTTGTCAGAATAGGATGTCCAAGTCGGAAATCCTAACTCCAGAAACAATTCGAAAATCCATCAAAGATTGTTCCAAAATCAGCCTGGAAATTATTTCCCAACTGCAGAACTTGGAAGAACAGATCCGTAATCATAATGGCAAGATCCTGGCTGCCAAAACGTCGGGGACAACGGTCACAGCCTTGGGGACCGGGTTGGCTGTGACGGGGTTAATCATGGCCCCCTTCACCCTCGGAACATCACTCATACTATCCAGCGTTGGGGCTGTAACGTCGGTGAGTGGGGCTGGGGCAAACCTCATCACTGACCTCGTTGACAGGTCCAAGAGGAATAAATTTATTAATAACATCCACACTTTATCTACGGATCAACAGGTAGGGATGGCTATTTTTCGTTAAAAAAACAAGAAAATGTCGAATTTTTGTGAGCAAGTCTCTGTGCTTTTTGACTCTGCCGATAAAACTCGTTTCGTTCTCCATAGTTTATAGCCAGTCACATGTGACATGCCAAGGCAATGGACTATATATGCGGCTATGTGTATAAACGAGTTTTATCCACCGAGTCAAAAAGCACAGGTACTTCTCGCGAATTCGCAAGATCATTAAATAAGGAATTATTTTGTAACCTCAGCTCTGACATTTCATGTATAATTTTTACAACAGGATTCCAAGGCAGACTTGCTCATCCAACTAGAACTACTGACCGCAGTCCTAGAACCCCTTATGGACAAGGGGCTTACAGAGACACAAGCATTATTCGCAGCCATGAAGGGAGATCGTTGCACTAAAGATTCCGAACTGGAAGTCACAGATTCGAAAAATGGAGACGAGGACTTCGAATGGGTCCAAGCCCCTAATGGAAAATGGAAACCAGTTCGAAAATTTTGCTTCAAAGCCGGCCTGAATTCCCTGAAATTAGTCAAGAACAGTCGAACCCTCACGACTTTAGCAGGAAGCGGTGCCAGCGCTGGCGGCGCTGTCTTTAACGTCGGAACAAGAACCGCAACAGCAGCGACGGCATCCGGTGGCGGCATTTTAGCCCGTGTGGGTCATTTTCTGGGCTCCGCAGCTTTCAAAGGGACCATGGCGGCGGTTGGGGTCGTATTCACAACGATTGACATAGCCCTTTTGGTCAAGGAATGGAAGACCAAGAACCCAACTTCCGAGACGATCGAGATTGTCATCGCGGAATTGAAAGTTGAGCTGGAGGAATATGAGAAACTCCTCAAGAAGTTGGAAATTGCTGAAGAGACGAAAATTTTCTTGGGTTGGATGGTCGAAGATCAAATCCCAATTGTTGGGACGAGTCCCTTTGCTGTTGAGGGTCTGAAGGCTGTTTGTGAGGGACATTTTAATAGAGTCAGGGGTTTTTATGGCGATTTAACGCAACTGACTCCGTTTTCTAAAACACAAGACTGTATAATTTCTGAGACATTGTCAGATGACCACGAATTGAGATTAGTTGACGATGACCATAAACCTACCGCTACCCCCGCTTCAAGTGACCAAATCCTGTCAACCCTCAACATATTATATTCCCAGAAACTTATAGAAGGGCCTTGTATCTCCCTTGAGAAGTTAAATAAAATAGTCGTCCAAGTTTGTGAAAAATCCAAGAAAAACCAAACAAGTCCTTCGGAACCCATATCTGACCTATATAAGGACCTCCTGAGTAAACTGATTACTCAAGACGACTCCGTCCGAATTCCAGTATTTTCTACAGACGTTTTAAAAGTCAACCAAGAAATAATTGACAGATTTTTAGAGCAATCCGAGTCTCAAAAATCTTTTGACGAAATTAAGGACCGCCTTCAAGGCACATCCGTTCTCAACGACTACCTGACACCTCTTCCCCCAAATCAAGTCAATTTGATTGAAAGAGTCCTAGTGGCCTATCACAAATATGGGACTTATTTGAATGCCAATAAATGGGAATACCGTGTGACCTTTGACCTGCTGAAGGACAAGGCTGCAGCCTGCTTAAGGCAAGAAGTTGCAAAACTGCACAACGAAGAAGATGAAATGACCGATGAGGATGATACGCTTTTCGGTGACCTGAATGACCTCGTCGAAGTCCTGGTAAATCACAGGAGCTTTGTGGATCCCCTGGCAGCCGAGATCTGGACTGAGGGGAATGAACAGAAGGAATTGTACGAATCTTGTTTCAGATCTGTTAGCAAAATATTTACTGATTTACAGTTTAAGATCCCACTGTGGTCTTGCGAAATTAGTTCCGCCTTAGATTAAAGTAGCGTTTTTGCCGTCTAATATATATTTATTCATTGGCAAAGTTGAAGTAGAATGTATCTAATAAAATTTTAAATGCATGCAAAAACTCAATTAAACTTTGTTTTTATCACTCATTTTATATATCCAATCATGTTTCTAAATACGACTTTTAGAACAAAAACAAAGGTTGTTTAAAAGAGACGATGTTGTGATATTCGAAAGGACTATTTGTCGTCTTGTCGAATACCTAAATGCAATGCTACTTTGCGCAGTTAAATGAGCTACTTTAATGATAAATGTCCTAAAGATTCTTATCTTGGCACATTATATTAAATTAAAAAAGGAGTTTTTCCAAAATCTACACGAATACAATTAAAGAATAGAGTTTTTATTAAACATTTCCAAATGCAAATGCGATTGTTCCCTATTATTTTAAACAAATCAGATTGTTTTATTATTGGGAATAAGGCTTAAATCCGATCTTGTCCATAGCAGTCTTGACATGTGGACTCTGCATGTACTGCTTCCAAACGAATTCTGTCCGATAGTTCTCGGCCATGAGGAAGGTGATTCCGACGTCGATTCCAATCACATCCGGATTCGTCCAATTCGTGAGCGGATTAAAAGCGTCCACGAAACCGTAGCGAGCCCAGGACTGCGATTCGTGATTCAGTCTCAGATTCCTCAACACGGCTAAAGTCTCGGTGGGGAGGAAGGGGATAGAACCAGCAGCAGCGCAAGGAACGACGCTCCCGTCGATTTTACCCATCAGAGGTGGACCTCCCCAAGCGTCGTATCCGTATGGTGTGTCCGACGCTGCCAAAGTTATAAGCAAAAATTAACTATTAGAAACAAAGCGTTTTGTATCACCAAGATTTACCGGATTGGGTCTGACAATGAGTAATTTATAACCAAAGTCCGAAAGCCTTGCCATTTTGAAGTTTTTTGCGCTTTTTGTCATAGGGGGGTTATTTGAAGGGGCTTACGGTCGTCACCGGTCGTGGTATTTTACGTTGGGACGCTTTTGATGAGACGGTCATCTCCGCATAGGTTCGAATTCGGACTAATCAGGCCACATTTGGGGTTTTTCTTGAATTGTCTTAGAAGCTCGCTACGTCATTTCAAGAAAAACCCCAAATGCCGTGGTCTGGTTAGCTTGAGTTCGAACCCATAAATTAACTGATAGACGCTTACCTGTTAGTCCCCAGAAGTCCTCCTCATAGTCCTCATAGAGCTGACTCATTTCCCGAATGAAGAAGGCCTTGGTGGCATTTGTGGCAGTAACAGAGTTGAGGAAATAATCGACGGTGAAATTGTCCCGTAAGCCTCGGAAATCGATGAAAGCGTGGGAGAACTGATGCACGAATATCGGGGCGGGGAAGTGAATGTAATTGAATTCCTCGTAAGTGAAGTTAGGCCGCGAGAAGGCATTCCAGGCTGTCGCGGGGATTGGATGCGTCGGGGACCCGATGGCCTAATTTTCAATTGATTTAACCCATGTTTATCTAATTGTAATTAGTTAATTTTTTAAAGTTAGCTTTTTATTGTACCTGGATGACGAGGATCATGAGTTCGCAGTATCGGTTCCAAGAATCGTTAAGGAATCCCGACTCTGGCTTCCAGCCCATGTTCAGGGTGTCCGTCCCATTTAGCATCCACTCGTAGTCGACAGCTTCGTACAGTTCCTTCGACAAGGATGCGATTTCTGGATTATTTTTGAAATATTCACCGACAGTTAGGACCCCACCCATCAGAAGAGCAGTGTCGATTGACGACAATTCGCATTCCCATACCCGTTCACCTGAAAAATTGACCGGAAATGTTTCGAAAATTTAAATCGGTATTCTGAGATTACGTCGTTCGTATTCGTTTTGTTTGAGAATCGCATATTTCAATCAAACCAATGCAATGCTCTAAAATACCTCCTCGAATTGTACTAATCGAACATATTAGAATGTTTTGAGCACTTCGACAAAAAACATGTGCTTATTTCCCAATCTCGAGGTATAGATATATGTCAAAGGCAGATCCGCACCGCAGTCAAACTGTACCTGTGACCATATCGACGAAATGGTAGTAGAATCCATTGACGTTCGTCAGATTGTTCTTAACGAAGCGGAGGGTGGTGAGGACCCTCTCTTCAATCTCAGTCTGGTTTCGATAACCCCGTTCATGAGCAATGGCCAATGCACCAAGTCCAAATCCTGTCGACGCAATACTTGCCACATTTCGTGGGTCAATATCCCCGGAGGCTAAAGCCCTATCCTTGACTTGACCTGTTCTTGGGTCAGTCTGTTCCCAGAAGAAGAGAAACGAGGCCCGTTGTATTTCCTCCAGTAACTCATCGTCAGAAATCTGGCCAAGAGTAGGGGAAATTAGAAATAAAATGCCAAAGAGACCGAATACCAGTAATTGTCTCATTCTGTAATTTTTTCGACACTCCGATTTCAAATGAAAATAAATCGATTTTGATGAAAATTAGTTTTGTAATCGCGACATTACTTATGGCATTTACTGAAGTATATTCATTAATTTTTTACTGGAATCTCAGGTAGATTAGATTAAATATAATTGGGTTGGGCTTGGGATGTAGGATTGACGTCAGAGTCAGGGACCAATCGAAAAATGATCGGATGATAACAGTAAGTTTTCTTGACAAGGCAAGGTGATTTATCGATCGAGGTTGACCATATATGTTTTGTCAGATTGGTAGATAAAGAGGTAAACCAGGGTACATTTTAAAACAGGATAATTGTGATTGATGGCTGTTTTTTATGTGAAAATAAACAGTCAGGATCGACCGACGGCGATTTGTCGAATTTCCAATTTTACAGGGTTAACAAATTAAACTTAAAATTTGACATTTCAATACACCTTAATATAAACTGGGGTCACAGATCAATCAATCAAAATATAATAAAATTACTGATGGCATGCTAAAAATAAAGTATTTTGCATGCGATGACTTTCGCAATATGCGCCCAACAAAGCATTACAAAGTAATACCAACAACAACAAGATAATAAATACATGAATTCATGATCAGAATGAATAGGATAATAGCTCAAATCATTCATCATATGAAGATTAAACAAACGGAGGTGTCAAAAGGTTTTATTGATTAGGGTGTTTCAAGATCATTCAAGATCGCTAAAACTTAAAAAAATATTGCCATAAATAAAGGATTTATTAATTTTCATTACACTACTGAAACAAGTACATAGTTGACGACAATCTCACCGTTCCCAAAAAATAATATTATGTTCATTGCAAAAGCAATTGGCTTTTTGACTTTGTTTGCTCTGGCATTCGGGTAAGTATAGTAAGTAACCTGCTGCAGTTTGAACAGAGTGTTTTTATCCTTGATTTTAGCTGAGAAATCCAAGAATTGTTATAATAACTTTAATTCTACGACTATTCCTTCGATTTCCTTTCAGGCAAAGAGAACCAGGGTCGATATGGATGCCAAGTGATCACTACAACAGTCGTGGGGGCTTTTCCCCGAAATGGCTTATAATTCACGGGACAGCCGGAGGGTCAAGTGCCGAAGCTATTGGCAGCTGGTTCCAAAATCCGGAGTCACAAGCCGCAACCCGTACGTAATTAAATTAGCATTAAAATTAATAAATTGCTAAAATGCGTCCTCGGTTACGTAAAAATGCCTACAAATGCTTGTAAACTTTTCTGATCAGATTACGTAGTTGGACAAGACGGGCACGTCGTGCAATGTGTGGACGAAAGTGAAGCGGCTTGGGGAAATGGACGAGTGGAAGCCGGTTCCGATCCATGTACTTAGCAAGATAATCAACACTAATTGATCCGTCATTACCAAAATTGCTAAAAATTAACTTATTAAACATGATATTAAATGTTAGGGTGGACGGCATCAAATCCGTCTCCAAACCAAGTAACGATTTCCATCGAGCACGTCAAGCCAAGTACGGACAACTCAGACCTGATCACGTCAGCTCAACTAAACGCCTCTTTGATTTTGATCCGGAACATCCTGGCCCGACACCCAGGGATCCGGACTGCTTATGCTAACGGAGCGGGTGGGATCACGGGTCACTTTTCAGTGTCCCCACCCTCGAGGGAGAGGTGTCCCGGCCCGTTTCCCTGGCAAGACATGTTCACGTTCCTTGGCGGAGCAAGTCAGCCCGTCTGCATGGGCACAATTACCGCCGACGTTCTTAACGTTCGTGCCGAGCCGAATTCTGGAAGCGCTGTTGTCGGCAGCGTTCCCTTCGGAAGGGTCGTTAATGTCCAGGCCAAGGTCACCGGGGAATCTGTGGGTGGAAATACGGCCTGGTATCTGCTAGAGGATGGGTCCGGATATGTCTCTGCCTATTATGTTAGGGTCCACATTACCCAGCCAGACTGGTGCTATTGAATGGATTTAAAAAATGCTGGACTTGTTAAAAATTCTAAAATGTTGTAAAATACTATTTAAACGGCTTATAAATTATTAAAATGGTAACAAATTAAATAAATGCGATGTGTGAACGTGAAGGGATACTATTTATTAGAATATAGGTCGCACAAACTTGTTTGACCCAAATTGGATTCTAAAAGCGAGGAGTCGTGGCCAACGACTTAGAATCTAGATGAGTTCAGTAGATTTGCATATTATTCCCAGATGTAAGAAAATCCACGGTTCCGCGATTCATTCCGGATTCCGGTATAAATTTTGCGCGTGTGGTAAAGGTTAGAATCTACTAATTGAATACAAGCCGATCCCTCAATCCTTAATTAATCTGATTAATCAATCAGTCAATATTTAATTTAAGCGGTAAGTGGGATAAAAGCATTCATTCTAGAGGCTGGAATAGTAAAGTCCCACTGTTCTTTGACTCGCCGGGTAAAAGTCCTTTCGTTTAAGTCTATATGTATGTATAGCATAGCAGCATATAATATATAAAGTCTATTGCTTTTAACATGCTACTACCTATATAATACTGACTAGATAGAGTAGAGGACGAAAGAAGTTTTACCCGGCGAGTCAAAGAGCAGAGGGATCTCAGGGTTGTCACACATTCACAATCAAAAGCATGGGAAGCACGTTTTGGAGAGTCCACATATTTCTCAGAGAGAACTCTTATTTACCTTTAGTTACATTTACATTGGACGGGGTTTGTAAATATTGTCGGAGATCGGAAGCCCAAACTGAAATGACGGTAAAGACGGAGTTTTAGGTTGTTTCAGCAGTCGTCTATGGATAGCCCCTACAGACTGGAGAGTGGGAATCGGGAAATCAAACATATACATGAGATTTGTTGAAGACTCGAGTAAGAAATTGATCTTAAAAAATTTGTGCCGCCGTCTCGACTTTTGTTTTTCTCCAATCAATTCACAATTGTGAAGGGATTTATTCCCGATTCGATCCAGATACATCCAGATTCAGATTCCATTTCCACAGTTGGTTTGGTTCGTTAGTAGTTGCTAAATTCTTTGTTTTAATCTTAAAATTATTTGATATTGATTTTGTATTGATATTGAAATTATTGAATAGTCGTGTCTTTGGTCTTAGTCTCTTGGTGGCTTGGTCGAGTAAGTTTTGAAAGTTTGAATGGATGAATGATCCATAAAATTGATATTTTGTACTTATTACAGATTAATGCAGATCACAGATTTGATAACAAATATCAAATATTGAATATCAAAATCATTCAACATTGATTGTGGATTTTCTGTTCGTAAACAAAATATACGTAAGTTCAAAGTTCATGTACAATGTACACACAGAATGCAAATTCAAATTAAATTCTCATAAAATTTGTGATTGTAAAAAGTATTGTTTCAATGCTTTCCGTTTCAGTGTCCCTGTGTCCGGGCTCACACCACAAACGGCTTGACTCCACCACACTTCACACTTCATACTTAAACTGTGAACTGTGACCTGCACTGAACACTGCAGAGGGACACATACATATTATAAATTATAACCAAAATGGTGAGGCACATCAGGCACAATGAATCGGCGGCTGAAAATGCAAGGCAAGAATGGGAAGATCAAGATGCGATGGATTTATTGGAACTCGATGATCAGAACTGTTCCAACGTTTTGAAAGGTGTAGTCTGTTCGTGTGACCCTTACTGGTGGGCTACCGAAGGGGCCTGTGTCTCTTGTAAAAACATTACCAAACTTCGGTGCAATGGCTGCTTCACAAGACCCTTCTACTGCTCCAAGCCATGCCAAGTTAAAGGTTGGGAGGAGGGACATAAAGCCGTAAGCGATACCTGATTTTAAAACATACGTTTTTATGTTTTTATCATTTGTTCAGCTATGCATAATTTAATTGTTGGTTCCATTCCCAGGTTTGTGGGTTCTGGAAGGAAATCAAAGTTGCGGACAAGACATTTTATGAAGTAAAGAAGAAGATACCAGCCGGAACGAATCTGTTTCGAAAGGCGCCTCTCTATATCCAACCGGATCGGATTCGAGTTTGGCAGTTTCGGAACTGCCCAGCTGCAATGGAATACGCTGATCAGGGAATCGTGATTAATCCCCTCATCACTTGCCTTTCCTGTGCCGGCTTCTGTGCCCCCATCGAACCGATTACTATTACGAACCTTGGATTGAAATACAAGTACCGTCGATGTCCCGCTTGTAAATGGCCTGTTTGTGACACTGCCAAATGTGCACTGGTATGAAATGAAATAGCCGGATAATGATGTCAAATGTGGGATGTTTTGTAAAAATTGTAAAAATGAATTTATATGATCAATTTGAGTCTAGAAACACAAGGAACGACCGGAATGTCAGATATTTGCCAGCAATGGATTTACCTACGAGGACACCATTGATAGGATGGAACCTTTTGGTCTCATTGGAATGATTCGAGGAGTAAGTCTCAAAAGGCTGCAACCTAAGAAGTGGGATCAACTGATGCAGCTCGAAGCATTCGTTCCACTTGGACAACAGGAAGAATCGGATGCGAAAGCTTGTAAGGATATTTATACGTTTATGAGACAGTCTTTGAAAATAGATTGGCTGACTCCCTCGGAATGGAAAAAGTTCTTACACATCCAAGGCCAAAATAGATTTCGATGTAATCATCGGTACTCATGGAACACGAGGTAATCATATATGCTATATAACTTTGACCATAAATGTTTTTGTCTTTAAAATTCACTCTAAAGTAGTAAAAAAGTTAAAATATTTGTCCATTTGTAGATTTGCTACAATAATTTACGAAGGACCACGAGGAACAATCCTCCCCCACAACTGCTTTCCCAACACATACATCAGCGTCAACAAACTCAATTTCATTGGAACAGTAACAGCTCATGTAAATATGAGGAAAGGAGATGTCCTCACGGCCAACCTGGACCCAGAATATCCTGCCTCAGTGAAACCGATGTATGCCAGAAACAGTTTCCTTAGCAGTCATGGCTTTCCCCTGTGTGGACAAAGTGGTATCGACTGCCCGTGGTGTCTGGATGCTCGCACTGAAGGTGGTTCCATGTTGTCGGCTCTAAAATGTAATAAATGTGACACCGGACATCTGATGCCAAAAGAAGTGTTGGACAACATGTGGATTTATGGATGTAACACAGAAGGGTGTGCAGGGATATCGGACCATGTCGTCGCTCAGAATCTGGAAACTGAACTCTTCCGCGATTTTCTTAAATTAGGCGGAGATATTCCTAAAATTCATGACTGGATTCAGAAGGTTCAACAGGAAATGCTGCATCCACTGCATTCTATTTGTATTTTTGCAAGATCTTCGCTGGCCCGATTTACTACTGGTCTCCTTATGAGGTCAGTCATCAATAGTTTGCAGCATGTGAAAAGGGCAAAGGAAGTATACCTTCCATATTTCAAATACATGCTCAAGTGGATGGACACCTTCACACCCGGTCGGCACTATGACAAAGGTATAATTCATGATAAACCTAATTTAAACGTTTAAACATTATCCACCCAGTTACTTTATTCAAAAATGTTCCTTATCGTTTTAGCCGATTTCCTGTTCTTTGATACACTCCTAACACTTGGATCCTACACAATTGAACTTGATGAAAATACCAAGACGCTTGAGGAAGTAGACGAGGCAGTTGGAGAATTGATAAAGCAACTGGGGTGGTGCTGGGAAATCTTCGAAGAAGACCCTATGGGTAACTTATTCGACAAGAATACTCATCAAAAGTTTCAAGACAAGATGGTCCGGCAGTTTTTTACTACAGCAGAACGCCTGTATAAGGGGGTGTTCAAGCCCTTTAAGACTAGTGACAGTGGCATTGGCTGGATTAGGAAATCACATTTCGATTACTCGACGAGTTCGACTTCTAATGCTAAACCCGACACTACTAATGATAAGAAGCAAGAAATTCCCGATACTCCCAATAATACTACTGGTGCTGGTGACAGTAACAGTAGCGAAGGAGAATTTAAAAATATTAGGACCCTAGCGATGCACAAGGAATCAAAAACTTGGATGGGAATGTCATTTTTAGGAGACCATTTGGCCCCACCGACTGAAGCTGAATCTCTTGAGGCACGGGTCTATTCTATTACCCAAGGGGCTGCGGATCTGAATCTTCTCGACTGATTCTAACATTGTAGATTAAACTATCATATCACGTTAATTGTTAGTATACGCTACTACTATTCCACATATTCTAGATCATTGTTTTCAATCAAGACATTATATACCAATTTGTCGAAAATTTTGCGCAGATTCGTAATAAAAACTGCGTATATAATAAGTGGGTTTTTCCTGTTTTCTAATTTTGAGGTGCGATGTCCTCGTCAGGGTTCATTTATGGACACACCTTGTCAGAGAACAAAGAAGAATCCTCACCAATCAAAGTATAGTTTTCTTTAATGGTTAAATCTTAATGGTGGTTTCAACTAAAAAATATATAATTTAATTTTAATTTTATTTAAAGTTTAAAAAACATCAACCTTCACATCGAAACGTAACATTTAGAGAATAATTTTATAAAATATATCCTGGTCACTTAAGACGAATATCCTACATTCTTGGAGGAGGAGGAGCAGGCATATTTGGTGGTGGGGGTGGATTATGTGGCATGGGTGGGGGAGGTGGATTTCCTCCCATCATTGGTGGAGGTGGCGGAGGTGGCATCATCCGTTTGTTTTCCAATTTAAACGTACACTGAAGGAAGAACTGCTTTGTATCTTTGTTCCAAAATGTCCAGAATTTCGTCTCCATCTAAACAAAAAGGTAATTAGTTAGTTAATTAATTTAAATAATAAAACCACAAGAGTAAGAGCAAAGATGAAAAAATGATTTGGTTAAGTTAGACTAGAACACTAGACGCCGACACTATACTAACCTTATCAACTTCTCGACTAGGAACTTTGAACCCAATCGTCTCATAAGGTTCCGCTGCAAACAGCACATACTGCCATTTACGGTCTGGAGGTTCCACTCGCTGTTCATATGCCGACATGAATCGATGTCTTGGGTAGATTCCATCCGCGATTTCGGGGTAGTCAATCTGAAAGAGCAATGATTGTTGTCCCATTTCAGGGTCTCGCTGTTTCGTCACTCTGTATCCCGGTCGTCCAATTTTTACAAATCGCTTCGGCTCAACTCGCGGTTTGTCCAACGCTGGCTAGAAACGAAACAATCAATGAAAAATTTTAAATTACGATCCAACCTAATTTTAAATAAGATATTTTAGATCCCATATGTTTAAAAACAAATCATTGTTCTGATTGTTCCCTTACCTGCGAAGGGGCGTCCTTAGCTTCCTTGGCAGCCCTACGAGCCAAATTAGCCTGATGCTTCTTTCCTTGAGTATGGGCCAAGTAGGAGCCTTCATTGTTATGCAAAGTGAGGCAGAGCTTACACTCATAAGTTCCCAAGTGATTTTTCATAAAATAAGGGTCCTTGGCCAAGTCGATTGTTTCAAGGGCGAGTTGACGGAGTCGCTCCCTTCGGTCTCGATTTGTCTCTGACCAGGAGGCCACCCCTCCGGACCCTGTCTTTCCTCCTGCTCGATTTTGAAAGTCCATTTTGAAGCTTTACGGTCTGGCTGGATCTGGAAACAGACTGTAACCTAAGATCAAAGATGCAATAAGAAATAAGACAATATAAGTTTTAATTAAGTTCGAAATTAATAATGTGTTCATAAATAATATGTAACGAATCAAATCTATCGGAAATCGGAACACCTAACAGAATTCTCAACAGTGATTTGAATTTGAAATTAATATTTTGTATTTGATTTTTTGTGATTTGTGATTGAACAGCAAAACTGCTGAAATGCCTTACCCTTCGTGTTTTACTTAAGTATTGTGGTTATATGAACAGCAAAGAGACGAAACGATGTAAAGTTTAACTTATATTTAATTAGTTTAATTTTTAACTCGAATTCTCCGGAAATCGAAATCCCAAAAAAGAATTTCCGAAGCTTTAAAGTTTAAACTCCAAATTAGCTTCTAGTCCGGTGTTTGCAAAGTTTGAAATTACGGCAAACCTTCTTCATAAGTACGCGGGTTTTAGGCTCTCCTCCTTGCTTGCCTTCAAAAACTTCAAACGCGTCCTAAATAAGTCCCCAAGTCCCCGTCCATATGAAATAAGGATAACTTACATTTTAAAAACGATATAATCTAATGATGGGGAATTATTTTGGGGAGTGCAGGTAGAACTATCGTACTACTATGCAATAGTAATAGTGATAACTGGCTCCCTGGAATGTATCCATGCATTTTTATCCAATATTTGTTAATGCACTTTCAATCTTTTCATAGGGTCCCGTGGTTCTTTATTCCAGGTAGTTCTTTGTAAAATCTTATTTAAATCCGGTGTGAAAAAAATTGAATAATTAGCCGAGGATGGGAGTAATTATCATTATTCCAATTTCAGTTGTAAATCAAAGCATAATTTACAAACAACGGATAGGACTAATTTTTGTTACTAAATGTTTTTCTAAATCATTGTTCCATATGTGCCGATTTCCAGTCCAAAAGGTTTGCTTTTAAAATCTCTGACTATGAATTTTGAGGTTCATTCGACTTCAATTCCCTTTCGGAATTCGTTCCTAGTTCCTGGACAATATGTTTATAGCACCTAAAACGGATGTGTCAATGTGCCTGAAACCAAGACTATGAATATGTATGAATGTTTTTATGAGAAAATAATTCATAACAATTATCGACAGCTAGATAAAAATGAACGGCTCTTTAAGTACCTTATTATTGTACTAATCTACAACCACAAGCAACCGCATGTCTTCTTCATCAATTGAAATCGCAATGCCGATTGCCGTCGATAATCCAATGCATCTAGATGATATTTATTACTATCGTCACAAAGTCACAATGTACATGCATACTATGCATAAATGGATTATAGGTTTAAGTATAAAAATGCATTAAAATTTGTCTAAAGCTGATACTTATAAGTACAACAAAGTAAACTACAGATCGCAATGGAAATGGGACGTTCATACATTACGTCTTTACGTCTACAAGTTGAGAAATCGGACTAAAAATAAAACACCAGCGTAACTCTGACATATTTTCGTCACAATAAGCGACCCCGACAACTTAGTGATCTAATTCAAAGTTGTATCAATTGATGAGTCATTTTTGAAGAGCCCTTATTATAAGTATAGCTCTCATCTCCTCCACGTTTTCTCATAAATTACAGGTAATTTTATTGGGATTATAACATCAAAGGATGAGGCACCACTTGGTAATAAAATTATGACTCTGAATGAGTACCTTAAACTTGAACCATAAACTATGGTATTGAGCCTTGAATATGTTTAAACCATAGGATGTATAAGGATAACCTCACCCCGTGGGAAGGTAACAATGTATAAACAATTTGTGAGAATTACTTTGTAATTCTGCGACATTGATCGTAATTGTTTAAGGATAGTCCACTACTCATTTTGTATAATTCGAAACAGATTATTGTGTCAAAAGTCACCGATGTGTCGATAAAAAGGGTCAGATCTCATCGACATGGGGCTTGTCAATGTAAAAAGTGAAAATGATAGATGGATCATCCCTTGCCGGTTTCCTGAGTATGAATTACAGTAGTATGATTTTAACTACTGTTGACTGTAAACTACATGAATTTGATTTTGGAAATTGGCATTTCTTTGATTCTTTGAAAGTTTTAAACTGGAATACTTTGAAATGGTTTACTGGGATTTTATGTTGTGGTTTTGATTTTTTGTTTTATTCCAAGAATAAATGCATGTGTCTATAATAGTGTAACTCTAGTGAAGCTGAAACTAGTTTTTATTAAAAAAAACAAACAAACTGACGAACATTCTGTGAAGAAATTCTTTGCTATCATAAAATGCTTATAAAATGTGTTATTCTGGTTGGCGGATGTGTGGTGATTTTTTTGTAATTTAATTCATGTATTTCGGTAATTTCAAAGAAAAAATATACCAACAGTGTCATCGTTCTCTCCAAGACATCTATTGAAAGTAAAGCCGAGGATTCGCTCCTGATCTCAATATTTATCGAAACTATAAGATTGCATTTAAATTCGACAATTGCAAAATTCAAAGTTGTTTGAAAAAGCGATACATTGATTGTTAAATTGATTAAATACAAGGGTATACCAATTTTTATCATAAAATCCAATTTTTTTAATGCTATTGAGAGGAGAATAAGTATGGTTTTGTCTCTCAAAAAACCACACTTGGTTATAATATTTCAACCCTTTCAGTGTTCGAAGTCCACAGGACAAAAAACCTGTAAAAAACTATCCCCATCTAATCCCCCCTCAACACAATCGTAACCAGATTTAAAGCTAGTATGTGTATGAATCGCAATTAGGCGGTGCTATATTTATTTTTAATAACTGTTGACTGTGACAAAATTTTCGTCTCCGGAATATGTTCCTAAAATGCAATGCTTATTATGCAGCAAGTTACGATTACTAGCGAAATACATATTATGTTACACATGTTACTTAATTTCCCCAAGCTTTATACCAGAAATAACCTAATTAACACTAAATCTATTTAATGAAATATTGCTAAGCTAATTAACTATTCAAGCACATGCTTTTACATATAGGCTTGAAAATAATAATAATCTGAAAAGTGAGGAGGAAAAGGAAAGTATTTTTTTTATTTATAAATTCTAATTTATTTTTTTCTATTTTAGCTTAGGTTCATCCCAGACATCTAATGACAACTCGGAAATATGTTACTGACCTATATAATTTTAAGTATATTTTCTATTTTTGATCAAATCATAGCTATAGTTAAGCTTGATATTTTTAATGATAGTATTTATATATAGATGTATACTATCAATATGTATGTATTAAAAAAAATTTGGGATTAATTTATATTCTAACAAAAATAGAAATTACGAATGCAAAATAAAGCTAATTTCTTCAGAAACACAGACATTGTTCATCTACTAAAAATGTTAATTATAACCGATAGATATGTCATCAACTAATTATTTAAATCGTTGCCATTTTCATTTGGAAGCAGGTAGAAATTTTTAAATTTTAACAACTCTACCTACAAAATTACAATACTATAATCAACTAGATGCTCGTAAATATTTCAAAGTTCTAGATGATTGCAGATTATTTGAAGTCGTGAAACATGAAACCTAATTTGTAATTAGCTCAAATAAGAATAAGATGACGCAGAAACCAAAATCACTTTCTATTTTACTGTTTTATGTCGGACAGTGTTTTTCGGCAATCGAAATCGAGAGTCATTCGTTGCAGTTCACGTTCCCAAAAATATTTTTGATACTCAATAGTCTAAACCACAATTCACACAATTCATCCATTCAACGTGTTTGTTACTCAAATATCTGCCTTAATATTCAGTGTAGAAACCAAAATACCGTCTTTGAAACGGTATCTGAATATAATCACTATCAGTCGAGAATCATTCTTTTGAACGCATTTTGAAACAAAAAAAACCTATGAATATTTTATTTAGTTCACCTTTTCTATTTGAAGAATTATCTTAGATTTATTTGCATGATACCTGGGATATCCTCATTGATCGCAATGTTCTTAATATTTGGAAACGCTACTTCCGTCTAAATCTACATAAATAAATGCCCCAGATGGGTTAATATTTAAAAACAATATAAATCCGCATAAACTCACGCGTGTTGAAAACGGGTGGGGAGTTATTCCGGGGAACTATTTCAGTCAGAACCGATCGACGTCAGATGCGAGTTTTTTTTAATAATACACAGAGTTGTATCATATTTTTTCTACTGGGGTTATCTAATTTCAACCAGAATTAAAAAACACCGGATGTGTGAATCATTATTAATGATAATTAAATAAAATTCTAAAATCATGGGGATAATCCCCATGTACTTGACCTGCCAGCCTTGATACTTAAAAAACGCGTTCATTTACAAAAACTCATTAAAAATGCGGCGTTTTAACCCTGTGAAAACTCCCTTATTCAACGGACCTTAATTGTTCATAATTTAAGTGTAGCTAATTCCGGATGCAATATACGAAATTTCCCAGATAATGTTCTCCGATATAACAGCCCATGAGCTTCTATTTAGGACCTTAAGCGGGCACGCTTACAACGGCTATAATCATTATAATGATAATTACGAAAGCAATTAGCAATCCCTGTTCCAACTCAATCTTAAAATTTGATTTATTGGGGATTTCCTTCTACTGTTATACAGCAAAGGTTTAAGGTGAAATTAATTATCTGACTAATCAACTGTGGAAGCTCTTTTTTGCACTAAATAATATCTTAATACATTTCTCGTTTAAAATTATCCTACCCCTTTGTTACGACCACAAAAGCAATCATACGATTTACAGCCGAGCTCGTCGTCCTTGAGATTCTGAGACGATAATACTATATAAATGTAGTAATAATAAGACAAAAAACCGAGGCGATTTTTGTTTGCCGAACCTTTTATGCCTGACTTTAATAACAGAATATTAATTATTATTACGTGTGAATTCGTAGTTTGTTTTTCGGAGGAGGATATTCCAAATATTCCGATGAGGTAAATAAATAGATAGGCCCTGTTCCTGGTATAATTAATCATATCGAACAGTTTGCGCTTCTAGGAAATTGAACCTGTGTTTTACGAGTGGTTCGGAATAATTTCAAAATTATACGAAGTGTTTTTGCTTTATTTGTATTGATTGATGTAAACGTTTCTGGACTTTGGGTTTTAAATTTCCCCGCCGTCACCGGAAGCTTTACTTTGATTATCTTTAATTAAAAATTAATTATCATTCATATACATTAAAAACAATTCAAATGATTTCAAAGCATATCGCAGATGAGGATTCAATCTATTTCTATAATAGATTGAGGTAATTTGGAGAATGATAAATCTATCATTATCAATAAAATAGGGTGAAATGAGATATTCTCGAGTTTTTTTCACAAATATGTTGACAAACATTTATTATCATAGGATTGATTATATTATATTATATTGATTGATTAGGATTATAAGAATTGGATATTGTAATTAATGGATTCGAATACGATAGCGTGATGCACGTTTGAATTAATGTCAACTCCAAGACAGAGAAATTTTATGTTTTCTCCTCAAGTAAATATTTAAACATTATATTGTAAACAAACTTGTGTACTTAAATTCAATACAATGAATTGGTATTTACTAAATACCAATATAAACGACTAAGTACTATTTAGTCGTTGATGATGTTATTTAACAAATCATTTAATCATTGGAATAGCCATCTGACGAATTTTTGTATATATTATTCATTACTAATAATTCCGATAAAAAGAGGCTACAAACCATTGACAAGGAGCTCTGAAACTATAACTTAAGGATAAAAAAAAATTGTCCTCATTGATCAGTGTTTCAAAAAAACGCAATTTCGTCACATACTTGCTCTGAATCCTCCAAATAAGCTAGTTTTCAAGCTTCAAATTCTGACAAAATGCAAGCTAACCTAAGAACAAGTAGATGAAATATTTTTTAATGAACCTGTTGAATCGTCAGTCAATAGCCCTAGGTCATTAATTTATCCCCTCTTTGAGCAAACATGCAGTCGTTGTGAACTGAGAATAATATCAACAGAATTTAATGCTCTTCAGCAAATAGTAAGGATATGAACAACAATGAGAAAGCGATAAAATATCAGACTTGATGTCTTACTTACATAACTACACTCTTTGCATAACTAATTTTTTGTAAATTTCATCTTGAAGACTCCAAATGCAATTCTAAAATCCTAACCAAAATAAATCCTTTGAACATGAATCTGACTGTAATTATATTAGGATGTCAGTAGCGAATTTAAAATTATTTCATCCGGTGTAAATAAATAAGTATAATTCGTTCAATTAAGAAACTGCAAACTGGAGCAGATAACTGTCAAAAAACCTTTCCGACAGTTATCCGTTTCTGTCGGTTTATTAAACTTCAAATTTTATTTGATCTCGATTGTTCACGACCTAACCTACACCGGTTCTGTAACAATAGTGTCAGTAACTGCATTTAATATCTCCCGATTATCTGCCAACCGTGATTAGAAACCATCAACTGCATTTTTAAGTTAATGAACGAGTTACTTTTAACAGACTACTAAAGTTCAACTAAATTCAGCTGAAAGTAGCACTTAGCTTCCTTAATTGACATGGAATTTCCGTAAGATACAAGATGTAGAATATGACGTAGTGGAAGTTCGTCTTGATGTAAAAACATGAGTCAGCATCAACTTCCTCTGTTTGTAGTAACAGCATCATACTATATCAAATACATTTTATAGACCATCGTTGCAGTGTAATTAACCGGATAAACCTACCTCTACTCTGCAATCAACAATGTTTACTGAAACTTGGAAATGACATCGAGGAATCCCAGACCAATATTGCGATAAAATAATTTAACCATCGATTTTATATCAAAAAAGAAACTAAAAGAGCACTGATTAATGACTGTCTACAATCCACGTCATACGTCATTTCATTTTCAACCCCCTGCTGTCCATAAAAATCGTTAAAAAAACTATTTTGTAAATATAGTTTCAGAGTTGATAAATTTCTTCTTAACTTTAAGCTAAATATTTTAAGGTATTGCATTTGAATTCAAACATTTACGCAAAATATTTTTCGGCTATTAGCATTTGTAATCATTGAATCAGTGTTCATTTAATATGGTTCATATTTAATTTTTTAGGGAAATCTCTCTTGATAACGACCGAAAACGAGTATTTTACTCCCTAAGAATTCAGTGTTTTTAGACCATTGTAGAACCTTAATGAATCTGGGGCCAAAGGGTGTCCAAAACTAGATTTTTAGATTCTTACATACTTACATAGTTTTAAGCATTTCAACGGCATTAAAACAAGGATCTTGTTAAATAAGTTTGAATTCTTTAAAAAACAAAATCTCATATGAACAACCCTAAGACGACTTGCTAACCCCGTTTTTTACTCCTTCAGAGCAGATCATCTAAAGAGCAGAATTGCATTAAAAAACCACAGGACGATTATTTCCCAAATTCCATATACTTTCCTCTCTAATCCTATGTTAGAGGGATACTGTGCCCAAAATCATCTCATCATCTTCAACTATATTGCATTTTATTATTTTATTATTATTACAAAAAAAATGAAAAATGAACATAATTTTAAGGCAGGTAAACACTAAGCAGATTGAAACCTACGTCCACTAGATTGCCTCCAGCCAAAACAAATCCCAAGCCAGAGATGAGACCTTTGACGCAATGAAGCCAAAAGAAAAGTCTCCTCATCTCAAACCCATTAGCCCAAGCTGACCAAACCAGTTTTTTCACCATATTTTTATTAGCAATTGCCAATTTCCACTTGCGTTTTTTTCTCGTCTTCGAATAGTAATCCCTTGAAACTTCAACCTTAAGCCTTATATTGTATAAGCTTCCAGACGAGAGACAATAGTTTCAAGAGATTTCAATAGGAAAGTAAAATCATGATGATGATGGAAAATCCAAAGGGACTTTGTAATCTTTTAATTCTGAGATTAAATTGATTTTTACGAGCTCGGTTGGACCTGTTGCTTAGATTCAAGATTGAGACTCTTAGTTTGACTTGAAATTCTTCAGAGGATTAGGAATTATTAATTTAAATACTTTGTAACCCCACCCGATGACATGGATATGTGAAATCTTGTTTTAGATAGCGTGATGAGATGCATTGCATTGTCGAATTATTAGTAGGAGTTAATGAGATTTTTTATTGGATTTCTTTAGAATTCGGAATGCATTTGGATTTACAGGTGATTGTGAGCTTTTTGGGATTTGTTACAGAGTTACTTTGATTGGGTTTTAATTGACATTACCTAAACTTATTGTTAGGGTTGAACAAGGGACCTTAATTGAACACCACGAATGGTTTTATTTTGCTTATAAATAGAACCGAAACAATATTACTCTGAAATAGGATGCAACCACAATTTTATGATTATTTCAAAGTGTCGGTCTATAGGCTTGGGAAAATGAGTGCAAATTGAACTAAAAATCGGGTTTAATTTCCAGAATTCCAATTAAAGCATTCATATAATTTATATTTCCTTGTCCAGAAAACCATCCGATGATTCATCCATTTTGTCTTGCAAAATCGAATGACTTTCCTAGAATCAGGTAGCGAGTTCTGAGAACTTTGTTCGGAATTAGCCTTATCTGAATTCGGTCGAAATCATTTTAACTGCCTTTACGAAGAACGTGGAACTCACCTGTTTTTTATTTACAGTTTTACATGCAAACGAATATTGACAAAAGCCAACGTATCAAAAATGCAAATACAGAATTAGGAAGTTGGGTTAGTGTGAGAATTACGCGAATTTTTCCGTAACTTGTAAGTAGACTAGAAAAAATCTCATATTTCTTCGAAGCTTGATCCTTCTTGGGAATCCTACTCTGAAAACCAGAAAACAGGTTCAGCTCCTGAAATTTGAATGTATTTTTTTAAGTTTGTAGAATCGCAAGTCCCCGTTTAAATTACATATTCTCAGAATGGAGTAAAAGAGATGAATAGGAATGACGGAAAATATGATAATCCAATGATTTATTATAACAATTCTGTTATATAAATCATTGTGAAGGGATATCAAAGTGTTGGGAATTATTGTTTCAAATTGCCCCAATCAAAGAGCTTAATCTCTTTGTGGAATTTTAGCTTCTCATATGATATTTTAACTGCGAAACAATCAAGGTTTGATTTAAATTCTTTCTGATAATCTGGTGATAAGTTCATATGTAATGAATTGATGGTAATGAGTTAAGGCAGTATTGTTGAACGTTATCATTCAGTAATGAATTTATGGAAATACATTGATGGTAATGAGTGCTCCCTACGTGACGGCTACATTCAATAATCCCAATTTGCCCCAACCATAGAGCTAATTGTAAGTCTCATTTTACCCCCAATGACTTCAATTTTTCGGACAGAGTCAATTTCTTCGCTTTTTAACCCCTTTGTAGCAAATCGGATTCTGGTATTGAAGACGTTAAACCTTTGAAGTTTAAAATGTTCCAGTTTTCCCGACGGACAGACGGACGGGCGAGACATTCTCATAAACAATCTAGCAATAACACAACAGTTTTTCCCCGTTCTATTCAGTTTCAAACATTCTCATATAAATAAGGCAAATCCGAGTGTAAGCCGAAACCAAACCACAGACGAGACAAGAAGTCACATATTCCCTATATACTAGGAAACTTGATTGTCTTTGTTACTTCGTACACATTTTGCATGAAAAGTTGTGAAGGTATCCACGAATCTGACAACTTAAAAGCCAAGCCAAGTTAGCATAATAGGGTTGAATATCAAAACAGGCCTAAGGTTACTATACCATTTATTAGATGGGAAATCAGAGAGGGAAAGATAATACATTGTTCATCCTATATTGTTGCCTCTAATGCACATATATTATTTGATATTATTATATTGTTATGATTATGTCCAATCTTGCGAAGCCACTTCGACCCCAGATTTCTTATTCTTCTTGCCATTTTGATCGAGAATGGGAAGCTGGAAACACGAGTCCCTGAGCAGTTAGCATTTTCCGACTAGTGAGGTGGAACAGAGTTTTTCTGAATCTGAAGAATCATGCGATTTTTGTAGAGGTTTTCGAATTTCGGATCACGGATTAAGTACACTCGTGTTCTGAAAATCGGACCCGAAGTGAATTTTTACCCGGAAATCTCAAATTTTTGTGAGGAAACGACGCGGTTTTTGTGCAGTTTCTCAGATAAGTCGTGGGTGGATTAGGCTTCATCTTGAAATCGGATTTTTTTTGGATTTTTCGGACGATTGGAAGCCCCTATTTCTGATATATCTGAATGAAATCGAATCGTCGTATGATGAGCAGGATGGAAGACGCAGGTAAGACGATTTTTTCGAATAGGTGTTTGGAGGGGTGTCTATGAATTTCAAAGTCCACGGACATGCGCACTGAATTGGGTCAAAAATGCCCAAATATCCCGTAATTAATTTTGTAATTTTCATTCTGAATGATTTTAAAAAATTTTTAAAATCAACTCGGCTTGCCAAATATTTGTTAAATATTTTACAAACATCAACATCAACTTTTTACGATTTCCAACCAAATCGTGGTTCGGTTTGGCGTTTTCCTGTAAAGGTTTCTCCAAGTAAGTATTTTTCGCAATTTTCATGGAAATTCATAGACAGCCCATTCAAAACAATAATATAAGTAATTTACGGATTTACAACCACAAAAATACCCAGATGATGTGTACGGATACTGACCTCCTAACAATGCATTTAAAACTGCAGAGCTTACTAACATTAAAACAAAGTACGGAGTACGGAGGTTAATAATTAACCAAGAAGAGGATTTCCACTTCCAACTTCCTGTTATCCTTAGCTCAAGGCTTGATTAATCAGCTCCTAATAACGTTGGATTCTTGCTCTATATAATTACAAATTACTTCTGTTAATTCTAAGGAAAAATTATGGACTGGAATGGGAGAGCCTAGAAACAATATAGCATGCTACATGAACCGTACTACGATTCCATATAATAAATCACACTTTGTTCCTCTTTGAATGGGAAAAACCTCGTGTAAAATCCAAGTTTGAGCTAATAGTTTAACTATTCTTTGGAATCCGGATGAAGGAAATGGTTTAGAGTTCCAGCTTCTTAGACGTAATTGCAATTTGGGTCAGTTCACATAAATATTTGGGCAGATTGGGTTCTGAAAATGCCCAAATCGGCAGTTTTGAAAGGTGTTTAAGTTTACTAACCTCTCCGTTTTAGAGGAATTATTAGAGGAAATAAGTATGCGGGGTGACCGCAGACTTTTGTGGTTTGCAATTTGTGTAAGTAATTATACCCAATGAGAATTACAAGAATTTAGAAGGAAAGTGAAGATTGGGATGGGGAGTTATTTTGATTGATAGTCCATGTATGGGGAGTTATTTTGATTGTCTGCACATGGGGAGTTATTTTGATAACATATGTAAGACATCGCTCCAAGAGATCCAAAATGGCTCTAAATTTTTGACAGTACCGGGCAGTTATTTAGGGGTCATTTTCGTGCCTGTTTCTGATTGAAGGTCTCAGAGACTGTACTTAAATATTATTATTTAAAAAATTTGGGAACCCCAATCTATATATTTTTTTTTACTCTTAAGCATGTTGATCAAAACTGAATCATGTCGTGCAAGAAAGTGCAAAAGCAAGAAAACAAGTTTGGCATGTATTTGTGAGGTGGAATGTCGAATGTCGATTGTCGAATCCCATCTGTTCTACAACCCTACAAAACCCACGAAAGACAGATTTTAATGATTTGGTTTGGAAAGTTTGAGGTTTTTTCTTGAAACGAAATCAAAGAGTTTCAATCATTTAATTGTCTCTGGAGGTTGGCCCTTGTCACTTTTTGTCACCTCTCCCAATTATCATCTATTTAAGAGAGACAACTTTAAACAAGTGAGAATTGACCTCCTTGTCATTTAAAATTTGAGCCATGGGACACCAAAATGTAAGAGTTTGATTTGTTAGGTAGACGACAATTTTCCTTGTAAATATTAAATGACAATAAATATTAATATTTTTACAGTATGTAATTGTTTTGTGTAGTAAATTGGGATAGAGAAACGGGAAATGTTAGAGGGTTGTACATTTTAATACTTGCAATACAAGGAAATAATAGAAAGTAATATTTGGATGCAAAACTGGTTCTTAAAAATGTTTACCGACCATGTTATGATATTTAAATTGCGGATTTCGCATTTATTTCGACAATAAAACTATCCTTTGGAGCAGACAACAGATTAAGGTGTTATTATAATATTTTTGGGTGTGGATATCTAGTGTTATTTTCAAGTGTCTTCTGTCTAAGTTTCTCCACGTGGTCAAAAATACTACTGTATTTGCATGTTTTTTTTATTCAAATTGGCCTTTGTCCTTGATTTGCGGATTTATGAATCGTAAATTATAAATTTTTCGCAGTAGGTTATATTTCAATTAATGTCATGTGGTTT
Source organism: Desoria tigrina (assembly GCA_906901685.1). Lineage (NCBI taxonomy): Eukaryota > Metazoa > Arthropoda > Collembola > Entomobryomorpha > Isotomidae > Desoria > Desoria tigrina. The sequence goes on from CAJQTU010000053.1 coordinate 1,347,675, forward strand.
GACGGTTTTTTATTTTCATGATTATGAAATACTATAGAAAATTGTATGATTTTGGATTTTTAACAATTTTGATGTACTACCTCTCCATTACATTTTGCAAAATGTCTTAAAAAAGTCAATATAACAGGCCGAAATATGCAAAGATTTAAAGATTTACAGAAGTCAAATTTATCGTCTCCAATGTCATAAAACTCCGTTAACCTTTCGAGTTATACCTACTAAAACACTGAAATACAATTAAGTTGTTTTGATCTCTATTACCCAAACTACACGAAAAAGTATATCGTGCCAAATCTTAACGCACAAACGTTATAAATGTAAACATGAATAACTGCTGTTTTTTTAAGTTTCTAACACGAAAGTCCTCGAACAGATTAAAAATTAAATCGGACTTAAAAAATGCATTTAGACATAATTTTTTAAATTACTATAAATGCTTTTTAATGTGTTTTATCGCCAATTATTAAAAGAATGATCCTGAATTCCCCAGCTCTCTTGAACAATTGACAAGGACCATAAATTACAGGATTTTAATTCATATCCAGTTATTTACCCCTGAAAATCCTGGGTTATAAAAAACTTGCCACCGGGGCCAACCTATTTTCCCAACATTAATTTGATTAACGAAACTTTCCAGCTCCATAATATTCATATACATACAATGAACTCATCATAATTTGCCTGATTACTTTAAGATGAAATGCTAGAGAAGGATATAATATTATGGGAATTTTGCTTTCGTGATAATAAATGGTAGTTAGTTTTTGTTTCTAAGTATTTACACCTACTTAATGCTATTCAGAATTGAGCACAAAGACTAATAAACAAAATAATGCAGGTGAAAAGGTGAACCCAATTAATCTCCATGTTTTTGTTTCTTAACTGGAATTTCGATTCATTTATCTCTTGATCTTTTTTCAATTTTGTGTATTTGGACGAATCAGATGAATCGGAACAGAAAGTGTTTACAGTTTAGGAAACACATAAATGCGTTTCATGTTTTTCGTTTTAAGAAATAAAAGGTTTCGACGAAAGTTTGAATAATATTTTTTTACCTGCTTACCGATTGCAAAGACAGGTATGGAACGTCGATTTCCGTGGATTATTTGGATGAAACTATTTAAAAAAAACCCATATATATATATGCAATACTAAATGAAACATAATTTTGGCTAGTACCTTTAAGATACAATTTAAAACAGGTGGAATCATTTCATTTAATTTCATTGGTGATCATTTTCTGTCGTTTTTTTCTATCTTGTTAAAAACGCAATCCCGAATAACGAAATGAAACCCTAACAAACTCTCGTTGTGGATGTGTAGATTTTAAATAATATTATTGATTTAACAGTTCCATACTATTATATATAAATTAGTTCTAGAGTCTCAAAGGGGGATTAAATATAGCTGGACTAATTAATGCATGACAAATTAGCTTTTACAAGCCGTCACTTTTAATATAAAACACGACAGCTTGCTCAATTCCTTGACTGTAATGACAGATTAAATAAAATCAGGATCAAATTCAAAATCTGACATTTTTATCGCCGGACATCTTTGTCGCCAAACCATTTCCAAAAAACTTTAACCGCTCGGAAGGTAGCACACATACACGGACGGACAGATAGACAAGGGGTTCCTATAAAGGGGTTTCATATCAAAATATCTTCGCTTCCGAAAAATCAGGCCACAATTCGAAATGCAATCGAACATGTTTCGTGATTTAAATTTTAAAATCAGCAGCAGCGGGGTCGCTTATTTTCGCTCTGTCAGTACATCATTTCGGCTGGGGCCTTCAAGGTTCGGATGACACTGGAATTGACGGAATTTTGAACCCTGTGTATTACAGAAAAAGGACAGACGAAAGGGTTCTTAGCCACCACCTCCTCCTCGACTTGTAAACTAGAACTAGAGCCCGATTTCGAGGACGAAGAAGACGTGATGGGGAACGGGTTCGGGCTCATGTTATCCGACATGATAACCTTCGTCGTTGTCCCCGCCCTCGTAGTCCTCCTCGTTCTTCTTATCGGATTCCTCATCGCGATCGGACTGACGGATTTCCCGGGCGTCGCCCTCCTCGGAAAGCTCAACGGCCCCATCAACGTCACCCTCGCGAACGGGGCGACGGGGCAACTGCTCCCTGATCTAGACATTAAGCTCAAACTGGGAATCGGCTATGGTTACTAGATAGGGCTTTTCGCAAAAAAGAACGATGAAAATTAAAAAAAAAATACAAAACGGGGATTAATTGTAGACTAGATAACTGCCTGTAATTTTGCACACATCTTGATATTTGAAACACTCTGGTACTAATGCAAGTAATGTATCAGACCGAAATCCTAAGACTTACATACAACGGTTCTAATGCAATTTTTTATGTTGTGTTTGTACAAGGAATTTATTTAATGGTTATGGGGTGTTGTTATATTAGCTTTTATTGTTTGATATATTTTTCGAGTACGTTTTTGAATATGAAATAAACGGAACCATCAAAAATTAATTAAAAATCTCGAACTGAATTATTCTGCATATAAATGGAATTCTGTACGTAGGTCCAATTTATCGCTAAAAGGCCCTCAAAAATCCACTTCCAAATCTATCGATTGATCTAGTCAGTCGACTAAAAAAAAAAACAAGCCGAAACATCCGCTCATCATCTGGGTATTTAGTAACAAAAATCCAAAATTTACCAACAAATCGGTGTAACAATGTAGCGAAAAAACTGAAAACTGACGTTTTAAATTCTGATTTGCAGAGAAAGGTGGTCTAACGGCAGATTCGCCATCAACTTCTACAGCAGCGTCAACCGGGCACAACCGCGGTGGACCATCGATCGTGGTCCGTGGTCGCAGGTTCCGGCTCCGCGTTCTCGGGATAATTGCCCTGACCGTGATCCCAGTCCTCTCCGTCCTCGTCGTCCTCCTCATCACCGTTTTTATAATATTACGACTTGCAAATATCCCCGGAATCTACATCGTCGGGAAGTTGAACGGGCCGATTAATGCAAGTTTAGGAACCCTCGGCCATGCCGTCCTGTACCCCGATTTGGATGTCAACTTAAGACTTGGCATAGGTTACTAGGCTAAATAGTAATATTTTAGAACTTCCAAATTGTTAATTAACTGTTAATTGTCTTTAAATGAATTGTAGTATTATTATATATATTTTTAAGTACGAGTAGGTTAGATTACTTAAATGGTTGCATTGAGGTGCTTTGGGAACGAATGTAAATTGTACAGTTTTAAATTTTTGAATGGATCTGGACTTTCGATTGATAGGGATCGAGTGTTTGGATCAGTAAGTGCCATATCAGCACACTTAATGCAAGTTGGCAAAGTTCCTCTACTTACTTAATTTATCCTTATCAAGGATTATGGAGTTGGAATAATTGATCTTATATTCTTGTGTAAAAATTTCATTTTAGGCTTCGGCTTCATCGGTTAAATTAACTTCTATACCTGTTACGTGTTTTTAACATTTATAATCGATGAGGTTTGACCAATAAATACACAGTCTAATACTATGATTGAGCTGTTTATTCCTTTAAACAAAGAAAAAATTGCAGGGAAGCTAAAAAATAAATTATTAAAGGACTAATCAATACAACCTTACACAACCAACCTTACAGAGTTATAGATAACATTTATCGACGCCGTACAATTTCTGTTCCTTTTGGCAGTATGTAAAGAATGATATTAAACTTGATGGGGCTGGTTATCAATTTTCCAATTTAAATGGCTTATTACATAAAACATGAGGACCCGATGATGCAACAGTATTTTCAGATCTTTTGAAACCCGCTATTTTCTTCTTTTAATTTGGATTCTAATCCTGGTTATGACAAACTATCACTACTTTTCAGATAGTCGAAAAATAAAACAAGGGTAGAGCTTGGCCGAGATGAATTTAAACACAAGAGATACATTAAACTGACGTAGATCTGTCGGTAGGGACGGATATTGCATTAAATTAAACATCGAAAAAACATCCTTTGCCGATTAAACTAGAAATGGATGTACTCCTGGCTTAGACAAAACAGGAAATTTCGTTTTATAACAGGACTAATAGGAGCCAATACATTTCGGATGTCTACCTATGGACAAATACCAACAACCAACCAACTCTTACAATTTTCAAGTATTTCCTGCCACAATATTTTAGTTATATATCGAGTCTTTAAGAAGGTTCCACATCAATGGCAAAAAAAAAAAAAATAACGACACACATTTTTTATCAGACAGCTTTTGGAACCTCACTTTAGCTGTAAAAATTGGATTGCTAAGTCTACATTTGTAGAACTGATTCTACGAATGTACGCGTCGGTTGGAAATCAGTTTAACAGGTAAAGTTGAACTCATTGTCTATAGTCAAAAGTCTCAGTCCTTTCATATGATGTAAATTAATAAAATTTGCATGATATTACATTCGCAGAGTGAAAATATTTGAAAATATTTGTCGAAATGAACCATAAAAAATATTTTTGCACTTGTATGCTGCTCATTTCCTTCTCAATGTTCCCCACAACTGGGGCATACTCTTCCAAAGAGGTGTCAGAAATCGTTGACGGAATAGCTGACTGCCACGTTAGCATTATCATCAATATCTCCGACCTATTTCCTATCCATAAAACCCCCATCACAATCCTGCAACTAAATCGAACCTCCGTTAATCAAACTCAAAAGGATACGTCAAAGTGGCGGGAGGACCCCAACCGACACAATGTCCATTTGAATCCCGTCCGAACAAAGGGAATCAATTGCGTCTATCATTTCATCAATCTCGAGTCTGACGAGATCGCGGGTCAGCATGATCAATACGATGTCACATTATCATTCTCGCATGTCCTGAAACAAATCCGGTTTTTCTTCAAGTTAGGCTCCATTTCTGACCTTGCTCCTCGAGAAGTTTACATCCTGTACCTCATATCTAAATCCCTCAGTCAAAACGACAAGGTCCAGCTATTACATTTCCAGCAGCAATTGACGATACGAAACCTCAATATCGCAATCCGGTCAAAGACGAATGATTTAAGCTACTATTTGTGTCAATACTGTGAAACCCCTGGTGTAATTCCAATGCAGAAACACATTCAAGGGAATTTGGTAACCTTCCGACAATTTGTGAAGCTCTATCCTCCTAGAAAATGGAAACTATTTGCCATGATGGTGGACGCAGATAACTTCTTTCCGTCCAAAAACGAAATTTGGGAAAAACAGAGAAACTTGAACCCATTCAGATGGCACAAGAGAATGGCATCGAGGCAAAACTTCTACTACTTCATTGTTGGACTCCTCTTTAATAAAGGTAACATGAGCTTCGATGAAACTCCGGAACTCAACGCGCGAAGCTTGGACGGTCGGTTCATTCGCCCAACTATCATCACAGACGGGGAAATGGTTGCGTCCTGCGATAAAGAACAAGCTGAGAATTATGACACTATTTTTGTCAGAGATGCCATGGATGATATGATCGGGACTGCAACGGAAGGGTTTAATTTCCTCACATGCTATACTAAACCTGCTCTTAGTTTTGCAATATATCTGCAAGCATTTCAGGTGAGAGTACGGATGACGATGCAATTAAACTCACCGCACATGCGCAAACAACCAAACTACCTCGGTTATGCTTAATTTGGTTACTTTCCAAATTAAAAAAAAACACAATAAACACTAAAAACAACTTAATAACACAGTCTAATGTTAGCGAAGCTTAAAGGGTTGTTTGCGCATGTGCGGAGACTTGTACAAAATTCAACCCCAGCATAACTCTTACTCCAACCCCATTTCAGCCCAACTTATGGATAACCCTCGCTGCCGTCATCCCCACCTTAGCGATCCTGACATTCGTTTACAAGCGACGCTTAAGCGTCACTTATAACAACTTCTCCCCGTTCATGATGATGTTTTGCAGCATGCTGGAAGCAGGTTTTAACATCCCAGCCACATTGGACCGGAAGTTCGTGTTCCGAATCGTGATCGGACTCTGGTGGCTCCTCTCCGTCATCTTTACAAACGGCTACAAAGGACTTATGATCAACAGCTTGACGGCTCCGCTACCCAACGCAGTCCCCGAATACTTCGATAACCTGACTACCTCTAACTACCGCTGCGGACCAATGGATGCACCATGCCACGCGTTCTGGATTAAAAAAGATGAAAAGAGTCGAGAACCAGAAGATTTTCGAATTTACTCTGGCCTGAATGACATCCTGGATAGTCAGATTGAGTACATCGAGCAGGATCGATATCTTGTATGGTTTCGATTTCATTATATGATGTTTAAAGTCAAATCGTTACTCGACCCTACGTATTGGCAGGACGGTGAGTATAGGATGACAGAGCTGGATGAAACTAACAAAATAAGTCCAGAAAATCTTATTCTACTTCGGTTAGCATATTCCGTGGATGTCCCTATTCCGCGACGGTGGAAAAACGAACCCGTTTTGTCCTATGCTTCTGCAGTTGAAGATGAGATCATCGGATGTGGCAAAACGGCGTTTGCGGATTTAGAAGGCCGAACACGTTCGGAATATAAGTATCTGACAGACCATTACCGTTGGAAAGATTTCACGTTGGGCAAGGAAGTCATATACAGACAAATGAGGGGGTGGGGCTTTTTTGGATCCGGAGGCTCAAACATAAAATCTGTGTTTAATTCGATTTTCGAATCTGGAATTTACCACAAATTGGAGGAGTACTTTATTCATTATGAATACTCCTATCGTCTCAGCTATACAAAAAATGAGACGCGCAACTTGTTCGAACCGGTGAAGCCGATACAGTTGGGCGGGAGTATTCAAACTATATTTTTCATTGGATTCTTTTCTGTTTTTATCATTTTGCTTGAATTTTTAATAGAAAGATTACAGCAAACTTGGTCGTTAAAATTGAAGCGTAGATTTTCAAAATTTAGAATTGCATCGTTTTAACCTTGCAATGCAGGCATTACGTAGTGGGAATTGTTGAAAGTAATTGAAGAATAAAAACAACAGTTGTAAAACGCTAGTCACTACCTGAGTTGATAAATATTTTCATTTGCATGTGAGTAAATGTTTTCCAAAAGCACTCATTGGTTTATTTGATTCCGACCTTCACACTACGATTGTCAAGTGTAGTTAATGCTTTATGTGTTTGTCAGTCCGTTTGTCAGACATTTTTGCAAATACTCATCAATTCATATCGTTCGATAGCTTATCAACAATTTATACTAACACGGCGCGCCTAAAGTTTGTTTAAACCCTTCTGAGTAAAAGGTTCATTAATTGAAATGCTTTCGTAATAAAATACAGAAACTTAAAATTTACATTGAGAACGAATAACGGCATAATTTTGAAAAAGCAGCCACTGCATGCTACACTTTTAGTGACCCCCACTAATGCTTCGGAATTACGGTACTGAAAAATCAAAATTCTTGATTTGAGACCTGAAAAAAACCCAAACGACACTTTACGCCATGTTTTCGGTTTTGCCATTCGTGTCAAATATATTCGTGTCCGTCGGATCAAGTTTTAAAATAAAGGCAACATCAACTATATAGATTTCATCCCAATTTCGTAGTTTTTAGCTTAACATAATGTAGTCAATATGGGAGGAATAAAAACACTTGAATTTATCAACTTAAATATCATTCAATTTCAGGAAGTCGTTCGGCTAGCCAACAAGTCGAGGGTTAAAATAAAATAAAAACAATAGAACACTGAGAATTAAAAATTTGTCATCTTAATTTTTTAAACCATCTGTCAGTTAGTGTATGGTCTGAATCTATTATACTTTGCCATTAACTCTCAAAATGTCCCACGAAAAATATTTCCGCATTTTTATCTTGTTTAGCCTTCTTTCTCTTTCGTATAATTTATGCTAACTCCTTCGAAGAAGTGTCCAAACTCACAGATGGCATAACTGATTGTCATGTAAACATTATCATTGATGCATCCGATGTATACCCGATCTTTAAAACCCCCACCACCATCATGAAACTGAATCGCACATCCTCTGACCGGCTTCTTCAAAATAATGACACTGAACCGGCGAGTTGGCGAGACCACCCCTTCCGACACAATGTCCATCTAAATTCCGTTAACATCAAGGGTATCAATTGCGTTTATCATTTGATAAATCTTGAACCTGACCTCGTAAATGATCAGAATGATCCAGAAAATGTCCAGTTATCGCTCTGGCAGGTCTTGAAACAAACAAGATTTTTCTTCCAGCTGGGAGCTGCATCCGAAGACATTGCTCCACGAGAAGTTTACTACCTCTACCTCACAACCAGAACCTGGCATCATAGCTCTACTAATGAATCGGAACGATTTGCGGAAAAAAGCGCCCCATTATAAGCGCCCCATCAAAAGCGCCCCATCATAAGCGCCCTAACAATAAGCGCCCCCAGCATAAAGCGCCCCTTACAAAAAGCGCCCCAACAATAAACGCCCTTACATTAAGCGCCCTAGGAAATAAGCGCCCCTGTTCCTCTAGAATAATTTAAAATACTATTGGAATATTTTTATTTGAGTTGGAACCAACCACGAAAAAGGTAAAATCACCCTCGTCATTTTGTCTGAGCACTTAATTAGATTAGAGATTAAAATACCGAACAGTACAAGTACAAGTATTATTGATACCCTGATGCATTAAATTGTCCCTTCGGTAAAATATAATATAACTAAAAATAAGTAATGGTTAATTTAATAAATCAAATAATAAAAACATCTGTATAAACGGTTATTTCGAGAGTTTTCTGTCATTTTGACACTTTTTAATTTTTAATTACTTTACCTTTAATTACTAAAATTACAAAGGGACAAAATTATATTAACTTCAGGCAGACTTAAACCTCAGCTAAAAGCAACCTTTTGATTATTTGTATTATGGCTTTCCCAATAGGATTAGAAAAAGGCAGGGATATTATTATATTTAACCGAAGGGACAATTTAATGCATCAGGGTATCAATAATACTTGTACTTGTACTGTTTGGTATTTTAATCTCTAATCTAATTAAGTGCTCAGACAAAATGACGAGGGTGATTTTACCTTTTTCGTGGTTGGTTCCAACTCAAATAAAAATATTCCAATAGTATTTTAAATTATTCTAGAGGAACAGGGGCGCTTATTTCCTAGGGCGCTTAATGTAAGGGCGTTTATTGTTGGGGCGCTTTTTGTAAGGGGCGCTTTATGCTGGGGGCGCTTATTGTTAGGGCGCTTATGATGGGGCGCTTTTGATGGGGCGCTTATAATGGGGCGCTTTTCTCCGCATACCAATCGGAACTATTACAGATTCAAACCGAATTCCGGGTACGAAATGTCAATATCGCAGTCCGTCTGACGACGAGTGATGTGGGTAGCTACTTCTGCCAATACTGCCCAACTCCAACCATCATTCCCATGAAGAAGCAGATTCAAGAAGATGTGAGAACCTTTCGTAAATATTCAGAACTCTATCCTCCTCAGAAATGGAAACTCTATTCTCAAGTGTATGACCAAGATCAGTGGTTTGCATCGAAAAACGAAATCCTGGAACAACACCAGAACTTAAACCCATTCCGATTGGACACCGACCATTGTTTCGAAACGAAACTTCTACTATTTTGTTGTTGGACTCCTCTTGCATCGAGGAAACACGAGTTTCGATGAAACGCCCGTAACTAACAATATCATTCAACGGAAGTTTGGGGGTCTACGGTTCTTCGTTCCAACAATCATCACGGACAGGTTTGTAGACGAGACAAGCAATACGTTTCAAATCAGGATTTCAGACGATGTTTTCGTCAAAGATGGTCTCGATTCCATAATCGGAACTACGACGGAAGGGTATAATTTCCTGACGTGTTACGCGGAACCTGCCCTATCGTTTGCCATCTATGTTCAACCATTCCAAGTCAATTTGTGGATAACCCAGGCTCTAGTCATTCCGACATTAGCGTTTCCGACATTCTGTTACACCCGAGGATTAAAAATCAAATCAAGCACCTTTTCACCATTCGTGATGATGTTCTCGAGCATGCTGGAGCATTCCTATGAGATCCCAGCAACCTTAAACCGGAAGTTCGTGTTCCGAATCGTAATCGGCCTCTGGTGGCTCCTCTCCGTCATCTTTACAAACGGGTACAAAGGGCTGATGATCAACAGTTTGACGGCCGCGCTCCCAAACACCGTCCACGAATACTTCGATAACCTGACCTCATCTAACTACAACTGCAGTCCATACGATATAGTGTGCACGAATACATGGGAGTGGGTAGATGGGTATGGTGGACTGAAAAGAAACAGGACTCGAGGCTGGAGATTTCAGGATTTATTCCGGATTAATCGAAGACGTGGATAGCCAAATCCCCTACGGACTGTATCACTTTCATATCGCTTTTCGATTTGATTGCTTCAAAAGCATTTGCAATTATCTACGGACGCCTGATCACGCCTTCTGTCCCCATTTATAAGTTTTGACTCTATTAGAGAAATTAATATTTCTCATTCGGGGATTGACATCACTACTAAAGTCAACACAATATTTATGCATTCGTGAATTATTTGCATTGAATGGATTTTTTTCACATATTCAGTCATAATAGCTCTTAGCATTTTAGCAATATATCTCCCTGGCGTGGCTAATCTCAAACTGAGAACACAACCTTAAGGATTTTAGCATGCCTTACTAAAAGAAAAAAAAAGAAAAAACAATAGCTCGCTTACAAAAAAGTGCAAACGGTATGATCAACTTTGGCTTGTTTGAAATCTAGAAAAGGTGTATCAAAGCAAATATCAAACATTTTTGAAAAGTTTCTTAACAAAAACAATCGTTGTAATTTGAAAATAATCATGAAAATTAAGGAAACTTTGCACTAAGAACTCGTAAATTTCAGTCCGTTTCGCGTGTTTGTCAGTCATCAGTCCGTTTGTCAAATCTGTCAGATATTTGACATTTCTGCAAATTTGAAATAGATAGCTTAACATTTTATACTAACACTTAAGCGCGGCTAAAGTTTGCCAAAGCAAAGTCAAATTTTTTTTTGTTTTTGTCTCAATAGTCTCAGTCTCAACTCAGAGGTTTAAAAATGTCAAAAAGTGCATTTTTTAAACTAGGACTCCACATTCCCTTTATTCTCAAAAACTTATCAAAATTTTAGTTGATTTTTCGGCTTTGTTATACAAAAAAAATTAATTTTAAACATCAATTTGGACAATCATTTTTTTTCAATAATGTCATCTACATAGTCCAACGTCCAAAAGTCAAGTCTATCCGAGTTTGTTTTTTTACAACCTCCCTGGTTAGATCTGAAAAATTAATGTGAAAATTATTACGAGAACATAAGTTTTAGTCAATTTTTGGGACTGAATTTCGAGGAACAACAATCAATGTCGATCAACAAGGACTTATTCCGGTTATATAGGCTAATATCATGTTTTTTTTTGGAATTTATGACAATTTCAATGAAATTTCTATAAATAGAAAGTACTAGAACTAGAACTAGAACTACTAAATCGCAGAACAGTACTAGAACTAGAACTAAAAGAAATTTCAAAATAGGACTAGAACTAGAACTAGAACTAAAACTATTCAGAACTAATAAGTACTAGAACTAGAACTACTAGAAAAAGTTAGTAGTACCCATCACTAGACATTTCTGCAAATTTGAAATAGATAGCTTAACATTTTATACTAACACTTAAGCGCGGCTAAAGTTTGTCAAAGCGTTTCTTAGTAAAAGGTCCAAATATTTGAGCAATAAATCATACGACGGATATATAAATATATAAAATACTTTCGTAATAAATTACAGAAACTTAAAATTTACATTGAGATTGGATAAGGGCATAATTTTGAAAAATCAGTTACTGCATGCTACACATAGTGACCTCTTTCACTGCCTCGGAATTACGGTACTGAAAAATCAATATTTTGAGACGGGTAAAAATCATAAACGACACTCATGACGTGTTTTGGGTTTTGCCATTCGTGTCAAATATATTCGTGTCCGTCGGATAAAGTTTTAATATAAAGGCAACATCAACTCTTGACTTCCTGCCAATTTCTTAGTTTTAAGAATGATATAAAGTCAATATGGGAGAAATAAAAACACTTGAATTGATCAACTCAAACATCATTCAATTTCTGGAAGTCATTCAGCTAGCCAACAAGTCGAGGATTAAAATAAAATAAAAACAATTTTTGAACACTGAGAATTAAAAATTGTAAAGGTTGTATAAATTGTAATTAACTTTTTTAAACCACTTGTCAGTTAGTATATGTTCAGAAACTATACGATACTTTGCCCTTAACTTTCAAAATGTCCCACGAAAAATATTTCGGCATTTTTATCTTGTTTGGTTCCATCTATCTCTTTCGCAGAATTGGCGCTTATTCCCCGGAAGAAGTGTCCAAACTCACAGATGGCATAACTGATTGTCATGTAAACATTATCATTGATGCATCCAACGTATACCCGATCTTTAAAACCCCCACCACCATCATGAAACTAAATCGCACATCCTCTGACAGGCTCCTACAATCTAAATATTATGAACCTGTACGAGCGAGTTGGCGAGACGACCCCTTCCGACACAATGTCCATCTAAATTCGGTTAAGACGAAGGGTTTGAATTGCGTTTATCATTTCATAAATCTTGAACCTGACCTCGTAACCGTTCTGAATGATCCAGAAGATGTCCAATTAGCGCTCTGGCAGGTCTTGAAACAAACAAGATTTTCCTTCAAGCTGGGAGCTACATCCGGAGACATTGCTCCACGGGAAGTTTACTACCTCTACCTCACAACCGGAACCTGGCATCATAGTTCTACTGATGATTTGGAACTATTACAGATTCAAACCGAATTCCGGGTACGAAATGTCAATATCGCAGTCCGTCCGATGATCAGTGATGTGGGTAGCTACTTCTGCCAATATTGTCCAACTCCAACTATCCTTCCCATGAAGAAGCAGATTCAAGAAGATGTGACAAGCTTTCGTAAATACTCAGAACTCTATCCTCCTCAATGGAAACTCTATTCTCAATTGAATGATGTAAAGTCGTTGTTTCAATCGAAAAACGCAATTCTGAAAGAACACCAGAACTTAAACCCATTCCGATTGCACAAGGACATAGTTTCAAGACGGAACTTCTACTATTTTGTGGTTGGACTCCTCTTGCATCCTGGAAACATGAGTTTCGATGAGACGCCGGTAACTAAAAATATGATTCAACGGCTGTACGGGGGTCAGGGGTTCTTCGTTCCAACAATCATCACCGACAGGTTTGTAGAGGAGTTCAGCAATAAACTTCAAGTCGGGATTCCAGACGCTGTGTTCATCAAAGACGGTCTCGATTACATGATCGGAACTGGGACGGAAGGACATAATTTCTTGACCTGCTTCGCACAACCTGCCCTCTCATTTACCATCTATGTTCAACCGTTCCAAATCAATTTGTGGATAACCCTCGCTGCCGTCATTCCGACATTAGCGTTCCTGGCACACATCTACAAGAGCCATCTGGGTGTCATTTCCAAGAATTACACTGCGATCGTTATGATGTACTGCAGCATGCTAGAGGCGAGTTATGACATCCCAGCGTCATTGGACCGAAAGTTCGTATTCCGAATCGTGATTGGACTCTGGTGGCTCCTCTCCGTCATCTTTACAAACGGATACAAGGGACTGATGATCAACAGCTTGACGGCTCCACTTCCCAACGCCGTACTCGAACACTTTGATAACCTAACTTCATCAAACTACAACTGCAGCCCATACGATACAGAGTGCACGAATTTGTGGGAGTCGCTAGGTGACTATGGTCGAATAATCAGAAACAGGAGTCGGGAGGCTGGAGATTTCAGGATTTATTCCGGATTAATTGAAGACCTGGATAGCCAAACCCCCTATGGACTGTATATGTTTCAATACGCTTTTCGATTTCACTTTTTAGTGCATCAGCTAAAGCACTTGACCTACAAACATGTGAAACACCATGTCCCTAATGGTAAAATACCTCCAGAAGACCTGACTTTGCTCCGATTGGGCTACGCTTTGGATATTCCACTTCCGCCGCGTTGGTGGAAAGAGGAGCCAATTTTGCCCGTTGCATCTGCAATCGAAAACGAAATCGTGGATTGTGGTCGGACTGCGTATGCGGATTTGGAAAGTAGGACTCGTTTCGAATATCAATACCTCTCACAACACTATCATGGGAAACAATTCACTTTGGGGAAGCAAGTCGTTTTCAGACGAATGAGGGGGTGGGGCTTTTTCACATCTGGAGGTTCCAACATCAACTCCATTTTCAATTCAGTTTTTGAGTCTGGGATTTACCACAAAGTAGAGGAGTACTTCCTTCATGCTGAAAACTCGTATCGTTTCAATTATACAAAAAATCAAAGCATCTTCTTCGAACCAGTTAAAGCCATACAATTGAGAGATAGCATTCAGACCATATTTTTCATTTCATTGGTGTCCGTTGGTATGATTTTGTTGGAATTTGTCGTTGAGTCACAAGTGCTTGTTAAACTGCTTTTTAAAATTCGAGAGATTTGTAGGAATCAAGGGTTGTTAACATTTTGTTTTCAGGTACTGTACCGCATGAAAAATGTGATTTTCAAGTCCAAGGTACTTGCTATGTTTAAATGGCTAATTGCTAATGGCTTTGGGTTTCAGGTTCATTCAAAATAATAACGAATCTAATTTATTGAATATATTATTTCCAATTCTGGTAAATCTTATTGAGAATTCAGATTCGCTTTGAAAAATAAGTTCCGAATATAGCCTGACTAACTCACATCTCTATCAAATGAAGCATTTTTCAGAGGTCAGGTTTATTGAGGTGTCATGTAAGTGAAAAGAGGTACGTTCAAAGGTAAATAGTTTAATACTTTCAGGTGACGTATGTGTTTTTGCTCTATGGTTGGGGCAGTTTGATTTTAGATATTTTATGTCTAAAACGTTTCAAAACACAGTTTGAATAATATCTATAAAACCTTAGAAGAACGGCACATCTACGATTCATCAGTACATTCGTTGGTGGATTTATTGATTTCAGCTTTCGAATGAGAACAAACCCAGATACTAAATATCTCCAACTCACCAGCTTCATTGCTTGCAAAAGCATTTGCAATTATCTACGGACGCCTGGTCACGCCTTCTGTCCCCATATTTAGGTTTTGACTATTAGAGAAATGAATATTTCTCATTCGGGGATTGATATCACTACTAAAGTCAACGCAATAAATATTTATGCATTCGTGAATTATTTACATTGAATGGATTTAGTCATAGCTCTTAGAGAACACCACCTTGAGGATTAGCATGCCTTACTTCAAAAGAAAAAATAAATAAAAAAAGTAGCTCCCTTACAAAAAGTGCAAACGGTATGATCAACTTTGGCTTGTTTGAAATCTAGAAACATATCAACACAAACATCAAAGCAAAAAACATTCATTTTCGTAAAGTTTCTTAACAAAAACAATCGTTCTAATTTGAAAATAATCATGAAAATGAAGGAAACTTTGTACTAAGGGCTGCTAAATTTGAAATCGTCCGTTTAGCGTGTTTGTCGGTTATCAGTCCGTTTGTCAAATCTGTCAGACATTTCTGAAAATTTGAAATCGATAGCTTAACATTTTATACTAACACTTAAGCGCAGCTAAAATTTACCAAAGCAGTTTTTAGTAAAAGGTCCAAATATTTGAGCAATAAATCATAAGACGGATATATAAATATATATATTTAAATACTTTCGTAATAAATTAGAGAAACTTAAAATTTACATTGCGATTGGATAAGGGCATAATTAAAAAAAATCAGTCACAGCATGCTTCACGTAGTGATCCCTAGTGCCTCGGAATTACGGTACTGAAAAATCAATATTTTGAGACCGGTAAAAATTCTAAACGACACTTATGACGTGTTTTGGCTTTTGCCATTCTAGTCCGTCGGATTGCTCGGATAAGGTTTTAATGTAATGGCAACATCAACTATTGACTTCATGCCAATTTCGTAGTTTTAAGAATGATATAAAGTCAATGGGACGGTCAACACTGAGAACTTATCAACTCAAACATCATTCAATTTCTAGAAGTCTTTCAGCTAGCCAACAAGTCGAGGGTTAAAATAAAAATTAAGACAATTTTTGAACACTGAGAACTAAAAAAAATGTAAAAGTTGTATAAATTGTATCTATTTTTTAAAACCATTTGTCAGTTAGTATATGTTCTGAATCTATACGATACTTTGCCCTTTAACTCTCAAAATGTATCACAAAAAATATTTCCGCATTTTTATCTTGTTTAGTTCCTTCTATCTCTTTCATATAATTGTTGCTAACTCCTCCGAAGAAGTGTCCAAACTAGCAGATGACATAACTGATTGTCATGTAAACATCATCATCGATGCATCCGACGTATACCCGATCTTTAAAACCCCCACCACCATCATGAAACTGAATCGCACATCCACTGACAGACTCCTTCTACGGAATGAATATGCATACTTATTACCCGCGAGTTGGCGAGACAACCCCTTCCGACACAATGTCCATCTAAATTCCGTTAAAACGAAGGGTATGGATTGCGTTTATCATTTCATAAATCTTGAACCTGACCCCGTAACTGTTAAGAATGATCCAGAAGATGTCCAATTATCGCTCTGGCAGGTCTTGAAACAAACAAGATTTTTCTTCAAGCTGGGAGCTACATCCGAAGACATTGCACCACGGGAAGTTTACTACCTTTACCTCACAACCGGAATCTGGCATCATAGTTCTACTAATGATTTGGAACTACTAAAGATTCAAACCGAATTCCGGGTACGAAATGTCAATATCGCAGTTCGTCCGAAGACGAGTGAATTGGGTAGCTACTTCTGTCAATATTGCCCAACACCAACTATTATTCCCATGAAGAAGCAGATTCAAAAAGATGTGGCAAGCTTTCGTAAATACTCAGAACTCTATCCTCCTAAAAAATGGAAACTCTTTTCTATCTTGGATGACAAGGGCGAGTTGTTCCCATCCAACAATGCAATTCTGGAAAAGCATCTAAACGTAAGCCCATTCCGATTGCACAAGGACATAGTTTCAAGACGAAACTTCTACTATTTTGTAGTTGGACTCCTTTTTCATCAAGGAAACATGAGTTTCGATGAAACACCCGTAACCGGCATTCAACAGACTTTCTGGGGTAAGGGGTTCTTCGTTCCAACAATCATCACCGACAGGTTTGTAGAGGAGTCCTGCAATAAACGTCAAGTTGCGATCCCTGACGATGTTTTCGTCAAAGATGGTCTCGATTCCATAATCGGAACTACGACAGAAGGGCATAATTTCCTGACGTGTTACGCGGAACCTGCCCTATCGTTTGCCATCTACGTTCAACCGTTCCAAATCAATTTGTGGGTAACCCTGGCTCTAGTCATTCCGACATTAGCGTTTCTGACTTTCTGCTACATCAGAGGATTAGAAATCAAATTAAGCACCTTTTCGCCCTTCGTGATGATGTTCTCGAGCATGCTGGAGCATTCCTATGAGATCCCAGCAACCTTAAACCGGAAGTTCGTGTTCCGAATCGTAATCGGACTCTGGTGGCTCCTCTCCGTCGTCTTTACAAACGGATACAAAGGGCTGATGATCAACAGTCTGACGGCTCCGCTCCCAAACTCCGTCCCCGAACACTTCGATAACCTGACCTCATCCAACTACAACTGCAGTCCATACGATACAGCCTGCAAGGAGGCATGGGAGTATCGAGATTGGCAGAGCTTGGTCAGAAACACGAGTCGGGGAAAATCAGATTTCAAGATTTACTCGGGGCTAATTGACGATCTGGATAGCCAGACCCACTATAACGCGTATAACTTCCAATACATTTTTCGTTTCCATTATGTCGTTTTCCGTATTAAGTATTTGATCTACAACAACGAGAAATTTCAGATTCCAAATCACGATATACCTCAAGATGACTTGACGTTGCTCCGATTGGGCTACTCTTTGGATATTCCACTTCCGCCGCGGTGGTGGAAAGACGAGCCAATTTTGCCCCTTGCTTCTGCAATCGAAAAAGAAATTGTGGATTGTGGTAGGACAGCGTATGCGGATTTGGAAAGCAGGACTCGTTTCGAATATCAATACCTCTCACAACACTATCATGGGAAGCAATTCACTTTGGGGAAGGAAGTGGTGGAGAGGCAAATGAGGGGGTGGGGCTTTTTCGGATCCGGAGGTTCCAACATCAACTCTCTGTTCAATTCAATTTTAGAGTCCGGGATTTACCACAAAGTAGAGGAGTACTTCCTTCACGCTGAAAACTCATATCGTTTCAATTATACAAAAAATCAAACCGTTTTCTATGAACCAGTTAAGGCCATGGAACTTAACGGCAGCATTCAAACCATATTTTTCATTGCATTGGTTTCCGTTGGTATAGTTTTATTGGAATTTGTCGTCGAGTCTCGGTCCTTTGTCCTTTCCAAACTTGCTCGTTAAATTCGACTGATTATTTTATAAGTTAAGGGTTGCTAACATTTGTATTCAAGCCATATACTATAACGCATCAAAAATTTAATTTATTTTCAGCAATTTGTCCAAGATACAGGCCTAGGGAAGTGGGTCAAAACGGTCAAATCATAAAGATATATTTGTGATACATCGTTTAAAAGGTACGATATTGTACTTTTAAGTCGCGTATACAATTTTGCTCAATGATTGGGGCACTTTTGCTTTGGTTAATAAGTTGTTGTTTTTTTCTTAATCAAACTTGTCTATTTCTAGATCTGTTACGTTTGACAGCATTCATGAGTTTGACATATTTCATATTTCTCTTAAGGTTGCTTGTCACGGAGAAAAGGAGAGGATCGAGCAAATGCTCGATAGTGGGTTGTGGTGAAGAAGAGAAATAGCTCCACTGTTTCTCCTCTTCCTACAAGAGCCGTGCACGTGATGACGTTCACAAACTTGAAAATGTGATTTGTAACTTTTTGCTCCAAACCAACCCCGGAGCATTTTAATAAGCTACCAATAGGGGTTTTCGGTTCTATGACCTCTCCTTTACCCCCCAGCCCCCTCTAAAGGTCAAAATACAGCGAAATAACAATCAACACAACACATGTCGGGTGGGGTATCAATCGAAAGGTATTATGATGGGTGGCTTAAAAAATGTAAAATAATAATTTTTTGACCTCTCATTCACCCCCCAGACCCCTCTAAAGGTCAAAATACAGCGAAATAACGATCAACACAACACATGTCGGGTGGGGTATCAATCGAAAGGTATTATGATAGGTGGCTTAAAAAATGTAAAATAATAATTTTTTGACATCGCATTCACCCCCCAGACCCCTCTAAAGGTCAAAATACAACGAAATAACAATCAACACAACACATGTCGGGTGGGGTATCAATCGAAAGGTATTATGATGGGTGGCTTAAAAAATGTAAAATAATAATTTTTTGACATCGCATTCACCCCCCAGCCCCCTCTAAAGGTCAAAATACAGCGAAATAACAATCAACACAAAACATGTCGGGTGGGGTATCAATCGAAAGGTATTATGATAGGTGGCTTAAAAAATGTAAAATAATAATTTTTTGACCTCTCATTCACCCCCCCAGCCCCCTCTAAAGGTCAAAATACAGCGAAATAACAATCAACACAACACATGTCTGGTGGGGTATCAATCGAAAGGTATTATGATGGGTGACTTAAAAAATGTAAAATAATAATTTTTTGACCTCTCATTCACCCCCCAGCCCCCTCTAAAGGTCAAAATACAACGAAATAACAATCAACACAACACATGTCGGGTGGGGTATCAATCGAAAGGTATTATGATGGGTGGCTTAAAAAATGTAAAATAATAATTTTTTGACATCGCATTCACCCCCCAGCCCCCTCTAAAGGTCAAAATACAGCGAAATAACAATCAACACAAAACATGTCGGGTGGGGTATCAATCGAAAGGTATTATGATAGGTGGCTTAAAAAATGTAAAATAATAATTTTTTGACCTCTCATTCACCCCCCCAGCCCCCTCTAAAGGTCAAAATACAGCGAAATAACAATCAACACAACACATGTCTGGTGGGGTATCAATCGAAAGGTATTATGATGGGTGACTTAAAAAATGTAAAATAATAATTTTTTGACCTCTCATTCACCCCCCAGCCCCCTCTAAAGGTCAAAATACAGCAAAATAACAATCAACACAACACATGTCGGGTGGGTATCAATCGAAAGATATTATGATGGGTGGCTTAAAAAATGTAAAATAATAATTTTTTGACATCGCATTCCCCCCTAGCCCCTTCTAAAGGTCAAAATATACCGAAATAACAATCAACACAACACATGTCGGGTGGGGTATCAATCGAAAGGTATTATGATGAGTGACAAAATAACTACTTTCAAAATTAAAAACAAGTTCAGTTTTTACATACAACTTTTAAACTAAATTTTAATTTTAAAAACAAAAATTATTTTAATTCTAATAATAAAATAAACATTTTTTCGATTTTTAAAACTAAAAACGATTTAAATTATTAAAACCAATTTATAATTCTAGAAATAATTGTAAATACTTTTTTTAATTTAAAAATATTTGCTTTTTAATTTTTTGGAATTAATGGTACTTTTTGTTTACCAAATTAATTAAAGTAAAGTAATTTTGACTAAAATATTTGCGCTCACTATTTATCTATTTGCATAACAGTGTTGCACTTGCAAATATAAATTTCATTTTGGATTTTAAAACATTTGTTTTTTATTTACAAAACATTTTTGTGTTGTAAAAGCTCATTTCAGACTAGCTTGTCTTTAGATTAGTGCTATTACCGAAAGCGACAAGTTTCAATAAACTTCAACAGGCTTATCATGGTTTAATATTATCGTATAGTTATCTGAGAGTATAATACAGTAATCAGTTCAAAGTGTCTTATTATTAGCTCGCCTATTGAAAATAGGTTTAGAGCTAATGAAGTCAACCTTTCCATCTGTCTGTCTGTCTGTCTGTCGGGCCTTTTTGTGGATCAAAGTTAAGACAAAATTAAACAGCCTAGAAGCAGGCCGGATTAGAACCAAGACAATTTTTTTGAAATGGAAGCATAATATTCGCTAGTGTTTATCAAATTCCGAACACAGAATTAAGTTTCAACATAATTGTATTGGTTTTAATACCAAATTTATATATATGGTTTTTATCCGCTTTTCCAAACTTAAAACAATTTTGAGGTTTGATATGAATTGGGCAACATGAAAATGGTTTTCGAGGAAATCGTATTGGTTTATATATAAAATGTTTTTAAAGAATTTCTATTGCTTTAAATATGTAATTAAATCGACATGTCTGGAAACAGGAATGATATATATAAATCAATACGTTTTGAAACAATAATCCAATTTTAAAAGTATTTACGTATTTTATATGCAAAACAACAATCTAAGGTTCGTAAAAGCCTTAATTGAGACATTTCATAATATTGTTTCATGAACTGTTGAAGTTGATCCAAAAATTGAATCTATCATTTAAAATCCGTATTTTGGATTTAAACAAATTGATAAAATTGATTTTAACTGCAATTGTGAAACAATAAAATAATTTGTAACGAAATTGTACAGGTTGAAATAGCAAAGTGGATGGACACATTGGGAAACAGTTGTATTCAATGTAGTTTAGGACAATTCTCAAATATACAGTTTCTTCAAATATTTGCTATGGAAACTATCTTTATCGTCTCAAACTTCTCGTAGTATATTATTGTGGATGTAAATCCATTGATCCATAAACAATTACTAAAGTTTTGGGATTAAGAATCGATCGTCTAGGTGAATGTAAACTATGATATTTTGATCTTTTACAATTGATTTTTAATAGTTTTGATTGTTATATTTAAACCAACACGATTTCAAGTACTATTGAACAAAAATATATATTAATTTTGCGAGCTGCCGTTAACGTTTACAACGTTTTATTTATTTCACAATTAATAAGCAAGTGAAAACATACGATTTTCTTTAACAATCTTCAACATGTATATCGCGCGCTTTATACTATTGCGAGCTTGTTACAACTCGCGCGCGCTACCTGCTAATATTTCAAAATGACTATTTTGAAACCGGACAACTTCCAATATGATACTATATAGTGTCTACAACATGTATATAGCGCGCTATATACTATTGTGCTCATGATACGGCTCGCGCGCGCTACCTGCTTAAATTTCAAAATGGCTATTTGAAGGTCCAAGGGTCCAACATAAACTTTGTATGCAATTGTATGAATTGCTCTAAAATGCTAAAAGGACCGCACACACCACACAAACTTATAACGATAACCTTCTAAATTGGTATTCAGAAACCCGACAACTTACAGTATAGTTGCGCACACGCTAAGTATCATAAAACCTACAGTGTGCTGTATAAAAGTCCGAGTCAGGCAATCGTGTGTCCTTGTACGTTAATCAAATCATAAAAATGATGGTTTACAAAATTACTGGGCGTTCTAAGTCAGTTTTCAGAAAACCCGCATTGGTCACCCATTAGGGTCCATGTCCATAGAAGCAACAGTTTGCCCCCAATTGGTCACATTTGTTTTTACAATATCATATGGTGACGGTATACAAAATTTCAGCGTTCTAGGCCAGATTTAATAAAACCCGCATGGGTCACCAACTAGGGTCCTTATAAGCAACATTTTGCCGACAATTTTATCGTATTTGTTATTACAATATCAAATGGTGACAGTATACGAAATTTCAGCGTTCTAGGCCAGATTTTAGAAAACCCGCATGGGTCACTCACTAGGGTCCCTAGAAGCAACGTTTTGCCCCCAATTGGTCACATTTGGTTTTGCAATATCATATCGTAACGGTATAAAAAAATTCAGCGTTCTAGGCCAGATTTTATAAAACCCGCATGGGTCACCAACTAGGGTCCTTATAAGCAACATTTTGCCGACAATTTTATCGTATTTGTTATTACAATATCAAATGGTGACAGTATACGAAATTTCAGCGTTCTAGGCCAGATTTTAGAAAACCCGCATGGGTCACTCACTAGGGGCTATAGGGTAGATGTACTTATTATGCTGTACGGTAGGAATAGAAATCCATAAGGCCTAATGGACTGCATTTCCGTATATACTATATGAAATGATTGTAAATGAGCATATAGGTTTAAAAGACACGCTTCTATTTTTCTGTATTTTAAACCTATTCCCTTGGCAACACACTTTTGCATTACCCCCACGGGTCAACCGATCGACCGATTTTTTCCACCTTCGAACTTAGCCTTCGCATTTGCAAAATACACAAGTGTCCCAAATTTGAAGTCGATCGGTCCAGCCGTTTGTCCGCTAGCGTGTCACGGACAGACGGATAGCATGATTCCATAGGCCCTGACTCGGGCTAAAAATGATACTTCGCTTTTAGTGCATGTAAGCACGGCGCGCGACTGTTGAACGCAATACCCAATAGCAGCGCGGTATACTATGTATCAGAGAGCTCGCGGCGTTTGAACGGGTATGGTATGGATTCAGCCTGCTCCCGGATTATTTTTTTTTATTTTTTCGAAAATCTTGTAAATTTTCCGGTGCAGGACCGCAAGGACCTCACCAAGGGTGCTGATGGTGAGGGGGGATCCAACCACGACGGTAAAGGAGTACTGGTAGTAAGGCGACCCGAAGATTACTTCACTCCTACCATCCTTATTTGTCGGAAGGTTATCAATCAGCCCCACCCACCCTGCCTAATAAAAAGTGGAGTTGACATTACAGGTGTTTCTATTGGTTGGGAATGTCGCCAGGTCTCTACTCGGTGGTAGTCCATGCTGACCACTCCCAACTAGGGAGTCGGGGGGGAAACTGTCGTTCACACCTACCTGATATTAATTTATATTCGCGCGCCACCCAATAGCAGCGCGGTATACTATATATCGCTCATATGGCAATACTAATATTACTAGGCGGCTCATATACTACTAATATATGAACTTGTCCGGTTCCAAAATACCAACTTTCAAATATTAATTTATATTCGCGCGCCACCCAATAGCAGCGCGGTATACTATATATCGCGCATATGACAACACTAATATTACTATGCGGCTCATACACTAATAATATATGAACTTGTCCGGTTCCAAAATACCAACTTTCAGATATTAATTTATATTCGCGCGCCACCCAATAGCAGCGCGGTATACTATATATCGCGCATATGGCAATACTAATATTACTAGGCGGCTCATATACTACTATATAGGAACTTGTCCGGTTCCAAAATACCAACTTTCAGATATTAATTTATATTCGCGCGCCACCCAATAGCAGCGCGGTATACTATATATCGCGCATATGGCAATACTAATATTACTAGGCGGCTCATATACTACTATATAGGAACTTGTCCGGTTCCAAAATACCAACTTCCAGATATTAACTTATATTCGCGCGCCACCTAATTGCAGCGCGGTATACTATATATCGCGCATATGACAATACTAATATTACCAGGCGACTCATATACTACTATATAGGAACTTGTCGCGTTTCAAAATACCATTTTTTATATTGCGCGTTCAACAGTCGCTCTCCGCGCGTGCATGCGCTAACACCGCAGTATCATATTTTTTTATGATCCTTAGCATGTGCACAACTATGCTGGAAGTGGTCGGGTTTCAAAATACCGATTTAAAATATTTTTTAGTTTTTTAAAATTGTTAATGTTAACGCCTGATGCGTGAGGGATGCTAGTTAGTTAGTGAACAGCTCTTGAAAAAAGTTAGGGTATGCTGGTGCTGAGATACGAATTCACCGGTATCTTTCCTATAGGCGGACGTTCACAAATTACATAACGGAAGAGGAGAAGGGGGGGAGGGATTTTTTTTTACTCTCCATAAGTGTTAGCATTGCGGGCAGCCCTTTTTGCGTTGCAAACTGGGAAGGGGGTGGGGATCTTCAAATTTTGGGTTTTTGAGTTACATCATTTATGAACGTTCCTTAATAGCTAAATACAACGACAGACTTTTACTTCAAAAAATTTCACAAACTTCAAAGCCACATGCAGTGCTAACGATCAATTAAATCGGAAAAATCGCTCCCTTAAGTTATTTATAAGTTATCGGTGAACAACTTAAGGGAGCGATTTTTTCGATTTAATTGATCCTTAGCTCTGCATGTATTTTTGAAATTAGTTAGTTTTCTCCATTCATCTCTAAATGTAACAAGTTGGTGCTGATGATTACACATTGAGCTGATAGAGAGAATCACACGCGGGGATATTAAACCTTAATAATAGAGTATAATAAAAATCGTTAAATAATAATAATAGAGTATGGTAAAAATCGTTAAATAATAATAATAGAGTATGGTAAAAATCGTTAAATAAAAATTAGTTACAATAATTATAAGATTGAGCAGAAGTCATTCTTATTGGTTATAAATAATCTCTTTCAAGTAATTTCATTCAGGTATTACAAGTTGCTTTCCAGCAGTGATTATTAAAAGTATAAGTATTGGGTACTAACACTTGAACTTGGGTCAAATTGACCACACCGCCTGGGTTCAAGCCATCTACCCAAATGTTAAGAAACCCCCACCACCATATATATACCACCAACATCACTACTACTAATTGTGTCAAGGCATGACGTTATTACTCAGAGTATGGACCTAATACGTCCGGATATAACGCTACTACGCAGGAAATGATGCCACTACATCAGGGTATGATACCAATACGTCAGGGTATGAACCAACTCCAACAATCATCACCGACAGGTTTGTAGGCGAGTTCAGCCATAAACTTCAAGTCGGGATTCCAGAGGATGTTTTCATCAAAGATGGTCTAGATTACATGATTGAAACTGGGACGGAAGGATATAATTTTTTGACCTGCTTTGCACAACCTGCCCTCTCATTTACCATCTATGTTCAACCGTTCCAAATCAATTTGTGGATAACCCTCGCTGCCGCCGTTCCAACCTTAGCGTTCCTGGCACACATCTACAAGAGCCACCTGGGAGTCATTTCTAAGAATTACATTGCGATCGTTATGATGTACTGCAGCATGCTTGAGGCGAGTTATGACATCCCAGCGTCATTGGACCGGAAGTTCGTATTCCGAATCGTGATTGGACTCTGGTGGCTCCTATCCGTCATCTTTACAAACGGATACAAGGGATTGATGATCAACAGCTTGACTCCACTCCCCAACGCCGTACTCGAACATTTTGATAACCCGACCTCATCTAACTACAACTATAGCCCATACGATACAGGGTGCACAAATTTGTGGGAGATGCTAGGTGACTATGGTCGAATAATCAGAAACAGTAGTCGAGAGGCTGGAGATTTCAGGATTTATTCCGGATTTATTGAAGACCTGGATAGCCAAACCCCCTATGGACCGTATATGTTTCAATACGCTTTTCGATTTCACTTTTTAGTGCATAGTATAAAGCATTTGACCTACAAACATGAGAAATACGATGTCCCTAATGGTAAAATACCTCCAGAAGACCTGACCTTGCTCCGATTGGGCTACTCTTTGGATATTCCACTTCCGCCGCGGTGGTGGAAAGACAAGCCAATTTTGCCCCTTGCTTCGGCTATCGAAAAAGAAATCGTGGATTGTGGTAGGACAGCGTATGCGGATTTGGTATTGGTATTGGTATTGGTATTGGTATTAGCTTTATTGTCAAAGAAGTACAACGAAATGAACGCTGATTTCCACCCCAAGACATTGAAGATATTACATCCACCTTAAAGTTACAGATACAAGTTTTAATCTAAAAATTAGCTAAAAATTACTCATTTAACAAATGTCAAAAAATGTATTATACACGTTTACTTAGCAATAATTGATTTAATTTGAAGCGAAAACTATCCGAAGAATCCGAGTTCTTTACATGAGAGGGCAAGTCATTCCATGACTTAACTAATCTGTACAGAACACTTGATTCAAAAAAGGAAGTTTTATGAATAGGTACAACGAAATCAAGGGATGAAATTGAAGCCCTTTGATTGCCAGAGTGGCTTACAAAATCATGAAGAGCTTCAGGAATCAGAATCTTAACTCTATTCTCCAGAAAGTCACGGGCAAGAATCAGCAAATAAAAATTTGCATATTCTTTTACACTCAATAATTTGAAAATTTCATAAAGATCAAACAAGTCATGTTTAATCGGAGAAGACCACTTCTTAAGGAAATTATTAACAATATTTTGAACAGCATTAAAGCTAGCATTACTAGCACCTCCCCATATATGGATGCCATACTCAATTGAAGACATAACAATTGCTTTGAAGACCGTA
This sequence comes from Desoria tigrina, assembly GCA_906901685.1. Taxonomy (NCBI): domain Eukaryota; kingdom Metazoa; phylum Arthropoda; class Collembola; order Entomobryomorpha; family Isotomidae; genus Desoria; species Desoria tigrina. The sequence goes on from CAJQTU010000053.1 coordinate 1,374,959, forward strand.
GGCATTCTTTCTTTAGGAACAAATCTTTTTAAACGTAATAAGAAGTAAATTCTATGGGATATATTTTTATTGATTTTGTTACAGTGAGAGCTATAGGTGAGATTTTCATCTAAGACAATACCGAGGTATTTAAATTCATTAACACGTTTAATCATAAAATTGTTACCCAAAATATTTTCGTTAAATGGCACCTTGCGCATTCGTTTATTGTGAAAGATAACATAAAACGATTTGGTCCAATTAATTTTCATATAGTTAATATTGCACCAGGATTTGGAAAGCAGGACTCGTTTCGAATATCAATACCTCTCAAAACACTATCGTGGGAAACAGTTCACTTTGGGAAAGCAAGTCCTTTACAGACGAATGAGTGGGTGGGGCTTCTTCGGATCCGGAGGATCCAACATCAACTCTCTGTTGAATTCAGTTTGTGAGTCCGGGATTTACCACAAAGTAGAGGAGTACTTCCATCATTCTGAAAACTCACATCGTTTCGAATACACAAAAAATCAAACCCTTGTCTACGAACCAGTTAAAGCTATAGAAATTAACGGCAGCATTCAAACCATATTTTTCATTGCATTGTCATCTGTAGGTATAATATTGTTGGAATTTGGCGTTGAGACTCTGCATCAAATTTGCTTTATGAAAGTTCAGGTGATTTATTTGAAATTTAGGGTGTTTTTTACTTTGCCTCGAAACGCTCTACGACAATTCCTTACGAAATGCAGACAAGGATGGCAGAGAAAACTTGATTTTAAGATTCAAAGTAAAATTCAGAAATAAACTTATGGCATTGTTTTCGATTGTGTTTAATTTAGGAATTGAACTAACATAATATTTTGTAAAAATCCTTTTTCTTTAAATTCTGTACGAATATTGTATTTATGATGACGTGTGGAATAGTTTCTAGATATATGTGCTTAATGTTTATAGATTCTAGGTAAAGAAAATAAAATTAGGTCGGTTTATGTTATCATTGTAATGGTTCTTCTGTTTTTACTATGGAATACTGTTATTGTTTGGTCTGCAATAATAAACATGGTTGATGAATTTATGTTGATTGATCAATTATAAACCAACAGTATCACCAACGGGGTATATGTCGGCAAACAGCAAAATAGTACTAATAGATCAACCAGATGAGACAACAGTCTTAGACGTTCTCGACGATATGATCGGGACTGCAACAGCGGGCAAAGTCGGCTCATGTAATGGTTCTCCTGTTTTTACTATGCAATACTGTTATTGTTTGGTCTGCAATAATAAAGCGAGTTTGATCAATAACTGCTAACAAAATTAACAGAAACGTTAGCTTAAATTGAGATATACCCGATGATGTACGTTATTATTATATGAGGGACAACAAAAAAGGCACTAAAAAAGGTCGAAAAAATAAGTAAATATTAGTAAATAAAAAAGTAAAAGAGTTTGTGAATCGGATAAAGCCTACAGAATTTTTATTTTCATACTTTTAATTATGAAAATGTCTTATGAAGTTATGAAGATGTCTAATTATGAAGAACCTTTTGCATAATCAAAATAAAATACCTGGACATCTACACCCAGATGACAGTGAATTATATAATAAATCATTTTGACTTTACATTTCGTGTAAAATATTATGCACTCAGGAACTCACAAGGGACATAACCAAGAGTATATAGACCTTGGACATAACCCAAAGCTCAGATCCAGAATCGTCTGATTTTTTTTCAGTTGAACATACAATTAATATGATGGATAAAAATATAAAAATTATCTGCTATCATAAGTATTTAGTATACACTACTACCATTACATACATTCATGTCAATTTTTTAAATCTATACATATTATATACCATTTTGTGGCAAATTTGACGTAGAATCCGAATCTGTAATAAGTGCCGTATCAAAGAAGTGTTTTTGAGATAAACCCCGAAAACCGGGTAAAAATCGGATTTTTTTCGGGTTTTCTTTATTTTAAGGTCCTTAATTTATGATTCTATATGTGGAAAAATGATACAAATTGTTGTGACAATTTAAAAATGAGTTTATATAACTAACTAGATTGTCATATCTCAGAAGCGTTCGTGAGATATGTGCCAAAAACGAACCCAAAAAACGGTTAAAAATCAGTTTTGTACGAGTTTTTCTCAATTCAAGGTATTTTACATGTTGATTGTTGTAACATTCGATTGTTGTTCAATATTAATAATTTTCGCCCCCTATGCTGGACAGTATAGCATTTAACACCACGCTTTCCTGCCCCCGGCAGGGGCCCCGCCGGCAGGCGCCAAAATGTCAAGAAAACAGTTGATCCAGGTTAAGAAGGTAGATAGGGATAGGATACCGAGCTATGCGATGCTAGGTAGATAGAAGTATGTAGTGGTAGGATACAGAGCTATGCGAGGTAGGTAGGGGTAGGTAGGGGATGGATACCGAGCTAAGCGAGGTAGGTAGGGGTAGAATACCAAGCTATGCGAGGTAAGTAGCGCTAGGATACCGAGCTATGCGAGGTAGGTAGGGGATGGATACCGAGCTAAGCGAGGTAGGTAGGGTTATAATACCAAGCTATGCGAGGCAAGTAGGGCTAGGATACCGAGCTATGCGAGGGAGGTAGGGTAAGGATACCGAGCTATGCGAGGTAGACAGGAGTAGAATACCGAGCTATTCGAGGTATGCAGGGGTAGGTATCTGAACTTGTGAATCGGATTGTATCGTTGCTGGGCCTCCGGCAAAACTAATCGGTCCCTGCCCAACTTTTCGTGGCCTCCCCACCAGTCTTGTTGAGGTTTACTATCTTTAAAAAATTCCCAAAGTTTAATAAATGCACGATTAGAGGTAGTCAGTGAAGGGGGAGGAAAAAGGATTAGAGGGTTCAAGGGGGGGTGACATTACGGTTTCTGGGGCCGGGCAAATTTTTCTAAGTTTTTTTCTTCCACTGAAAAAAACTAAAATTGCTCAGATCGACCCCAAACTTTGGATCTACATCGATCAAGTGGGTGTGGTCATTTTTTGGCGCCGCCGCCGAAATAGCCGACTCGCGCCGAAATTGCCGAAGTCATCACGGTTCCCGCCGACACTGAAAATACGCCAATCTCCACCTCCTCGAAAGTTTTTGACTTTGCGAAAACTTCAGCGCGGTTACACCCACCGCCGAAAATATTACTGAAATTTTATTTTTCTACTTTTTGATGAGTTCAAATATCACATTACCTCAGCTCAGAGTGTCCCATTTTTTTAAGTTTGGACTTGATTGTCTTGTCTTAGCACAAATACAAAATCATCATATCAAATTATTTCATAAATGAAGTTGAAATCAGTACTGATCTACTGATATTGTTCCATACTGCATGTATTAATTAATTATACTTGCATAAAAACCAAAAAATAAAATCAAGGGCAAATCAGAGCCAAAAGAGTAAAGTGAGTCTGAACAATTAGTTAATTATTGCAATATATATTGTATATACAATTAAGTTGAAATTTGAAATCACTGACCAATCATGTTTCATGCTATCTGCATTAATTAATAAAATACGAAAATAATGTGATATTTGAACTCCCCATCAAAAAGTAGAAAAATAAAATTTCGGTAATATTTTCGGCGGTGGGTGTAACCGCGCTGAAGTTTTCGCAAAGTCAAAAACTTTCGAGGAGGTTGAGATTGGCGTATTTTCAGTGTCGGCGGGAACCATGACTTCGATGATTTCGGCGCGAGTCGGCTATTTCGGCGGCGGCGCCGAAAAATGACCACACCCACTTGATCGATGTAGATCCAAAGTTTGGGGTCGATCTGAGCAATTTTAGTTTTTTCAGTGGAAGAAAAAAACTTAGAAAAATTTGCCCGGCCCCAGAAACCGTAATGTCACCCAAGGGGGTGCGAGATGCGGGAGAGAAAAGGAAAAAATTCTCCACTTTGCCTCGCTCCCATCTTGATTTTTCTACATTCGATGATGAATTTTGTATTATAATTTGCATTTTACTTATTTTGCTGCTTTTACTCTTACAAAAGCAAAGTCATCTAGAGTGAAATTCCAGTATCGTATGTTTTATAAAAGTTGAAAGTTAAGTAAAGTACAACTAATAGGGAAAACAAACTCGCTAAAATGATCTGTCATAAGTCATAGTTCATCCTCACAAAATTTAAAAAAATATGAAATAAAAAAAATCACGGACATTGACATATTCAAGCACATCTGTCATAAAGCAACCAATTGTGGATTGATTTTCAAAATCTTTCGAGTTTTGAAAATCAATTTTTTCCTTTTCTCTCCCGCATCTCGAAAGGGATCAAGAGTATTAATCACTATGGGAAAATTGAAGGCAGGTGGTACATTTTGAGCACCTCTACCGCTTGACCAGATGCACTTAAAATTATGAAATGAATTTGATCGACTAGATTATTTAATGCTACATTTTATCCCACCATCGCAAAGACCCAATAGAGCTGTTATGGGTTGGAATTTAAATTATACGAAAACGTTTTATTTGACTAAGAACAACGGTTGTGGCCGATAGGGTCATAGCACACCCATGAGACCAATTTCATTTTGTAGACAATTTCATTGCGGAGGGCCACTAATAAGTCAAAACTGTACTTTTTGGCTTCCTTAATAGAGAAAAATGAGTTTTAAGCAGAAATCAAGCAACACAGTTTGCTATTTTAACCTAACCTAACCTTAAGTTAAAGGGACTCCACTAATCAGTTAATTATTAACCGATAGGTTTCGTTCGAAAAATTGATTAGCGAATTAGAACAGACTAAATTACAACTAATAACTCAAAATAACAGTAAGATGAAAACATTAAAAAGTTGCATGTTTGATGAAAACATTGTCCTGGTATATCTACTATGAACAAGTAAATGATAAAAATAAGCATATATTTTTACATCGATTACATATAAAAAAAACGTTCGTCAAAAATTTTATTAATTAACAATGATATCTTGTGGTTGATTTTCAAGCGACGCTTATTTGAGGACAGCTTTTGTAGATGGACTTCATCCACAAAAAAACTTCCAACAATATCTAAAGAACTTGAGGGAACATTACGCTTTTAGCCTCTACTCATGGATTTTTCTGAAAAATTGCTAGTTTATTCAGAATTCAAGGAGGAATCCGAATCCGTTGAAATTCTTTGGAGCTGACGATTGGTTTGGACCCTGTGGGGTCAAAAAATTTCAAATTTTTGTCTATTTTTCGTGATATATGCTAGTTAATAGTGAACAGTACCTTAACACCTTCACAATAGTGATAGAAAGGTCACTATTGTGAAGTTGAAGGTACTGTTCACTATTAACTAGCATATATCACGAAAAATAGACAAAAATTTGTGACCCCACAGGGTCCAAACCAATCGTCAGCTCCAAAGAATTTCAACGGATTCGGATTCCTCCTTGAATTCTGAATAAACTAGCAATTTTTCAGAAAAATCCATGAGTAGAGGCTAAAAGCGTAATGTTCCCTCAAGTTCTTTAGATATTGTTGGAAGTTTTTTTGTGGATGAAGTCCATCTACAAAAGCTGTCCTCAAATAAGCGTCGCTTGAAAATCAACCACAAGATATCATTGTTAATTAATAAAATTTTTGACGAACGTTTTTTTTTATATGTAATCGATGTAAAAATATATGCTTATTTTTATCATTTACTTGTTCATAGTAGATATACCAGGACAATGTTTTCATCAAACATGCAACTTTTTAATGTTTTCATCTTACTGTTATTTTGAGTTATTAGTTGTAATTTAGTCTGTTCTAATTCGCTAATCAATTTTTCGAAAGAAACCTATCGGTTAATAATTAACTGATTAGTGGAGTCCCTTTAACTTAACAGGGTTGGAAAAGATCGAGACAATAATCTCGATATTATTTGACTTCATCTAGAAAAATATTAAAATTTTTGCAAAGGGACGCTTTATGTTAGGGACGCATTTTGTAAAGGACGCAAATAATATGGACGCTTATAATGGGAAGCTTTTGATGGGGCGCTTTTCACCGCATACCGTAGCAATGAATCCTTGTATGTATGTATGTATTATGGTGGGTTGAAAGGTCATTGCACATATGCTTTGACCAGTCGGCCGTCAAGGCCATTTCTGGCCTATTACGGACTCCCCGGGCAGGACATTGACCAACCATAAATAGGCATGGTCAATGTCCTGGTAAACAATTTGCTGAAATAACCCCCGTGCAAAACAGACCGAATGATCGAATCCATTAGAGCACAGGAGGGGTATACCATTTTAGCGGTTTCCTCTAGGGAAACCTCCTTGGATCCGTCCCAATGGGCCAGACCAAGTTCAAAAATGTATTGACCGGGGTCAGCAGTCCCCGTCAGCTGGGTTTGACATAGTCGCCCCATTCTGGCAGACCAGTGCGAGCAATCGCTCCTGTATGTCCACGGTTCGATTTATCGCCCCGTTAGAGGAGGTCTCACTAACTGTACCCAACAGCAGCCACTGTGTGGGTTAAAGTGACCAGCAGGACAAAAGGGTTCATACTATGTCCCCATTTTACTGGTCCACATAGAGTCGCCCTGCTGCCGTCAGCCCCATCCCCCCACCACTGACCACCAGATGGCGTACACCTAGAGTTCACAAGAAAGTACCCCCTTTCATGGTCGCCACCAGTGACCGCGAGATGGCGTCGCGAGGTATTCTCAAATGCAGTGAACCCCCAAACCCCGCGCATGACGGTACATGGGGGGTTCACCATTCGAGTTCCATCCCCTCCCCCAAGTCGCCGCCCTGCAGGCCCACATGATGAGAATATCAATACTTACATGCTATCAATGCTGGTTCCTTGTAAGGCCCCAGTTGATAGAGTATAGTGGCCTGGTTACAGAACCAGTAGATGGCGTTAACAGGGCCCCACGGGTTAATCAAGGCTCGAGCTAATGCCCCCAGCACCCAAGGCTGGTACGCGAGAGCCCTTACCTTCCCCGCTAGTTGATCCCCCCTTTCCCCACCAGGTGGCTCCACAAATACAAAAAAACACTAAGCTTAAGGGATAGGTATTGCTCATTGGTGGCCCAAATGGCCACCAGAGGGCTTTCGAGAAGCACCGGACTAATGAAGACCGACATCAAGTACAAACCCGAAAAATACTTGATACACGACGTCACCCATCCGGGCCCTCTCCCCCCTCAAGCAACCCCTCAGTCCTACAAGTTACAGCAATACACACCTCTACTTAATCATTTCCTCGATAAGAGGATATGAAAAAGTGATCATGGTCACTATTTGTGACCACGATTACTCACAGTGTTTCATATTTTCTGTAGTTTGCCACAGGTTCTTCTTTACCCTGGAGTAACAAGTCAGATTCTCCAATATGGAGAACCTGGGTATGTTCTCCAGGTGAATCCCTAGTGCTCCTTGCAGTATGTCCACCTGTGAAACTCCCCATATTTTAAAACCAAAATATGGTTCGCTGGAAGAACCTGGGTGCAAACCAGCGGTAACCCCATGGACCTGGGTCTCTCCCTTCCACTTTCCATCGAAAGTGGAATTAAAATTTGGGTATATAACTGGATTTTCAAATAAATTTTGAAAAATCCAAATTCCCCAAATAAAAGGCAGATCCGAACTTCAATGAATCCTTACAAATGCAAGTTTAAGAGTATTGTAAATTCCTATATTTTATGGTAAAACGATTTCATCGATATATTTATGACCAAATTAAGAACATGTGAAATTAGGAACTTTTTTATAGGGAGTTTAAAATTTATGTGGAAGATTAAATGCTAAAAAATCGATTCTTCTTTGATTTTATATCATTTTTTTATAAGTTCATCAATTTTGATAAATTCTAGAAAATTAAATCTGTCCCAGGAGAGTTTCAAAAAAATTTATAATTGGTCTCTATTTCATCAATATCTACGTAGTCAATGGTTCCTGGCAACAGCTTAACTTTTTCGTAATCGGTCTCCTCAAAGTTGTCAAGGGTTAATGACATGGAAAGAAAGAGGTTAATCAACTCAACTATGAACTACATAATTTTATAAAAAAGTTGTTTATTGAAGCATGTTGGTCTTGAACCATTCAAAGCATTTGTACTAATGCATCGTAGATGTCTAGTGTTTATGATATTTTATTTTGAAAGTGTTTTTGAGCATAATCAATGTCAAATCTCAAACACCCAAAATTACAAGGGACGTAAGGGAAAGACAAATTCCCGATCGTCTTGAAACTTTTACCATGTTATAACACACTAATGTGAACAATAAAACCATAAAAATTAGCTGCCCTAATTTGTGTTTACTACTAATGTTTAAAAAATTCGCGAAACTAAAAAATCCATGAAATTAACATTTTCAAACCCATGCCAAATCATCAGTTTTGGTCCGATTTTCAAAATTTTTGCATTTTTGTGATGCTAAAGAGTGAAATTTTACCAAAATGTAAAAGTATTTCCCTTACGTTTCTTGTTAGTTTATTTTCTTTACCTATAAAAAATACGCACACATATTATATATCATATCTCTAGAAACTATTCCTTACGTTGTAGGGTAAAACTACATGAAAAGTAGAAATTAGGAGTTCAGGCTAAAATGAGTTTTGGTAAATACATAATATCCTAAGTATTTAGGATTCGGATTTATTCAACATAATATAAGGTAAAGGTAACATTAGGGACGTTCAATTTAGTTAGAGTAACCACCCGTCACTCGTCACAAGTTCAGGGGACCCGTCTCAGGTCTAAGGTTCCTAGTCTCAAGGAACCGATTCTCAGTCGCAGAGAATCCTCACATAAGTCAATCCCGTCTCAGGATCTAAACTGTAATGATTACTAAAGTTAGGATTCTCCGACTTTATATAGTCGGGGAATTTACATTAGAGAGGTAGGGAACAATTAGATATAAATAGGGCGTTATCCATTAAAGGATCACGCCAACCAAAATATAAGATAAGTATATTATTATGATTATGAGGATGGGATTGGGATTCCATCCTCAGACAAATTAGATTAACCAGTCTCCAAGTTCCAACTAACCTGTGTTAAGGTTCATTACCTTACACCCCCCACCGCCTTTACAACGTATCATTAGAAATAAATAATTTCTTAATTTTAAGGAGTTTCGGGTATTCTTCTTTCCACGATTAAGTCAACATATTGAAATTTTCTGGGTTTGCTGAAGTCCAAAAAATGACGTCGATGAATATGTAGTCCATAACCGACTCACCAAGCTAAAACGTCTTCCAACTTGGGATGGATTTTGATGATGTTTCGATGTTATTTGGGTACTTAAGTATATACATAGTTTTTGAATTTTAATTACTAACACAAAATTACTGTTTTAAATAAGACGCTGTGTCTTTGATAGTAAATAGTGTGTAGATCATCAGTACATTTAATTTTCTGTAGAATTTTAGGTAGACAATAATTTAAGAAATATGCATGATTTCATCACTGCATTTATTGCGAAGTTCGGGAATTTCACCCAATATAAACTGAAGTGATATGGAATAGATTTTGACGTTTGGGACTGGCACCCTGTGTCTTCCATCTACTTCCATACACGAACAGTAATCAGAAATATTTTGATATAAATAGTTTAGTTTAACTAAATTAACTTAAATGGTAATTATATAAATAATATTATCAATTCTAACATCTCTGCACATCACCTCAGATGTTTACACAGAATATCTTAATTACCTTTGCTATAGAAGTTCGGGACTTTATTACCCTGTCTCGTTAACAAAAGTTCAAAAAAAATTCAGTGCATTCATTCAATATTCTGTGAAAATTTGCTATTCTCGATAAACATTTAGAAAACATACATATTATTTACTATTTACTTAATTGTATTGCGATAAATTATTAGATATTTCATACTGAAGACATAATAACTTTCTGTAATTTGTAGAATTATACAACGAGAAATTAAGGATTTTTATTACGAGTCATTAAAATTTGATAAGTTGCTATTTAGTTCGATTTTCTAATATTTTTTTTTTTCGATCAATTTCTAAGGGTTAAAATTTCAGAATAAAATATTGTAACATTTTCTTTGATTAATTTATAATGTCGAATGCAACGCGAAGATTTTCAGAAAGAAAATTTTTGAAGGTACAAATTTTCATAATTTTCTGAGTTAATAGAATTAACGGAACGCAACGAAAAACTTTCCCCCAAAAATCCACAGGATTTTTAGAGAAAAGCTTCATTTTACAATTTCTTAAGATTTATAGTTTGTTTCAGAATTTCCATGAGTTTTAAATTGACCGAACGTAAATTAAAACTACTTTCCAAAATCCCACAGGAATTTTGAAAAATAGCAATTGTATTAGATTTTTATGAAGTTTGTAATTTTCTTGGAAGTTCTGAAAATGTCTTGAAAATTATGATCTCCGAAACTCAATTTAGACACGTTGGGCGCCATATGTAGGGTAAAACTACATGAAAAGTAGAAATTAGGAGTTCAGGCTAAAATGAGTTTTGGTAAATACATAATATCCTAAGTATTTAGGATTCGGATTTATTCAACATAATATAAGGTAAAGGTAACATTAGGGACGTTCAATTTAGTTAGAGTAACCACCCGTCACTCGTCACAAGTTCAGGGGACCCGTCTCAGGTCTAAGGTTCCTAGTCTCAAGGAACCGATTCTCAGTCGCAGAGAATCCTCACATAAGTCAATCCCGTCTCAGGATCTAAACTGTAATGATTACTAAAGTTAGGATTCTCCGACTTTATATAGTCGGGGAATTTACATTAGAGAGGTAGGGAACAATTAGATATAAATAGGGCGTTATCCATTAAAGGATCACGCCAACCAAAATATAAGATAAGTATATTATTATGATTATGAGGATGGGATTGGGATTCCATCCTCAGACAAATTAGATTAACCAGTCTCCAAGTTCCAACTAACCTGTGTTAAGGTTCATTACCTTACAACGTTATCATAAATAGAATCAATAATCATCTCAATTATTATAGTAAATTTGCTAATATAATAATTAAAAAAGTACCTTAACTTTGAATCCTAAAATCAAATTTTCTCTGCCATGCAATGCGAGAGTAGTTGTGCTAGGGCGTTTGGATGCAACATTAAAAAGACCCTTAATTTCAAACAAATCACCTGAAATTTCACAGAGCAAATTCGATGCAGAGACTCTATCCCAAATTCCAACAATATTATACCGACAGAACCCAATGCAATGAAAAATATGGTTTGAATACTGCCGCTCAATTTCATGGCTTTAACCGGTTCGAACAGGACGTTCGTCTGACTTTTGGTGTAGTTGAGACGATAGGAGTTTTCGGCATAAAAGAAGTACTCCTCCAATTTGCCGTAAATCCCAGACTCGAAAATAGAACTAAACTGTAACTTGATATTTGATCCACCAGAGGCGAAGAAGCCCCACCCCCTCATTTGCCTATGAATGACTTCCTTTCCCAAAGTGAATTGCTTCCAATGGTAATGGGACGAGAGATAGCGATATTCGAATCTGGTCCTGAACTCCAAATCCGCAAATGCAGTCCGACCACAATGCACGAGATCTTCTTCAAGCGCAGAAGCATAGGGCAGAACCGGCTCGTCTTTCCACCGGGGCGGAATAGGAATATCCAAAGAGTAGCCCAATTTGAGCAACGTCAAGTCTTCTTGAGAAGCGCTGTGACCTTTGGCCCAAATTTTGTCGTTGTGAGGGTTGTAGAGCCGATGTTTTAGATAATGCATGACACTGTGGAACCGAAGAGCAAATTGAAAGTTAAACGGTGCATATAGGATCTGGCTATCTAGCTTGTCAAATAGTCCGGAGTAGATCCTGAAATCTCCGATTTCTCGACTCCTATTTTCGTTTCTGTACAATCCCCGTGGACTTAACCGCTCCCACGACTCCTTGCAGGTTGTGTCGTATGGACTACAGTTGTAGCTAGAGTAAGTCAGGTTATCGAAGTGATCGAGAACGGAGTTTGGGAGCGGGGCCGTCAAACTGTTGATTATCAGCCCTTTGTATCCATTCGTAAAGATGACAGAGAGGAGCCACCAAAGCCCAATTACGAGACGAAATACGGATTTCCGATTTAAGGTGGCTGGAATGTCATAGGACTGCTCCAACATGCTGCAGAACATCATTGCGACCGACGAGAAGGTCGTTGAAGTCAACCGTATTTGGCGGGTGTAGATGAAGGTCAACAAGGTTAGGGTTACAATTCCGATAGCAAGCGTTGTCCACAAATAGATTTGAAATGGCTGAAGATACATGAGAAAAGTTAGTTGAGGTTCGGCGTAACACGTCAGGAAATTATAGCCTTCCGTTGCAATCACGATCATATCATCTAGGACGTCCTTGACAAATGCTATTTCTGGATCCTGAACTTGCTGTGTTTTGCTGAACGCGGTCACGTCCTCATCGGGGATAATTGTCGGAACAATAAAGCGCCCCTCAATCTGTTTACCTTTCACTACCGGCGTTTCATCGAAACTCAGGTTTCCTCGTTCAAAGAGAAGACCAACTACAAAATAGTGTTGGTTTTGTTTGGTAATTATGCCGTTGGACGACAATCGGAACGGGTTTAAGTTCCGGTTCCTCTCCAGGTTTTCATTTTTCGATGGAAAGAACTCGTGTCCGTCGGTCATCGTAGTGAAAAGTTTCCATTTCTTAGGAGGGTACAGTTCTGAGTATTTGCGGAAAGCGGTTACATCTTCCTGGACCTGATTTTTCATGGAAATTACGCTTGGACTTTCACAATACTGACACAAGTAGCCACCCTCATCATTATTCTTCGTACGGATTGCGATATTGACATTTCGTAGCCGAAAGGTCTGTTGAATTTGCAATAGTTCCAAATTATTACTACTGTTCCAGTTGTCGGTTGTGAGGTACAGGATGTACACCTCTCGAGGTACAAGGTCTTCGAAGGTGGCTCCCAGTTTGAAGAAAAACCGTGTTTGCTTCAAGACGAGTTGAAATGAGGATTTTGTACGTTCAAAAGTATTGGGACCGTTAATCAAGTCCGGTTCGAGATGGGCTAAATGATAGACGCAGTTGATACCCTTTGTTTGAACCGGGTTTAAGTGGACATTGTGTCTATAAAGGTCATTTCGCCAATGACTGGAGGAGTGTGTACGATTCAGTTTCATAATGGTCGTAGGGGTTTTGCGGATCGGAAGTACGTCAGGTGCATCGATAATTAAGTTCACATGGCAATCTTTTATGCCGTCTACAATTTTGGACACCTCTTCGGAGGGATATGTACTAGTTACGGGGAAACGGTGGAAGGAATTTAAAAACAATAAAATGCCGAAATGTCGTATACGAATCATGTCGATATTAAGGTTCTCGAGTATATTGATCGCTATTAAAAACTATCATGAGAGGAATTTTAAATTCGATTTTGTTTTGACCTAATGAAGTTGAAGTTCCTGCTATGTATTATTCCTTAGAATTCGGCCCAAAATTACCACGTCTTTATCTTTACCGGATGGGGTAAGTATTGACGAAAATACAAATTATTCTTACGTAAACTCGCAGAGGTCTGAAAGTATAATTATATCGACAAATTTTTATTAAACGTGAAGAGAATTAGGCAACGTTTAAGGGAGTCAAAAATTTGCAATTTCTGGACAGGATCCACTAAGAAACGAGTTTAAATGCAAAAATGGTAGTTTGGTCAACTGATCGTTAGAATATTTTTGCCATGGAGTGTTTGACTTGCCCAACAACTTTTGGAAATTAAAAGAAGTTTCTAGCGATTCTAACTCAAGGAATAGGTTTCGTGTAAATAGTCGTGTCGCTGCTGTTTTATAAGTTCATTCTTGTTTGCATAATATTTGACACGAAATTCAAGCTTAAAAACAATTAATTATTTATTTGACGTTGTAGATCCATCGAGTTATTAGCTCGCCGATTTAAGGCAGTGTTAGAACTAGGGATGTCAACCAGTTTGATTTCTACTCCATGTGGTCTACCTTTTCGACGAAAAAAACACAAAATTTATAACGCTAGTAAAACGAAAGCAAGCTGACTTCAAATAACCAAAAATTTTGTTCGCAAGAACTCTCGATGATATGAGTTACTGGAGTAGGAAATTTTTAGATTTTAAAAATATTAAAATTCAAGCGCAACATTAAACAAAATATCTGCTGTTATGTCTAACAAATACAAGGAATAGCAAAATGACTGAAATTTTAAATACAAGAAATATTTTTTTTTTGTAGGCTTTCCATCGATTGATAATTATGATCCTCCAGTAACTTTTATATAAATTCTGACAGCAGAATCCACTATCAGCAGAAAATACCAATTCAGAATCGAGACAGGTTTTAAGATACAAGTTTAAATTCTCAAGAATTGTTTGCTTTTTTATGCCGTATCCGATTATCGGACATATACTTGCCAATCATCTTTTAAAAATGTGTTGATGTGTTGCAAGCAGATGTTGTACAAAAATTTTGATCGTGTTGGCTTTTCTATTAATGATATTGGATGATCCTTCATAGATGTCTTAAACACAATAGCTAAGAAAACTACCAGAATGTCAGAGTTTTGTATGTTGGAATAGCTTGAATAAATTGAACCTTCGTGTTATAGAACTCTGAGTTCCTGAGCAAAAAATATTTACACGAAATGTAAAGTCAAAATGATTTAGTATATGCTTCATTGACATGTGGGTTTAGAATGTAGATGTCCAGGTATTTAATTTTAATGAGTATGCAAAAGGTGCTTCGAAGACATTTTAATAATTAAAAGTATAAATATTAGTGGACTTTAATGATGATTAACATCTTTAGGCTTTATCCGATTCACACACTCAAATGGACAGATTCGTTTATATAGCGTGAATGGGCTTTTTGTTTTATAAAATTCAATTTTTAGCTGCCTATTTTATGCTGCTTTCGGCATTTTTAAGTGCCTTTTTACTTCTTTTTCGACCTTTGTTATTATTGCAGACCAAACAATATTAGTAGTACATAGTAAAAACAGAAGAGTCATTACATGATAAAATAAGCCGAGCTAATTTTTTTTCCGTCCCTAAAATCTAAAACACCCTTAATTTTAAACAAATCCCCTGAAATTTCAAAAACCAACGTCGATGCGAATACTCCACAACAAATTCCAACAACGTAAGACCCACAAAACACAATGCAATGAAGAATATGGTTTGAATACTGCCATTCAACCGCATTGCTTTTACCGGTTCAAACATGACATTCGGCTGACTCTTGGTATAGTCGAACCGATAGGAGTTTTCGAAATTAAAAAAGTACTCCTCCAATTTGCCGTAAATCCCGGACTCGAAAATTAGCCTAAACCGGGATTTGATTTTTGATCCTCCGGATCCAAAGAAACCCCAACCCCTCATTTGCCTGTAAATGACTTCTTTTCCGAAAGTGAATTGTTTCCAATGATAATGGCTTGAGAGGTACAGATATTCAAACCGGGTCCTGCGTTCCGTATCCGCGTACACCGTCCTTCCGCAATTTACGATCTCGCTTTCGACCGCAGAAGCAAGTGGCAGAACGGGCTCTTGTTTCCACCTCCGCGGAATCGGGACATCCATGGAGTACCCCAACCGAAGCAATGTCAACTCGTCTCGAGTTACTCGGTTATTTACTAGAAGGCTTCTGTCAAAACTCTCGCCGTAGATCCAGTACTTCAAGAAATTCATAATATAAGCAAAGCTAAAGACGAATCGAACGCTTAAGCGTTCTTCATACAAGGTCGTCCTGCTATTCATATTCAGCATTTCATTCATTGCGGAGTAAATTCTAAAATCTTCTGGATCTGGTACTCGACTCTGATTTCTATGAAAAGTTCCATCGCTTTTTTCCATCCTCTCCCACAAACTCTTGCATTCGGTATCCAAAGGAGCGCAGTTGTAGTCAGATGAAGTCAGGTTATCAAAGTATTCTGGGACTGCGTTGGGTAGCGGAGCCGTTAAGCTGTTGATCATCAGTCCTTTGTAACCGTTTGTAAAGATTACGGAAAAGAGCCACCAGAGACCCACCACGATTCGGAATGCTGATTTCCGGCTCAAGGTTGCTGGGATGTCATAGGAATGCTCAAGCATGCTGCAAAACATCATTACAAATGGGGAAAAATTAGCTGAATTAATTTCGAGTGATCGGGTGTAGAAGAATGTTAGAAACGCTAAAGTTGGAATGGCGGCTGCCAGTGTGATCCACAAATCTTTTTGAAACGGTTGTAGATAGATGGCGAAGGTGAGAGCGGGTTCCGCGTAACAGGTCAGGAAATTGAACCCTTCGGCAGCTGTAACGATTACGTCATCCAGGGCGTCCCTGACTTTAACCTCATCGGGGCGGTGTACTTGTATTTTATTACTTGATGCCCCTATCTCCATGTCGGTAATTATGGTTGGAGCGATGAACGGCCCTTCCCAGTATGTATCAATAATAACTTCCGGCCTTTCATCAAAGCTCATGTTTCCTCCTGCAAAGAGGAGTCCAATAATGAAATAGTAAAAGTTCGGCTTTGAAACGGTGTCCTTGTGCAAGCGAAAGCGGTTTAAATCACGATGTTCCTGTAGGATTGTGTTGTTCGGTGGAAAGTCCGGACTCTGACCTTGCGAAAGGCTAAATAGTTTCCATTTGTTAGAACCATACCGTTCCGATAATTTCCGAAAGGCCGTTACGTTCTCTTGAACGTGATTTTTCATGGGAATTGCATTTGGCATGTCGCAGTACTGACAGCAGTAGAATCCAGCGTCGTTCTCTTTTTGTCGGACCGCGATGTTAATATTTCGAATCCTAAATTGTTTCTGGGTGTCTAGTAGTTCGAACCAGTCATCGTCAGTCAAGTTGCGGTTGGTGAGATAGAGGACGTACATTTCCCGTGGCGCCAGGGCGTCATAATCATCATCATCCATGAGCGGTCCAAGTTTGAAGAAAAAGCGAATTTGTTTCAATATGTGCCAGAGTGAGAATTGCTCGTGTTCGGGAAGTTGCTCAACCGTGATAACATCAGACTCGAGATTGATGAAATGATAAACGCAGTTAATACCCTTTGTCTGGAGAGGATTTAAGTGGACCGTGTGACGATGAAGATGGTACAAGAACCGCCAACCAGTCTTAATTGAATCCCACCATGAAGTACCGGTAGGCTTGAGTTGAAAGATTGTGACAGGCGTTTCTGTAATTGGGAATACGTCGGCTAACCCGATAATAATGTTGACATGACAGTTAGTTATCTTGTCCACGAGTTTGGACACTTCTTGGGAAGGGTATGTACCAGCTAGATGAAAAATTATGGCCAAATTGAACAGGGTAAAAAATCTGAAACTGGTTTCGCGACACATTTTGGTAGTTTAGGCACTAAAAATTCTAGAGAATAATCTTGTTGTTTTGTGTAAATAGTGGACAATATACTGTCAACCTGAACAAGTTAATTATGTAACTACTGATCTTGGGATTAAATGTACCAGTTTCCGAAACTACTATTCGGATTGGAAAGCCGAAGGTGATTAGTCATTACAATTGTCGCAAATATTTCAAAATTTCTTCAAAATAATAATTGGCGATACTTAATTTTGGATAGTTATACTGTAGGGTTTCAGGCTACGATATTTAGATAAGTTTCGAAAGAATCAGAACGGGAAAAACACTAAATTTTCAAACCCCAAACGGTTTGGATATTGCGCAATATATTTATATTTCGAGTCCGATTGTTGGCTAAAGGGCTGGACGTTAGACAGGCTAAAAGAATTTTGCCAATTTATTGATGTTTTAGACATACATTGGCGGTATAGAAGAATGCTTATCGTATGCTCGTTCTTATATTTATTTTTCTCATTCATACTTCGTGACTTTTCTTACAATCCAAGGCTCTTGAATAAATATTTTAGACGACAATCTAGCTCTATTGATCCCCTATCGTGAGTGAGTTGTAAGGGTTGACACGAAATGTATGACATGAATAAATTTTTATCTCGCCAATTGAACATCAACTTTGATCTGATGCTTTCAATTTTGTCTCGTTCTGGGCGTCCAGTCGTTTCATATTATCATATTTATATACTTATAAAAGATCATAACAGAATTAAAACCTTTTCAAATGCAGATAAAAACCCGGTAGAGCCATTACACATGGTGCTCAATAATAGTTACCATCGTTTTCCGAGGCACGTTCAACTTTGTTACAAGAATCTCATAATTAAACAAATTAGAATATTTGAAAAAAATTCAAAATATTAAATCTTTTGAGAAATATAACACAAACGCTAAGCGGGCGGAAATTTCCCTGTTCTTAGTGCAAACTTCCCTTCATTTTCATTATTATTTTCAAATTACCGATTGTTTTTTTAAGAAACGTTACAACAATATTATATGATAGTTGCTTTGATTCACCGTTTCTAGATTTCAAATAAGCCAAAGTTGATCATACCGTTTGCACTTTTTTGTAAGCGAGCTACTTTTATTTGCTTAAACTTTATTTTTTTATATAGGCAGTAGATTCAGGTCTCTAGTATATCTATTTTGAAGTAAGCACGCTAATCTTCAAGGTGGTGTTCTCATGTTTGAGATTAGCCACGACAGGGAGATAAATTGGTAAAATGCTAAGAGCTATTATGACTGAATATGTGAAAAAAATCCATTCAATGCAAATAATTCACGAATGCATAAATATTGGATTGACTTTAGTTGTGATGTCAATCTTGCAATGATAAATATTCGTTTCTCCGTAGTCAGAACTTACATATGAGGAGAGAAGGCGTGAACAGACGTCCGTAGATAATTGCAAACGCTTACGAGATATATAAGTATCTGTGTTTGATCTCATTCGCAAAGCTGAAATAAATAAACCCACGAACGAATGAATTGATGAATCGCTGATGTGCAGTTCTTCTAAGGTTTTATTGATGTTATTCAAACTGTGTTTATAGACGTTTAAGACATAAAATATCGAAAATAAAATTGCCCCAACCATAGAGCATAATCACTTACGTCACCTGAAAGTATTAAACTATTTACCTTTGACCATACCTCTTTTGCTTTACATGACCCTTCAATAAACCTGATCTCTGAAAAAAGATTCATTCGATAGAGATTAGTTAGTCAGGCTGTATTCGAGCATAACAAGCTAACCAGCTTAGAATAAGTATTTTGGTTGAGAGTTATTAAAAGTATGGATGAAACTGTATGTCAGATTTATGAGGCATACTTTCTAGAACTTATTGGCATTTATCAGGAAAATTATCAGGGATAAATTCTAATAGAATAAATTCATAGGTTAAATTCGAATATGTATTGACCTATGATACCTCTTCCTATGGTTGAAATTCCTAGCTGATATTTCAGCATGATCCTACCAGTATCTTTTAAGGATACTTATATAAAATTGGAAGATTTCATCCACAGGGAAGGATACCATAGCTCATTTTATAATGTTAGTTTTTGTATAGTTAAGCATAGGCTAATTATGAAATGGTAAATCTTAGGGATAAGTAACCAGAATGAAAATAGGCCTATAATACTAATCATTCTTTGGAATAATATTAGATTCATTGTTAGATCATGTAAGCATAGATCACAGAAGAATTTGTAACCTTTAAATGACATAACCACTAAAGGATGTAATATAGATTACTATTGCAGGGTATGGTAAATATATTATAACACATAAAAAGTCATGCAAGTCATAGTTGTGTTAATTGTTGAAGGGCATTATCAGTTATGAAATGTCTGTAGTTTGTTTGATCGATTTAAAGTGATTCAAAAGGAATGATTGTGAATTCCTATAATATTTAAACTCCTATAACATTTATTAGCTATATGAATGTATAGGAAAGTTTGAAATGTCTAGAAATGGTTCGATGTCTGAGGGGCATGAACTTAAGGTTATTGACTAAATTTAGATTGTCCGTTAAGGTGACTTTGAAAGTCACAGCAATCCTGATTTTAAAGCACAGAAATAGTTAGTACAATTTTAGACTGCTTCGTGACAGGAAGAACTATTTTTGTAGCTCGTATGGGCAGACACAGGCCGGGTTAGGGAGTAATTCTGTAGCCCAAATGTGCTCAAATTGTAGAGTAACCTTAGGAAGTACCAACTTAGGCTTCGTAGAAGATAGGGTCAAGGGTACACAGTTGCTGAAGCATAGATAGAATAAAGTTAGTATTTCGATGGAAATGTACTTGGTACAAGGGACGTTTTCTTGGCTAGCTATGTGAGCTAGTTAGTGAATTTGAGGCAATAGGGAATTTTGAGGCAGTTTCTTTGGGTTTGCATCCACATAAAAAGATACAGTCCACTAAGCTCTAATACAGTAGGATAGCACCCTACACAGGCTATATTCGGAACTTATTTTTCAAAGCGAATCTGAATTCTGAATTAGATTTACGATTTACCAGAATTGAAATTTATACAATAAATAAATTAAATTCGATATTATTTTGAATGAACCTGATACCCAAAGTCGTTAGCAATTAGCCATTTAAACATAGCAAGTATCTTGGACTTGAAAATCGCATTTTTCATGTGGTACAGTACCTGAAAACAAAATGTTAGCAACCCTTGATGCCTAAAAATTTCTCGAATTTTAAAAACCAGTTTAACAAGCACTTGCGACTCAACGACAAATTCCAACAAAATCATACCAACGGACAACAATGAAATGAAAAATATGGTCTGAATACTGCCTCTCAATTGTATGGCTTTAACTGGTTCAAACAAGATCGTTTGATTTTTGGTATAATTGAAACGATATGAGTTTTCAGCATGAAGGAAATACTCCTCTACTTTGTGGTAAATCCCAGACTCAAAAACTGAATTGAAAATGGAGTTGATGTTGGAACCTCCGGATCCGAAAAAGCCCCACCCCCTCATGCGTCCGAAAACGACTTGCTTCCCTAAAGTGAATTGCTTTCCATGATAGTGTTTTGAGAGGTATTGATATTCGAAACGAGTCCTGCCTTCCAAATCTGTATACGCTGTCCTACCATAATCCACGATTTCTTTTTCGATTGCAGAAGCAATGGGCAAAATTGGCTCGTCTTTCCACCACCGCGGCGGAAGTGGAATATCCAAAGAGTAGCCCAATCGGAGCAACGTCAATTCATCTTTAGGTATATCATGATTTGGAATCTGATCTTTCTCGTCGTTGTAGATCCGATACTTAATACGGTGAACGACATAATGGAAACGAAAAATGTATTGGAAGTTATACCTGTTATAGTTGGTCTGGCTATCCAAATCGTCAATTAATCCTGAATAAATCCTGAAATCTCCAGCTTCTCGGCTCTTGTTTCTGAGTAGTTTATTGTATACATTTTCCCATTCCCACGATTTCTGGCATTCTCTATTGTATGGATTGCAGTTGTAGTTAGATGAGGTCAGGTTATCGAAGTATTCGAGGACGGAGTTTGGGAGCGGAGCCGTCAAGCTGTTGATCATCAATCCCTTGTATCCGTTTGTAAAGATGACGGAGAGGAGCCACCAGAGTCCGATTACGATTCGGAATACGAACTTCCGGTTTAAGGTTGCTGGGATCTCATAGGAATGCTCCAGCATGCTCGAGAACATCATCACGAAGGGCGAAAAGGTGCTTGATTTGATTTCCAATCCTCGGATGTAGCAGAATGTCAGAAAGGCTAATGTCGGAATGACTAGAGCCAGGGTTACCCACAAGTTGATTTGGAACGGTTGAACGTAGATGGCAAACGATAGGGCTGGTTCCGCGTAACACGTCAGGAAATTATACCCTTCTGTCGTAGTTCCGATTATGGAATCGAGACCATCTTTGACGAAAACATCGTCAGGGATCCCAACTTGAAGTTTATTGCTGGACTCGTCCACCATCCTATCGGTGATGATTGTTGGAATGAAGAACCCCCGACCCCAGAAAGTCCGTTGAATGCCGGTTACTGGTGTTTCATCGAAACTCATGTTTCCTCGATGAAAAAGGAGTCCAACTACAAAATAGTAGAAGTTTCGTCTTGAAACTATGTCCTTGTGCAATCGGAATGGCTTTACGTTCAGATGCTTTTCCAGAATTGCATTATTCGATGGGAACCACTCGTCTTTGTCATTCAAGTTAGAAAAGAGTTTCCATTTCTTAGGAGGATAGAGTTCTGAATATTTTCGAAAGCTTGTCATATCTTCTTGAATCTGCTTCTTCATTGGAATAATAGTCGGTGTTGGGCAATACTGGCAAAAGTAGCTACCCTCATCACTCGTCATAGGCCGGACTGCTATATTGACATTTCGTACCCGGAATTCGGTTTGAATCTGCAATAGTTCCAAATCATTTGTAGAGCTATGATGCCAGGTTCCGGTTGTGAGGTAGAGGTAGTAAACTTCTCGTGGAACAACGTCTTCGGATGTAGCTCCCAGCTTGAAGAAAAATCTTGTTTGTTTCAAGACCTGCCAGAGCGATAATTGGACATCTTCTGGATCATTCTGAACAGTTACGGGGTCAGGATCAAGATTTATGAAATGATAAACGCAATTCATACCCTTCGTTTTAACGGAATTTAGATGGACATTGTGTCGGAAGGGGTTGTCTCGCCAACTCGCGGGTGCTAAGTATGGATTTTCATTGCGTAGAAGGAGTCTGTCAGTGGATGTACGATTCAGTTTCATGATGGTGGTGGGGGTTTTAAAGATCGGGTATACGTCGGATGCATCGATGATAATGTTTACATGACAATCAGTTATGCCATCTGCTAGTTTGGACACTTCTTCCGAGGAGTTAGCATCAATTATACGAAAGAGATAGAAGGAACTAAACAAGATACAAATGCGGAAATATTTTTCGTGGGACATTTTCGGGTTTTAGGACAAAGTATAATATAGATTCAGAACATATACTAACAATGTTTTAAAAAGATGATAATTACAATTTATAGAACTTCTACAATTTTTTAATTCTCAGTCTTCAAAGATTGTCTTTATTTTAACCCTCTACTTGTTGACTGGCCGTACGACTTCCAGAACTTGAATGAAGTTTGAGTTGATGACTCATTATTCAGTGTTGTGTTGTGTAACAACACTTTACACAGTCGCGACGGAGAGGAACGGGAAACATTTTGAACGGGCTATTCGTAGACAATAATAACAATGGTTGTATAATATTATATTCATACATTGATTTCTTAGATTCCCAACAATCTACAGAACTCATAACATAAATATCGCAAATGCAAACTCATATATGGACGACCCCTTTTTTATGGTCTCAAAAACATCTCGAAAAAAACTGTCCGTCCGTTCGTCCGTCCGTCAAGTCAATAACTAGAGAACGGATTCGCCTACGGTCACCAAATTTTGTACACGTGTTCCTTGCGTCATAACGGAGGCTAAGTTAGTACTTTGGTCAAATCTGTTGAACCCTCTGACCCTAATAAATTCCAAAATTCAAAATCACCACTAAAAGTGAACTCAAGCTGGGCATGCTTTTGAAGTTGCCGCCTCAAAAATATATTACTGGCACTTGCACATAATGTTTTTAATCAAATTGAGAATGTCAGTGCCAATCTGCCAATTCATTATTTAATAATATCCAAAAACAACACGGGACCATCCCACTGACACTAGGGTATGTCAAAAAAAGGTTTTAGAGAAACTTGAAGTTTAGATCTTTATGACCAATGATACATGATACTTCACAACACTTGGTTACACCCCATTACAACGGTTTGTTAAGTGTTGAAAACACTTTATGCGAACGACCAGTCCGTCTGTCCGTCTGTCGGTGCGATAACTGACGAACGACTTGACCTACGGTCACCAAATTTTGTACACTTGTTCCTTGGGTCTTAACACATGCTAAGTTCAAACTTGGGTCAAATCGGTCACACCCCCTGTCCCCCATAAATTAAACCCCCCAAAAAAACATTAAATCTGTATACAGCTCTTACTCATTTTAAAACTGCCGCTTATGTAGTTCACATTACACTCTATGTCTATCATCTATACATGATTTTTTGGAGGAAATTGAGATATGAGTTTTTAACGATTCCCATGAGCAATTGAACATCTTTGACGTATACGGGACCACTCCCACTGACATCAGGGTGCAAAACCTGATGTTTTCAACACTTGGTTACGCCCGTTACATCGGTTTATTATGTAAAAGAAGAACACGTTCCAACTTTTTGTTCCTCCCATTGACTTTGCATACTTCTAAAAACTACGAAATTGCCATGAAGTCAGTAGTTGATGCTGCCTTCATATAAAAACTTTATCCGACGGACACAAATATATTTGACACGAATGGCAAAATCCAAAACACAAATACGTCATAAAGTGTCGTTTAGAATTTTTACCGTCTCAAATCAACAATTTTGATGTTTCAGTACTGGAATTCCGAGGCAGTAATAGGGGTCACATTTCTAGCAGTGACTGCTTTTTCAAAATTATGCCGTTGTCCAATCTCAATGTAAATTTTAAGTTTCGGTAATTTATTACGAAAGTATTTCAGTAAGTGGTCCTGTTTGCGTAAGAGATGTTCTATTACCCATGGGAATCGTTTAAACCCCATATCTCAATTTTCCCAAAAAGTGGGGGTTTCTCACTCTGAAATGTAGTTTCAGGATATTATCATGTATAGATGATAGACATACCTAAGGAGCAGTTTTAAAATGAGTAAGATCTTTGAACTGATCATTTTTTTGGGGTTAATCTATGGGGGACAGGGAGTGCGACCGGTGTGACCCAAGTTCGAACTTACAAGGGAACATTCCCAACTGTACAACCCCGATATTTTTCAAACTAGTCTCATTCGAAAGAGAAACAAAAATAATGAAACTTTAACATTGGAACTATCGGCGACTAAAATCGTTTTTACCTAGTAAAGTCGGTGGGAAGGTCAAGGACCGCGAGTTTCACGTGAAAAACTAACATGAGCGAAAAGGGGGGAAAGAGGAGAAAGTCGACTTTTCCCCTTTTCACCACTTTTCCGGGGAAAGTCGAGACCGAGATATGGAGTTAACACTGGAGGACCCCCTAAATTAACATTGCGCCGGTATTAGACTTTCCGCAAATTTCAAATGTAGATTTACTATAGGAATCCCAGAAATACCGCTTGCTGCTTGACCTTCCCACCAACTTTACAATGTCAAAACGATTTTAGTCACCGATAGTTCCAATGTTAAAGTTTCATAGTGTGTTGACTTTAGTAGTGATGTCAATCCCTCAACGAGAAATATTCATTTCTCTGGAGTCAAAATTTATATATGGGGACAGAAGGCGAGACAAGACGTACGTAGATAATTGCAAATGCTTCTGCAAGCAATGATACGTTTGAGTTCGACGTATATAAGTATCTGGGTTTGTTCTCATTCGCAAAGCTGAAATCAATAAATCCACCAACGAATGTACTGATGAATCGCAGATTTGCCGTTCTTATAAGGTTTTATAGATATTATTCAAACTATTTCTTGAAATTTTTAAGACATACAATATCTAAAATAAATTTGCCCCAGTCATAGAGCAAAATTACAAACGTCACCTGAAGGTATTAAAAGGTTGACCTTTGACAATACATCTTTCCACTGACATGACTCCTGAATAAACCTGACCTCTGAAATTGATTCATTCGATACAGATAGAGTTAGTCAGCCTATATTCACAAGTCGCAACTTATTTTTCATAGCGAATATGAGTTCTCAATTAGATTTGACAGAATTGTAATTTTTATAATAAATATATTAGATGCGACATTATTTTGAATGAACCTAAAACTCAAAGCCGTTGAAGCTTTAAATTGTTTTAATATCATTTAAACATTAGCAAGTAGCTAGGACTTGCTGAAAATCGCATTTTTCATGCGGTACAGTACTTGAAAAGAAAATGTTAGCAACACCTGATCCTTAAAAATCTCTCGAATTTTAAAAAGCACTTTAACAAGCACTTGTGACTCAACGGCAAATTCCAACAACATCATACCAACGGACACCAATGAAATGAAAAATATGGCCTGAATGCTGTCTCTCAATTGTATGGCTTTAACTGGTTCGAAGAAGATCGTTTGATTTTTGGTATAATTGAAGCGATATGAATTTTCAGCATGAAGGAAGTACTCCTCTTCTTTCTGGTAAATTCCAGACTCAAGAACTGAATTAAACAGAGAGTTGATGTTGGATCCGAAAAAACCCCACCCCCTCATTCGTCGGTAAAGAACTTGCTTCCCCAAAGTGAATTGCTTCCCATGATAGTGTTTTGAGAGATATTGATATTCGAAACGAGTCCTGCTTTCCAAATCCGCATACGCTGTCCGACCACAATGCACGAGGTCTTCTTCAATTGCAGAAGCAATGGGCAAAATTGGCTCTTCTTTCCACCACCGCGGCGGAAGTGGAATATCCAAAGAGTAGCCCAATCGGAGTAAGGTCAGGTCTTCTGGAGGTATTTTGCGATTTGGTACATGGTATTTCTCCTGTGTGTAGATCCAACGCTTTAGATGATGCATTAAAAAGTGAAATCGAAAAGCCATATGAAAGTGATACGGTCCATAGGGGATTTGGCTATCCACGTCTTCGATTAATCCGGAATAAATCCTGAAATCTCCAGCCTCCCGACTCTTGTTTCTTTTCAATCCACCATACCCATCTACCCACTCCCACATATTCGTGCACACGATATCGTATGGATTGCAGTTGTAGTTAGATGAGGTCAGGTTATCGAAATTTTCGAGGACGGAGTTTGGGAGCGGGGCAGTCAAACTGTTGATCATCAATCCCTTGTATCCGTTTGTAAAGATGACGGAGAGGAGCCACCAGAGTCCGATCACGATTCGGAACACGAACTTACAGTCCAATGTGGCTGGGATGTTATAACCTGCTTCCAGTATGCTGCAAAACATCATCATGAATGGAGAGTAGTTTTGTTATAACTAAGGCTTGTGTCTCTTGTAAACGAATGTCAGGATCGCTAAGGTCGGGATGACGGCAGCGAGCGTTATCCACAAGTTGGGCTGAAATATGGTTAGGGTAAGAGTTGCGGTGGTGGGGTTGAATTTTGTACAAGTCCCCGCACATTTGGAAAGTAACCCAAATGAAGTATAAAATATAACCGAATTAGTTTAGTTGTTTGCACAAGTGCGGTGAGTTCAACTGCATCGTCATCCAAACTCTCACCTGAAATGCTTGTAGATAGATCGCAAAACTAACAATAGAGGTATTAGAGAGTGAACTCTCAGAATCGCCTGATTTTTTTTACCATGTAAACTACCAGTCAGACTAACTATGGAAATCGAAAAATTAGCTGCCCAATTTAATATTCAATATGTTTAAAAAATGTTTGAAGTTAAGAGGAGCGCCCATATAAGATACATGGGGGAGAGCCGGGAACGCGGAAGAGACTTTCTCCGACGTTCCTCTAGCATACACATTTTCCCTTTCTTCCACGCACCGCTATCCAAGGATAAGCAAGGATTTCTAAAGTCTCTCCCCTGATATAAATCCAACAGTTCTCATACAATTGCAATTTAAAATTCTATAATTTTTTAATAATAAATCGAATAATGAAAAACTTTAATTATTTTGGCAATAATTTTTACATGAAGGGTTTTTAAAAAACAACATACGCCGAAGCAAAAATATTTTAGCATATAATATATTCTAGTGAAAAATCTAATTTTAATTCAGACCTAATATATGATCCTCCAACATCATGCATAGGATTTTGGATCAGTGATTGATGAAACTGTCAATTATTGCTGCTATTAGTTAAATTGGTATAACGGGATTTTTATAAATAAAAAATCGACCTACAAAAGTATTCTAAAAATCCTTGTTTACAACTACAACCCTAATAGTTAGAGCTTTGAAGATCATTATCTTGTAAAATATAGAATTGTGTAGATCAAATTATAAATATTGAAGGTTTTGAAATTAATTACTTTTTAATCCAATTAAGTTTTCAATTAGATCAAGTTCCTGGCTATTTATGGATTAAATTTAATGTGCCCCCTCTAAATCTGAACTTGCCCCCTATTTGGGATGAACTTGCCCCCACATAACTTTCCTCCTATCAGGCTGAACATGCCCCCACCTCAGGATGAATATGCCCCCTCGGTTACCACACCAAGGTTACCACGTTCTCTAGAAGGTGCTTCAGCATTGGAATTACACCAGGAGGGGTTTCGCAGTACTGACACAAATAGTAACTTAAGTCATTAATCTTAGACGGGATTGCGATATTGAGGTTTCGTATCGTCAACTGCTGCTGAAAATTTAATAGCTGGACCTCATCGTTTGCGCAGATGATGACAAATGGAAGGTTTTTTCAAAAAAATTCATTGACGGGCAAAATCTGGATTTTGCCCGTCAATGGATTTAATGACGTCTTCAATGAACTCGGTTTAGCCTTGTTCATTAGTTCATCTCATCTCGAATCTCGATCTCATGCATAAAAATGGTATTTCGGATTGAGAGATTTTCAGACCGAAGTGAAGTTTGCTGATTGTGAATTTGAAATTTATATTGGATTGTAATAATTGTGATTGTAAAATCACTATAATTCGGCATGCTGTGGAAACAGCGCTTCCGTGTTTTATCGCGTCGTTCCACAGTGTGTCGCCCCTTGTCGCCCATCTCGCGCCGCCGGAAATTCTAGCCGCCGATGTTTCTCTCACGGAAGCGGTGGAAAGTTGGAGTCAGCATACTAGATGTGACCTCCCTGACCTTGCCTTAAGGGGTGTTCAAAAATGTTGGGAGGGACCCCTTGTTCAACAAACAGTTGAAACATTACACCTGGCCGCTGCTGGGAGTCAGGAAGACCAAGCGCGGTTGCTAGCTATTGCCAAACCCCACTCTGGTGATTGGCTCAACGCTCTTCCCTCTCCCCAGCTTGGGACCCACCTCTCCAATGAATCCTTCAGGATTGCCTGCGCTCTCCGGCTTGGCGCGGATATCTGTGAACCCCACAAGTGCCCATGTGGGGCACAGGTTACTTCAAGAGGCTATCATAGTCTTTCCTGCAAGAAAAGTGCAGGCCGCTGGTCCCGACATGAAGGAGCCAACGATGTCATCGCAAGGGCCCTCAGATCGGCGGAGGTGCCGTGTATTCGTGAGCCGGCCGGCTGTTCAAGGTCAGACGGGAAACGCCCTGACGGTCAGACTCTGATCCCATGGGTAAGAGGGAAGTCCCTTGTATGGGATTTCACTTGTGTGGACACCTTCGCCACCTCCGGGACTCCGAGGGATTTCTTCGATAGGTCAGAGGATAACAGAGGTGACCGGTGAACCTCGGTCATCCTCATTTTTAATTCAGCGTATTGGAATCGCTGTTCAAAGGGGTAATGTGGCCTCCATTTTAGGTACCCTTCCAGCTGGTAAGGAGCTGGAAGAGATTTTTCTCCTTTAATTTTGTGAGAATTTTGTGTGATAGTGTTTTTGTGATATATATAATCTCAAGTGATTAAGTGGGTTTTTTTTCTAAATTGTAGTTCTGCGTTTCTGTTTAGGGAATATTTTTGTGAGACGATCAAAGGTCAGTTCTTTTTAAACAATTTATGTAATTTAATATCAAATACCATACTCCTTGACAAACTCTGCGTTACATTGTTATACTTTTTGAATAAATACCAACTATAATTCTAAAATACCTGAACTAATTCCAATTTGAAACTTAAACTTTTGTATATAAAAAATATCAATACCTTTAAAATATGATTATTGTTTCAAAACGTTTGGATTTATATATCATACCTGTTTCCAAATATTTTAATCCACCTTCCTATTTTAACCAATACAATTATGTTGAAACTTAGTTTTGTGTTCGGAATTTGATAAACACTAGCGAATATTATGCTTCCATTTCGAAAAAAGTTTATTGGTTCTAATCCGTCCTGCTTCTAGGCTGTTTAATTTGTCTTGATTTACATTGACAAAAACGACGGACACACGGTTGACATCATTAGCTGTAATCCTATTTTTAATAGGCGAGCTAATAATTGTGATGATTATTGATTGTATCTATGGTAAGGAATAGTTTCTAGAGATATGATGTATAATATATGTGCGTATTTTTTTATAGGTAAAGAAAATAAACTAAGGTTGGGTATTTGAGATTTGGCATTGATTATGCTCAAAAACACTTTCAAAATAAACCGATGTAACGGGCGTAACCAAGTGTTGAAAACATCAGATTTCGCACCCTGGTGTCAGTGGGAGTGGTCCTGTATACGTCAAAGACGTTCTATTACTCATGGGAATCGTTTAAACCCCAAATCTCAATTTCCCCCAAAAGCCCTGGTTTCGCACCCTGATGTCAGTAGGAGTGGTCCCGTATCCGTCAAAGATGTTATATTACTCATGGGAATCGTTCAAACCCCAAATCTCAATTTCCCCAAAAAGCCCGGGTTTCGCACCCTGAAAGGTATTTTGAAGTTGTAACCATGTGTGGATGAGAGACATAGAGTTTATGTAGACTATGTAAGCGGTAGTCTCAAAATATGTCAGTGATTTCTATGATTTTAATGCTTTTTGTGGGGGGTTTATTTTATGGGGGTCAGGGGGTGTGACCGATTGTACCCAAGTTCGAACTAAGCTTTGGTTATGACCCAAGGAACAAGTGTACAAAATTTGGTGACTCTAGGTCAACGCAGTCAAGAATTAAGCTTTGTAATGTGTTTTGGGGGGGTTAATTTTATGGGGATTAGGGGGCATGACCGAACTGGTCCAAGTTCAAACGTAGCCGTTGCATTACCTTGCACAACATGTGTATGAAGTTTGGTAACTCTAGATTAATCCATTCATTAGATATTGTTTAAAATGTGTTTTGGGGGGTTTAATTTATGGGGGTCAGGGGGTGTGACCGATTTGACCCAAGTTAGAACTTAGCCTGTGTTAGGACCCAAGGAACAAGTGTACAAAATTTCGTGATCGTAGGTTCAGCCGTTCTCCAGTTATCGCTCGGACAGACGGACGGACAGACGGACGGACAGACGGACAGACGGACTTGTCATTCGCATAAAGTGTTTTCAACACTTAATAAATAAAATATCATAAACACTGGACATCTACGATGCATTAGTACATGCCCCATGCTTTGAACGGTTCAAGACCAACATGCTTTAATAAACAACTTTTATATAAAATTATGAGTAGTGATATAGATGCGTTTTTTATCAGTTTAGTATTGGAATATGGTCATTTGGACTCACCATGAATTTGGTATGGGGAATAACGTTTAAGACTTCGAGAGGAGACTTGAGATTACAGAGATGGTAGAGTTTAAGGCTCCGAATGCCTTAACAAAAGAAAGGGATTGAAATAATATAGGGACCATTATTACGAAGAAGAGAATCAATATAAAATATTACGAATTGGAACTGTAGGAAGCTCAGGACTATCCTAAATGTCAAAGGGAGACTTTAATCTCTCTACCTCTTCCAACGGCAATGACTTACTAACTATCTAGCGGGGACTTGAGCTTACGTAATGGAACTAGTTTATAAAGGCCAAAAATATGAACAAAAAATTTCGGGAACCTTCTATTCCAAACATAGAATATTCTAGTATATTCGAGGCCCTTATAAAAAAGTATTGAGCAAAAAATGAAACCCTACGCTCCTCCTCTTTAAGAGATGATGCAATATCCATTCAAGATTTCCAAGAATCCCCATGCTAATAGTATTGTAGTTCTAGAAAGTTCGGTAAGATTTTTCGAATTTTCTAGAACAAGTACTTAGGAACATCCCATTCTAACTCCACGCTCCTCCCCTTTAAAATGTGATGCAATATCCTTTCCACATTACTAATAATCCCCATTCTAATAGTATTGTTGTTCTGGAAAGTTCATAAAATCTTACAGAACTTTCCAGAACAAGTGGAGTGGAACCTCCCATTTTATTACCAAGCAGTATATAAAGCAGAAGCTTTGAAGGAGGATTTCACAGTGATTGTGAGTGGAATCTCCGACGGGAACTTAATACATATCATAGTTCCGTCGGCGCTTCACTCGAGACTTAAACGCGTTATTCAAAGTAAAACGATTGCGTTACCCATTCAACGCACAAATTAAACGGGCCAAAATCTAACGTTAAAATATCGTTAAATTTGCGCTTGTTATTTTATATTTTAATTTTTAAATAGTTATTATTGTATAGCAAGGTTGTTTTCCTTATTGCTTTTGACAAAAAATGTGAGTTGTAAAATTTAAAATTGGTTTAATCATTTAATTATTATCAAAACAAAATTCCTGGGAAATATATTGCTGAACGTTCAAAGTTTAAATACACATTGCTGTAAATGTTCACTAAAGTTCGAGAAAGTCGTTGAAATTTTATACTCCAGTGGCTACAGGGATCGTTTGTATTCCCAAAATTGAGAACATCATTGGAATACCGATAGCGTAAGATTTAAACTTTTATTTACTAATGCCCCCACTTTCTCTCCATTCCTCCCAAAATGGATGTCTTTAGCACTTATAATTAATATTTTTTATAAAAAAATTCCAGTTTAAGAATTTACAATACTGGTCAGAACTTACATTCATCCCCCCTTTTTTGCTGAAGAATAAACTCGTAGATCCCGGTCCCATGACGCCTCTTCGTTATAGAAGGCTTCACCCGAGCGGTGTTTGAGACCTATAGCTGGCGTGGACTTTGGTGAGTACTTTTGCAAAAAAGCGACGGCTCTGAATAGAAGGGCCATCAAAGAATTGTAATATATTAGCTACCCATAATTTTTCATTTCATTTAGTAATTACGAGTTTACTCAAAGTATCAATCAAGTATAAACTAAACAATTCAAATTAAACAAAATGTCCGCTATTGATCCAAAAGGACCGAGAATTGAAGTAGTTTATTCAACTAATGATACAACTAGAAATTTACCAGTTGGTCGCAAATTTTGGTGCGATTATGAAAACTGCGACGCACCTTTCTTTTATCGATATGCTCAGGTAAGTCTACATTTTGAAAAATATCACGATTGTGCCAATTGTGGAAAATCCTTCAATCAGTTGGCGTTGCACCAATGTGATCTTATATCACAAATAGGTGGAGGATTTGGAGATTTAAAGTTAGGAATGTTTCATCTTCAGTCGTCGGCACATAGGGGAAATATTTTAAATTTTGTTCACAACTTTTCAGTTACATTATTACAGTTTTCAGATGTATTTGAATTTGTTAATTCTGATTTATCAGATCTACTTGACCAGTTATTACAAAGGCACCGAGGTTTAAAGGTGTCAATATCGATACAAACAACACTAGAAAAAGAGAGTCAAGATTTGGAAATTGAGCGACGGTTTATTGGCCCATTTCTATCTTGTACTAACGCAGCATTTATTTCCCGAAACTTACTATCCGCTGCAGATTATCTGTCAATTTCGCTAGAATTGTATACAAATGAAGGAAGTGGGTGGAAATTGAAAAAAATTTCTGCCATTGATTTACGTGTTGCGGTTTATCAACCTCCATTAGAAAGAGCAGGTCGAGGTTACATAAAAACTCCAAAAAAATTAGCTAGACGTTCAATTATTAATATCAAAACCTTCAGAAACGATTGTTTTAAATTTTGCATTATAGCAGGTCTTTATAGACATGAAATTTATTTGCCAGAAGCTCCAACACAAAGCTGGGAGGAATTAAATGCAGTACAACGTGCAAAATTAAAAAGATGGTATGAAAATCCTCGTAGTTACTACTATATTGACAAGAAAATAAGGAAAACAAAGATTTTAAATTTTAACAGATTTGACGGGGAAGTTCGAATTGCTGACATTCCTGAATTTGAACAAATGAATTCAGTTAGTGTAAATGTATTTGGGTATCAAGATGATAAGATTTACCCAATGTACATTAGTGAATTCGGCTTTGACCAAAGAGTTAATTTGTTGTTTCTAACTAAAATCGTTGATGATGATCAAAGGAACCATTATGCACTAATTCCTTCTTTGGGAACACTAATTGGAAGAACGGGTCACAAAAAAGCCAACATATGTCCACATTGTTTTGCATTCTTTCATGTAGGTCTTGAAACTCATTTAAAGGTCTGTAGAGTAAACAAAACTTCAAAGAAAATGTCATTTCCGA
The DNA here is from genome assembly GCA_906901685.1 of Desoria tigrina. Classification (NCBI taxonomy): domain Eukaryota; kingdom Metazoa; phylum Arthropoda; class Collembola; order Entomobryomorpha; family Isotomidae; genus Desoria; species Desoria tigrina. Next base: position 1,408,905 of record CAJQTU010000053.1, read on the forward strand.
CAGATGATTATTACAAATTTAAAAAACTTCAACTATATCAAGATGTGTTGTTTAAAATTTTTTTTAAGTTTATTCAATACTCTGAGGTACCTCCACAGCATAATGTGTCAAAGAATATATATACGAATTCGAACGACATTTATGCCTATGGTATGGTAATAATAGATTCTGATAACAATACAGTTTTCAGTAGATTTTATGATTCTGAAAATGCACTTGAAGACTTTTTTAAAAATCTGTTTGAATAATATCAGAGAATTGAAAACAAGGTAAAGTATGAACCTGTAAAACTAATAATAACAAATGAATTAAAAACACAGTTAGAAGCAGCAGAACTTTGTAGAATTTGTGGATTGAATTTTAAACAGAACTGCTTGGTAAAGGTAATTCATCATCATCACCAATCTAAAGACAATGGTAATAAACCAAGAATATTACCCGAAATTCTTTGCCAGCAATGTAATATCAATATAAAAGACACTAAATGTGTCATAATTTCTCATGAGTTAGGCGATAGAGATGCCAACGTAATTTTCGGAGCGCTTAAATCAAATTGGATTGAAAAAATTAAAATAATATCAAATCAAGATAAAGTTATGTCTTTTACAATTCCACAAATGAAATTTATTGATTCTAGTTTACTGTTAACTTCGTCAGTTCAAGAACTTGCAGATAGAATAGCACTAAATTGTAATGCTTCAGAATTAGAAAAAGAATTTATATTTTTAAAAGATAATTTCGAATCTAATCCGTCTTGGCCAGTTCTCATAGGTGAAATGAAATTTCCGTCAAAGTTCAAACTAAATAATTCAACACTAGTTCATGCCAATCTCGACGAGTTTAATGATTCGTTTGAAGAAAATAATGTATCTACATTATCCAATATTAGGAATAAAAACAACGGTATTTTTGAAATGTTCAATTGCAAATCCGTTAGAGACTTCATATTGCTACACCTTAAAGCATCAGTTTTAAAACATACAAGCGTTGTAATGAATTTTGTTGAATTTTGTATGACAAATGTAACAATGTCTCCATTGCACAGTCTAAGCTTAGCAAGCTTTAGCTTTGATGTGTTTTTTGTGTTAAGTAGGGCTGAGTACGAATTCTGTAAAGATCCTGAAATCATTTTGTTTGCAGAAAGAGCCATAAGGTCAGGAATTCAGACATCAAACCTTAAATTATCTAAAGCAAACACTGAAAGACTAGGTATGGCACCTGATGATTCTGAAAGACAGGAAATTTTGTTTTGTGATTTATCCTCGATTTATGCATCATGCTGCACTGGATATCTTCCGGTTTCTGATTACAAGTTTTTAAACAATGAAGAAATGAAAGCTTTTGATGTCATGAAAGTCCCTGAAGACAATGAGTTTGGATATTTATGTGAAGTCAAACTTAGTTACCCGGATTCATTACACATTGAACATGACGATTTACCATTAGCAGCAAGCAAAAGTTATATTAATATTGATCAATTTTGAAAAACTCAGATTAATTTGCTTAAAAATACTTCGACTAATACCAATGCTACATTTAAAAAAGAACGCTTACTGTTAGATTTGCTTTCAAAGGATAACTACGTGACTTATTATACCAATTTACAGTATTATATTAAAAAGGGATTAACGTTAGATAAAATGTACAAGGTACTCAGATTTCAACAACGCCCGTTCCTTAAAGAAATAGTTGAAAAATTTATCAGCTTAAGACGTGAAGCAATTATTCGAAATGATATTATAGGCAGCAATCTTATTAAATCCTTTCTATGTTGTTTGTACGGTAAAATGTTAAGTAATACAAACAACCATGTAAACATAAAACCTTGTGTAACAAAACAGGATTGTTTAAAATACATTGCTGCTCATAACTTTAAGGATGTCATTTCAATTAATCCCAACTTTAGTCTTTTTCATATGGAAAAACTAACAGTTAGATATTCAAATCCGTTTCTTTGTTCAATAGTTGTTTTAGAAAAATCAAAGCAAAAACTTTATGAAGGATTTTACGATATAATTCGTGTAGCATTTCCTGACTCAAAATTGATTTTAGCTCAAACCGATAGTTTAGCGGTATTAATATCTGATCCCACTAAAGAATATTTACCGAAGCTAAAAAGATTATCAAAACATTTTGATTTTTCAAATCTTGCAGCTGACCATTATTTACGGTCAGACAACAATCGTGGTTGTCACGGGAAATGGAAGATTGTTGAAATGGATATAGTAGAAATGATATCTGTAAAACCACGTATGTATAGTTATATAACTTTGTGCAAAGAATGTAGACAAATATTTTCAGACTCTTGCGAGTCCTGTAAATCATATAAAAATGTCAAGAAGACAATTCCGGGCCTTCCTAAAGAAGTAGCAAAAAGAGTGAACCATGATTATTTTCGTGCATTACTTAAAAGCACCTCGAAACTAAACATTACTTTAGATGTCAATCACAAAGTGTTTACTGGGAATACAGTAGGGTATAATGCATTAGATATCAGAAGGGTTCTTGACAGCAATGAAAATTCATCTAAAGCCTTTGGACATTACAAGAATCGAAAATGAATCCTGATGTTTTCGATTCCAGAATTCGTACTCCGTGTACAATTCTATTAATCGGCAAGTCAAGTTGTGGAAAGACTCAAACAATATTTGATATAATTGATAAAAGAAATGTAATATTTGATAAACCAGTTGTAAATATATATTATGTGTTTAAAAGTTATCAACCCAAGTTTGAGGAATTTAAACTTAAACACCCAATAGTTAATTTTATTTCAAATCAGAAAGATATACCTGCGAACAACGGAGAATTGACATTAATTATCTTTGACGACAAAATGCAAGATTTTTCATCAATTCCATCGGAAAATTCTTATATTAATGACATATTTATTCGTAGGTCTCACCACGAAAATTTAATAGCTGTTGTCACGCTGCAATCGTTGTTTGCTAAAAATCTTAGGCAAATAGCTACAAATGCTACGTATCATATAATATTTCCAAATCTTCCAGACACCAGCGATTTAGACCATTTAAACACGCAAATGTTCCCATCTTCGCGTTGTTTCTTGCGAGAAGTGATGAAGGACGTATCGTTGCAGCCGTATAGTTTTCTTTTACTTGATAATCATGCTTCAACTCATCAAAACTTTCGTGTCAGAAATTTCTTATATGCGATAAAATCAGCAAATATTTATATGCCCCAATATGATTCGAGTAATTGAGAACCAAGACTTTTTAAAAAAGTTGTTAAAAGCCAAATCGTCGGGAAGAAAAAAGTTAATAGTTAATTGTAATTCAGACGAGCTGAAAGCAATTGTTGAATGCGTTATAAACGCTGAACTTATTAGTTTAAATTTTGAAGAAGAACAGTGTGTTAAGCAATGCAAAATTGTAATCAAATATTTTAAAAATCGTACTGCATTATACAGAACTCGTGTTAAACATCACTTGGTTGAAAATCATATTTTGCTATCAAAACTTTTAGGCTGTGTTTTAAAAAGACTATTTGAAGAAGCACTAGTTGCTGCATTTACTACAGACAAATGGCAGTCATAATGAAAGTCATTCCGCATTCATTGTACGAAAAATTATTGGACCAAGGAATTTTAAATCAAGAATTTCCATCTGAACAACAAAGTCCTATAGATTTAATTGTAAATAAACTACCCTCAACTCTACAGGAAACTGCTAAATTGATTTTGACACAACTAACAACAAGTGAACAATTCAAATGGAATTCTGAGAATGAAATCAGTTATAAAGGAAGCACGTATTTGGGAAGTGACATTTTCGATTTGATTTCCAGTCTTGTTCATGGAAGCAAAAAGTTACTCAACCTATATGGCGCAAATGTTTTTATAACAGCACTAAAAGATGAAAACGTTGCCTCACATTTGTATAAAATTGATCAAGTAGTTCAACAAGAAATTCAGCAAGATTCTCAGTCTTCTGTCTGGATTCGATTTGAGGACAAATTTAATTTAATAGAAAAATGAATAAAAAATATATAAAACGTAGATACTTCAATTTGAAGGTTCCAGGCTCATTGGCAGGCCAATCTGGATTTTTGAAGAATAATAAGTACAAAGATAAAAAAGAAGTGGCGGAAGCTTTATCTGAATTACGTACATATTCTTTACATAAACCCATGAGACACATCTTTAAACGTAGACCAATTGTCTGTCCAATGGTGGACTGGATGTGGAGTGCCGATTTGGTAATCTATGCCGACTATGCTAGAGCAAACAACAACTACAAATATATTGTAATTGCTGTTGATTGTTTTTCTAAAACATTATTTACTGAAAAATTGAAATTCAAATCTGCGTCAGCTGTTCGAGATGGATTATTAAGTATTTTTAAAAAATCTAAAAGGAAACCAACTAAATTAAACACCGATATGGGTGGAGAATTCTTTGGGAAGGAAACAATATCTATGCTAAAATCAAATGGAATTGAGCTATACCATACGTTTTCAAGACTTAAAGCAGCATTAAGTGAGCGTTACGTATTGAGACTAAAACAAGTTATTGCCAGATATATGACTCACAATAATACTAAAAGATGGGTCGACGCTCTACCAACAATTACACAGTCAATTAATGAAAGTTATAATAGAAGTCTCGGATTTAAACCTTCAGAAATTAATAAATCCACAGAAGACCAAGCATGGCACAATCTTTATGACCATATTGTAAAAGCAAAAATACAAAAACCTCGATACAAAGAAAATGATTTAGTAAGAATTAGCAAAGGAAAGATTCTATTCCGAAAATCGTTCAATGTCTCATGGTCTACCGAAATTTTCCGCATAAAAGAAGTACGACAACTTAGGCCGCTCCCAGTTTATTACTTGATGGATCTGGATAACAATCCTTTGGAAGGTTCGTTCAATGAAGCTGATCTTCAATTAGTTCAAACAACAGAAAATACAGATGAATAAAATGGAAGACCTCACCGATTTTTACGTTACATTGTCATCAAATGCAAGTGCTGATTTTTATCCAGAGAATTCCTCAACCGTTTTTTTCAATCATCTTTGCAGATCAATAACTCTACCTCGAAATTTGTATGAAATTGGTATAGCCCAAATACTTTACGAAGAACCTTTGCCAACAGAAAAACCAAAAGCAAGCCCAAATGTTAGTCTGGAAACTGTTTCTACAATCGCCAACAAATTCTTGGACGAAAACGATCAAAATATTACAGTATGGAAGTATAACTACTCTGAATTTTTCATTACCAATTCTGCACACGACATATCCACATTAACGCTTCACATTTCAAACACCATTAAGCCAGTGGATTTAAAGTTTTCAATGCTGTTTGATGGATTGCAAGTAGCAAAAATTAAAATTAAATACAAAGATAATGAGAGTAGAAGATTGGAACTATCAGAGGAATTGGCAAATATATTAGGTTTTGATCAAACGAGTTTTCAACCTGGAGAATATATCTCGGATCGATATGAAGATCCAAACTTGTATGCTAAAGTATCAAAACAACACAAGTTTCCTATAAAAATTTCCCAATGGAAAGAAACTAAATTAAAAATCGAAGAACCGGAAGAATATAATTACGATATGCTCATATTTACTTTATCCAATACCTTAGAATCAGGTGGTTTTAATGTCGGGTTTCTGGAAAAGCCAAATCTTTTGACAGTTAACCTATTACAAAATGACATACAGTTCAAATTTCCTAAAAAAATAAACGAGTATTTGAATCTCGATCAAAATTTTACATTTGTCAAAATGTCTACTGACATTGTGTTGGCGAGTCCGGTGGAAATGAAGACAGTACAATCTTATGTTGAGCCACTAAAACAAACAAATTCTAGCAGTTTAAGGATTGTTATTTGTGACATTATCGAAAACCAATTTTACGGTTCATCTTCTTACCCAATCCTTCGTGCATTTCAAAAACCAAAAGATAGAAATAATCTTGTAGATATTCAATTTTCACCAGTCTTTTACATGAATCCACAAAGACTAGACGTACAAGATATACATTTATCAATTGTTGATGAGAATTTAAAGATAATATTACCAACAAAAACACCTACTACGGTTGTTTTACATTTTAAACAAAAATCAATATGAAGCGAAAAATTACTTGCAAGGAAGGAAAGTGTTATCTTTCGCCAATGGATTCTACAAGACATTTAGGTGGAGGGGGTTTAGCTGCACGATCTAAGTCGTACCTTGTGCCGTTAAAAATCATATCAAAAGCGACTGGAATTAAAAGAAAAAGCAAAACTCAAAGTGGCGGTCAAAAGATTACAAAACAACCGAGTACAAAGTGTAAAGGCACCAGTTCAAAAACGAAAGCCAAATCGTTTAAACCTACAAAATCTGCTCTTAAATCTAAAAACACTTGCAAGACAAGAAAATAAACAAAATGGATACAATTTTTCCGGGATCAACTCCATCTTTACGATCGGAACTTGATTTAGGATCTATTCCATTAACTGATGTAAGTGTTACGCAGTCGGAGTATGCTATGTATTTTCCATTGGCTTCAACAAAAGATACAAGCAATCCAGTACAGTTTTTATTGGCTTCTTCAGCCGCGCATTTTTTAGATTTATATAACTCATTCATTTATATGAGATGTAGGATAACACAAACTGATGGAACCAATTTAACATCCACGCAAGTTGTAAGTCCATGTCATGGATTTTTAAGTGCCATTTTTGATTCGTGTGAGGTTACAATGAATTCAACTATCGTGAGCAAAAGTGCAGCTTTGTACAGCTATCGAAGTCATATACTGAATCTTTTAACCCATGGAAATGGTTACAAGTCCACAGTGTTGGCCTCAGAAATGTACTACCCAGATTTAAAGCAAGATAATTTTAAACCATCTGAAAATGACGGATTCAAAACGCGTATGGAATTTGCTAAACTTAGTTCACCATTTGAGGTTCTTGGAAAATTAAGCGAAAGTGTTTTTGCCCAGGAACGCTATTTTCCACGCGGAATAGAAACCAGAATATCATTACGCCGATCATCTCCGGCTTTTTGTTTAACTGGCGCAGATGTCGGAACTGTAGCAACATTCCCATACAAAATTTCAATAGATGATTGTGTTTTTTATGCAAAACAACATATTTGTCACCAAGAAGTATTATCACATCATCAAAAACTTTTATCGGGAGGAAATAAATTTTTGTATCCATTAAAAAGTATCGAACTACGTACATTTGCAATTGCAAAAGGAGCTCAGAGTGTTTTGTCAGAAGTTTTATTTCGCAACTATTTGCCAGAATACATGGTGATTACATTTGTCGACAGTAGAGCTATAAATGGAAGCATCAAGCATAGTCCATTTAATTTTCAACCAAGTTCGATTGAGTCAATAAGTGCTTCAATCGATGGCTCATCATCAGTTTATAGAAATTTAAAGTTTGACACTGCAAATAATATCGCACTTTTGGGATACAACACACTTATGACAGCTATGCCACATGTTCAAGAGTCGCACGGAATTTCAAGATCAGAGTTTGTTGATGGATCCTTTCTAGTAGTTTTGGATATTCAGCCATCAAACTCGGTCAATACTTTTCAAGAAATGCGAAGAGGACAAACAACAGTAGAATTGAGATTCAAAAAACCTTTAGAACAGTCAATAAACTGTATTGTTTTGGGTCAATTTAGTGGAATGCTAAGCATAGATGGCCATAAAAATGTAAATTTAGACATGCCATAAAATGGAAACGGACGTGTTAAGCTGTTGTTTGAAGGTCATCCTTCGAGACACTTGGATTCAAAACTTTTATGTTATTCCTAGAAACCATTTCAAGAAAATTGACACTTCCAATCTTCCTGTTGCTGTAATTTGCAACAACCTGGATGACAACACCCATGGGCAACATTGGTTTGGAATTCTATTGTATCGTAAAAATGAAATCATTGTTTCTGAAGTTTTTGATTCTTATGGTAACGATGTAGAAAAAGTTTATAAATTAAAAATACATTTTCCTATTGTTAATAAAAATTCTAAAAGTATTCAATCATTCTCGAGCCGAGTTTGCGGTTTGTACTGCTTGTGGTTTTTCTACATGCGAAGTCGCAAAAAGGCCTTTGTAAATATCGAATCAAGATTTACAACAAATCTTGAAAGGAATGATAACTTTGTGAGAAGATTTTACAAACGTTTGAAATTTGTTAAGCGTAATAAAAGTAGCCCGTATCTTTCATGTTGTACACGAAATGTAAATAAATTATAAATGTAATTGTAAAGTTTAAAAATTGTTCATTCTTAATTTAATCATGGCTCTGTTAATATTAATTGTGTCCCTTTTTGGGATTTCATCGCCAATGATTATTCAACCGTCTCATTTTCGTCGCAATGCATCTTTGATTGAAGAATCATGCAAATTGTGTACTCAAAATAAAAGTAAAATATTTATAAAAACAATCTGGCTTCCGTTAGTTGAACCAGAATACTTTTGCCGTCAATCAACAACATTGAATTCAAGATATGGGATTATTGTAGATAAATCTTGCTCACCAGAAGAATGTACTGGAATTTATGGAAGACCTATTGTACAAAGTTTTAGTTGGTCTGATCCTTTTTGTGGTGGTCAGAATATTATTTCTGATGATCATCCAAAAATTGTAACAATAATTAAGGAATATATAGAAATTATATTTATGAGTGTAATTTTAAGTCTATTGTTGTTAAAGAAAAAGATACTTCAAGATTGTGTCATCAAAAAATATTTTGTGAAGCCGTCAATACCACAAGAAATGGAACAACAAATCTAATTTCACTTTACAAGCCCCCGCCTGTAACCCAGTAAAAAGACAATATCAAAGGGGGCAGTTTTGTAAAGTGAAATCATCATGGGATCTACAGGTTCAACATTCATCTAGAGTTGCCTGATTTTTTTAATTGGCAACCCTACTTGAATATTGTATCTGCTAGAACCGATTCATCAAAACACAAAATTGGAATGCAGTTTTTCCAGAAGAGTTGGAGTTAATTTGTTTCAAATCGGAAATTTTTTGTGAAAAAATTTAGATTTTGCACAAATTTATCTACCGTCGCCGACGGTATAGCCTTTACAAGTTGGATTCGACGAATTTTTAAAATCAATTGAAATATTTTAAAATTTTATTAACATTTTTGCACCCTCCTTGTTAAAGCATGTTCTTTTACACTTTGTAGAATTCTAGAAGACAATATCCTCTTTTTCACTTGATTCTATTTTTCATAAATTGTATTATTATTTCAATCACATTCTATAAAGCAGTTAAAGGAATTCTCAGCCTAAAACTTTACTCTAATCCCAAGTCTACTCTTTGAAATTATCAGGAGATATCTTGTTGAGTCCAAATGACCATATTCCAATACTTTGTTTCTATAGTGTTAGGCGGAGCCTTAAACTCTACCACCTCTGTCATCTCAAGTCTCCTCTCGAAGTCTTAAACGGTATTCCCCATACCAAATTCATGCTGAGTCCAAATGACCATATCCCAATACTAAACTGATAAAAAACGCATCTATATCACTACTATTATGTAGTTCATAGTTGGGTTGACGTGAGAATTCCTGTTACGTATAATGTTATAAAGTCACTGAGAAATCAACACAATAATATTTATTCATTCCGTTTCATAACTGAATGGATTTGTAGAATTGAAGCACAACAGCCGTCAACATGTCTAGAAAAAGTGGTCACTATTCACCATTACACAATATTTAAAACTTCCTCATATATTTCACTCGGTTTCATAAACCCCGACGTTGTTGCTCTTAATGCATAAGGTCTTTAAGGTCCTCAGTAATCGGAAAGTTTTTATTCATTGAATGCTTTTGCTTTAAAAGTCCATTCAGGTTAGACCTATGACAGTATTCGTTTTCCGTGATCACCAAAAGATATTAAGGGAAAATAAGAATAGATTCAAACTGATTTTTTGTTGAATTGAGCACTTTGGGATTTTTTGGCAACTGTTCTGCTCTTCTGCTCCTCAAAGGGAATATATTTCGAATCTAGTAAGAAATTTATAAAAAAAATGATCCGTGACAAATATTTTGTCTTTTTTATGTTCCTTAATTGTTTCTACTTTTTCCCTATAACTGACGCATACTCCTCCAACGAGTTGTCTAAAATTGTAGATGGCATTACAGACTGTCATGTTAGCATTATCATCGATGCATCCGACGTATTCCCGATCTATAAAACCCCCACCACCATCATGAAACTGAATCGGACATCCTCGAACAGGCCCTGGCGGGAAGACCCCTTCCGACACAATATCCATTTAAATTCGGTCCAAACTAAGGGTATCAATTGCGTCTATCATTTTGTCCATCTTGAGCCCAACGTGATCAACAGCCATAATTCTTCAGATGATATCAACACATTCAGGCTTGTCATGAATCAAATTCGATTTTTCTTTAAATTGGGAGCCACATCTGAAGATTTTGCTCCAAGAGAGGTGTACATCCTCTACCTCATAACCACAACCTGGACCCATAGTACTCATTTAGAGCTACTAGAAATTCAAAAGAGATTTCGTGTGCGAAATGTCAATATCGCAATCCGCGCAAGGCTCAATATTGAGGGTGGCTACTTGTGTCAGTATTGCCAAACTCCGAGCGTAATTCCCATGAAGAAGACGCTTCAGGAAAACGTGATAACGTTCCGTAAATATTCGGGACTCTATCCTCCGAAACAATTTAAAACCTTCTCTTTGCTAGATGACGGGAATACGTTCTTCCCATCCAACAACGAGAATCTAGAAAAAAACCGGAAGCTAAACCCGTTTCGATTGCCTAACGGCGTAATTTCCAGGCGAAACTTCTACTATTTCCTGATTGGAATCCTCTTTGATCGAGGAAACATGAGTTTCGACGAATCTCCGGAACCAAAACTGGATTTCTTTGGACAAGGGTACATCCTCCCAACAATCATCACCGACGGGGAAGTAGCAGCGTCAACCTATAAAGATCAAGTCGCGATTCCAGACACTGTTTCTGTCAGAGACGTCCTCGATGATATAGTCGGAACTGGAACGGAGGGATATAATTTCCTGACATGTTTCGCTGAACCTGCTATCACATTCGAGATCTATCTTCAACCATTTCAAACCAACTTGTGGATAACTCTCGCTGCCGTCATTCCTACACTAGCGTTCCTGGCACACATCTACAAGAGCCATCTGGGAGTCATTTCTAAGAATTACACTGCGATCGTTATGATGTACTGCAGCATGCTTGAGGCGAGTTATGACATCCCAGCGTCATTGGACCGGAAGTTCGTATTCCGAATCGTGATTGGACTCTGGTGGCTTCTCTCCGTCATCTTCACAAACGGATACAAAGGACTAATGATCAACAGCTTGACGGCACCACTCCCCAACGCCGTCCTCGAGTACTTCGATAACCTAACCTCGTCTAACTATGACTGCAGTCCATACGATACAGCCTGCAAGGAGTCATGGGAGTATCGACATTGGCATAGCTTGGTCAGAAACACGAGTCGTGGAACATCAGATTTCAAGATTTACTCGGGGCTAATTGACCTTCTGGATAGTCAGACTCCGTATACGCCGTTCAACTTTCAATACGTCTTTCGGTTCCATTATCTCATGCATCATGTGAAATATTCGGTTTACACCCAAGGCCGATTGCCCAGTCCAAATGTACGTACAGAAGACTTGACGCTACTTCGGTTGGGATACTCGATGGATATTCCTATTCCGCCCCGGTGGAAAGACGAGCCGGTTCTGCCCTTTGCTTCTGCAGTCGAAGCAGAACTCGTAGATTGCGATAATAGGACGGCATATGCGGATTTGGAAGACAGGACCAGTTTCGAATATAAGTATCTCTCAGCCCATTACCATTGGAAGCAGTTCACTTTGGGAAAAGAAGTCGTTAATAGGCAAATGAGGGGGTGGGGTTTTTTTGGCTCCGGGGGTTCAAATATCAAATCGGAGTTTAGCTCAATTTTCGAGTCCGGTGTTTACGACAAATTGAAGGAGTACTTCCTTCATGCTGAAAACTCCTACCGTTTAAACTATACAAGAAGTAAGGCTAGCGTCGTATTCGAGCCGGTAAAAGCGATAGAATTAAGTGGCAGTATTCAAACCATATTCTTCATTGCATTGTTTTCTGTCGGTATAATATTGCTGGAATTCATTGTTGAATCTCTGCATCAAACTTGCTTTTTAAAATTACAGTGGGGTTATTCTAAAGTAAGCGCCTTTTAATCTTGTTCGTAAATTAAAGGTAGGTTTATTTTATCAGTAGTAGCTAACGTAAGGTGAAATGTGTCTGCAAAATAACGAATCTTAGTGTGACAGTGGTATATATATGTAATATAAACTAAAAAGTACAGGTGATTCTAGAATCGATTTGAGAAAAGTAATAAAGCATTTGCCGTCAAATTGAATTGCTAGATGATACTGTGTCTTGTTTTAAGAGCATCACTTCTCCCGGTCTAAAACGGGTCATCCATGGTTTGGTTAAGTTTTCAAATTTTAATATCTCCAAGCTCAGTTTAAATAGGCACAATTCTATAAAAAAAACATGTGTCGTGGAGATGCTCTCAATACATGATGAATTAAAATATAGAGTGAATGCTAAGGTCATGATCGATTATATTTTTTACTTCGAGAAGGTTCTTAAGTATGCATGTAATAAAACTTAAATGCTGTAAACAGCTCGTTAACAGTGTTAACTCATAATTCATAGTACGTTCTACCGCAATTACTCACGAAATGCAGACAAAGACTTGATTTCAAGACTCAAAGTTAAGGGACTATCCGAAAAATGCGCAAATGCAATGCAATACAACTTACTAGAATATTTGTGATTGTGTTTAATTTAGGAATTAAACTAAAATAATATGTGTTTCAATAGCTGTAATTTATTGTATTTATAATGACGTATGGAATAGTTTCTAGATATATGAGATACTTTACCGACATTTTACTGATTCATGGTAAAGGAAATAAGTTTAGGTCGGGGTGTTTTATCACGTTTAATAGTTATTCTGTTTTTTATTATGTAATCATAGCTTCAAAGCACAGAGTTTTTTAGTAGATGTTATATTAACTTGATGCTTATTAAAATACCTGATGTTTACCTTAGCACAATTACGACAACTAAAATAAATAAAACTTTCTAATCTGATTTAATATATATACTACTTTTGCAGACAAATTAGGAAAAAGTGTCAAATATCGTAATAATTCCGGAAAGACTAAATACTTGATTACGTGATTGTTAGTTATATCATTAGTAAAAGTTTACTAACCAATGCTGTAAACGTAATTATAAATTGATATCTTGCAGACAGTAAAGTTGACATAATAATTTAATAAGTATTGTGAAAATCACCTTTGTCTTGTCATACTGACAGCAAAATTCATTTCATACAAAGTTTATTATAGCTACTGGATGAATATCTCATACATTTTAAATATATATGCCGTTCACATCATAAGATCTAGCGATGACATAAGTGCCGACATTTAAAGCACAGCAGCCTGAATTTCAAACCACAACTTCGAGCCAGAATTTCGAATAAAAACACCCAAATCGTTACAAAGACGCAAAACAAGCCAATGAAAAATATCGTTTGAATACTGCCGCCCAATTCCATAGCTTTCACCGGTTCAAATACCACACTTGCCTTACTTCTGGTATATTCGAGACGGTAGGAGTTTTCGGAATGGAGGAAATACTCTTCCGATTTGCTGTAAATCCCAGACTCCAAAAATGAGCTGAAAATCGATTTGATTTTCGTCCCTCCCGAAGCAACAAAACCCCACCCACTCGTTTGCTTGTGAACGACTTCCTTTCCCAAAGTGAACTGTTTCCAATGATAATGAGCTGAGAGATACTGATATTCGAATCTGGTCCTGCTTTCTAAATCCGCGTATGCGGTTCGGTCACATTCTGCGACCTCTGATTCAATGGCAGAAGCGATTGGAAGATACGGCGCTTCCCTCCATCTTAGCGGAATAGGGATATCCATGGAGTATCCCAACCGAAGCAAGGCCAAGTCTTCGTCGAAGGCTTTAAACTCTTCGAAACGGTAGAGTTGTTTTAACGCATAAACCATACTGTGGAATCGAAACATGTGTTGCCACAACAAGCCGTGCCAAAACTCGGCCTGGCTACCCAGTAGGGCAATCAAGCTGGAGTATATCTTAAAATCTCCTGGTCCTCTACTCACATTTCTGTGAATTATTCCGTACTTATCGCTAGTGGACTCCCACGTCAACTGGCACGCCGTATCATTTGCAGCACAATTGTAGTTAGATGAAGTTAGATTATCGAAATGTTCAAGGACGGAGTTTGGTAGCGGAGCAGTTAAACTGTTGATCATCAGTCCCTTGTATCCGTTTGTAAAGATGACGGAAAGGAGCCACCAGAGTCCAATCACGATTCGGAATACCAACTTCCGGTTTAAGGATGCTGGGGTGTCATAGGAATGCTCCAGCATGCTGCAGAACATCATTATAAATGGCGAAAAATTCGTAGATTGGATTTCCAGTCGTCGGGTGTAGAAGAATGCCAATATGGCTATAGTCGGAATGACAACCGCAAGGGTTATCCACAATTCGTTTTGAAACGGTTGTCTGTAGATGTCGAAGGTAATAGCGGGTTCGGTGAAACAAGTCAGGAATTTGAATCCCTCTGTTGCAGTACCAATGAAGTCGTCAATAGCATCCCTGATCAGAATATGTCCCCCTGAGAAAGATATTGGTTGACTGCCGGAGGCAACGATGTCAATCTCCCCGGCGTCCGGGATAATCGTTGGACGTATGTATATCGGTTCCCAAGTCCCATACGGAGGCGGTTCGATTAAACTGAAATTTCTCTGTTTAAACATCAGACCAATAACGAAATAGTAGAAGTTATTCTTGGAATTCATTGTCTTTGGTAATCGGAATGGGTTAACGTTTAGGTGTTCTTGTAGCTTTTGATTTTGGGATATAATGTAGTCCTGGGGCTGAAGTTCGGAAAACAGTTTCCACTTTCTCGGTGAATAGGATTCTGTAAATTTCCGAAACAATGTCAGGTTTTCTTGAAATTCACGTTTCATTGGAAATACTGTTGGCGTTTCGCAGAACTGACAGAAGTAACCACTCATTCCACCATTCGTCAAGCGGACCGCGATATGCATGTTCCGAACCCGACGTTGATCCTGGGCAGTTATTAGTCCAGTCCAATGGCTCGGGTATTGTTCTATGACGTAAAGCATGTATGCTTCCCGTGTCGCCACGTTATTGGCGATGGCTCCAAGTTTGAAGAAAAAACGAATTTCTTCTAAAATACGATAGAATTGAACGATTTGGGAAACAGTGGGTTCCCTATCTGGGTCTGACTCAATATTCACGAAATGATAAACGCAGTTGATGTGTATACCCTTTGTCTGAAGAGGGTTTAAGTGGACAGTGTGTCTGTTGGGGTCGTCCTGCCAACGTTCATCTGGATCGAACGTACGATTTATCTGCATGATTGTGATGGGGGTTTTATGGATTGGAAACACGTCCGTGTCATCTATGATGATGTTAACGTGGCAGTTGGTTATACCGTCCACGATTTTCGACACCATACTTGAAGTTGATCTATTCGTTTTAGAAAGGGTAACGAGGAAAGTCAACAGAGTAAAAATGCACAAAATTGAGACTAAACTCATTTTAACTAGATGTTTTTACGACTAATTTGAGAAAGTCTTAATCACTCAATTTTCTCTGTTGCTTTTTTATCTATCATAATATGAATCTATTCGTCGTGAATGCCGAAGGAAAATTTACAAAAAAACCTGACGGCTTTTGGTTGTATTTATTCTGACCCTGAACTGCACGCTTACCAAACAAGCTTACGTGACTAGGGTGGGTGGTGTTTTAGACACTCCCTGTTATGTTCAAACATGTTTTATTGGTCTTTCTTGTCTTGATGTTGTAGGCCTTCGTGACTTACATAACGCGATTGAACCTACCGTAAATAAAGCAATAAATGACAAAATTCAACCATGAGAACTTTTTAAAGCAGCTTTACTTTGTTAGCATTTTCTATATACAAAAAGCAAAAGTATGGATACTAGTGTTTAAAATTACGGAAACATTAGTTCTAGTGATTGCTTTTATTTTTCTCTTACCTTTTATCAACAACATTATCAAACCTATTATGAAACACAATTATTTGTTTTTTTTTCGGGGGGGGGGGGGCTATTTTAAAAGTTCCGGTACATTATTTGGTTTGACGGAGTGATAAGAAGAACTGACAGCAATCCACGTGTCATTACGAAAATGAAAAGACCTTTCCTGACAGTTCGATATATTTGACACGAACAAAGAAAAAACATGTTTTGCATAATATAGTGACTACGATAATATTCAGCTTTCTTTTTAAGTCATATTTATGATCAACGGTAAAATTATTGTCTTACTAAAATAGAGCGAGGCAATATAAAACTACGTAGTTGAGAATTTAATTATTAAATTTGACTTATAGTAAATATTGAGAAAACCCAGGAAATTACAATTTAGCACCAACATAAACTGCAAAACTTTTTGAGTAATATTAAGCATTAAGACTGGACTGATTGACAAATATAAGTAATTCATAACCATATCCATTCTTCAAACAGTTTGACAAATTACACATAAACAATACTAATTCAAGGTTTGAATATGTCATTTTTTTTAAATAAGTTTAAAGTTTACGGTGAGTCGAAAGGAAAGATTTGGGCGAGTCACTTAAACTAATTGTAAGTTAAATTTAAAAGCTTGAAAGGTAAATTAAAATTTCGAAAACTGCGGAAAATCGGATTAAAATTCTAATCAAAACAAAAAAACGAATTTTTGGAATATCTTTCAGAACTCTCAACATTTTAATTTTTGAAACAGGCGGGAAAATAACTTCAGAAATTGAATTGATAGGATTGTTACGACTCTATTTGATGTAGCGAATACACATACCCCGACAATTAAAACACAACTCGCTGATTTTGCCACCACAAGTTTGAGTCAGAATTTCAAATAAAAAGACCCAAGTTGTTAGAAGTACACAAGACAATGCAATAAAAAATATTGTCTGAATGCTGCCGCTCAATTCCATGGCTTTCACCGGCTCGAATACGACATTCGCCCTACTCCTTGTATAGTTTAAACGGTATGAATTCTCAGAATGGAAAAAATATTCCTCCAATTTCCCGTAAATCCCAGACTCAAAAATCGAGTTAAAAATTGATTTTATGTTCGACCCTCCCGACCCAACAAAGCCCCACCCCCTCGTTTGCCTGTAAACCACTTCCCTCCCCCAAGTGAATTGACTCCAATGGTAATGGGCCGAAAGATACTGATATTCGAATCTCGTCCTGCTTTCCAAATCCGCATATGCCGTACGACCACATTCCACGACTTCTGACTCAATGGCGGAAGCGATAGGGAGTGTCAATGGTTCTTTCCATTTTAGCGGAATAGGGATATCCATGGAGTATCCCAAGCGAAGCAAAATCAAGTCTTCCTCAAATGGTTTGATTCCTACTTGCTGGTAGAGACGTTTCAGAGAAAATACCATACTGTGGAATTGAAATATATATTGCCAGAAGAAGCCGTCAAAATACGTGACCTGACTACCCAACATCGGAACCAGGCTGGAGTAGATCTTGAAATCTCCCGCTCCTCGACTCACGTTCCTGTGAATTTTAAAATTAAAATCTTCAAACTCCCACCACAACTTGCATGCCATATCAGTTGGGGTGCAACTGTAGTTAGAAGATGTCAGGTTATCGAAGTGTTCTAGAACAGCGTTTGGGAGCGGTGCGGTCAAACTGTTGATCATCAGTCCTTTGTATCCGTTTGTAAAGATGACAGAGAGGAGCCACCAAAGACCAATCACGATTCGGAATACGAACTTCCGGTCCAAGGCTGCCGGGATGTCATAACCTGCCTCTAGCATGCTGCTGAACATCATTAAGAATGGAGAATAATTATTTGAATTAATCGCCAATTGACGGGTGTAGAAAAACGTGAGAAACGCTAGAGTTGGAATGATGGCTGCGAGGGTTATCCACAATTCGTTTTGAAACGGCTGTCTGTAAATGTCGAAGGTAAGAGCGGGTTCTGCAAAACATGTCAGGAAATTATAGCCCTCCGTTGCAGTTCCGATCATGTCGTCCAAAGCGTCTCTGACATAAATGTCGCCTCCAGCAGAGAAAGACAATGGTGTAGTACTGCTGGAGGCTACCATTTCCATTTCTCCGTCAGTAATAATTGTCGGGCGTACATCAAATTCAGTAGTTTCGTCGAAACTAAAATTCCCGCTTTGAAATATTAGTGCTACAATGAAGTAGTAAAAGTTGCTCTTTGAATTCATTGCTGTTGGTAGTCGAAATGGGTTCAAGTTTCGATGTTGTTTTAGTTTTATATTTCTCGATTGAAAATACCGCTCATCCGCAATTCCCTTAAACAGTTTCCATTTCTTTGGCGAATAAGGTTTCGTAAATTTCCGAAATGTTTCCAAGTCTTCTTGAAGGTCATTTCCCATAGGAATTAGAGCTCGAGTTTGGCAGTACTGGCAGAGGTAACCACCCGAATCGTCAGTCGTCAATCGGATCCCGATTTGGATATTCCGAACCCGATGTTTATTTTGGGAATTTAGAAATGTTGACCAGTCGGTCAGGTTTCGAGATGTGAGGTAAAGTATGAATCCTTCTCGTGCAGCCACATCGTAGGGGTTGGTTCCAAGCTTGAAGAAAAAGCGGATTTGGTTCAAAAGACGCCAGAATGGTATAATTTCGGAAACAGTCTGGCCTTTTGTGATGTCTGGTTCGATATTGACGAAATGATAAATACAGTTGATGTTAATACTCTTTGTTTTAACGGGGTTTAAGTGGACATTGTGCCGGTAGGGGTCCTTCTTCCAACGTTTATCTGGGTCAAAGGTACGATCTAGATGCATGATGGTGATGGGGGTTTTATAGATTGGGAGCACGTCCGTGCCATTTATTATAATATTCACATGACAATTCTTAATACGGTCCACGATTTTCGACACGATTTTTGAAGCGGATTCATGGGTTTTGGTGAGGTTAAAATTGAAATTTAACAGCATAAAAATGATCGAAATTTGGACTGCGCTCATTTTGCCCAAATGTAGAATACGTTTTTAGGACTGAATTGAAACGTCCTTAAAACGCGATATATGCTATTTCCCTTTAATTTTCCGATATAAATCTATTCAATTTTAATACTGACAAAAACTGTAAAATATGACGATAACTGAATTAATTTATTCCGACTCTTGACTGCAGACTTACCAAACGAGCACACCCGACTTGAGTGATGTTTTAATGTTTGGCTTCAGAGTATTGATATTCCAAAGCCCTTCATGACTTTGACAACGGAACCACACCTACCGTAAATAAAACAATAGATGCCAAAATCCTGGTAATTGACTCTTTTACTTGACTTTTTTATCATTTTTTATACACAGAATCAAAACTAATATATTGAAAACAAACACAAATATTTCATAGTTTGACGGATGCATTAATACTATTTAAAATTATGGGAACCGGTAATTGGTTCTAGTGATGGCTTGTATTTTTTTTGAACCTTTATTCAATTCAACAACAATACACTATCCCTGATATCAAACAAAATTATTTAAAATTAATTCATTGCAGAGCTGCAGAGTGAAGGTTTTATAGCGAGGAGGTTTACATTTTGGGGGAAGCTATTTCTAGAGTTACGGTGCAATACTTGTTTTTGAGGCAGTCACGAGAACTCATTGAAAAGACATTGAGCCAACAATAAGCTCAATATATTTGACACGAACCAGGACAATGTTTTGCATAACATATTACTTAAGATAATATTTATCTATGATAGAGTAAAATAGACTACTACCTTATCGAATCATGCATAACATTGACGGGCATAGGAGGATGGCCCCTGCGGGGGGGCACGGGTCACTACCTAGTCTCTCCTTAATAGGATGAATATTTTAAATATTTTAAATCCTCCGATGCCTTTAAACCAGTTGCCATAAATAGCAACATTTTACTTTGGCGTTGTCTATACTAAACGGTAGTAACAGATTAAGATCTAATGGTCACATAAGTGTCGACATCTAAACCACATCATCCTTAATTTACAACTACAATTTCGAGCCACAATTTCGAATAAAAATACCCAAATCGTAACCAAGGCACAGAACAATGCAATGAAAAATATCGTTTGAATACTACCGAACAATTGCACGGCTTTCACCGGTTCGAAAACCATGCTTGCCTTACTTCTTGTATATTCAAGACGATAGGCGTTTTCAGAATGAAAAAAGTACTCTTCCAATTTCTTGTAAATCCCAGACTCGAAAATGTAGGCGAACACGGATTTGATTTTTGAAGTACCCGATCCTAAAAAGCCCCACCCCTTAGTTTGCCTGTAAACAATATCCTTTCCCAACGTGAACTGCTTCCAATGATAATGGGCTGAGAGATATTTATATTCGAACCTCGTCCTGCTCTCCAAATCTGCATATGCCGTACGACTGCATTCCACAATTTCATCTTCAATCGCTGAAGCAATTTGGAGATTCGGCGGTTGCATCCATTTTTGCGGAACAGGGATATCCATCGAGTATCCCAAACGAAGTAAAGTTGCGTCCTCTTGCAACTCATTCAAGACTTTTTGATTGTAGACACGTTTTAAATAAAATATCCTGCTGTGAAATCGAAAAATGTGGTGCAAAACGAAGTTGTGAACAAACTCGCTCCGACTCCTTATGAAATCAATCAAGCTGGAGTAGATCTTGAAATCACCGGGTCCTCGACTCACGTTCCTATGAATTATATTGTAGTCTTCCCACTCCCACGACAACTTACATGGGGTATCAGTTGGAGCACAGCTGTAGTTAGACGATGTCAGGTTATCGAAGTGTTCAAGGACGGAGTTTGGTAGCGGAGCTGTCAAGCTGTTGATCATCAGTCCTTTGTACCCGTTTGTAAAAATGACGGAGAGGAGCCACCAGAGTCCAATCACGATTCGGAATACGAACTTTCGGTCCAAGGTCGCTGGGATCTCATAGGAATGCTCCAGCATGCTACAGAACATCATTACAAATGGCGAAAAATTCGTAGAATTAATTTCTATTCGTCGGATGTATAAGAATGCCAGGAGTGCTAATATTGGAATGATAACCGCAAGAGTTATCCACAATTCGGATTGGAACGGTTGTAAGTAAATGGTGAAAGTGAGACCGGTTTCAGAGTAACACGTGAGGAAATTAAACCCTTCCGTTGTAGTTACGATCATATCGTCTATAGCCACATTGGCCAAAGTCCATTCCTCGGAATCGCATGAGTCGTAAGAGATGGTTTCGGCCACTGTCCCGTCGGTGATGATTCTTGGACCAATGAAATCTGATCTCGCCGTTTCGTCGAAACTGTCATTTCCCGGTTGAAACAACAGAGTATAAACAAAGTAGTAGAAGTTGAACTTTGAATCTATGCGCTTCGGCAACTGAAACGGGTTCAACTTTTTGTGATCATCAAGCTTGTTATTTTTCGATTCGAAGTCGCTCTTTCTTACCAAAGACGAGAGTTTCCATTTATGGGGTGGATATTGTTTTGAAAAATTCCGAAATGCCGTCACGTTTTCTTGAAACTCCGTTCTCATCGGAATTAGGGTTGGCCGGTCGCAATATTGGCAGAAGTATTTACCAACGTCATACGACGTCAATCGTACCGCGAGAGAAAGGTTTGGAACCCGAAGCAGCTTTTGAGCGATTGCTGCTCGGGACCAATCGCTGAATTTTCGGGCTGTGAAGTAAAGAATGTAAGCCTCCCGCGGGGCTATGTCATCGGATGTGGCTAACTTGAAGAAATAACGGATCTGGTTCAAGGCATGCCAGAATAAGAGGTTGACACGTTTCACAACATTCTTCCGCGTAATCACATCAGGCTCGAGATTCATGAAATGATAAACGCAGTTGACACCCTTCGTTTGGAATGGATTCAAATGAACGGTCTGTGCAAAGGTTTCGTTCCACCAGACACATCGTCTTGTGCGTGAGATATCGACGGGTTTGTAAGTTCCAATCAGACGCAAGATTGTGGTCGGGGTGTATTTGATTGGGTGAACCTCGGTGCCATTGGTGATTATGTTCACGTGACAGTTGGTTATACCGTCTACGATTTTCGACACCAAAGAAGAGGATGCATTCGCATTGGTAAGAATAAGAATACAGAGGAAAGCGAAGAGCACAAAAATGCGTAATTTTGTGTCTCGGCTCATTTTGAAAGTGTACAGAATTAGATAATGAGAACTTGTTGTAACCGAAAGAAAAATTCCAACAAATATTACGATTTGTGGCTTAATTTGTTCCTTTATTGTAGACTTACCAAACATACGGGACTTCTGACGAGTTAAATGTCTTGTTCCAACCTTTTTTATTCTTTCCATTTTTTTCCAATTTGAAAGCCCTTCGTGACTTTCATAGTAAAGCTACCAGAGCCTACCGTGAATGTAAATTTAATGAAGAAATCAACCGTTGCAAACGCACATCAACAAAGGGCGAAACAACACGAACGAAGACTTTAATTAGCATTTAATGCCGTCGTACGACACATGCGATTCGTTTTATACAAGATTCTCACATTACCCCAACCATAGAGTAAAGTTATACACATCGTTGAATAACACTTGATCGTACCTTTCCAACGATGTAGCACACGTGCACGGTTGTAGTTTTAAAAAATGTGACCTTTGATCGTACCCGCTTGACCTTTGACCTACATGGTCCTCAAACTAACTCAACATCCGCTGGAAGGTCATGAATGGTTCGTGAAAAAAGAATTTGAAAATCTCTAACCGTTCAAGACTTAGAGTGCGAACGGACAGACGGACGGACAGATAAAACCCATTAAAGGGTTTCACACTTTAATAAATGACAAAATGCTCGTATAAACTCTTATTCCGGGTAGTGTGAAGAGTTAGCTTTTAAGATTTTTCATCCTATATACATCAGAATGTTTTTCAAACAAAAAACAAATGCAACATGGTCTGATAAATGGGGTATTTTGGATTTACTGATGTGTATCAATAGTATCATGCCCTTAATTTTTCTCTCTACGATTTATGAAAATAAAAATAAACATACAACCAGATATACGGATTTAAGTTGAATTGAGGTCGGTGGGAGGTTGTTCTGGAACGGGCTGTATTCTGGAATTACGGTACTTTCGTACTTTGCGTGTTTTACAGAGTCACGATACCTGTCGAAAATCAACCCGTCATTACCAAAATGAAAAGACCTTTTCTGACAGTTCGATTTATTTGACACGAACAAGGATAAAACACGTTTTGTATGATATATTGATTAAGGCAAGTCTAAAGCAACAATGCGCCAATTGGGGAGAACCACGGGAACCAACGCTTTGATTTCCCTATTTATTTTTTGTAATGGATTGAAAGCCAAATTGAAATTTTGAATACTACGAAAAATCGGATAAAACTTACAATTTTTAAAACCGAAAACGGATTTTTGGATATTACAGAACCATCACAACATTTAAATTTTTGAAACACGACGGAAAATAACTTCAGAAATTGAATTGATCTGAACGTTTCGACTCTATTTGATCTAGCGAATACACATGCCGACATGCCACGACAATTAAAACACAACTGGCTGATTTTGCCACCCCAAGTTTAAGCCGGAATTTCAAATAAAAAGACCCAGGTAGTTACAAGCACACAGAACAATGCAATAAAAAATTCGACCCTCCCGACTCAACAAAGCCCCACCCCCTAGTTTGCCTGTAAACGACTTACTTTCCCAAAGTGAACTAAATCCAATGGTAATGGGCCGAGAGATAGTGATATTCAAATCTGGTCCTGCTTTCCAAACCCGCATATACCGTCTGACCACATTCTGCCTACGATATCCGCTTCAATGGCCGACGCAATTGCGAGATGTGGCGGTTGTTCCCATTGAGGCGGATATTAGATATTAATTGAATACCCTAACCGCTGAAAAGCTTTAAATCTTCTTGTTTATAAAGTCGTTGTATCGAATCCACCATGCTATGAAACCGAACCATCTATTGCCCTAAGTGACATGTAGTAGTGGTGTTGAAATTCGGCCTGACTATTCAGCATGTCAATTAGTCCGGAATAAATTTTGAAATTTCCTGGTTCTTGACTTTTGTTCCTAATTAGATGTCCAGGCTGATCTTTGTATCCCAGGCCTTCTTGCAGCTAGTATTAAAAGGGTCACAGCGGTAGGTAGATGAGGTCAAGTTATCGAAGTGTTTGAGGAAAGAGTTTGGGAGCGGAGCAGTCAAACTGCTGATTATTAGTCCATTTGTATCCATTTGGGAATATCACGGAGAGAAGTCACCAGAGTCCAATTACCATTCGAAACACTGACCTTCGACTCAAGGGCGTTGATATGTCGTAAGAATGCTCTAACATGCTGTAAAAATCGTGAGTTTCTCATCGTTTGGAAAAAATTAAAAACCAAGCAGAAGAACCAGAGCAGAGCACGGCATTATTTATATAAATACATGGTTGGGTTGAGATTAAATTATTAAAGTTTATTCGACAAATATTGAGAAAACCGAGAAGATGAAAATCAAGCATCTACATCATGTGCTAATAACTTTTGTACGTCGTAAAGTAATGCAAAACATGAATTCATGGACATATTAAGCAATTTGTAACTCAACCCATTTTGTACATTACGAAGCATCGATTTTACGAAACCCAATTTGGTTTTGTAATCGCTTATAGCCTCATTTCTCCAACAGCAAGAGTAGCATTTTCAGTTGTTGCAGCAATGCATTAAAATAAAATAAAGCCTAAAAACAAGATGACATATTATGACTCGGCATTTTATGCCGAGAGACCGGATTATTCGAACAACAAGTCGACGAATTTCGAATAGAAACACCCAAGATAGTGCAAAATAACAAAACAATACGATGAAAAAAATTGTTCGAATACTATCCGTCAATCGCACCGCTTTTACCGGTTCATATACGACAGTTGCCTTACTCCTTGTATATTCAAGACGATAGGAGTTTTCAGCATGGAAAAAGTAAGCCTCTACTTTACCGTAAATTCCAGATTCGAAAATCGAGCTAAAAATCGACGTGATGTTCGACCCTCCTGACCCCGCGAAGCCCCACCCCCTCATTTGCTTCTGAACCACTTCCGTTCCCAAAGTAAACTGCTTCCAATGATAGTGAGCTGAAAGATAGCGATATTCAAAAGTGGTCCTGCTCTCCAAATCTGCAAACGCAGTCCGATCACATTCAGCGACTTCATCTTCAATAGCCGAAGCGATCGGGAGATGGAACGGTTGTTTCCATTTTGGCGGAATAGGGATATCCATCGAGTGTCCCAACCGAAGCAAGGTCAAGTCTTCTGGGAACGGATTCAGCTCTTTGTTAGCATAGAGCTGTTTTAATGAAAATATCATACTGTGGAATCGAAAGATAAATTGCCAATAGAAGTCGTGATGAAACTCGGTCTGACTTCCCAATTGCGCGATGAAGCTGGAGTAGATCTTAAAATCCCCTGGTCCTCGACTTACCTTTCTGCTAATGTTGCCATCCGGTGCAATAGACTCCCAAGACAACTTGCACGAGGCATTAAATGGTGCACAACTGTAGTTAGACGATGTCAGGTTATCGAAGTGTTCAAGGACCGAGTTTGGTAGCGGAGCCGTCAAACTGTTGATCATCAGCCCTTTGTATCCGTTTGTGAAGATGACGGAGAGGAGCCACCAGAGTCCAATCACGATTCGGAACACGAACTTCCGGTCCAATGCTATCGGTATAGCAAAGGAATGCTCGTGCATGCTCGAAAACATCATTAGAAATGGCGAAAAGTTTGTAGACTTGATTTCAAATCGTCGGATGTAGAAGAATGCCAGAAAAGCTAATGCTGGAATGACCGCTGCAAGTGTGATCCACAATTCCCATTGAAACGGCTGTAAGTAAATGGCAAAGGAAAGAGTGGGTTGGACGTAACAAGTGAGGAAATTGAATCCCTCTGTTGCAGTCACGATCATATCGTCAAGGGTCTCCTTGAGAAGAAGTGGTCCTGATACGATGGATACCAATGAATTGTCGGATGCAACAGTTTCCATAACCCCGTCTGTCAGAACTGTTGGACGTACAAACGGCGGTTCCATGGCAGGCCCAGTCGGTTCGATGAAACTGAAATTTCCTGTCCTGAACATCAGAGCAAGGACAAAGTAGTAAAAGTTTTCTTTGGAATTGATTGTCTTTGGTAGCCGGAATGGATTCAGGTTTTCGTGTTCTTCCAGCTTTTTATTTTCCGATGCAAAGAAGTCATTTAGCCATATCGCCGAATACAGCTGCCATTTTCTTGGCGGATAGAGTTCCGTAAATTTCCGAAACGTAGCCACATCTTCCTGAAACTCGTTTTTCATGGGAATTACGGCTGGAGTTTCGCAATACTGGCAGAAGTAGCCACCAATTTCGTCCTTTGTCAATCGGACGGCGATATGAATAGTCCGGACCCGGTGTTGGATTTGGGTATTTAATAGTTGGGTCCAGACTGGTTCCGACCAACGGGTCGGATTTCTATCGGTGACGTAAAGGATGTACGTTTCCCGGGGAGCGTGGTCGTCGGGGATAACTCCAAGCTTGGCGAAAAACCGAATTTGATGTAAGAGACGGTGGAATTTCGTAATTTGAGA
The DNA here is from genome assembly GCA_906901685.1 of Desoria tigrina. Classification (NCBI taxonomy): domain Eukaryota; kingdom Metazoa; phylum Arthropoda; class Collembola; order Entomobryomorpha; family Isotomidae; genus Desoria; species Desoria tigrina. Next base: position 1,435,616 of record CAJQTU010000053.1, read on the forward strand.
AGTCGGACGACCTGTAGTCGCGTCTGACTCGAGATTAACGAGATGATAAACGCAGTTGATGTTGATACTTTTGGTTTGAACTGGGTTTAATTGGACATTCTGTCGAGCGGGGTGGTCCAACTTGAGTCCATTCTGGTTTAAGACTCGATATGTGTTCAAGATTGTAATAGGGGTCCTATGGATTGGAAACACGTCAGGACTATCTCTAATAATATTCACGTGGCAGTTGGTAATCCTGTCTGCGATTTCTGACACAATTTTTGAAGAGTCTGCATTAGCTTCAGAAAGCATATATGCATTAGTTTCAGTGAAAATACAGAATAAATTGAACAGCATAAAAATGCACGGATTTATGACTACTGTGCTCATTTTAGGGGTTTAAGTAGATGCAAGAATAGTGTTTGTACAACTAAATAGATTATGAACCCCTTTAAAAAGCAAATATAACCCTACTTTCCGCGATTCTGAAAAATTGAATTTTTGCGATACGTAATTAATAAACGGTTTCAAACAGAAATAAAAATTTCAAAAATATGACGATAAATGGCTTCATTTATTTTTCCCTTGGACCGCAGACTTAAAGACAATACACGAATTCAGTCAGTTGTTGTTTAAACACTGCTCGTGATGTTCAAATGTTCAAACATGTATTAACAGATTTTTTAGTATTGATAATCTAAAATCATTCATGACTTTCATTACGCAACCGAACTTACCGTAAATAAAGAAATAAATGACTAAATGTTTATTTTTAATGTTTTATTTCGTGCAGCCTTACTTTATTTAGTATTTTCTGTATATGTTAATCTCAAACAGGCTTTTGCCTTAAAAACTAAAGTAACATCGTGTAACAAAGCTTAAAGAATTTTTTTTTATTATTGTTTCAAATTACAGGAAATATAATTGGTTGTAGTAATTTCATTCATTTTTATCGTACATTTAAATCACAACAACTATTAACCTGTAATGATAATGAGCTTATAATGATTTGTGTTAAAATACAAAGAGCAGATCGGGGGTTGTTTTTTAAAGAGGTTTCTATTTCGTATGGGGCAGTTATTTCTACTGTTAAAGTTGCATTCGTTTTTACAGGTCTAAGAACTACCTACAATCCAACCGTCATTACCATAATGAAAAGACATAATATTCCGACAGTTTGATATATTTGACACGAACAGGTAGAAACCACCGGTCTTGCATAATAATATATTCAATAAGATAAAATTCTGCTTTCTCTTTAAGTCTCGCTGTTGTAAAATTCCCTAACTTTGGCAAACATCCACTGAAAATTACTGATGATAGTGTACAATTAAGAATATAATTTATTCAGAAAGTAAAGGAATGTGTCGCAGAGTTTGTAAAAAAATTACTTTCTTTCAATTGTTGCAACAGTGTGAAAAATTACAATGAGATCTCAGATTTTCATGCCATATTTCTGAACATTTGATACCGAGCGAGTAGATTTTCCGACCAACAGTTTTACTTTTGTATAATATATTGAGTAAGATAATATTCGGCTTTCTCCGTACGCCATATATTCATATTCATGGTAAACAGTAAAATAGAGCAAGACATTCTACAACGACGAAGAGAGTTTAATTGTTAAAGTTGACTTCATTAGGTGTTGAAAAATCCCAGTAAATGACAATTTAGCATAACCACGGATTAACATTTTTTTGTTAAAGATGAATTGCTTGGCCAAAATGATGTAGACAAATCCTAACCCATATATTTTATATTAACAATTTTAAATCTACCCTATTTTAGCACTAATAAAATATCGCATCGAAATCAGTTGCAGACTATAATATTTTAAATTGCGGCAGCAGTGTATAAAATTACAATGAAAAATAACATGACATATGACTCGACATTTTATACATATCGACCAGACTGTCCGACCAATAATTTGACGAATTTCGAACAAAAACACCCAAAACAGTGCAAAAACTAAAAGTAATGCAATGAAAAATATTGTTTGAATACTGCCGCCCAATTGCACGGCTTTTACCGGTTCGAATACAATGTTTGCCTTAATTCTTGTATACTCAAGACGATAGGACATTTCAGCATGGAAAAAGTACTCCTCCAATTTATTGTAAATCCCCGACTCAAAAATCGAACTAAAAATTACTTTGATGTTCGACCCTCCGGACCCTGCAAAGCCCCACCCCCTGGTTTGGCTGTGAACGACTTCTTTACCCAACGTGAACTGCTTCCAATGATAATAAGCTGCGAGATACTGATATTCGAATCTGGTCCTGCTCTCCAAGTCAGCATATGCCGTACGACCACATTCCACAATTTCGTCTTCGATTCCGGAAGCGATTGGAAGATGCGGCGGTTCCTTCCATTTAAGCGGAATAGGGATAGCCATGGAGTATCCTATCCGAAGCAGGGTCAAGTCTTCTGTAAAGGATTTCAACGTTTTCCTTGAGTAAAGTCGTTTTAAAGAGAACACCATACTATGGAACCGAAAAATGTATTGCCAATAGAAGCGACGGAACTCTGTCTGACTACCGAAGATGGAAATTAAGCTGGAGTAGATCTTAAAATCTCCCGGTGTTTGGATCTCATTTTTGTGGAAATCTGCATAAGACCAATCATCAGGTATTTCCCACCACATTTTGCAATCCGAATCAGACGGAGCGCAACTGTAGTTAGACGATGTCAAGTTATCGAAATGTTCGAGGACCGCGTTTGGTAGCGGAGCCGTCAAACTGTTGATCATCAGCCCTTTGTATCCGTTTGTAAAGATGACGGAGAGGAGCCACCAGAGGCCAATAACGAGTCGAAATTCAAACTTCCCGCTCAAGGATGCTGGTATCTCATAGGAATGCTCCAACATGCTCGAGAACATCATCACGAAGGGTGAATAGGTGCTTGATTTGATTTCCAACCGTTGGGCGTAGCAGAATGTCAGGAATGCTAACGTTGGAACTACGGCAGCAAGGTTTATCCACAATTTCCATTGAAACGGCTGTAAGTAAATGGCAAAGTTAAGAGCGGGATCGACGTAACAAGTGAGGAAATTGTATCCTTCCGTTGCCGTCCCGATCATATCGTCGAGGGCTTCCCTAACAAAAACTCCGCCGAATGAGTCAGATATTTTTGCATAGTCGGACGTCACTATTTCCAATTCCCCGTCGGTGATAATTGTTGGGCGTACAAATACAGGGTCCCATTCCCAAGCGATCCCAGTTGGTTCGATAAAACTGAAATTTCCATTTTGAAACATCAAGGCAATGAGGAAGTAGTAAAAGTTTAGCTTCGAATTGATTGTCTTTGGTAGTCGAAATGGATCCAAAATTCGGTGTTCTTCCAGCTTTTTATTTTCCGACGTAAAAAACTCGTCCTTGGTCCTAATCGCCGAATACAGTTTCCATTTTCTTGGCGGATAGGGTTCAGTAAATTTTCGGAACGTAGCCACGTCTTCCTGGATCTGATTTACCATTGGAATTACAGCTGGAGTTTCGCAGTACTGGCATAAGTAACCACCTACCTCATTGGATGTCAGACGGAGAGCGATATGGATGTTCCGAACCCTGTGTTTGTTTTGGGCCCTTACCAGGTACGCCCAGACTTGTTCGGACCAATGGCTGGGGTTTCGAGCGGTGACGTATAATATGTATGTTTCCCGGGGAGCTACGTCATCGTGGATGGCTCCAAGCTTGAAGAAAAATCTGACTCGTTCCAAGACCCGTCCGAAGTTCCTAATTTGTTCAACAGGTCGATCTCGAAGCTTATTTGATTCGAGATTTACGAAATGGTAAACGCAGTTGATATTAATACCTTTGGATTGAACTGGGTTTAAGTGGACACTATGTCGATAGCGGTTGTTCCTCCAAAAATCATCCGGTTCAAGGACAGTATTATGTTTCAAGACTGTGATGGGGGTTCTATGGATTGGGAACACGTCGGTGCCATCTATGATAATATTCACGTGACAGTTTTTAATCCTGTCTACTATTTCCGACACAATTTTTGAAGTGGAAGCATTAGTTTCAGTGAGACAACAGAAGAAACTTAGCAGCATAAAAATGCACGAATTTGTGACTTTTGTGATCATTTTAGCGTTTTAAGAATATGGAAGAAATTGTTCGACTGAATAGATTGTGAAAACATACTTTAAGAAATACGACGATAATTTGTTTAGTTTATTTCTCCTTTGGACCGCAGGCTAATTGACCATACACGAATTCAGTCAGTGGTTGTTTAAGCCCTGCTTGTTCTTTTCAAACGGGTTATGACAGCTTTTTTAGTATTGATCTTTTAAAATCCTTCGTGACTTCCTTTATGCAACAGTATCTACCGCAAATTGAGAAATAAATGGCAAAACGCTTAAATAGGAGTTTTATTCCGTGCAGCCTAAGCTTAGTCAGTATTTTCCAAGTCCCCCATATTCCAGTATAGAGCATATGGAGAGTAGCAGAATTTTAAAGAATATTTGGATGTTTAGACTGCCAGTCTAAACATCAGAACAGTTCTCTAATCTTAAGAGCAAAAGCAACAATATTATTGATTTTAAAATGCATTCGTCTTTCTTTTACATTTAAGATTTAATTAGCAACACCTATTCACCTGTGATAAGATCTAATGATTTTTGTTAAATAAAGAGCAGATCGGAGGCCCCGTTTTGAAGAGGGTTCTATTTCGGAGGGGGAGGGTGTCTTTTTCTAGTATTAAAGTAACATTCATTTTTAAAGAATCATAACTACCACAATCCACAAGCCTTTACCATACTGTAAAGACTTTTCTGATAGTTCAATATATTTGACACGAACAAGGATAGTGTTTTATTTAATATCTTACAAGGGAAGTACCCGAAGTGTCATTTCCAGAATCGCCTGATGTTTTTGTGTTGAAAATATAATTACGACTATAATAACAAAATTAGCTGCCCATTTTGATAGTAACCGGGTTAAAAAAAATCAAAAACAATGAAGTCGGAAAATTCTTATAATTATGATTTTTAGGATCACGCCATGATTGTAATCTTTTTATCGGAATTCCTTACATGCTCTTTACTCTGCACTTTTGAGATCTTATCCATAACAGAGAATTTAATGTATGCTTAATTTTAAGTTTCAAATCATCGGTCTAGGTTTAAATTTTTAGCCCGAGTCAGGGCTTATGGAATCATGCTGTCCGTCCGTCCGTCCGTCCGTCCGTCCGTCCGTGACACGCTAGCGGCCAAACGGCTGGACCGATCGACTTGAAATTTGGGACACTTGTGTATTTTGAAAATGCGAAGGCTAAGTTCGAAGGTGGAAAAAATCTGTCGATCGGTTGACCCGTGAGGGCCATGCAAAGTAGTGTTGCCAAGGGAATAGGTTTAAAATACAGACAAATTGAAGCATCCTGACTCGGGCTTTATAATACTGCACACTGTAGGTTTTAAGTTTGAATTTTATCTGTATTTTGAGTTATAAATGGTTGAAATCGGCTAAGTAGTTTTTGTATTATCGATAAACAAAGCTGTCCAGTCTTTACTGAAACACCCATTGCAAAAAGTTGCATTGAAATATTCATTTTCATGGAAATTCAAAAAATACATCACATAGATGTATGTAGGCTGACGAACAATTTAATAAAATACATCTATGTGATGTATCTCGGACTCAACGGTCTGTTGCTAAGGTACATCACATATATGTACTTCGGACTCAAAGGTAATCAAATGGTATACATCACATAGATGTATCTCGGACTCAACGGTCTGTTACTAGGGTACATCACATAGATGTACATCGGAGGTAAGGTAAGGGAAAGACAAATGCCCAATCGTCTTGAAACTTTTACCATGTCATAACACACTAATGTGAACAATAAAACCATAAAAATTAGCTGCCCTAATTTGTGTTTACTATGTTTAAAAAATTCGCGAAATAAAAAAATCGATGAAATTAACATTTTCAAACCCGTGCCAAATCATCAGTTTTGGTCCGATTTTCAAAATTTTTGCATTTTTGTGATGCTAAAGAGTGAAATTTTGCCAAAATGTAAAAGTATCAATTTTCTGCCGTTTTTTGTATTTTTTTAATTTTTTGGCGAGTGACGGTTACATAAAAAATCTTAAAAAATCTTGAACAAAATCAGAAAAGTGATACTTTTACATTTTGGTAAAATTTCACTCTTTAGCATCACAAAAATGCAAAAATTTTGAAAATCGGACCAAAACTGATGATTTGGCACGGGTTTGAAAATGTTGATTTCATCGATTTTTTTATTTCGCGAATTTTTTAAACATAGTAAACACAAATTAGGGCAGCTAATTTTTATGGTTTTATTGTTCACATTAGCGTGTTATAACATGGTAAAAGTTTCAAGACAATCGGGCATTTGTTTTTCCCTTACCTCCCTTGTCAGTTTGACATACTTAACACCAACAGAGAGAAATTATGCTTATATAATGTATTGATCTCTCTCTAATAATTTATCAGCAGTAAAACAAATAAACCGTTGCAAACGCACATCAAAAGGGGGTCCAGCAACACGAAATAAGACTTTTAAAACATTTAACGTCATTTCCAGACACCTGAGAGTCGTTTCGGATAAGAATATCATGTTTCCCCAACCATAAATATAATTAAATAATACACATCGTTGAATTGTAATTTACCCCTTTTAACGACATACATATAGAGTAACTTGATTTTTGTTGCTGTAAAATTGTATTTTTGATTTTAAATTGTAGTAAACTCGTGACAGTTGAGGGAGGTTCCACTACAATCGGGGTGGTCATGTGACAATTCGGGGTTTAGTTTATTGTCACTATATATTATATCAGACATACAGTTACATTGCCGATGCATTTATAAGCAGAACGGTGGTGGTTCTTTAACCTGGAGGTAAACTGGCAAAATTCAGGGGGTGTGACTGATTTCACTCCAATTCGAACTTAACGTGTGTCAAGATGTATAAAACAAACTTTCGAAATAAAACATTTAAAATGTCTATCGGTTCGAGAGTTAGAGCGTAAACGGACGGACAGACAAGGTCTTCGCTATAAAGAGTTTCATCCCTTAAAAAATATCTTTTATAACTACGTAGTTGAATCAGTATTACTCAATAAATATTGAGAAAATAGTACATTTAGTTGCTGCAAGGGTGGCTAATTTTTGTATTTAGTAAAAGTAAACATGGATTAATTATCGAATTTAAGTAATTCATAACCTACTATATTTTTTAAAGGATATGGCGAATTACACAAATTATACCTAACTTGACAGACTCATTTCTACAACAGAAAGAGTAAAATTTAATTGTTGCAAAAGAACAAAAAACACAATGAATCCTAGGAAAAGCATGACAAATGACTCGAGATTTCCTACATATCGACCGGACTGTTTGACCAACAATTTGACGAATTTCGAATAGAAACACCCAAGACACTGCACTAACACAAATCAATGCAATGAAAAAGATTGTTTGAATACTGCCGCCCAATTCCATGGCTTTTACCGGTTCGAATACAACACTAGTCTTACTCCTTGTATACCTGAGACGATAGGAGTTTTCAGAATGCAAAAAGTACTCCTCCAATTTGTGGTAAATGCCAGATTCAAAAATCGAGCTAAAGATAGATTTGATGTTGGACCCTCCGGACCCTAAAAAGCCCCACCCCCTAGTTTGTCTGTAAACGACTTCCTTTCCCAAAGTGAACTGAATCCAGTGGTAATGGGCTGAGAGATAGCGATATTCAAATCTGGTCCTGCTTTCCAAATCCGCATATACCGTCTGACTGCATTCTACGATATCCGTTTCAATGGCCGATGCCATTGCGAGATGTGGCAGATGCGGTTGGGATATTCATTGAATATCCCAACCGCAGTAAGGTCAAGTCCCCTTGAAAAGCTATGAATTTCTTTTGATTATAAAGTCGTTGTATCGAATCCACCATGATATGAAACCGAACCATGAATTGCCTTGGCATATCGGAGTACTGTTGAAATTCGGCCTGACTATCTAGCATTTCAGTTAGTCCAGAATAAATTTTGAAATCTCCTGGTTCTTGACTTTTGTTCCTAATAAGAGTTCCACGCTGATCCTTTGTATCCCAGGCCTTCTTGCAGCTGGTATTAAAAGGGTCACAGTTGTAAGTAGATGAGGTCAAGTTATCGAAGTGTTCGAGGACTGTGTTGGGTAGTGGCGCCGTCAAACTGTTGATCATCAGTCCTTTGTATCCGTTGGTAAAGATGACGGAGAGGAGCCACCAGAGTCCAATTACCATTCGAAAGACTGACTTTCGACCCAAGGTCGCTGGAATGTCGTAAGAATGCTCCAACATGCTGCAAAGAATCATCAGGAGCGAGGAGTAGTTGCTAGAACTGACTCCTAGATGCCGCTTGTAGAAATGTGTCAGGAGGGCCAGCGTTGGTAGAGCGACAGCTAAGCTCATCCACAATTTGGTTTGAAATGGCTGGAGGTAGATGGCAAAGGTTATAGCAGGTACGGCAAAACAAGTTAAGAAGTTAAACCCTTCTGTTGCAGTCCCGATCATATCGTCCACGGCATCTATGACAAAAATGTAATCTTCTAAAAAGGATTAGAGGTGTGGTGCTGGCTACGGCCATTTCAGCGTCCGTGATGATTGTTGGACGAACGAGAGAGGGGGGGGGGCTGTCAGCCTGTCAGTAGAATCCAGTGTCGTCGAAACTCAGATTTCCCGGTTGAAACAGCAACGTAATTACGAAGTAGTAAAAGTTCATCTTTGAATCGATGGACTATTGGCAATCGGAAGGGGTTCAAGTTTCGGTGTTGTTCTAGCTTTTGTTTTTTTGATGGACAAAGCGTGGGGTCGGCAATAACGGAGAAGAGTTTCCATTCCATAGGTGGATACCGTTCTGAGAATTGTCGAAATTTTGTGACGTTCTCCTGAAATTGCTTTCCCATCGGAATTACGGTTGGCGGTAGACAATACTGACATAAGTAGCCACTGACGTCAGTTGTAGTCAGTCTGATAGCGATATGAATATTCCGAACCCGAAGCAGTTTTTGGGCGTTTAATAGTCCGGACCAATCCCTCAGGTTTTGGTTTGTGATTTAAACTTAAAAGGACATAAGTTTCCTTTGGTGCCAGTCCTACAGAAATGGCTCCTAACTTGAAGAAAAACTGGATATGTTTCAAGGCATGCCAGAATAAGAACTGGACATCGTTGCCATCATCCCGATCTGTGATGACGTTAGGGTCCAGATTGATGAAATGGTAGACGTAATTAATGCCCTTCGTTTGGACGGGATTCAATTTGACTGTGTCTCTGTTTGGCTCGTCCCGCCAACAACATGTAAGTTTGTAAGGATTGACGAGTCTATTAATATGCGTTGCATTAAGTCGCAAAATTGTGGTGGGGGTTTTATGGATTGGGAACACGTCAGTGGCATCGATGATGATATTCACATGGCAGTTGATTATACCGTCTACGATTTTCGACAAAGTTTTTGAGGAGGAAGCTTCGGTTTAAGTTCAAATGCAGAGGAAACTGTAGAGAATAAAAATAAGTAACAATTCTGTGTCTCGGTTCATTTTGAGTTACAAAACTGGAAATACAGATTAAAATATTGCTTTTTAAGTAGATCAGATATCAAATATTATATTATCTTTGTATCGTTAACGAATTGTGAAAATATTGTATGATATTACATTTAAATTTAAACCAATGTTGCAAAAAATTTAATTCTCAACTTGTTTTTTATTATTGCAGCTATTTATTATTATTACCTTTTATTATTGTTTCAAATGACAGGAAATATAATTGCTGTTAGTAATTTCATTAATTTTTATCGTACATTTAAATAACAACAACTATTAACCTGTAATGAGCTTATAATGATTTGTGTTAAATATAAAGAGCAGATCGTGGGGTGTTTTTCAAAGAGGTTTCTATTTCGCAGGGGGGCAGTTATTTCAAGTGTTAAAGTCCCATTCGTTTTTACACTTCTGACAAGGGATATCACCCAAAGTGAGCACCCCGAATCGTCTAATTTTTTTACAGTAGATAATACAACTAATATGAATGACTGAAACATAAAAATTAGCTGCTATAATTAGATTTTAATAGCAGTTAAAAAATAATTAAGTTCCAAAATTTGCATATTTTCTGGCAGTGCGTTGGAAAGGGAGAGTGGAGGAAAGGGAGGCGCTAGAGAAGAGAAATGAGTTGAGTGGACAAATGAAGGGTCAACACTTTCCCTTCTTTCTCCCTTCACATTTTTAAAGGAAACTTATTTCCTTTAACGCTTTTTACTTGTTGCCTTTAATTTCACACTTCTATATGATTGTAACACTATTAACCGATCGCTAAATTTTGATTTAAATAACTTAAATCCCACGGCTAGTGTCATAGTGTCAATATCGTTCATGTTCCACGCATTCTTGACCAAATGAATTCAAATGAGAATGGAACAGATACAATTGTTTCTAAACAAGAACTTGATTTATGTAACTGCTTAAAGTAAATATTCACCACACACTGCGCTTCACTAAAAATTTAAAAAATTAGGATAAAAAAACCTTGGCGTACTTACACAAATCCGAAAATGCATAATAATCATCGAGACTTGGTTTGTATATGAAAATGATCGCAGAAATTATCAACATTACTGTACATTATGGTCTGCTTACATTATTTAATGGCTGGTATTTTAATTACAATTTAATAGTTTACATTTTAAAGTTTTTTGTTGATGGCCTTAACGCTAATTACGAAAAATAATTCTTCTCGTTTGATAAACCTATTTTTAGAAATAATAAACACGGTCGTTGCATTATTACATCATCAGTCATCAGATTTAGATTGTGTTACCTACAAAGATTTAGAGTTTGTTGATTAATTTCGTGACGACAACGTAGACCATTATTTTGCACAAGGAGATAAGGGTAACTTCCAAGCATTAATAGCGACCCCAACTTCTCAAGTTTCCCAATTTACTCAACATTCTTGAACCACAAACCTTAAAAGCAACTATTGAATTGATTAGTGCCCAATACAAACAGGAAGCTGTTAATTTTGCATTTCTTAACAAATTCAAAAATTATGGCTACTTTTAGTTCATATTAACTCCTGCCACCTCTGTATATTTGTATAAGATTTAAAAAACCTAAATTACGTATTTGAAAATAATATCCTCGACTTATGTGTAAAAAAATCTATGTATATAAACAAGCCATTAATAGTATTACATTGACTTCGTGAAATCGGAATTGATAGTAAAGAATGATAGAAAATGTAGTAAAAAGCGTTAAAGGAAATAAGTTTCCTTGAAAAATGTGAAGGGAGAAAGAAGGGAAAGTGTTGACCCTTCATTTGTCCACTCAACTCATTTCTCTTCTCTAGTGCCTCTATTTCCTCCACTCTCCCCATCCAACGCACTGCCAGAAAATATGCAAATTTTGGAACTTAATTATTTTTTAACTGCTATTAAAACCTAATTATAGCAGCTAATTTTTATGTTTCAGTCATTCATATTAGTTGTATTATCTACTGTAAAAAATTAGACGATTCGGGGTGCTCACTTTGGGTGATGTCCCTTGTGAGAGCTACCTACAATCCAACCGTCATTGCCTTTGCCATACTGAAAAGACCTATCCCGACAGTTTGATATATTTGACCAGAACAAGGAGAAACCCGTCACCCATCTTGTATACTATATTCAAAAACATCAAATTCTGCTTTCTCTTTAAGTCATGCGGTTGTACAATTCCCTAACTTTGGCACAAATCCACTGAAATTTCAAAGACCGGGACGAGTACATCAACTCAAAAAAAAATTCCAATAATACAAATAAAATACAAGACAATGCTATGAAAAATATGGATTGAATACTCCCACCCAATTTCATAGCTTTTACCGGCTCGAATACGACACCCGGCCTGCTTCTAGTGTAGATGAGACGGTCCAGGTTTTCAGCATAACTGAAATACTCCTCGCATTTCCAGTAAATCCCAGACTCCAAAAATGAGTTGAAAATATATTTGACGTTTGAACCTCCGGATCCGAGAAAGCCCCACCCCCTCGTTTGCTTGTAAAGGACTTCCTTTCCCAACGTGAACTGTTTCCAATGGTAATGAGTGGAGAAGTACTGATATTCCCGTCGGGTCCTGCTTTCCCAATCCGCATACGCCGTTCGATCACATGTCACAATTTCATCTTCAACCGCGGAAGCGAAAGTAAGACTGTCCCCTCCACGTCTTGCCCACGCTTCCGGAATGGGAATGTCCAAAGAATAGCCCAACCGAAGCAGGGTCAAATCTTCCTCGAATACCACTGGTACTTGCTGACGTAAGTATTGAAATTGTATCGAAGTCAACATTCTATGAAATCGAAAGACTACGTTCCAGGGACGGGGACGCTTAAATTTCTCCGCACTGCTGTAAGTGGCAATGAAACTGGTGTAGATCTTGAAATCTCCCGGTACTTGACTCCTGGTTCTGTGTATGGTCGAATCAAACCACTCCGTCCACGACGAAGTGCAATCAGTATCAAATGGATCGCAGTTGTAGTCAGATGAAGTCAAGTTATCGAAATATTCAAGGACGGAGTTTGGGAGTGGAGAGGTTAAGCTGTTGATCATCAGTCCCTTGTATCCGTTTGTGAAGATGACGGAGAGGAATCACCAGAGTCCAATCACGATTCGGAATTCAAATTTCCCGCTCAATGATGCTGGGATGTCGTAGGAATGCTCCAGCATGCTCGAAAACATCATCACCAAGGGTGAAAAGGTGCTTGATTTTATTTCCATCTGTCGGGTGTAACAAAATGTCAGGAGTGCTAATGTTGGAATGATCGCTGCAAGGGTTATCCACAATTTCCATTGAAAGGGCTGGAGGTAGACGGCAAAACTGAGAGTGGGTTGGACATAGCAGGTGAGGAAATTAAAACCCTCCGTCGCCGTACCGACGATATCGTCAAAAGCGTCCATCACGTAAATAATATCCCCTTCATCGGATTGGCTTGATCTACTCGAAGCAAAAATTTCTTCGTCCATAATGATTGTTGGACGAATAAAATGACGATTATTCTCTGGCTTATACCCAATCGTTTCGTCGTAACTCCAATTTCCAGCCTTGAAGAGCAGTGAGACAATGAAGATGTAAAAAACTTGCCTTTGATACGAGTACCAAGGTAGTCGAAATGGGTTCAAATTGTTGTAGAATTCCAGCAGCTCCTGATTTGTTTTTAAAAAGGGTTTCCCGTCCGCGTTATTATTGTACAATTTCCATTGTCGGGGGGGATACAGTTCCGAAAATTGACGAAAGGTTCTCACGTTCTCTTGAAATTCAATTGGCATGGATATTAGACTTGGTGTTTGGCAGTAGGGGCAAACGTAGATTCCAACTCCAACGTCATCTACCGTCATTCTGACTGCAATATTGATGTGTCGGACCCGAAAGTGTTTTTGAGCATCCAGAAGTTCTGCCCAATCAGTTTGGTTTCGGGATACGAAGTACAGAATGTACATCTCCCGAGGAGCCTCGTCTTCGGAGATTTTTGTGTTTGAACCTTTTATGTGATAGCTGAGTTTGAAGAAAAACCGGATTTGTTTCAAGATATGCCAGAATGGAAATTGGGTAGTTTTGCGAAGATTCGTTTTTGGGATCTGGTCGGACTCTATATTGATAAAATGATAAATGCAGTTGATTCCTTTTGTTTGAGCCGGATTCAAATGGACACTGTGTCTGTAGTCAGCAAGCCGCCATATTGATTGAGGACCATTAATGGTATGATTCAGCTGCATGATTGTTGTAGGGGTGTTATGAATTGGGGACACGTCAGTGCCATCGGTGATTATGTTCACGTGACAGTTCGTTATACCGTCGACGATTTTTGATAACGTTTTTGAGGAGGATGCATCAGTTGTAGTGAAAATACAAAGGAAATTGTAGAGGACCACAATAAACCATAATTGAGTGTCTCGGTTCATTTTGATTTAGAACTGGTTGTAGTATGGGACTACTGGTCGGACAATAATTTATGAATGTGTGGACTGTAAAACACAATATGTGGAGAAGTGACCCTTTACTTTAATCCCTAGCTTTAAATCCACTAATTGACTCGAAATGACAACTAGGATAACCTCCCTGGTACGGGTGTACTTGGTGGAAATAAATGCAGGAAACAATAGGAAGATTTCTAATTAAAACAGTACTTTAATTACTAAAAACCCTAATAAATCCTATCAAAAATCCGTGAAATATTGACAACTCTAAAGCAAACACATCTCTTGCTCTCCAAAATCAGACAAGTTCTTCCTTCGATCTTTTCCTTCTAGAACATTCTACTTGCCACGTCAGCAAGTATCATATCATGACTTGACAATCTTTAAGCTATATATATAAATCATAATACACTAATACCATTACATACACTATAAGTTAGGTATATATCTTAGGTTACAATAATTAAAGACAACCTTCCCAATGATTAAGTTTTACTATTCCACTTCTGGCCAATAGACTCAGTTCATGCATCTTTCTACTCCAAGTTAACGCCCTCCCAAGTCAGGCTGATATTACCCTGTTGCATTTGTTACAAATATGAAATCGTAAATAAACCCATTCCCATACATAATACATAGTAAGGCTAGCTAGTGACAAAACTAGGGGAACCCGAGTTGGAGTAAAATTGGAGTCTCAAATTTCCCTATATTAAGTTAACATTGGATAGGATTCGCAAATTTACTAATTTTGTTGTAACTTTAGTTCCTAACGAGGAATTTTTCTAATTTTTTGATATGTTATAGCTAACAATATTATCTACAACTTTCAATTAAGGTTCTTCTTCTTGTATTGTCTCCTTCATGCTCTAATATTGACTTGAGAACTAAATTTTCATATTTTCCTATGCTTAGCAATACTAATTCGTCGATTCGACTTTTCATACATATTTCATTAAACATATAAAATTAATCCTAAACTTATTCTTCTGTACGTCTGCTCGCGGACACTGGTTTACGAATTGTCACTAAAATTTGAATTCGAAAGAAAAATTTGAAATACCCTAATGTTGACGCAATAAAATAATAAATTAAACGAAATATGATTTGATCTAGGATTGTAATCCCTTGCCAAATGTGGTAATCTTCCTAGAGAAGTGGACTCGAATTGAATGTTTTAAACACTACTTGTCCTGAGGTGTCCAATCATGTTCCAGTTTGGTAATACTAATATTGGAAAGCCCCCTGTGACTTTTATAGTCCAAAAGAACTTATATCCTAAATACCGATAATGGTCTCGACGGCCGACTCGTCAAAGCATATGTAATGACGTGATGACCTTTCAACTAAACATAACACATAATAAATACCGAAAACATTATTGCGAGGTGGCATTGGCTTAATGCATTTTCTTATCAAAGCCATCATCAAAATAATCACCGAAAACCCATCAATTTCAACTTCATTAGATTGCCATTTTTTAACCAATGTTAAACTCGTTGTTGCTCAACATCTTTACTTTCTTATAAGTTATCTTTACAAAAAACAAAGAAACGAACAAATCAGGAAACAAAGGTTTTAACTTGAGAGTGGCAATAGCTTAACCGCTTAGAAACCACGAGCTTATTCAGAGGGTTCACAATTTGAGGATTAACGGTACCATACGTGGATTTGTTCAAGTCGAAGAAAAAAAAACTCTAGACAACCTAACTTCATTTTCAAAATGAAATAAACCGTTGCAAACGCACGTCGAAAAGGGGTGAAACCATCCGCAATAAGCCGTCAAATAATATTCACGTCGTTGTCCGAGTCCGACACATGGGAGTCTGTTTATTCAAGAATCTCACTTTCCCCCAATTGAAATCATATACATTGCTGTATGGCACTTGGACGTACGGACAGACAAAGTCTTCACAGTAAGGGGTTTCACCCCTTAAAAATCGTGACTATTAATTGTCCGGAATATCAGACACGGAATGCTCGAAGCAATTAATTATTGAGTTGTTCGGTATTTTTCAGGCATTGGGTTTTCTTTAAGTGTATTTCTAGCTTAAGGAACCTCAAAGCCATTTTACTTTTGATAAATAAAAATTCAACCCAACAGAAGACCATGCGATGATGCTCTTACAGGTTTTCCTGCACCATCGCTATAGAGCCCCAGACTAATTATCACTTTGGGAAAATGGGTGTCAAATATCAACTTTTGACACCATGTTTCAGATAAACCGATACACATACTAGAAAAAATTGAACAGGATAAACCATTTAATGAAGCTTTTTATAAAAATATTTCAAATACCACTAAGGGTTTAATGAAGTCACAATTAAATATCTTCACATGCATGTTTTTTATAACGTTTGGCAGCGTTAGCTCCCGACAGGGTCATCACTGAGATTTTTAGTTAGAGTTATTAGATGTATAGATTTTAGGTAAATTGAGAAGGATCGGAGGTTTGTATTTCGAGGGGGATTTACTTCTAGCTTTAACTTTTACTTATTTAGTTTTTACAGTCATGAGAACTGCAGACAATCCACCCGTCATTTCCATAATAAAATGGCTTTTTCTGATAGTCCGATATAATTGACACGATCACGAAGAAAACCGTATTCGGATGAATGTAGCCCATCATATGCAGCCCTTCATATGAAGTCATTGTAATTATGATTAATTATGATTAATCAATAATTGTAATCAAAATAATTATGATTACAATTATTTTGAATATTTTGATCCTTTTTTGTAATCTAGAGTGTTATGACATATTATTGTTTTAGTAAGTGAATAATTTCGTTAGGGAATTGATAGTAGGTGAGATACAAGGTTCCTATACTCTTGGTTTCCTGGGTGTCTTTTCTTCAGGAGGTTGTCCAGGAACTTAGATTTCGAATTCCCATTTTAGGGCTACGGGAAAACAAACTATTTTCATCGTTTCCACGGTAATTTTTTCGAGTTCTCTGAATTAAAAATTCTGAAATTCGCGATTCTGACTCTGAAATCCAACCTCATGAGGGACCGTCGAGGTCGACCGTCCATTCATTACTGATGATTTGTCAGACCCACGCCCCCCCCCCCTTGTATCGCGAAACATGGCCACTTGCAATGTTAACTCTTATGTAACGTAACTCCAGATCCCCCCTCCCCCATCTTGGGTTACGTAATTAATGGACGGTCCCTGATGAGCATTGTATGACGGCTGACAGTGACGGTAACGGCCAAGATCTTTGGTAGTGTAAGACCGTCAAGAAACATTATTGCCATATTTGCTATTGAAGAATGTCTAAAATACTTGTAGGGACAGGCACATCCCCTTACAAGACATGAACGTACCATCGTTTAGTATTTAATTTAGCATTATTACGTTTATTTTAATCGAGTTCAATCGACTGAAATACTATCTATGGTATAATTTATATGTGTGTATTCCATGAAGCTATAGGATTTTAGGCTGAAAATCGTGAGTTTCTAAATTGATGGTTAGCCTGGCAAGACCAAAATTCATGAATTTTTCGCAAAGATGAAAATTTTTGGCTCAAAATTACCGTAGAAACGATGAAAATAGTTTGTTTTCCCGTAGCCCTAAAATGGGAATTCGAAATCTAAGTTCCTGGACAACTACCTGAAGAAAAGACACCCAGGAAACCAAGAGTATAGGAACCTTGGTGAGATAGAAGAATGTATAATCGTAGATTTTAACTCAATTCCAAATTACCATCTATAATTAACATTAGTCTTTTCCTCTTTAGGAGCACAGTGTCAGGTTACTAACACGCAAATTTGACTGTACCGGTAATTATTACATACGAAATCTATATTATGTTGACTGATAATGGAACATACAGGGTGTTTCATGTTATTGTCCACATTGCAAAATTGCAATATCTCCTCAACGAGTGAACCGATTTTGACGAAATCAATTTTGTCTGGAAGCTAATGAACTGGAAGGAGGTATGGGGGTGGTTATAAAAATTCATCGATACCTTGCAAAAACCAGTGGGGGTTTTACGGAAAAATCGAAAAATTAACATTGGGTGGGATATGGTAAAAAACCCGTAGCAACAACACAAATTCTTAGCAACGTAAAAGCAGTATGCATTTTTGAAGGTTCAAATTATTGTCGATTCCTTCAAAACCACTATCGGGTTGGTCAAAATGCCTCCCAATTTTTATTTAAAAACCGAACGAGCTTTTATTGCTAGAGAGTATGGAAGAACTTCGAATGCCACGGAAGTTGTGAGGAGATTTTTTGCTCAATATCATAAACCAGCACCAACTATTAAAACTGTACTACGTATTAATCATAAATTGCTTGAAACGGGAAGTGTAGAAAATCGGGTTCATGGAAAAGAGGAGCTTTCTGTTAGAACCTCTGAAAATTCAAATGTAAGTTTCATGCATACGCTTATGTGAACGGTATCAATGCTTGAAAAAGCTCTTGTAGTTACCCTGGTCGATAAATTCATTTCAGAGAATTATCACTTCATGAATTAAAAATCCTGAAAAATCCTTTCGACGTCGTTCAAATGAATTAATCGTGATAAATAAGGGTCGTCACAAATAGCAACCACAAAGCATAGGTGAATTCAGTCATTTAGCCATATCCTAATTTAAATTATTTTTTGTGCTATTAATGTTTGAAATGTGTTTTTTTGAAGTTTTTCAAATGTCTACCTTATGTGTAAATTTTTGCAATCGTTAGAATTATTTTGTCTCTAAGCAATAAATTGTTGCTACGGGTTTTTTGCCCTATCACACCTAATGTTAATTTTTGGATTTTTTCCTAAAACCCCCACTGGTTTTTCCACGGCATCAATGAATTTTTTTAACCAACTCCATACCTCCTTCTAGTTCATTAGCTTCCGGACAAAATTTATTTCGTCAAAATCGGTTCACTCATTGAGGAGATATTGCAATTTTGAAATGTGGACAATAACATGAAACACCCTGTATAATAAATGATCCTGTGAATCATGATTCAAATATAAATTCAGGGCTGCAAATGATGAACTGCAATAATCCCAACTCAAGAAAACATGTTTTGCAATTTGGGTGTCTAGCCGGAATGTTTTGAAGTTTGATAAGAACTACTCATCCGATTTTAAAAAACGAAAGCTTTACTTGGCTTGGCTGCCGATGAATTATTATTTAACATAAGCTCTCGTTGATGATAGTACAAGAGTAGTTGTATTTTTATACACTTTTGCAATGCCATATAAATAAATGAAGTTGTTTTATTCCGAGTATTACATATATTGTTTTGTGACAAACTTTGCATAGATTTTTATTCTGCTTTAAAAGCGTGTGAAATAAAACCCGATGTTACGAAGACGTAAAAATTACTTTACAGATTGATATATTCGACAAGAACAAGGATAACACATGTTGTGCATAATGTAGCAATTAAGATAATATTCAGCTTTCTCTTTAAGTGATATCTATGATCAACATTAAAATGGAGCAAGGCATTACACAATTACGTAGTTGAGAATATAATAATTTATTAAAGTTCAGTAAACAATAGGAAAACCCAGCAAATAACAATTTAGCATCTACACGCGTTAATATTTATTTATGATATACAGGATGTTTGCGTTGTTTGTCCCGGTGTTTAAAATTAAAAATCTCAAAAAGTACTAAACCGATTTTAGTTTGGTTTGATTTTATGGGTAGCTAAAAGTCTAGAAGGATGACTGCAAAAGATATTATGAAATTACAATTTTTATTGGATGACCCATGCGGGTTTTAAGAAAAAAGCAAAGATTTTATATGGGGGAAGGTGGGGGATAATCCTTACCAACGCATATCAACAATCAAATTAAATCCAAAATCTAAATTTCTAGATTGAAAGTGCAGCATAAGTTTTAGAATTGTAATTGTTGCTATGCGTTGTTAAGGAGTACACCCCACCTTCCACCATATAAAATCTTTGATTTTTTTTAAACCCGCATGGGTCATCCAATAAAAATTGTAATTTCCTAATTTCTTTTGCAGTCATCCTTCTAGATCTAAAGCTATCCATGAAATCAAACCAAACTAAAATCGGTTTAGTACTTTTTGAGATTTTTAATTTTAAACACCGGGACAAACAACGCAAACACCCTGTATATTAATATATAGGCAGCGTATTTATTTGCAAATAAAATTATATCTCGAAGTTAACCCCCAGCTGTATATTTTCAATTGTTGCAGTAGTACAACAACGAAATTGAAAAATCACATGACATAGGTTTTTGAATTGGACTAAAAACTACACGTTTAAAACCTCTTCCTAAATGAACTGTCATCCATGATGACATGTAAAGTTGAAGATTTCATGAGATGTCGAATTCTGCCTAATTATGAACTAACTGGTGTTTTATGAAGCAAAAATGTATCGAAATAAACGTTCGAAAAACCTATTTTCTCCAAAATACAAATCTAGTATTAATTTAGCCAATAAACAGACCAATTAAACAAAATCTCAATTTAATCCGACGAGAAATAAAACCTCTATCAGTTCTCTCTCTGAAAGTTAATCCAACAGTGACTTTTCCTCTGTCACAAAATCCAATACCAAGTACCAATGCCCTTTCTGCCACGTCATCATCGTACGACATTTCATCCTAACCTTCAGAAGGTGAACAATTTACTTAATTTAGTTGACATATCATAAACATAACTAAAGTCAGCCTCAAGTTTAATCTCAATGTTGCATAAAACAAATCAAGTCTTCTTATCAAAATACATGTAAATCTCTACAATACATTAGAGTCTGAAAACCCAACTCAGTAGTCAGATCAAAATTCATAAACCAAAACTTAAATTTCTCCTTTCTATACGGTTCAAAAAGACTTATTCTTGCACATAACAACTAGCATACATGACTAAAGGTAATGTCAAAAAATCTAAGATTTTAAACCGTATTTCGAGGAGAAATCGATTTCTAAATATTTTAGTCTTGACTTATAATGACGACTTTGAGACTACTTTTATTAATAAAAGACTACTTTCTGTTGTCGTCCTAAAGAACACTATCGCTTCATTTCAGACCTCACGAATAACCCTTTGAGTTTCAACAATAGGGCTTTACATTTTGATTTTAAAACAATTGAGTTGATTTTCTGACCAACACTTTGACGAATTTCGAACAAAAATACCCAATAGAGTGCAAAAACACCAAAAAATGCAATGAAAAATATGGTTTGAATACTGCCGCCCAATTGCACGGCTTTTACCGGCTCGAATAACACCCTTGCCTTACTTTTTGTATACTTGAGACCATAAGAGTATTCATCATGAAAAAAGTACTCTTATAATTTCTTCTTAACATGATGAATATTTTAAATATTTTAAACGTTCCGATGCCTTTAAACCAGTTGCTATAAACAGCAACATTTTACTTTGCCGTTGTCTATAATAAACTGTAGTAACAGATTAAGATTCAGCGATCACATAAGTGTTGACATTTAAAGCACATCCTCCTTAAATTAAAACTACAATTTCGAGCCAAAATTTCGAATAAAAATACCCAAATCGTAACAAAAGCACAAAACAATCCAATGAAAAATATCGTTTGAATACTACCACCCAATTGTACAGCTTTCACCGGTTCGAATACCACACTTGCCTTACCTCGTGTATATTCGAGACGATATGCGTTTTCAGAATGAAAAAAGTACTCCTCTAATTTCTTGTAAATCCCAGACTCGAAAATGGAGCCGAACACGGATTTGATTTTTGAGGTACCCGACCCTAAAAAGCCCCATCCCCTCGTTTGCCTGTGAACGACTTCTTTTCCCAAAGTGAACTGTTTCCAATGATAATAGGCTGAGAGATATTTATATTCGAATCTGGTCCTGCTCTCCAAGTCAGTATATGCCGTCCGACCACATTCCACAATTTCGTCTTCAATTGCGGAAGCGATTGGGAGATGAGGCGGTTCTTTCCATTTAAGCGGAATAGGGATAGCCATGGAGTAGCCTATCCGAAGCAGGGTCAAGTCTTCTGGTACCGAATTCAACAGTTCTTTTTCGTAAAGTCGTTTTAAAGCAAACACCATACTATGAAACCGAAAGATATGTTGCCAATAGAAGGGCCCGAACTCGGTCTGACTACCCAAGATGGAGATAAAGCTGGAGTAGATCTTAAAATCTCCTGGTGTTTCAGGCACATTGTGATACTTTACTTTAGACCAGTCACCAGGTATTTCCCACCACATTTTGCAATCCGAATCAGACGGAGCGCAACTGTAGTTAGACGATGTCAAGTTATCGAAATGGTCGAGAACCGAGTTTGGTAGCGGAGCCGTCAAACT
Source organism: Desoria tigrina (assembly GCA_906901685.1). NCBI lineage: Eukaryota > Metazoa > Arthropoda > Collembola > Entomobryomorpha > Isotomidae > Desoria > Desoria tigrina. Next base: position 1,457,842 of record CAJQTU010000053.1, read on the forward strand.
GTTGATCATCAGCCCTTTGTATCCGTTTGTAAAGATGACGGAGAGGAGCCACCAGAGGCCAATAACGAGTCGAAATTCAAACTTCCCGCTCAATGATGCTGGGATCTCATAGGAATGCTCCAACATGCTTGTGAACATCATCACGAAGGGTGAATAGGTGCTTGATTTGATTTCCAACCGTCGGGTGTAGCAGAATGTCAGGAATGCTAACGTTGGAACTACGGCAGCAAGGCTTATCCACAATTTCCATTGAAACGGCTGTAAGTAAATGGCGAAGTTAAGAGCGGGATCGACGTAACAAGTCAGGAAATTGTATCCTTCCGTTGCAGTCCCAATCATATCGTCGAGGGCTTCCCAAACGAAAACTCCGCCGAATGAGTTAGATATTTCTGTATAGTCGGACGCCACCATTTCCAACCCCCGGTCGGTGATAATTGTTGGACCTACAAATACATGTTCCCATTCCCAATCGATCCCGGTTGGTTCGACAAAACTGAAATTTCCTTTCTGAAACATCAGGGCAACGAGAAAGTAGTAGAAGTTTAGCTTCGAATCGATTGTCTTTGGTAGTCGAAATGGATCCAAAATTCTGTGTTCTTTGAGCTTTTTATTTTCCGATGTAAAAAACTCGCCCTTGGTCTTAAGCGCAGAATACAGTTTCCATTTTCTTGGCGGATAGAGTTCAGTAAGTTTTCGAAAGTTAGCCACGTCTTCCTGGAGCTGGTTTTCCATTGGAATTACTGCTGGAGTTTCGCAGTACTGGCATAAGTAACCACCCACCTCGTTGGATGTCAAACGAAGAGCGATATGGATGTTCCGAACCCGGTGGCTGCTTTGGGCATTAACCAGGTCCGTCCACACTAGTTCGGACCAATGGCTGGGGTTTCGAGCGGTGACGTATAATATGTATGTTTCCCGGGGAGCTACGTCATCGTGGATGGCTCCAAGCTTGAAGAAAAATCTGATTCGTTCCAAGACCCGTCCGAAGTTCCTAATCTGTTCAAAAGGTCGATCTCGAAGCTTATCTGATTCGAGATTTACGAAATGATAAACGCAGTTGATGTTAATGCCTTTGGATTGAACTGGGTTTAAGTGGACACTATGTCGAAAGCGGTCCTTCCTCCAATATTTACCCTGTTCATAGATAGTTTTATATTTCAAGACTGTGATGGGGGTTCTATGGATTGGAAACACGTCGGTGCCATTTAGGATAATATTCACGTGGCAGTTGTTAATCCTGTCTACTATTTCCGACACCATTTTTGAAGTGGATGCATTAGTTTCAGTAAGACAATGACAGAAGAAACTTAGCAGCATAAAAATGCACGAATTTGTGACTTTTGTGCTCATTTTAGCGTTTTAACTGCATGCAAGAAATGTAAGTTGTATCTATTTCAAGTTCTGTAACATTTAAATCTCTCTGATATTAAAACTGAAAGAAAAATTCCAAAAAATCGGACGCTAATTTGTGTAATTTATTTCTTTTTGGACCACAGACTAACTGACTGTACACGAATTCAGTCAGTGGTTGTTTATGCCCTTCTCGCTCGGTTCCAACGGGTTTTGATAGCTTTTCTAGTATTGATCTTTTAAAATCCTTTGGGCAAAATTATTATTATGTAAGAATGAACATGGAAAAGAATTCGCGATTACAAGGGAACCTTTTTTGACTACACAGTGTAAAACTATGAAATTATTGGAACGATGTAGATTTTTACAGACAACGTGATCACGGCTCACCACATGTAACGTATATAGTTTAAGGGATAAAAGTACTCCGAAATAATTTCCCACCCTAAATAACTGCATCAGTATTTAAAATGGTTAAAAACCACCTCCCGATTTTAATCCGAAATAAATCCACAGGTTTATAAAACATTGAAAGGCTTTTCCATCATTTGAAATACCTGGGCCATTTATTTAGGGCCGGGAATTATTTCTAGTATTATAGTAGTAAATTAGTATTTTTAGCCTAAACTATACACGTTACATGTGGTGAGCGATTTTCACGTTGTCTATAAAAATCTACGTCGTTTCAATAATTTCAGTGTTTTACACTGTACATCAAGGTCTATATACTCTTGGTTTCCTGGGTGTCTTTCTTTCAGGAGGTTGTGCCAGTAGCTCGATTTCGAAATTCCAATTTTAGTCTGGGGGAAAACAACCTTTTTTAGCCCGTTTCTACGGCAATTTCAGCTAAAAAGTTCAGATTTTAAATGAAAAGTGGGTTTGCCTTCCATCTTCGCAACGCGTAGAAACAGCAGTTAAAAAATCCATACGAATCCGTGAAGCGTTATTTTGAAAAACTGTTTCACTAGATTTGTAGCAGAGACAATTCTCTAAATTTTGATACCCCGGTTATATTTTTTAGTAAATGCAATCTAGAGAAATCACGATTCCAATAGACCAATTTCAACTATCTGGTTTTGAGTTTATTTCTGAAAATTCTGTATTTCCGACAGATTTTAGCTCAAAATTGCCGTAGAAACGGGCTAAAAAAGGTTGTTTTCCCCCAGACTAAAATTGGAATTTTGAAATCGAGCTACTGGCACAACCTCCTGAAAGAAAGACACCCAGGAAACCAAGAGTATATAGACCTTGCTGTACATTCAAAAAGGTTCCCTTGTAACGGTGAAATATTTATTTTGCATGTTCATTCTTACATGAACACAATAATATCTACCGTAACTAGAGAACTAAATGGCAAAATACTTATTTTAAAAGTTATTCGTGCAACCTTATTACTTCATTTAGTATTTTCTGTTGCAAATAGGCTTTTGCCTTAAAAACGAAAGTAACACGTGTAGCAAAGCTTAATGAATTTTTTTAATTATTTTTCAAGTTACGGGAAATATAATTGGTTTTAGTAATTTCCTTAATTTTTATCGTACATTTAATTAACGAAAGTGGACTCGAATTGAACGTTTTAAACACTACTTGTCCTGAGGTGTCCAATCATGTTCCAGTTTGGTAATATTAATATTGGAAAGATTCCTGTGGCTTTTAGAACTTATATCCTAAATACCGAAAACATGAATGCGATGTGGCATTGACTTAATACATTTACATATCAGAGCCAGTATCAAAATAATCACCAAAAAACCATCAAATCCAACTTCATTAGATTGCCGTTTTTTAACCAATGTTGAAGTTGTTATTGCTCAATATCTTTACTTTCTTGTGTTACCTTATCAAAAAACAAACAAAGAAAAAAATCAGGAAACAGAGATTTTAACTTGAGAGGGGCAATGGCGTATATTTAACTGCTTAGAAACCGTGAGCTTATTCAGAGGGTTCACAATTCGAGGATTAACGGTAGCATACGTGGATTTGTTCGAGTCGAAGGAAAAAAAACTGTAGACAACCTCACTTCATTTTCAAAAGAAAAAACCGTGACAATTAACTGACCTGAATATCAGACACGGAATGCTGGAAGCAATTAATTATTGAGTTGTTCGGTATTTTTCAGGCATTTGTTTTTCTAAAAATCAACTGAACAGAAGGCCATGCGATGATGCTTCTACAGTTTTTCCTGCACTATCGCTTTAGAGCCCCAGACTAATTATCACTGGAAAATGGGTGTCAAATATTGAATATCAACCTTTGACACCATGTTTCAGATAAACCGATACACATACTAGAAAAAATTGAATTGGATAAACCATTTAATGAAGTTTTTTATAAAAATATTTCAAATACCACAAAGGGTTTAGTAAAGTCACAATTAAATATCTTTACATGCATGTTTTGATCACGTCTGGCAGCGTTAGCTCCCGACAGGGTCATCAATGAGATTTTTATTTAGAGTTATTAGATATAATGCTTTTAGGTAAATTGAGAAGGATCGGAGGTTTGTATTTCGGGGGGGGGGGGATTTACTTCTAGCTTTAAAGTTTACTTATTTAGTTTTTACAGTCATGAGAACTGCAGACAGTCCACACCCGTCATTACCATAATAAAATGACTTTTTCTGACAGTCCGATATATTTGACACGATCACGAAGAAAACCGTATTCGGATGAATGCAGCCCATCATATACAGCCCATCATTTGCAGCCCTGTACATTTTGCAGCCCATCATATGCAGCCCTTCATATTAAGTCATTGTAATTATGATTAATTATGATTAATCAATAATTATAATCAAAATAATTATGATTACAAAAGTTTTGATCCTTTTTGTAATCTAGAGTCCGACATGACATATAATTGTTTTAGTAAGTGAATAATTTCGTTAGGGAATTGATAGTAGTGAGATGCAAAATGTTAAGGGCTGCAAAATGTACGAGGCTGCGAATGATGGGCTGCAAAAGATGGGCTGCAAATGATGGGCTGCAATCATCCGCAAATCGTTTTTTTTTGTAATTTGGGTGTCTAGCCGGAATGTCTGGGACTTTGATAAAAACTACTCATACAATTTTGAAAAGCATAAGCTTTACTTGAAGTAAACCTGCTTGGCTGTATTACACCCGTTTTTTGACCTTCCCACCTAATTTTGACCCACTAGACATAAATTGGCAGAGCTAAAATTATGTTTTTCGGAATCAGCATGGTCGAATTAGTCTATTTGCAAAATTACAGCCCTTAACTCCTTTGACACCCAAGTAGTGTTCATAGTAAGCCTTATTTTGTTTGCGTCGACGATAAAGATATACAAGTCTAGAAAGTCTAGATATCTTACCTGTGCATAGTGTGCATTGTCAAAATTAAAAGACGGAACCGTTCTTAACATTAGACACGAAACGCTTTAAAATAATTAGTTATTTCAATGCTAGGCCATTGTTGGACGTAAGTATGTTAAAATGCCCCTATTCAACCAGAATTTAGCTGCACCAAAAAATAAAAATAAAACACTTCATATATCATTTTGACCCACGTCCAATATCAGCCATGCTTTCCGAAATTGGGAAGTTACCACCAAAAATTGTATTTTGTACACGAAATCAAATTACTAATGATTTAGTAACTATTGACCATATAAATATAATCACGTTATGAATTAATCGACTAATGAATCGACTAGCAATGAGTTGTTGGCAATAAGTGATAAAAACCTACATTGTCTTTTGCGTCATGTTATTGTATTTGACGTAATTTAAGGGGTTTACATAGTTCCTTACAACTTATCGTACATTAAAATAAAATCTTCGATTGAACTTTCAGTTACATTCATTCGATTCGAAACCTATATTTGTCTCATTCATACCCCTTTCCACCCCTACGTACACCATCGCGGTTTTAAATCGCATACAAAGAATCATGCCTCTAAGCGTGTTTTCTATTCTAGAGAGTACTAAAGAGTTGACAATATTCTTATAAATTTTTCATATCTCCAGTAAAAAATTAAGTGGATTCCGAAAAGTACTAAAAACTAAAATCTAAAACTCTAGCTGAAATATTATACGAGTTTGCTTGGTGAACCCTGAGAAGCTATTTCCTTGTCATCCTCCTCGGCTCCAGCATCCAGGTTAAGTCCCATCGTCTCCTTCATTAAAAAGGAGACGAGAGATCCACCCAGACTGACGACGGCAAATACGAAAAATGGAACGGCTGGCCAATCTAAAGCAAAACCGACAGTGTAATTAAGTTAATTTTTTAACGACAATTAACAGTAACACGATTAAAATTAGCTTAGAATTCTTACATGACCCCAAAAGAGCCAATTGTGGTGAGAGGACCCCTCCGGCCGTAATAGCAATCCCAGTAATCCCGAAACTCATGGCCCGAAGTGAGGTCGGGAATGACTCTCCGGTCAATAACTTGGAAATTGACCTCGTGGCCGACATTCCGAAAACACTGAGGAGACACATGACCAAGACGAGGAGGCCGGGGATCTCGGCTCCCATGACGAGGTAACAGACCGCCACTACGACCATGAATACTGCCCCGAATGACATGGCCGAGAAGAGTGACATTCGTCTCCCAAGACTGAAAGCCAATTAAATTAAAATTAAAATGTGTCAATGTAGTTCTAATTTTCGTAAAAGATTAAAAAAGGTATCTAGGTTGTATATTTAACCCTAAAATCTAATTACCTGTCATTAGTTAAAAGTGCTCCCCGTTGCCCCAAAGCGTTCGCAACGCCCTTCAAAAATACATTCGTGTGAACGTGCCCTTGGAGGTTCTTAATATTAAAGCTGAGCCCGTAGTAAGTCAAGGACCAGGCGAACCAAATCCCCATGATGAGGAGACTCGTTTTTCGGAGGGTGGGGTCTTTGACGAAGGTCAAGTAGCCTGGTCGCTCGGCTTCTGGAGATTTGCACCCTTCTTCGGAATTAACTTGGATGAGATCCGCATTTTCCCTGTCCGCAATTGACTGGATTACTTCGATTTTAATTCGGGGTTTTCGGTTCACTTTTGCGACGAAGTTGAGGACTTCATGGGCTTCTTCGATACGGTTTTGGCGGATGAGCCAACGAGGACTCTCTGGCAGGAATCTGCAAGCGATCGAAACAAATTTTAATCTGAAAAATGCTTGTATTAGTACGAAGAGGTAATGACTTTCCGAGTAATTAGCAATTAACTCCACAGCTCTTAAATTGTTGAAAACTAAAGAAATTAAAAAAACAACTAAAGGAGTGGCTAATTTCATCAAGTTTGATAAAATGTCATTAAATTGACAACTAAAACTAAACCCTGTGATTTTATACATCTTGCAGAGTTCACATTGCTATAATTGCAATGAATATTGGCCAAGTCACAAATTGAGAGCATGTAACTTCCAATATGAGCTGCGACATTCTACACGGTCTCAAGGGAACTTATTTAGGCTGTACACCTAAATTTCTTTTTATATTTCTTTTTTTTATTCACAAAAAACTTACCGACGTCACTTGCATACTAATCAGGGCTACAATAATACCCCCAAATAAGTCCCCATCCTAAATAAATATCTCAGCTTTAATATATTTTTCGTGAATATCTTCAGAAAATAGTTCCGCGCCTCATAAATAGTGCACTGCAAGTGTAAAAGACCAAAACAAATTTTTTGAATTTAAATTTTGCAAGGAAGTTTTTTGGTTTAGGGTGTACAGCCTAAATAGGTTCCCTTGAGACCGTGTAGAATGTCGCAGCCTCGCAGCTCATATAATATATTAGAAGTTACATGCTCTCAATTAGGAACCATATTGTAAATCCTATTTTTTTTCTTACTAAAACTACTTTCAAATATTTAATTGCACCTACGGATAAATGAAGATGATTGAGAGGAACGGAGCCGTAGTGGCCCAATACAAGGTCCTCCAGGGTCGAATGTAATAAGCCATAACACTCAGAATCATGATCCCCTCTCCTAACGGCCCGATGCAGTTGGCAAGCGATCTGTATTTCGGAGGCATGAACTCCATCACTCCGGCTCCAGTCACGTTGATAAAACCTGTAACAAACATGCCATACCGATTAGACTGACGTACACATAAGGGTGCAAATTTGTTTTTAAGGAGCCAATAAGCCAATAACGATCCAATAATTAACAACTAATTCGTTCATTGTCTCTTATTCTACTACGAGTAAATACCCATATATTCATTTAGAAGCCCCACCCTGTTGGTTTAAGAAGCCCTACCGAAATAAGTCCCCAGTTTTGGCACAGTTTGCCATTCAAACCAATTGAAAAAAATCTCCGATAAAATAACCGGAAGTGTTTGACTTACATTGAATTCCTGCTCCGCTAAAGAATCGAGTTAGAGCGTAAACATACGGTGTAGTCGCGGATGCGCTTACAGCCGACCCAAGGCCCATCAGTAGAATGGACAAGAGGAACCCGTTCTTTCGGCCGTACCTAAATGTAAAGATTTTTATTTTTAAAGACCAGATTAATTAAATTCAAAAGATTTTTAGTTCACAATTTAAATTTAAATCTAAAAATAGACATCCTGACTTACCAATCGGCTATCTGACTTCCAAAAACACTTCCGAAGAAGAGTCCTGCCATTTGTACACTTGTAATGAAGTCGGAGATCCAACTATTCTCACAAATTAAGTTCCACTGTGGAGTTCAAATGTAAACAGAAGCAAGAGTTACGTTTTTGTTAATGAAATATGAATTAGACAGTCGATAACTCTGATGACGTCACTATACTTACTACATAATAGAATTTCAAGATTAAAACTAACCTCGGATACAATTGACTCATCCGACGCACTTGAAATCGTCCCGTTACAACCGCAAATTTCGGCCTTTGACATCGTCTCATTATCACACATCCAGAAATCTGGACCTCGGCCTGAAAAGTAAAAAAAGTCAATAGATAATTTTTTAGTCAATGAAATTATGTTTACTTCGATGCTTAAAAATCAGACTAATTGTATTTATTAATTTTACTTACCCACAAAGATAGGAATAAAAATAGCGAACGCGGTAGGTACTTCTAAGAATAAGTATAAAAATATGACTAGAACTTGAAACATTCCAAATCCTCCTGCAATTTTTAAGTAAAATGTTATAGTTCTTCCTGATTTTAAAATATTGCGATTTTTTAAATATTTATAAAAAATAACAAAAAACTCATTACCTAAAGATTCTAAAACCTCTTCAAAATTACTTGGCGCAGCCTTAATCTCAAAATCATCTTTTTTCCGCACGAAATTCCCCTTGTTAATATCGTATCTTGCTTTTTGCGTGGATTCCATTTCAAAAATTAAAACCTAAATTTTCAGTTCGTAAAACCCAATTTCAGTTTCTGATCTATGAACACGATTAAAGATTAATTCGCTTAAAATTGTCTAAATCCGGTGGATTATAGGTTCAAGACTTTAAATTTTTTCCAATAAAACCAATAATTGGTATTTAGTTAAATATTAAAAAACTCAGTTAAATCCCAAGTCAATCACTCCTTGAAGTCTCAATGTCTTGAAGGCACTCAAGGTTCTGAGAAATAGGCTGATCCTGAACAGCTTTATATCCTTGGCCCGAAAAAGGCAAAACAAGCCAAATAAATTTACTACGTGAATTCATTCTCTCTCCTTATCTCAATTTACAATTCCATGAATCGGTAATTAGTTTTTAACGAGAGGACAATGGAGACAAATAGCGTTTGAATATCTCCGAATGAGTCAACAATTGAAATCAGAACTATTCTGTCTCCTCTTTCAGATTAAGCACCACAACTCCCTAAATAAGTCCCCAGCTAAATTAGCTGCATCTACCCGAGATTCCTGGGGAGTTATTTCGATAGCAAGAGCCAATTTAGATAATGGAAACAAGCCGCTTTGTTTAGGCTTTACGTAAATGCCGATTTGAATATAAATGATAAGGTATCAATAGCCACTGAAAATAACATCCTATTGGAACTAAAAGCTCGAGAATAATTACCGTTTTTCCCATCCCCAAACTACGTATTTTTCTAAAATTGGAGATTTTGCAATCCCCTAATTTCCATATTCATTTCATCCTTTATATCCGATTTTTTTTATTTATTCGGTCCATCTGCCCCTTTGAAGCTTCAGGTGTACTTTTAGAGCGTTTAGCTCTCATAATTTATGGTTGCGAATCCCCGTATTCCTCTCTGACGTCCGTGCCGTGGTGCAAAACTCGCTATTAGAATGTTAGCGATAAGAATGTAAATTACAATGCAGGATCAAGAATGAGGAATGGAAAAATGTGTAAATTGAGGGATTATATCAGACTCGTTACATCATGTTGCGAGAAGCGTGTTTTAATTGTTATCCTAGATTTGATGGAACAACTAAAGTTAAAGTTAGGAGTACAAAGAACAGAGAGGATTGATCGGAGTGGCTTAATAGCCTTTAAATTATTCATGTTTACGTTTCGGCTTTCAGAACTACGGTTATAATGGAGAGAGCCAGATGCCAACTGTATTGTAGTTCTTATCGTAATTTGGGTTTGATTTGAATACCGACTCTCTTTAGAAGTGATTACATATTAGTGTAATGTAATGTAGAGGTTGAGTTCGGAATCGACTAAATAGGAATAGATTAAATTCCTGGGCTAGAATAATTGTTTTTAAAACATTGGGATTGTGATTTCGGTGAAGTGGAAGTAAGTATGTTTCAAATCGATGTGTTTTGATGGAACACCCGTTTTGAAGGCTTGCAAACAAATGCATATCATTTGTACTTAAATCGTATAGAGTACTTGATTTTTTTTGGTGGGACACTTCCCAATGGAACCCTTTACTAACTCTGTAATAAAATGTAAACAGAGTTCTCTCTTCTCTAGTCCGATTGTTTAAATCTGAAATTGCATTTACTGTCATTTTTTAAACAACTTAAACTTAAGATTTTAAGCATCAAATGGCCTGTTGTGAATGGAGTTGAGGAAAGAACGGGTTTACAGAAGATAAAGTTTTATGGTGAATGATGGGGGGAATGTGAAGGGGGTAAGTTGAGACGGAAGCGTTTTGAGGAGTTTAATTCCCCGTTCCAAGATTTCCTTAAAGTTTCCACTTCGCCATGGAACCCCGTACTAACTCTGACTCACGGGCTATGGTAACCCAAAAACAGGCTAGTAAGGCAGAATTCAGTAAGGCTCAAATCCAATCCACCTCTGAATTGGCTGGTCCACTCTACTCTAAATGTGAGCGATGAATTTGTATTGAAAAAAAAATTGTGCGAAATGAAATAATAAATGTGATTCCATGAAATTAGTGATTAAAATCATTCAAAAACTGTTGTAACATTTAAGCCTCCGTTTTGACACAACGAACATGTATGTGTTTAAAATTTGACAAACGTAGGTCAAACCCTCAAACCATTATATTTTTGTAGCAGTGGGCGGACGGATAGATAGCAGAGACAGACTGACAGACGGGTCATTTACATAAAGCGTTTTTAACACTTAATATTTACAAAATTATTTAGTCTACACATTTTCTAACTCATTAACGAATGATATAACCACTTTGGCAACAAGCTCGGGAACTTCTTGGGCAGTAAAATGTCCTAGATATTTCCGTGTACTTTCGAATGTCGTGAAATTTACTGGTCAGAGCAACTTTGGGGAAATAAGTGATATCTTCGGGGGGCATGATACAGGACACCGGGACCTGAACTTTAAACCCTAAAATTAATAACAACAAACACATTTAAATAAACACTGTTTTTCGGGAAATCTTATGATTTCATAAGAAACTGTCACATACTTCAAAGTTGGCTTGTAGTTGAGATCAAAAACCTCGGAGTACAACCGCATGGAAGTAATAATCGAGACACTGGTCCAGTAAATCATCACGTTGTCCAAGAGCTCATCCATACTAAATCTCTCCGTTAATCCCCCATCCGGTTTTAAAACAAAATCGGCATGAGTCCAAGCCGAATATTTCTCCAGAATGTAAGCCGCCAGTCCGATTGGTGACAAATTCAGGCTGACACCTATTTAAGTCGAAGTAGATCGAGGAAATTTTTTTGTATTTTTTTTATATAAACAAAGAAGCTTATGACAATTTTTTAAACTGCCAATATTCATGACTGTGCGAACTAAAACTTGGGCTAACCAACGGTGTCAGGCCTTGTAGCCTGTATGTGGGAATATCCGGTTTCTCTGAACCAGTGGGTGATAAATTTCGTGAGCGGATAAAATCTTTCCATTCCCCTTTGATTCATAAACCCATAAGGGAACAAAGAGGTTAATACCATTTTCAAGGTGTCTTTTGGATGGAAGGACATGCAGGAAATCTGAGCTCCTATTACCCTTAAAATAATTTGAAAATCGCATTTTGAATTTTAATTTTGTGGATGTTTGCGCCCCATCATTAGCGCCCCGGAATATTTTTGCCCCTCAATATTTCAATTTTGCAAATGAAAAAATTCCATCTCAAACCAAACGAGAATGTAGTTAAATTGATCTACTTATTCTATTCACAATGTTGAGGGGCGTTGATAATGGGTTTTTACGATTCTAATTATTTCCGGAGTTAACTCGCGAAATGAGAGTAGAACCCTTGACTAACCGGTCGGGGTACAGGATGGACATTTCCGTTCCAACGAGTGTTCCCCAATCTTCGCCAAAAATGTAGTATTTTTCGTAACCTAACCGCTTCATCAGACGTCCAAGTATGTTACCCATTTCCGTCACCGACATTCCGGTTCGAGAAGCAGGGCTCGAAACCCCATAGCCGGGGAGAGATGGGATCACCACCTGATTTAAATTGATCATTGAGAATGACAACCGGGGTCACCCGTACTGGCCTTGATGAAATCACAAGTTCTTGGGAATTGTTACCTCAAAGTTGACTTCCGAGTTCTTTGGCTCCGTCTAAAGCGGTATAAGTTTTTGATAGTTTGTGAAGCTTCCCGGCCATCCATGAACGACTAAAATTGGAACGGTTTTACGATACTTATAAACTCCATTAATTTTTGCATGTTGAAAATGGATGTCCAGACCACCGATTTTAGTTTTAAAATGCGGATACTGATTCAAATACGCTTCTCTCGCCGTCCAGTTGTATTCGTTCAGCCAGTATTGCCCGTTGCTTTTGAGAGCCTCCGTCTTGAATCCGTACTGGAAGCCACCAACATCTTCCAATTGTGGAGCGAATCTGTCCGTCGACGACAATTCGGTTTTGAGTTTGTCGTAAAATATCTGAATGTCTGCTTCCGGAGTGTGGATTAGGAATGGACGGATTGTTATGTCCTCCTCTTTGGTCCATTCTGACTGAGGGCCCCAGAACTCGTCTCGTATTAGGGGTGCCGGGTCGTCCTTAAAAATGTTATATACCGAACTTACGGAATATGCTATGAAGATCGAGAGTGAGAAGAGCAAGATTTTCGACATAAAACCCATCACTTAAAATTTGGATCTATTCGATTGATTAGAACTTTGCAAATTAAGATCGAAAGAACAGTTGCTTAATTCCAGGAATTTGGCAAGCCTTGAGCTTGGTATGCTGGACAAGGAATACTTCGCTAAATTGTTTGTATCCGAATCATTCCTACTATGTAAATTCTTGACCTTCATTATGCTTCAACGTTATGAAATTCACGATTTTTTATGATGCATGTAAGCAAAAAAGCTAAACTTTGAAGCTTTAATATGAACAGAGCTAAGGATTTAACTAGAAAATTAAGAGCTATAGTATATAGTAACAGGAATACTATTAAAATTCAACTGAAGATACAGCGTCTGTTCGATGGTCGAGCCCTGTTACTTTAACAAAACTCAATTCACAGTCGTTGGAGAGAGTAAGATAAACTCTGCATAAATTACGAGGACGAATGTAAGTATTGTCATTCTTATAAAATTACATGATCTCAAATCTCTCAAATCTCATGCGTTCCTCTAACTAAATATTATTAAAAAGCCAGTTTATATTGATTTACATTTGATGCCTAATAAAAAAAACTTGCAAATAAATATAACAACATACTTAAAATAAAACAATATATGATCATTCTCACTAACTGGGTTTACGGGCCGGTCATATACAATGAAACAATCAGCCTTTTCCGTCAGACAAAAAACACAAAATGTAAACAGAGTTCTCTAATGAGTTTTTTCTCTAGAATTACATTTACTGACATTTTTTGAACAATAACTTTTAAAGCATCAAATCGTTTGATATGAATGGAGCTTGTGAATGAAACGACGTATTTACTTAAGAGATGGCTGATGGTAAATGATGGGGGGAATGTGAAGGGGGTAAGTTGAGACGGAAGCGTTTTGAGGAGTTTAATTTCCCGTTCCAAGATTTACTTTAAATTTCCACTTCGCCATGGAACCCCGTGTTAACTTCGACTCTCGGACTGTAGTAAGCCAAAAACAGGCTAGTAAGGCAGAATTCAGTAAAAGCAAAGGCTCAAAAACCACCTCTGATTCATTCAGAATGTAACGAAAAATTTAACGAATATTTTAATTTTTTAGATGCTCAACGGTGCATATAATACGTTTTTTATTGCCTTTGGTCTTGACACTTAAAATATCACTGTCTAATGTCTAATCGAAATTTAGGTTGTATTCTAAATTCTAAATTCAAATCCGAATTAATTTAAATTTAAAATTAAAAAAACGATGATGGTACATTAATTGTTTTGGACTCCTGTTAATTCCTAGCATTGAAAAACAATCAGATCAAATAAAACATTTTATTGGACTACTTAAAAAATAGTAAGGAACGCTGCATGATAGGTAATTTTACTTAAATTTCTTAGTGATTTCTGCAACAATATTCATAATTAAATGTCCTATTGATTAGGCGTTCAGGGTTACATTTAAAGAAATTGAGATTTTAAGCAAAGCTTTAAACGGGAAATTAAACTCGTCAAAGAGGTTCCTTACCAAAAACCTATGAATGGGAGCTAACTATGCAGTGTAAACCCAAAACTGAACCTAAAATACTCATTTATCTTCCATACAAAACTTTAAAAACAGTAAATAAAATGACTCAAGACTTATTACATACATTCCCGAAATATTTTTATTCCGACCATTCGTTTCAAGAATGTCAGTCAAATGAAACTTGTGTTGTGGGTGGTCTTATTTAAATTGGAAATTCAAGATAGGCTAGGATATCGACATGTGAATTTTCGCACGTTTCATTTATTAGATGTTTTGTGAATTTATAAGGATAAATTCAGAATAGATGATGAATGCCCTCATGATCTATTAGATTATTTACAGGCAATAAAATATGTGCTGTTAAGGTTTGTTTGTTCCAATTATTGCAAACATCAATAAAATGAAGTAGCTGACTAAGATAGCTCGCTATCACAAAATTCATTCAGATGTCTATTTCTATAGTCATAGTATCGTTTTGTCTTAAATATAGCAAGAAGAAATATAGGAAATATCGATGAATAGATAAGAACACACCATCATGAAATATTAATTATCCGGGAATCGCATGTCTTAATTATTTGAGCTTTAAAAAATGTTGTCCTTCAGTTTCCTTAAAATCAAAATTTACAATGTTTAAACACCCCAACACTAAGAGGATAAAAAAACGTAATATTAAGATCATTGATGTGCATCCAAGTGCATTGGTTCCAAAACAATTTTACATCATAAGCTCCAATTCCATTTTCGATAGACGAGTTAATAATTGCTGATGTTATTGGTAAAACTAATTATGCAACCTCGTCACATAATAAAACCACTGAATAAACAAATAAAGCTAACCATGGATTCAATACACTTGTATGTAAACCTTGAAATTATAGGATACACAGAACAGTAACGATCTAATTACCGTAGATTCAGAAAGATTTTAAAACACTTGCTGTAATTCTATACTTATTGCAAGACCCTAAATAACTAAACTCCAG
This sequence comes from Desoria tigrina, assembly GCA_906901685.1. NCBI lineage: Eukaryota > Metazoa > Arthropoda > Collembola > Entomobryomorpha > Isotomidae > Desoria > Desoria tigrina. Next base: position 1,473,061 of record CAJQTU010000053.1, read on the forward strand.
AATTATTTCTCGATAAACTATTTAAATCCTATAGTATTTTGGCCTTAAGCAAAGAGATAAGTCACGCTAATTAAGGATAAATGACTCTGCCTTCTCTTATTTCATGAACTTGATTTTAATTCTTGGTTCTTTCCGTTACGTTCCTCTGTTTTTTTCACCAAATTTGGATTGATATGGAGTAAAATAAATATATATCCCATTCGACCCATTATTAAAAACCATTAAAACCATAACCCAGTGGGCATATAATTTGCTTATTTAAGTGATAAACGCAGACAGAAATGGTCTTGAATTGGACACAAGTGGCGGCCAGACTCGCGATTCCGATTGTCGTAACTGCCGTATTGCTAAACCAACTGACGATTGACGAATTCGAGACATACAGCAGTGTCCTTCGTACAAGTGACGTTGTGCTCAGTATTGCCAGGGGCGAGGGGGTCAGCCCGGAGAACTACGATTACATAATAATCGGGGCGGGGTCGTCAGGGGCGGTTTTGGCGAAGCGGTTGACGGAATCGGGGAAATCGAGGGTACTTTTGCTGGACAGAGGGGGCGACCCAAATCCCGTCAGTGACATCCCCTTTGCACATAAGTTGGTTGGACAAAGTGACATGACTGCAAAATATCGGAGCGTTCCGCAACAAAACGCCTGTCTTGATCAAGGTGGAGTAAGTCAAAATATAAACAGGCGTCGTAATAAATGAAACTGCAATTGCAATTATTTTAATTCAGCGTACAAGAGAGTAAATCCAACTTAAAAATCATAGATCGAAAAAAACTACTTATAATTATGATTTAATTAAGCTATACCCCAAGTATAGAACTGTATCTTAAAATCAGATACGATTACTTTTGCTTCCCCTAAATACAGCTACATTTTGGACAACTTGAAAACTAAACATTTTATAGCCTTAAATATGTGCATTATTAGAAATTTATCATTTTAAAAATGAAGACTAAAAATGGCAATATAAGGGGTTGCCCAACTGAAAAATTTGAAATTATTTCTCACAAGTCTTGTAGTTTCCTACGTGGGATTTCCCTCGGAGGTTCTAGCTCCGTCAACGGAATGGTTTACAACCGATGCAATGCCAAGGATTACGACCAATGGGCCAATTTTACCAAAGACCCGATTTGGAGTTCACAGAGTGTTACCCTTGCTTACAAAGCTATTGAAAGCTACCACGGCTGGTATGCCAAACATCACGGTATTTCAAAGAAATTAAAACTATTTAGATTTGAACTAATTCTAAATGTAGAATAGAAGTGAATCTTTACGTGAATTTTCCAATAGTTTTCATTATAATTTTTAATTGTTTTGAGCTGTGCATTTTAAGCAAGTTCAAGTTTCACGTGTTGCTATTCCTTTGTTTTTATATACGAAAAGACATATTAGTCTTTTTTCATCAAAAACAATTACTTTAACATTTAATAAACTTTATTATTAACACTTTATATGCAACATGGATTTTTTTATATTTAACTCCAATCCAATCGTGAGTGGTGTCAAAAAATCAGGAATAAAATTAGATTTTCAAAAATACAGCTCGTTTCTTATAACGTTGCCTAAGAGTAGAGAAAATGGGAATGGAAGTTGTAGAGAGGTTGTATGGGGCGATGCGCATCTTTTTAACCTCTTCGAGGCCACTGCACTCCGAGTTGGAGGAGGGAGAAAAGTGGACTTGACCTCCGAAAAACCATCTTTCGCAGAGACCCGTCGAAGAGGTTAAAATAGACTGGAGCGCCCCGTACCACAACTGCTTATTTACTTCAACTTCTCCCCTCACTTTCTCCACTCTTAGGCAACTTTATAAGAAACCAGTTGCATTTTTGAAAATCTAATTTTATTCCTGATTTTTTGACACCCCTCACAACTGGAACGGAGGTAAACATGAAAAACAGTTCCATTGCCCGTTCCTATGCAAAAATACACAGGTATAACTCATGGTACTAAAGGGGAAATGTACATTGAAAGAATGCGATTTCTGCCCGGAGCCGAGCCGTTTTTCGCAGCCCTGGGCGACAAGGGCTATCTGATCCACGATATTAACTCCCTTGTGTTGCAGACTGGATTTTCTAAAATTGATTACACTATGAAACATGGAATACGATGGGGAACTTATCATGCGTTTATTGAGCCTATTTTGGGAAGAAAAAATTTGCACATTTACCGTTACTCGTGGGCTACGAAGGTTGATTGTAAAAACAATCTGTATGATTGATTTAATTTGTTTTGATGAATGATTTTATTTTAATTGTGTAATTTAAAGATTCATTTGGACGACAAAAAGCGAGCTGTAGGAGTTACGTATCAAAGACATGGACGAAGGCGTTATGTCACGGCAAACAAGGAGATTATTCTTTCGGCCGGGGCGATAGATTCGCCAAAACTCTTACTTTTGTCCGGAATTGGTTCACAGTCCCGATTGAGGGAACTTGGGGTAATAATCTTGACAGTTTTACAAATTAAAAATCGTTGTTAACACGTGAAATGCTTTAATGGTTTTATTACGTCCGTCCGTGCTGTAACTACGAACGGAACGGTTGAATACTTCCAAATTCTTCATTAATGATAATGACCTTCAAGAGGAGTATATGTTTTGATGTCCTTGAAGGTCAGAGGTCAAATCTTTTTCAAATTACAACTTTATATCACTGGGTTAATATCTCGTTAATTGTGAAATGCCAAAACGAAATACTTCAGAGGAGGTATTTTTAACTCTTTGAAGATTTCATACTGATTGGGCCTTTTCCGACTTGATTTGGGGGCAAGTTCATTAGAATCAGGGGCCTACTTCTCATCTATAGGGGTCTCATTAATCCTAACCTTATTTAAACTGTATCATAATTTAATTTACTAAACAGATTGAACCAGTACTGAATCTTCCATCGGTTGGCCGCTACCTACAAGACCATATCATAGTGCCATTACCTCATTTCGTTCTAAATTCTACTTTTGGGAAGGCCAACTACGAAACCCCGGCCAATATTCTTCAATACGTCAAGACGGGATCCGGTAAATTGTTCCATGTTCTAATTAAACTATTAAAAGGCAGGGTTAAATCCGCACTGACTATTATCTGTAACTAATAATACCGATTGGCCTTAAATATTTCCAATTTTAAAGGCCCCTACCAATGGGTATCCTACACTGATGGATTCGCTGTTTATCTCGGCATGGGGTACATCTCGAGCAAAGGGAATAGGGATAAGTCCTGGCCAGATCTTCAAATTTTTGTCCAGGAACAAGTGATCGGAAATGAAGAAACGTTGCAGGCGATTGTGGTTTTGGTCAAACCGGAGCAATCTGGGACGGTTCGATTAGGAAGTTCAAATCCGGAAGTGGATCCTCTAATTGATCCTCGTATGTTTGGGAATCAAAATGACCTTGAGCGAACGATTGATGGTAGTGATTAAAAAAAATCAAAATTTTTATTAGTCTGGCAGAAAAACATTAAAATGTACAATTTCTGCATTAAAGGTATCGAGGAAATGACTGATTTTTTCCTCAACTCTCCAGTCTACAAATCCCTAGGAATACGATGGAGGGACGAATTTCAAAATCCCCCCGAGTGTCACAGATTTAAATTTGCAACAAGAGATTATTGGCGATGCTATGCTCGAATTATGAGTCTCGGATCTCTGCACTCTACCTCTACATGTCGAATGGGAACCAATCCTTCGAATGCTGTTGTCGATTCCAGGCTAAGGTAACATTCTTTTCAAAAATGAACAACATTTCGAGTTTTTAAGTTGATTTTAAACACCCCAAAATATAAGATACGAAACTTTGCGAAAACGAAGCAGAACATTAGTTTTACATATTAGATATTGTATTGTTGGTTTTAAGTCATTCATTATCATTTTTTCCACAGAGTATTTGGAACGACTAGGCTTCGGGTGATTGATGCTTCTGTGATACCATTTGTGCCGAATGGAAATACAAATTTCCCGTCTATAATGGTCGGAGAGATGGGAGCTAAAATAATTTTAAGTCATATTTGAAGGCATGGGATTTTTATGGTTAATTTAATAATATGAATATTATGAATATATTATGATTAAATGATTATAATTATAAATATAACGCGTTAATGTGCAAATCCTTCGATTCGTATTGTACTGAAGTAATAACTACTAAATTACATTTGCTAATTAGCTGATTACAACATCCCAAGAGAAGTTCTCAAATATTCTGGTATCATCTCATCGGGGTAGTTTCATTGTTTGGAACCCTCTGAAATGTCACATCCTGAATTGCTTGATATTCCAAATGTTTCACACAACTAATACTACCAATTAAGATGCAATATAATCTGACCAAACCAGCTCCGTTACCAAATTATGGTGGGTTTTCCGCGAGTGGTCTTATATGCCCATGGATTATCACTATAATTATTAGTATTCACCGACGGTTTCCCACAACGGATGGCACATTTGAAGGAACAATCCAAATGCAACCATTGACTCGACTCAATAGTAAATATAAGGAAACACAAAAGCAATCCCCCAAGCATAATCTTAAAAATGTCCTGAAACTGACCCACTGTAATAGGCGTTTCTAAATTAGCTTTTCGGGTTAAATTATTCCGAGCAATTTGCCATTTCTGCCACGACATACGGTTTTTATAGTTCGATCTTTTGCGAATGTTGCTCCAATTTGCAAATACTCCAAAATTATCCAACCATCCCGCTGCCTTTACAAAAAACTGTCCAGGAAACTTATTCTGAATGAGTATGACACTTCCGGAAACCCCCAAGTTCGGGTCTTTGTCGTACTGATTGTAGTCCACAAAATCTGAACGCACCACCGTTCGGCTTATCATGTTTTCCATGTACCCGATCTCTGATGCGTGGTCAATTACTGCGATTATATTTGGCAATGCTTCAGTCTCCGGAATAGGAACATTTTCAGGATAATATCTGGCATAAGACCTGACTCGAGTTCCCGTGACAAAATGGAGTAGCAACAAATCTGACAACACGCCGAAGCGGTTGCTCGGGCCTTTCAAATCTTTGGTCAAATTAAATAACCGTCCATACCTTTCTGCAAACTTGGGGTCTTTAATTGCCTCAGGATCTTCCAAGCCTTGAAGTAAAACTTGCCGTTTTAGAAAACTTGAATCGTGATCTATGAGTTTAACTGTCATGATAGGTACTAAGGGGTTTTTTAGAACGTCATCAAGGTTTTTTGGAATTGGAGGTATGATAGGGACTGTGAAGAAGCCGAACATAAGTCCGCTGTACCCGTTCGATAGGATCAGAATCATGAAACTCCAGGTCACAAGCAGGCTTCCCAATCCCACCTTTTGAAATTGTGCAACAATCCTTGGCATGTATTGATAAAAAACGCTTCCTAAAATTAATTGCACGACATCGGAAATTTTTAAAGTCTTTTGCGATCCTCGGTTACTCCTAATGACGATGCAGAATCCGGTTACGATCGTAATTGTCGACACAAGTGAAATCCAGGTTGGGATGTCGAACGGCTTCCGGAGCGAGTCAATCAGATCCAGTTGAGTTGCGTTTTTGTGGATGAGAATTTTTAGCCTATGCGTGTCATAATTGTAGCAGTATGACATCCAAATTAGTCTCATTTTATTGTTCTTGAAAATCCTCTCCCGATTATGGTTTGTTTCCCATTTCATTTCCATGTAGGATACAATCCCATTTATTTCAGTTGTAGGTTCTCTCCGGTTCCTAATTTCGTCTTCAGTATCCGTACTCGACATAACAAAGTTGTACTTCTTTTCCAGCTCTTTGTACAACCAAGTCTCGGGATATAGCATTGGATAAGCAGAGGCCGTTCGATAGCTGTATGCTTCATCGTTTATGGCAACTCCCAAACCGAATAAATTCGAATGTAGCTCGTCCCACAGTTTAAGGATTGTTGTCCAACTAGTATTTCGAAATTCGATCGGTTGCAGTTGGGGCTTTCCGGGTACTAAATGGCAGTGAAGGCAAATCGCGTATAGCTGTTGGAAATCGACCACGGCAAAGAATCTCGTGTTGTAAAACAGCAGTTCCTTTAAGTAGATATACAAATCGGTCTGGAATTTGGATTTTTTGTCGATTTCCTCTAGGGTGTTTAGTGAGTCCGTGGTAACGAATATGACGATGGTGGGACTTGTACGAATCGCAGGCACAGAATTCTTTTCCCTTGGAAGCCATTCGTCTTTTAAGTTGTGCAAATACCCATCCCAGACATTATACATCAGAAACAGAGAGTCCAACAGGTATAATTGGACGTAGCAAGGACTAAATTTTCGGGGAGTATTAGCAATGATAATGTACATGTTTTCAACGACAATGCGGTTATCCCAGTCTGATACTCCAACGGCTGCAGATGACTTGTGAATCGTTTCTAAAAGCATGGATTTGGAGTCATTTTGGACGATCAGGTTGTTTGATATACGAGTACTGGATCCTATTAAGTGAACGAAGCAATTGTCGAAAGTTCCCAGTCGGACAAGAGGATTTTCACTTCCGTCGTTTGACATTGTGATAGCGAATATAGTTGTACAAATCAGAAGAGAAAACAGGACAACCGTGGTTGGCCGATTCATTTTGGTATTGTATCAATGTTGTAACCGATGAGGATTATATTCAGTTGATATTATGTATTAGTTGCTGGTTTTTTGGTTTCAAAGTCCATGTGTGTTGTAGTTTTGGTTTGTTATTGGCTTGGGTGTCCATTTACAAGTGCGATATATTCCAAAACTTAGAATCAGTCAACATCGATTTTGTTTGATTCTTTTTAAGGGTGGAAATGTAACCAGGTAGAAGCACAACAGCAAAAGAAGGTCCAAACACTGCTAATTTTTTCATGTTTAAATGTCGTCCCGTGACTGTAACCGCCCAATATGCAATCTATATAAACATTACGTTAAACGTTAGGATGTCAGAAAATGAGTAGTACCGGTTAAGTGATAAAGCACATCATCCATATAAATTCGGAGTTGATTTAGCTAATAACTATTAAATTTTGTACGATAGTTAATTAAACGGCAAAAAAAATCAGTTGCATATTATTTTTTTTAAATTTAAATGCTGTTGTTTGAATACATATTTTTAATAGATAAAACATAAATTCTGATATTCGTTGCACAAGGGATTTTAATGATTTCAAACCCTCTGGAACAAGGCGAAGTTATTTAGGGGGGCTTATTTTATGATTTATTCCGGTTTGAATAAGAATTTTAAAGTAAGAGTCTTTTGATCCACTTTCATTTATCAGTCACGAAAGTTTCATTCAAAGTTGAACTAAATAGGTGCCTGCCTCCACCCGAACGGAGCTCATTGCGAGGTTGCTTTTGCTTCGCCAAGACCTTGAATTGTTTGACACGTCAGGATAGACTTTATTTAATGGTCGAATCAATAATTAAGATTTAGCTTATCGTGCCTCCAAAAATGTCGAATTTAAATCTATTTTAAAATGCACAACGATACGAATTAAAAAAAATCGTTGATGTATTGTTTATCAACGGTTGTCTCGTTGATTTGATATATTGAATATACACTATAATATTATTCATCACGTCACTTTAATTTTATAATGTAATTTGCTAATAGGATTGATTGACCATATGGTTATATGGATGCAACAACAACCTGGATGCAATTAAAGATCCCTAGTTTGCAGAAAGCTATGGACGGTTATTTAATTTGACCAAAGATTTGAAAGGCCCGGGAGACAGCTACGGCGTGATGTCCGATTTGTTATTACTCCATTTTGTCACTGGAACTCCAGGCAGGTCTTATGCCAGATATTATCCTGAAAATGCTCCTATTGCGGAGACTAAGCATTACCAAATATAATTGCAGTAATTGACCACGCATCAGAGATCCGGTACATGGAAAACATGATAAGCCGAAAGGTGGTGCGTTCCGATTTTGTGGACTACAATCAGTACGACAAAAACCCGAACTTGGGGGTCTCCGGAGCTGTCATACTCATTCAAAATAAGTTTCTTGGAATGTTTTTTGCAAAGACAGCGGGATGGTTGGATAATGCAGGAGTTTATGCAAATTGGAGCAACATTCGCAAGAGATCGAACTATAAAAACCGTATGTCGTGGCACAAATGGCGAATTACTCAGAATCATTTAAGTCGAAAAGCTAATTTAGAAACGCCCATTACAGTGGGTCAGTTTCAGGATATTTTAAAAATTGCACTGGGTGGATTGCTTTTGTGTTTCGTTATATTTAGCATTGCATTAAGTCAATGGATAGATTGTTTTGTTAAATGTGCCATCCGAGGTCGAAAGCCTTCAAATAATAAAAATCATTTAAGTGACAATGTATCTATTACATAAAAGTATAGTGTTTGTATCTGATAGTTGGTGTATAGACTCGGAACTGGGCTAGTCTTCGAAATCGAAAAACCGAAACGGCCAAAAATTGATAAAAAAATCCGGAACGGCTTTAGGCTATATAAGATTTCGAAAATACTGACCTGTGACCTTGGCACACGTGACCCAGATCAAATTTTTCGTGAATTGGCCGTGTGACATACCAATATGCACTGCCAATCCTTGAGAAACACCTTGACTGTATTGGAATATCAAAATTTTGATTCCTGACCTCAAAAACGATCGATAAGGTCAAATTTTAAAAATCATGGAGTGACATACCAATTTACAACTCTATTTTTGTTTGAAATTAACTATTAATATCAGATATCCACGACTTTATCATAAGGCCCTTACGGGCCAGTGGCTGCCTCGTGGGCATATAAGAGTCCTCGTGGAAAACCCACTGTAATATGGTAGCGGAGCTGTTTTGGTCATATAATTTTGGATTTTATTTTTTAGTATCAGTTGCGTCGAACACAGAATATCAAGCGAGTCTGAATGTGACAGTTCGGATACTTCATTTGTAAGGACTAATAGTCCTTGCATATAATATGGTTGAAGATATTTGCTTGTTTTTAACGACTTCTATCTATGAAATCTATCATTGCTCAAATACAATACGCGTACTGTGAATTTTGGCCAATTACACATGATGATTACAAAGAATAGTTCAGATCTTTGAAATCAAACCCGTAAATAAGGTCTACCACAAAAAGCAAAGCCACCCATGCAATGGTTCAGTAGGTTAAACACGGTCCTATTTAAAGACCGTGACTTGCTTGGCAAGGTAAAGACAGATGAAAGAAGTTACATAACAATGACACAGTGACGTTGAACACGTCCGAAACAGTCTGTTCGGTCGTCTAGTAAATATAAATGCGGATTGTGATACCTGATGCTGAGCCAAAAACCAGATAGTATAGTAGTATAAAACTTATTTGTATGATCATCTTTAGTCTTTAGTGTCTGTGAACAAGGCAACATTCGACATAACACGAGGTCATGTTTATTTTGAAGACGAAGATTCATTAATATCATGATTTTAGTCAATGACCGACTTATTCTCCTAGCGAAACCCATTCCAAGACGATACCATGTAAAAGTGTAAATTAAATGTCCACAGCTTGTAACTTTACACCTCGAAATGTATTATTTTGTGAAGAGCTTAAACTAAAGTATTTAAAGATATGCCAAGAACTAGGTGTGTAACTTTAAATTTAAAAAATTTAAAAAATTCAGGTGTAGAGAAACTAATAAGAAATCAGTATTAGCAAGAGCAACAGTTGCATTAATATAATAGTTAATAGGTAAATTGATATGCAAACCTTGATGTGTAAATTATGCCACGAAAAAAAAAACCTTAAATGTTATATTGAACATTTAAAAAATATAAATATGACTTTATTCCAATATTAAGACTACTTCATCTTTCGTGAATTATATTAAAAGTATCAGGTTTCGTGGACTCTAATTAATAATGTTTAGATATCACTCAAAACTATAGGTAACTCTTCAATTTCATCTCAAAATGTCTTTTAAATCTTTAATTTTTAAACTAACATAAAACGAACTTGTATTTTTAATTGCATCATATAATATCAACATGCTCCAAATGCATGCTCAAAATATTTGTTAGCAATGCTTTATTTTTAATAGACACAATTTTCTAGTTTTATTCCCCCTGCCTTAAATTTTGAAATCAATGCTCTGCTTCCCCTTATAAAAAATGCGAAACCAAATGGAAATATTTCCTGAGCCAAAAGGCATATACACATAGGACTAACTATCCATGGAGTATCATATCGTCTATTTAAAGATAAATCCGGGCTTCAAAAGCCGTATGTATTTTTCCACCAAAATAGGAAACTCCTCTTTTTGTCGGAAAAGTTGTATAAATAGTAAGGACTTCGTCATTTGCATTGCAAATCAGAGATCCGATTAAAAAATCAGAAATCTTACTAAACTCCACAAAACTTCATCAGAATGTCTGACCAAGAGGATAAATTCGTGAACCCACGTGCCAAGAAACGTGCCGTAAGAACGTAATTAAATCTACCTTTACTTAATCAGCTATAAAACCTAATAAAAAGTTTATTAATTTTTATAAATTCCTTTAATTTCAGGTGAAATTGTCACCGGAAGAACAGGAAGCCAAGTCCGCTCAAATGTGGACGTACGGCAAAATTCTGATCGTTCTGGCCTTCGTCGGCTGGGTCGGTAACCAGTGGTACACATCCGTTCCTACCGTTTACGTTTAAATCTTGCAAGATTCCATATCATCATAAAAATCGCCACCACCGAATCAAACGATAATGAAGACAAAACGGAAAAGAACAACCTCTAATATATAAGATCATGAATTTCTATCAAAATCCACGTTTTTGACTGCAAAACGGCAGATTCTTGGGTAACATCATTTATATTTTTTAAATCTCGTAAGCGAAACTTGTTACAGTTTACAATGCTAACTGCCTGATTTTTGTGTAATTTTGCAGTGAGGAAATTTATACAAAAGACCAACATCCCAAGAACAAGCCGTTTCAACGGATTTTCAAAGACACGTCCAACAATCGAGCTTAATTTAACTATACAAGTCTCTCAAATGCCGACAATTTACAACCCTTGAAGTTGGTAATTATCAAAGTATTATATTTTAAATGTTCCAAATCGAAATACTCTTGTACGGGATTCCGAAAAAGACGATGTCCAGGATTTAAAACAACTCTACTCGTACAGACTTCGAATTTTGTAACGTACTATTGAAATTTGACAATATTTATTTTAATAATCTATCTTCTATCTCATCTTCAGTCTCCGCTAGTTTTGCTCTCCGTTTTTTGTACTTGTCGACGTATGTATACTATATACTATTACTATAATCGTGTAATTTTAGTTTATAACTTGAAAATAATTGTATAGCATGTAGATTGTATAACATGTCCATGAACTTGGCATGGCTTACAGTTGGAATAAAGTATGGCATTTTTAATGTCTGAAAACGTAAAAAAAATGCAATGTCTGAGTCTGAATTTGGCAAGTTGGGTTGGCTTGTAAAAATTGGACGGACTCCAACTTTGAAATGGTTGTATCATGTACATTTTTAGGCTTATTCAGTTTTCTTAAAATGGAAAGACTCTTTATTATCGTCATGTTCATTTCATAAGCATCATTTCATGACCATCAATATGTTTAAATTTTTGTATTTTAATTTGGGCCTTAAATGCAAAGTATGTGAAGTACTTATTAAGAGGGATCGCGTTTAACTGTAGCATGTATAAACCGTACAGAATAGAGTCGGAAAGATCCATTCATTAATAAACCGTTATAAACGCACATCATAAAAGGGTGAAACCACACGAAAAATACGTAAAATTACACTTAACATCGTTACCCGTCACATGAGAGTCATTTTCTTAAAGATTTTCACATTTCCCCAACCATAGAGTAAAATGATATACCTCGTTGAACAACACTAGACCCAACCATCCCCACGATACAGTACACATCTAAAGTTGCTATTTAAAAAAACTGTGACCCTTGACCGTACCCGCTTGACCTTTGACCTGCACGGTCCACAAACGAACTCAGCCTCCGCTGGAAGGTCATGAAGGGTTTCCCGAAAAAATAATTTTAAAATATTCAACCGTTCGAGAGTTATGCTGCGAACGGACAGACAGACAGACAAAGTAAAAACATTAAATTGTTTCGCCCTTTAATAAAAACTGTTCAATGAAGTGATACAGAAAAATGAATTCATTTGGCAGAGTATTATATAAAGTAAGAAAAATCCTGAAAAAAATGTTCAACCAATTGAGACCTGCGATTAAATTTTATACATAAGCCCCGAATTCGGGACGTGCATTTTGTCTGCAAAGAATGTAAAGATTATATTTTTTAAACAATTAAAATTGACATTATCCGTCCTTCATCTTTAACTAAATTAAACTCGAAGTTGCAACTGGGGTCTGGCATAGAGGAAGTAATTGCATGCGGGGAACCGGTGTTTAAATTCCATTGCATGTGCTTTTTAAACAACAAACCTCTCTCTGTTTATCTTTCAGATTTGATCTTCAACAATCCAAAATAAATATCAAATATTCAATATTGAATATCAAATATGTGATATGAACACTTTGCACCTTTATTTGTATTCTTTGTAATTATTAGTAATTAACTTTGAAGTTTGAATTAATTAATTAGTTTAAATTTTGAATTTTTTAACTGGAAATGATGGAAGGAGAGGACAAGGAAGAAGAAGGAGTCGGAAGTTTGAGTGTTCGAAACTTCCTTGCTGCTCGGGTCACTGAAATTAACTCACTCTCCCTTCAGATTGGTAAGGTCAAAGGTTAATGACCTTTCGTTTTTTGTTGATCAAGTGCACTTTCATTTACACTTTCAGTTTCAACTTTTCTTGCACTTTGCATTGTAAAAAAAATACATGTGTGATGTGTACATGCATGTAAAGTTGTGAAGTCAAAATAAACCATTGCAAACGCACATCAAAAGAGGGTGAAAACGACACGAAAAAGGCTCAAAATATCATTTAATGTCGTTGTACGACACATGTGAGTCGTTTTATACAAGATTCTCACATTTCCCCAACCATAGAGTTAAGTTATATATATTGTTGAACAACACTCGACAGTGCCGTCCCAACGATGTAGTACACATCTAGGTTTGCTATTTAAACAAAATGTGACCTATGACCGTACCCGCTTGACTTTGACCTGCCCGTTCGAGAGTTATGCTGCGAACGGACGGACAGACAGACAGACAGACAAAGTAAAAACATTAAAGGGTTTCACCCTCTAATAAAAGTGAAAGTTTGTACATGTCCAATCAATGTCATGTCATATGTGAATATTATTTAAAATGCAGGAAGCTCAGGCCTCCCCTCCAGCAAAGGCCTAGCGTTCCAACATGTTCCAAAGCACATGCGCCGTCGGGCAGTGAGCCACAATGTCAAACGGCTCCCTCATCGACTCCGTGAGATCCATAGCAGTCAGATTGAGAAGTCTGGGGCGCAGTCAAAACCGAAGATGCCGAGCAGGAAACACCGGCGCCGGAAGTCCAATCTACTGCATGAATATAACCGAAGGCAACGGCTCAACAAGTGGCTGGAGACACATATCTGGCATGCTAAACGGTATTTGAAATTAAGCAATCACCGAGAATTTTATGTTAGTTTGACCTAATTTGCATGGTTATTTGAATAGATTTCACATGCTACCTAAGTGGAACTATATGATACCCGTGTCGCCGACGGACAAAGGCTTCCGAGCCCTATACCGTGCAGCCAGTACAGACTGTGTCATGCGGGACATTTCTTTTCTCTCCTGCTTCCAGCTCACTGGTCCGGCGGAACTGATCTGTTCGAAAATCTCCAGTGCCTTCCTCCCGTCTTGTTGCAACGTGTTGAGTATTTCCTCTGTGATGTACACCACTGGAAGTAGGGAAGGGACTCTCTATTTTTACAAGAAAGGAGCTTACCCTTATGGCTTCATTGGAAAGGTCAGGTTCAATTGGATACATAAGGAAGGGGAGTCAGAGGAGCATCAAACCTTGTGGCTGTGGGTTCATCCGGGGCAAAAACCGGAAATTTTACAGGAACTATTGGCGGAATTCGCACTGGAGGATAGTTTGTTGAGACGTGTGAAAAGGGACCTCAAAATTAGTTCGGAATTTGCTGCTGAGGAACTAATGGACGTGGAAGGAAGTCACGAATCAGACAAGGCTGTGAGTTTTAATTTTAATGTTCAATTAAACATTAAACAACATATGGCTTACTATGTTAGATTGAGATATATTAGATGTATCTAGTACCTAGGGAGGAAATCATGTTTCAGAACGTACTTTTAATTAACTAATTTTGATTGTTTATTTGTTTTTTTTTTCGAGCAAGATGTCAATCGATGAAATCAAACTTATACCAAAAAACCTGCACAATCGCCCATCATGGGAAAATGAAGCCACCGGTGTGGTGCTAACTGACTTGGAAGGAGTATTTAACCGAATACGACTTTACGGTCCTTTATCAACAAACCGACTTCAGCTTACGTTAAAAGTATTAGACCCCGAGAAATTGAATACGATGGTTCATGAATCCAAATCTTCCTCAGTCTCATGGTGGATGGATCATTATTCAAACGGAAACGGGAAAGAAGTCTTGAGGAAACAAATGGAAGTTTGGTCTAGTCTAAAAACTTTTAGTGACGTCCCGTGTAACTCAATAATTCCCTTGACGGTGGGGGATCCCAGAGTCCGAATGCCCGAACGAAGGACCAAAGAAAAGCACGAGAAGGATGATTCTTCTGCACCTGATAGGATGGATGTAGAAGGTACGGAAGTGAATGAAGAAGAAGATTGGGATGTGGGTCTGGATGCTTTCGAATTGTGTGCTAAAGAAAATCCCCTGCGGTCGGTTGATATACGGACTCAGCTAATAAAAGAGAAAATGTCTGACGGGGAGTTTAGCAAACGACGGTCTGAGTTACTAATTCCAGGTAAGATGATTCAAGATTACTGATTATAGCCTTGTGGGCTTCTATTCTACGGCTAGCATTTGGCAATGCGATATTATAATCGCAAATAATAATAAATAATAGTTTTAAACGTATTCTGTGGTTTAAAACTTAAAATTTAACCTCTCACTTCAATTTTATTGAGACTAAACTAAATTTTCAAATTCGTTTAATAGATTATCACAAATTAATTACAATAGGATCCCGGATCGACTTAGGACCAGAAGAAAACCAGATTCCTGTTATGCTGATACATCGTCCAAGCACGGCTCTATCGGGATTGCAAAACGGTGGTTGGGACTTAATCATTCCTGCTGGTTGGACCATGCAGTTTTGGGTGGCATTGTCGTATACGTACGTAAATAACCTAATTAAAAAAAGCATACACCTGTTTCGATTAAAGATTCTCTTCAACTCTCAGTTATTTTTATTTGAATTTGAATGTTTTCATTTTTCTTAATAAAATATTAAAGTATATTTCTCACTAATTAATTAGGGCTGCCCGAGCTTGTGGAGTTCGAGATGCAGCTAGCTTTGAATTCGAAGCAGGAACAGTACACGGTAACAATGAAGACGCATCGTTTCTGCCACCGGATTCCAGCCCAGGAAAGAATGACGATGAAGAAGATCATGAACATTTGAGAACTAATTATTACAAAATGACGCCAGCCAAAAGAGTGAATATGATCAAACTGGGTTGTCCGTTTCCATTTAAAATATCCTGGCCACAATTACTGCGTTTTAATGCAAATTTACAAGGACCGGCTTGCTCAACAACTGATAAAAGCGAAGACTTTTATGTACTCAGAGACGGTGCAGTACTTGAAAAACTGCAGACCCTTGTTAATTCAAAAGCGGTCCGAGAAGAGGAAATCTCAGAACTGATTGCGGAACTTCAAAACAAACATCATTGTATCGTTGGAGTTCGGCTAGTCACTATTGGTAAAGGGACTGTTGATAGGGGAGCTGCGATATGTCTTCCGACTACAACCGACCTGGAATTTCTAAATTCAAAGTCAAGTGAACCGAATATTAAGTCTGAAATGCAAATGGACGCTGATCAAAGTGAACCCGTTGTGCAAGAGGACATTGACGAACCTGATGTACACGAAGGTTTTGATCTAATCGAGCCTGCAACGGATGATTCCAAATCTCGGAAAATCCGAGACTTACTGCACAAGTCTCATAGAATAGTCCTGAAACTTCTAGCCAGAAAACGAATGAAAATAAGGGCAAAGATTGATAAGGCTGAGGAAGACAATGATCAAGAACTTTGCGAGGAATTAAAGAAATATGATTCAGCTTCGATAAGCAAAAAATACAATGACGACATGGACGCTCTATGGCTGGGAAATAGTGAAGAGATGTTGGAAAAAATGACTCGAACTCCTATCGGATTTACGACCTGGGGCCATGAAAGTTACTCGATCGGGAAACAAGCTGGTTTTGGATATTGTACCCTGGAAGGCCTTCAAAAATGGTTGCTGACCACACACAGTCTTGGAAAAATGAAGAGCATTGTTATATACAGAAACTGTCGGGAGTCTTGGGACTATCGATTTGCTCGGTTGGAAATATGCCAGTTGAGTTAGAGTTAAGAAGACTGAAAAATGAAAAATATAAATTGTGAAGGATGGATAAATGGGTAAATTGTATAAAATTTGTATTTAAATGTATTTTCGTTTTGTGCAATAGCAATTAATTGACCGATCAATTGCTATATAAATCTATTAAATTATTTTGTTTTTGTCGATCCCGGTTTGAAATCGTTATGTACGTAAGCGTTAATTTTTGCATTGGAAAATATTTAATAATCACACATGATGGCGTAGCGTAAACGTATGAGACAGGTAATGTGGCACTGACTCTGACAAGCAACACTTGAAAAACCGTAGAGATAAAATCTGTCATTTGTACTCACACCAATCGATCGAGCTCATTTTTTTGGTAATTGTCAAGATTAAAGTTTAAATATGCCAGGGCAGGCCAGTAATGGATTATTTTAAGAACTTATCATGTGTTGATTCATTTGTGATAACGATGGAACTATGTAATCCATCAACTCATAATTACTACTGTCACTTTGTTGCCTTTACCTTCACTTGATTGGAAATTACGAAATTTAAATGGCCGTGTAACAATTTGACTTGCTATAAAAAGTAATGTCACTGTGAGAATTCCTTGTAGTAAGTAAGTTAAGGTATCTCTTTAAAAAATCAGCCCGTCTGTAGATTGAATTGGTATTGATTGAGTTTTGGGCGTTGAAAAATCAGGTAAAATGACGAAAGCATCCTTAGCTTTAGTCTTAGCGCTTAATGTATTGGCCATTTCATGGACCTCTGGAGCGTATCTTGAGCCCAAACTGGGTCCACAAGTCTCAAAACTGCTGCATACGGATCCCTCTGTCAAGGTTGACGTTCTAGTGTCCTTCTCGGGGATTCAGAAACCCTTGGCTAATGTAGTTCAGCAAAATATTGCAGATAGGGGCCAACGGACATCTTCGATTTACAACACTTTGACAGGACATGCCCAGGAGTCACAGAAGGAGGCTCGGATGCTGATTGATGCAGTCCAGGGCGTTATTAGCAAAAGTTTTTGGATTACTAACCAACTCCTCGTCAAGGTACGACACTACGACAGCCCTTTGGTTTCTGTTTTTGTGTGTTAACAGAACTATGTGTAAAAATGTATATTTTATTTTTAGGCTGCAGATTTGGAACTGATCAATTCCCTTCTAGCACTTCCAACCGTTTCAAAAATAGAGCAAGATCGGGTATCGTATCTGCAGCGCCCAATAGTAGAATCCCCTGCCGCTCCACGGGACAAAGACGCCGAGATCTTGGCCGAGTGGAATGTTGAGCACATGAACGTTCATCTAGTCTGGGAAGCCCCCTGGGGTAACAACGGTACTGGGGTCGTTGTAGGATTTATCGACACCGGGGTTCGTGGTACACACGAAGCTATTCGGGACCAGTACAGAAATGATGGGAGATCTTGGCGTGACCCCTACAACCAATATTCTGTCCCCACTGATGTCTACAACCACGGGACACACACTGTTGGCTCAGTACTTGGAAGGTTCGGGGAATTTAACCACCACTAAAGCTATTATATAAATCTCAAGTTGAAGTCGCTTGATAGTAATTGCTCAATATTTTAGGTTCGGAATCGGTATGGCCCCCGAAGCTCAATGGATTGCATGCAAAGGATACCAGGATGACGGAGGAGCCCTTGAGAGCGGTTTCACAGAATGTGGACAGTTCATGGTCTGCCCCACTGACGCGAATGGCCAAAACGCAGACTGCACCAAGACCCCTCACGTCACCTCGAATTCATGGGGCGTTTGGACCGGGACCGATTTCTTTGAAGACGTTCTTGATGTGTGGAGAGAGGTCGGAATCAGGTCCCTATTTTCCATGGGAAATGAGGGCCCCAGTTGCTCCAACATGATTGGCCCTGCCGACAGCTCCAAAACCATTGGCGTTGGAGCAACAGGGAAAGAGGACGAGTTGGCGGACTTCAGCAGTAGGGGACCAAGTCGGTATGGAAAGGTCAAGCCGGATATTTCCGCTCCAGGTGTTGGGATTAGGTTCGTTCATTTATCATACATATGTGTGATTCATTTTATCATGTCCTTATCAATCAATATCATCATTTTTCTCAAGTATATACTTAAAAACATTTTTTTTCACAGATCTTGTGACTGTAATGGGGACGATTTATATGTGACTTATTCTGGAACGAGCATGTCCTGTCCCAATGCTGCTGGAGTAGCAACTCTGATGGTGGCAAAAGACACGAACATCCCATTCAGTCAACTGCAAGAAATTCTGGAATTGACGGCGACACGGGACATCATCAATACAGGTCAAACCTGCGGCGGAGTTACGGACACGGAATGGCCCAACAATCAATATGGACACGGTCGTATCGATGCCTATCTTGCTGTACAGGCTGTCGTAAAGAGTTAATTATGAATTGGAAAATATTTATCATATCATGAGATCATGACGGAAAGCAAAAATAAAAACGAGTAATTCTTTGCCGCATAATATCATTACGAACTGGGTTTGCTCTCAGGATTGAGTGGTGGCCCTTAAAAGGGCCGTTGGGTGTGTTTTGGAGTTTTGTGAAAGCTGATTTACTTGGATGAGGTGTACTTGGTGACGGCTTTGGTTCCTTCGGAGACGGCGTGTTTGGCCAATTCGCCGGGGAGAAGGAGACGAACAGCTGTCTGTATTTCCCTTGAAGTGATGGTGGTCCTCTTGTTGTAGTGGGCGAGTCGTGAGGATTCGGAAGCGATCCTCTCGAACAGGTCGTTCACGAAAGAGTTCATGATGGACATGGCTTTGGACGAGACACCCGTGTCAGGGTGAACTTGCTTCAAGACCTTGTAAATGTACACGGCGTAGGACTCCTTCCTCTTCTTCCGACGAACCTTCTTGTCCCCGCTTTTAGAGATGTTCTTTGCCTTGGACACGGCCTTCTTCCCCACAGCTTTCCCTCCGACCTTTGGTGGCATGATGAGGAGTAGAGTTACTTTTCAGAGCTTTGAACCAGTCAAGAGATGAAATGAGAATGAGATGGAAGTATGGGAGGACTCCTATTTATATGGGACCGATGAGTAGCTGAACAACGCAAAAAATGAGTAACTCGGAGCAGGATTGAGTAGACTGCTTTTACTTTGAGTAGAACACCTTTCTCTTGCCAGTTGGCTTAGGCTACTGCATCTGTCTTTTAAAACGGCGGGATTTATTGGAGGGAATCTAATACTGATAGAATTTCCACAAAAAATCGTTGGACAAAAAAATGAGTTACTTTGAGTACTAAACATTTCCATTAATTGACACCGCTTCTCTCTGTGAAAATGCGGGATTTATTGGAGGGAAAAGCGGATAAGAATTTGCTGCATGCATGTGGAATGTGGACCTGTCTCGAAATTGCCTTGAAATAGTTTTCATGGATTGTGGATGCTTGATTTTAATTTTTATTGTTCTTAAATTCACAATTAACTTCGTTCATATCACTGAATTAGGCTATATTTACGAACTTCTGTTTGCAACAATATACCTGTTTTAAAAACGTACTTTAAACGGCAATCGCTTTATTCGTGGGTTTTTTAACTATTTTTTAAAGGCATGATGGCCGTAAGGGATTAAAAATGTAGCATGAGTTATGGGCCTATGGAATTAGAGGGCATTAAAAACGATTAAAAGTGTAGGCTTTACCTTCTAATTAAACCCTAAAAAATGTAAGGCTGAATATGCATGGAGATGGAAACCACCACAAATCCAAACCCTAAATTTTTCTGTTTCAACATGTACATTTACAAGTACCTATACATTCTATATACTTTTATGGTTTGAACATTATGAGAATGAATGTAAGCTTGTTGGAAACTGCTGACACTGTGCTCAGAAGTGACAACTAATGCACATCATTTACGACAGCATCGAGAGGTCAGATGAGGTTACTCAACTTATTTAGCGATAGGAATAAAACCATCAATCGATAAAGAAAGCCTATCAATGTATACGGCATCAAAATAAAACGCTTAAATGATTCACAATTGGCCCAAATCTAAGTGGGTTTGCTCTTAGGAAAGAATGGTGGCCCTTAAAAGGGCCGTTGGGTTAAGATGAGATTATGTAGATTTAGGCGGATTTCTTCTCGGTCTTCTTGGGCAAGAGGACAGCCTGGATGTTAGGCAGAACTCCTCCTTGGGCAATGGTGACTCCGGATAAGAGTTTGTTCAACTCTTCGTCGTTGCGGATGGCGAGCTGAAGGTGACGGGGGATGATACGGGTCTTCTTGTTGTCACGGGCAGCGTTGCCGGCCAACTCCAGCACCTCGGCTGCCAAGTACTCCATGACAGCGGCCAAATAGACGGGGGCACCAGCTCCCACACGTTCAGCGTAGTTACCCTTTCGGAGCAGACGATGGATTCGACCGACTGGGAACTGGAGTCCAGCACGGCTGGAGCGGGACTTTGCCTTTCCCTTCACTTTACCTCCCTTTCCTCGTCCAGACATTTTCAAGTGTTTTGAGAGTAAACGGAGTTATTACAAGTTCAAGAGATGAAGTTGCTTTGATGACTTGGGTTGAGGTGAGCTTCCTTTTTATAGTTTTCCAGTGAGTCGTCCTGTACTCAGTTGCTGAAAAAAATGAGTAGTTTTGGTGAAAAAGGTGGAGTGTCAAAACATTATAGCCAATCATGAAAGAGGCTGAGAAATGGAGGGATTAAAACCGGCTACTCACCTCTCTTCTATAAAAAGGAACCCCAACGGGCAAAGAGCCATCACTTGCATTTTGTTTCTTGAACTCAACTTGTCAAAGTCTCTTCCCAACCTCCAACTCTCTTACAGCATAATGGCTCGTACCAAGCAGACAGCCCGTAAATCCACTGGAGGAAAGGCTCCTCGTAAGCAGTTGGCAACCAAGGCAGCACGTAAAAGTGCCCCTGCGACCGGAGGTGTCAAGAAGCCCCATCGTTACCGTCCCGGAACTGTTGCCCTCCGAGAGATCCGACGTTATCAAAAGTCGACGGAGCTTCTGATCCGAAAACTGCCGTTCCAGCGATTGGTCCGTGAAATTGCTCAGGATTTCAAGACTGATCTCCGATTCCAGAGCTCGGCTGTGATGGCCCTTCAGGAGGCATCTGAGGCTTACTTGGTGGGTCTCTTCGAAGACACCAACTTGTGTGCCATCCATGCCAAGCGGGTCACCATCATGCCCAAGGACATCCAACTCGCCCGACGAATCCGTGGAGAACGAGCCTAAATTCATCACCTTAAACCTACTACAACCCAACGGCCCTTTTAAGGGCCACCATTCTTTCCTAAGAGCACAAAATAACAATCATAGCTTATGATACATTCTTATCTTAAGAAGCATTAACTAGAAGTTATGACTGATGTTGGAGCAAAATGACTTTACAGATTCATCGTTTAAAGCAGCTACTCTTTTAGCATTTTAAATGAGGAACAGCAGCAAGGAACCACATTATGTTACATTACAATTTACAAAATTACAATGTGCTTTAGATGAAACCTTCAAGCTTGATTGGATTTGCTGTATATTTTAGGAATTGTGTCCTAGGAAATAAATAATAGCATTGGTTTGAGATGGATAGAATGGATGGGGAAAAGTGAGACAATAAGCAGCTTAACATTATCATAAATTAAATATTAATCAGACGGGGATCGACGGAGCATACTTCAAATGGCTCCTTTTATTACTTTTTTATTTCTTGGTCTTTCTTTCATTATGCATAATGTTGGATTTTACATTTTAATCTTAATCGTACTGTATATACACATGAGTCGTCAAAAATGATGCATACAGTTTACATCATCATCTTCGTTGCACATGCATTAAATAAAACTGTTTTTAATCATGTTCAATATTGTTCAATGAAGAAAATTGCTCTCAGGAATGAGTGGTGGCCCTTAAAAGGGCCGTTGGGTTGAGATCAGTTTAATGGTCAGCAGGCGAGGGTTATTTAACCTCCGAATCCGTAGAGGGTGCGTCCCTGTCGCTTGAGAGCGTAGACGACGTCCATGGCAGTGACGGTCTTCCTCTTGGCGTGTTCAGTGTAAGTGACAGCGTCACGGATCACGTTCTCAAGGAACACTTTGAGGACGCCACGGGTTTCTTCGTAGATGAGACCCGAAATACGCTTCACACCTCCTCGACGGGCCAAACGACGGATGGCAGGCTTCGTGATCCCCTGGATGTTATCACGCAATACTTTACGATGACGCTTGGCTCCCCCTTTTCCAAGACCCTTTCCTCCCTTACCACGACCAGTCATGATGAAGACTTGTAGAGTTGACGAAAATGAAGTAGAATCTATCGAGCTGACGCTGTAGATGTGGATGAAGTAGAGTGGGACTGGGTTCCGTATTTATACTAGAGTGCCGACGTTGGAGACAAGGAGAAAGGGATCAGGGCAGCTGCACAAATGTAGGTTGGGCTTTGGAAGGAGATGAACAAAGGTAAAATGGGTGGGAAAGAATTCAATCTCAGATTGCCTCAAAAAACGTTCTAATATTTTTCAGATTTTATTGCCTGGAATATTTGGGTTAATTCTCACCATCTCACCTGTCACTGCAATGATACTTTTACTAAATTCTTCTATCTTTAATAATGCATTATTAGTATAAAAACATAAAGAGGATGAATAATATGATTTTAATTCAACAGTGATAAATTCCACAGGCTTTCACATTCAGTTATTTTATAATACTCCCGAATTTAGAAGTTCAAAGTTGGGGACAAACTGTAACTAAAAGAACAGCTATAAAACTTAAAAATATAAAATTAATTGCATTTAATAAAGGAGTACCGGTTTTGGCGGGATGTGAACACGGGGTATTCAAAGACATTGCATTCGAGGTGCTTTTAGAGAGAGAGAGTTCCATCCTCGTCCGACCTGACCTATTTAGTCTCTCCCCAACACTTTCTCTCTTGCATAGAAGCTTTGGAATCCTTACGGAAACTATCATCTCACTTTATCCAGAAAAATTAAAAAAACCACGATCAACATAATGGCTGACGTAGAAACCGCCCCTGCCGCCGGATCTCCTGCTGCCCCCGCCGCAGCCCCCAAAAAGGGCAGGGCTGGAAGAGCAGCTGGAGCTCCAAAACCAACAGTGGTCAAGTCACCCAAGAAGACCGGGGCTCCCAAGGCCCGTGCCCCTGCCAAACCCGCAACTCATCCCCCAGCCAACGTAATGGTGGTTGAGGCTGTAGCTGCTCTTGCCGAGAAAGGAGGTTCATCTCTGATTGCCATCAAGAAGCACATTGCTACTCACTACAAGGCCGACGTGGAGAAATTGGCTCCTTTCCTCCGAAAGGCCCTCAAGAAGCAAGTGGAGGCTGGTAAGTTGACTCAAACCAAGGGAACCGGGGCAACTGGATCCTTCAAGCTCACTGTCAAGCCCAAGCCTGCCAAGAAACCTGCTGGTGAAAAGAAGGCCAAGGCTGTGAAAGCCAAGTCACCCAAGAAGGCTGCTGCTGGGGCAAAGAAGACCAAGAAACCTGCCGCATCACCCAAAGCAAAGAAACCAGCTTCCCCCAAGAAGGCTCCTGTTGTCGCTGCCAAGAAAGCCCCCGCTTCACCCAAGAAGGCCCCAGCTGCTGTTGCCCCACCCAAACCAGCCCCAAAGGCAAAGAAAGCTATGAAGCCCAAGGCCCCCAAAGTCAAACTCCCTAAGACTTTGAAGGCCAAGGTTGCAGCGAAACCTAATACTGCAGCCGCCAAGAAGACTGCCCCCAAAGCAAAGAAAGCTTAAATTCATTCCGGATATCCTCAGCCAAATCTAAATAAACCAACGGCCCTTTTAAGGGCCACCAATCTTTCCAAAGAGCAATCATATTATTATGAAATTATGATCTACTTCATAAAAACTTCATACTCAACATTAACACTTGAATGTTGTAATTGCACATTGTCAGGAGGGTCGTTCACCAGTTGAACTGTCAATATTTTGAGGGAACCGAAATCATGAAAGTTCAAGTAGTGAGAAACAGGTTGGGGGTAAAATGAGACTGGTCAAATTAAAACTAAACTTCGAACTGTAGAGAAATGTAAGTCTGTCTTTTAATGCCCCGATCATGTCATCATTACGATTTACGAAATTGCTAACCCAGAACCGAATTTCTTCGAGACACTGCAGTGACATTCTACCATTTCTACCTATTATATATTATCCATTTCTATCCATTCTACAGACGATATCATCGTCTAAATGCCTTCGTCTGTGAATAAATTAATACTTGCACCTTGTAAAATAAAAAAGGATGGGATTGAGATTTACTTGGAACATGAGGAATTAAAATACATATATGCTTTAGATTTAATATTTATTCATATTCATATTGAAGTTTAGACAGAAAATGTAAAACAATAAAGATCATTTGTGTCGTTCGTGTGGTTTGCTCTCAGGAATGAGTGGTGGTCCTTAAAAGGGCCGTTGGGTTTGACGAGATCAATTGTCAGAGGATGGTTAATTAACCTCCGAATCCGTAGAGGGTACGTCCCTGTCGCTTGAGAGCGTAGACGACGTCCATGGCAGTGACGGTCTTCCTCTTGGCGTGTTCAGTGTAAGTGACAGCGTCACGGATCACGTTCTCAAGGAACACTTTGCGGACGCCACGGGTTTCTTCGTAGATGAGACCCGAAATACGCTTCACACCTCCTCGACGGGCCAAACGACGGATCGCAGGCTTCGTGATCCCCTGGATGTTATCGCGCAATACTTTACGATGACGCTTGGCTCCCCCTTTTCCAAGACCCTTTCCTCCCTTTCCACGACCAGTCATGACGAAGTCTTGTAGAGTTTACGAAATGTAAAACAAGTTTACAAGCTGAAGTTATAGACGAGAATGATGGCTTAGTGAAGAGTGGATTGGTTTATATACTCGAGTGCCGACGATGAAGCAGTGTGCAGTGGTGGCTACTTGAAATTGTCCGTTGAGGTGAGCAGTTGGAATCTCACGGTACCCCGCAAAATCAATACTTTTACAATTTGCAGTAATTAAATCATTACAGGCGCTGCAGGGCTGCAGTTAGTTGTACAATTAACATCTCTACTATGATTCAAGATTATGGAGGATGTCAGATTAAAAAATATCGTATATATATCGGATTTATTATATGCTCAATGCCGTTTTACTATGGTTAATTTACCAGCAACACATCCTGTGAATATTGAATATGATATACATATAATTATAAAAATATAAATCAACAATTCAATTCAAAATTACAGTATGTACTACAATTATTTGGACTGTTTACTTTATTATGTGAGATGTATTTTGTAGGATGCACAATATGAACTAAAATAAACCTTCCACTGCTACTTTCTGCTCGTTGAAATGAAAAATAAATAATCATGAATGAATATTTGAAGTTTATTTAATTATTGAAAGGTAAAATCTACTTAAATATAAATATGTTTTTTAAATCAAACCAAGTTTCAAAGCCTAGTAAACAGTAGTTCTCAATTTAATTATTATTCAGAACATATTATATGAGAGATGGATGACTCGTATGTATTCAGGACTTGGCCAGATTGGAGGGAAATCCGTCCCCACAACAAGGCGGTATATTGTCAGTCACATAAGATTCCCTCCAACAAATACCGCGTTTTTGCAAGGTAAGAGAAAGGTGTTCTACTCAAAGTAAAAGCAGTCTACTCAATCCTGCTCCGAGTTACTCATTTTTTGTGGTGGACGGCTACTCAGCGGTCCCATATAAATAGGAGTCCTCCCCTACTTCCATCTCATTCACATTTCATCTCTTGACTCGTTCAAAGCTCTGAAAAGTAACTCTACTCCTCATCATGCCACCAAAGGTCGGAGGGAAAGCTGTGGGGAAGAAGGCCGTGTCCAAGGCAAAGAACATCTCTAAAAGCGGGGACAAGAAGGTTCGGAGGAAGAAGAGGAAGGAGTCCTACGCCGTGTACATTTACAAGGTCTTGAAGCAAGTTCACCCTGACACGGGTGTCTCGTCCAAAGCCATGTCCATCATGAACTCTTTCGTGAACGACCTGTTCGAGAGGATCGCTTCCGAATCCTCACGACTCGCCCACTACAACAAGAGGACCACCATCACTTCAAGGGAAATACAGACAGCTGTTCGTCTCCTTCTCCCCGGCGAATTGGCCAAACACGCCGTCTCCGAAGGAACCAAAGCCGTCACCAAGTACACCTCATCCAAGTAAATCAGCTTTCACAAAACTCCAACAACTAACCCAACGGCCCTTTTAAGGGCCACCACTCAATCCTGAGAGCAAACAATTTATTTCTCGCTGACCTGACGATGACGAAATGACGATAATAATCAATATGTTCATCCATGTCTCATTTCGCCTCATGCATTTAAAAATACCTTTTCCCTATCTTAAATCGGCACTGGACATTATTATGTTGACTGTTCATGTGGAAAGGATATGTAAACGGTATGCTTAATTTTTGACGACTCGTATACTGTACGATTAGAATTAAAATGTAAAATCCAAGATAATGCAAAATGAAAGAAAGACCAAAAATTAAAAAAAGTAAGGAGCCATTTGAAGTATGCTCCGTCGATCCCCGTCCTCCCCGTATGATTACTGCAATGTTAAGCTGCTAATTGTCTCACTTTTCCCCATCCATCTCAAACCAATGCTATTATATATTTCCTAGGACCCAATTCCTAAAATATACAGCAAGCAAATCCAATCAAGCTTGAAGGTTTCATCTAAAGCACATTGTAATTTTGTAAATTGTAATGTAACATAATGTGTTTCCTTGTGTTGTGCCTCATTTAAAATGCTAAAAGAGTAGCATTAAACGTTGAATCTGTAGTCATTTTGCTCCAACATCAGTCATAAGGTCATAATGCTTGAGATAAATCATAAGCTATGATTGTTATTTTGTGCTCTTAGGAAAGAATGGTGGCCCTTAAAAGGGCCGTTGGTTAAAGTAGGTTTAAAGGGGATGAATTTAGGCTCGTTCTCCACGGATTCGTCGGGCGAGTTGGATGTCCTTGGGCATGATGGTGACCCGCTTGGCATGGATGGCACACAAGTTGGTGTCTTCGAAGAGACCCACCAAGTAAGCCTCAGATGCCTCCTGAAGGGCCATCACAGCCGAGCTCTGGAATCGGAGATCAGTCTTGAAATCCTGAGCAATTTCACGGACCAATCGCTGGAACGGCAGCTTTCGGATCAGAAGCTCCGTCGACTTTTGATAACGTCGGATTTCTCGGAGGGCAACAGTTCCGGGACGGTAACGATGGGGCTTCTTGACACCTCCGGTTGCAGGGGCACTTTTACGTGCTGCCTTGGTCGCCAGCTGCTTACGAGGAGCCTTTCCTCCAGTCGATTTACGGGCTGTTTGCTTAGTACGAGCCATTATGCTGTTGGAGAGTAGACATAGAACAAGTTGAGTTCAAGAAAGTTCAAGAAACAAAATGCAAGTGATGACTGTTCGTCAGTTGGGAGCTCCTTTTTATAGAAGAGAGGTGAGTAGCCAGGTTTAATCCCTCCATTTCTTGTCCTCTTTCATGATTGGCTATAATGTTTTGTAACTCCACCTTTTTCATCGAGGCTACTCATTATTTTCACGAACTGAGTCGTGGACGACTCAGTGGAAAAGTATAAAAAGGAAGCTCATCCCAACCCAAGTCATCAAAGCAACTTCATCTCTTGAACTTGTAACATCTCCGTTTACTCTCAAACTTATCGAAAATGTCAGGCCGTGGAAAGGGAGGTAAAGTGAAGGGGAAGGCAAAGTCCCGATCCAGCCGTGCTGGACTCCAGTTCCCAGTCGGTCGAATCCATCGTCTGCTCCGAAAGGGTAACTACGCTGAACGTGTGGGAGCTGGTGCCCCCGTCTATTTGGCCGCTGTCATGGAGTACTTGGCAGCCGAGGTGCTGGAGTTGGCCGGCAACGCTGCCCGTGACAACAAGAAGACCCGTATCATCCCCCGTCACCTTCAGCTCGCCATCCGCAACGACGAAGAGTTGAACAAACTCTTATCCGGAGTCACCATTGCCCAAGGAGGAGTCCTGCCTAACATCCAGGCCGTCCTCTTGCCCAAGAAGACTGAAAAGAAATCCGCCTAGATCTACATAATCTCGTCTTAACCCAACGGCCCTTTTAAGGGCCACCATTCTTTCCAAAGAGCACAAACCCGTACTTTCATATAGTGGTGGTTATTCTACTCTTATGCGTATGTGAGATTAGCAATTGTCACAATAAAAGACCAGAAGGTTGTATTGTGAACCAAACCATTGCACATTCATCATGTATTAAGACATCTTTAATAGCATAGCATAATATATAACCGAACCAAAAGTTTCAAACAAATGCCTTCATCTATCTATATTTAGCAAATGTTGTGGTTCTTCGTTCTTTCTTCTGTATAAAGCGATTTAGAGAGGGGATTCTATATTCTACACTTTGAACTTCGTATTTATTTGCTTTTTTATATAATGCAGTCAATGGAATATTGTGCAATGCCAATTCAAGATAGAAAAAGTTGTTTTCAAATGCATGAGGCAAAATGAGACGTGGCTGTGCATGTGGAGTGTAGAGCGTAGTGTAGATGAATATTTTTATTTTATTCCTCCTCCGTGACCGATTGCAGAATGTGGATGTTTTATTTTGTTTAGTCGTTTATTTCTTTTTGTTTCAAGATGTTTTATAAAATTTATAATGGTATTCCATAAAATTAATTAATTAATTCCTTGAAATTAAAACAAGGGAAGTACTTTAGTGCTTTTAATTTGTGCTGGCATTGACAGCTAATTCAAAATTAAAACCGTCAAGAAATGAATTCTTTGCTCTCAGGATTGAGTGGTGGCCCTTAAAAGGGCCGTTGGGTTTGTTTTTTGGAGTTTTGTGAAAGCTGATTTACTTGGATGAGGTGTATTTGGTGACGGCTTTGGTACCTTCGGAGACGGCGTGTTTGGCCAATTCGCCGGGGAGAAGGAGACGAACAGCTGTCTGTATTTCCCTTGAAGTGATGGTGGTCCTCTTGTTGTAGTGGGCGAGTCGTGAGGATTCGGAAGCGATCCTCTCGAACAGGTCGTTCACGAAAGAGTTCATGATGGACATGGCTTTGGACGAGACACCCGTGTCAGGGTGAACTTGCTTCAAGACCTTGTAAATGTACACGGCGTAGGACTCCTTCCTCTTCTTCCTCCGAACCTTCTTGTCCCCGCTTTTAGAGATGTTCTTTGCCTTGGACACGGCCTTCTTCCCCACAGCTTTCCCTCCGACCTTTGGTGGCATGATGAGGAGTAGAGTTACTTTTCAGAGCTTTGAACGAGTCAAGAGATGAAATGTGAATGAGATGGAAGTTGGGGAGGACTCCTATTTATATGGGACCGCTGAGTAGCTGAACATCACAAAAAATGAGTAGCCCGTAGGAGGTTTGAGTAGTTTGCTTTTACTTTGAGTAGAACACCTTTCTATTGCAAGTGCTGGCTTAATACTGTCTGTACTATCTTTTAAAAAGGCGGGATTTGTTGGAGGGAATCATAGCCTATGATTCATACTATTCATAGCCTACCATATGAAGGAATTGTATGAGGAAAAGATTTCCCTCTCAAATTGTCTTATTTTATGACTTTTGAGACTTGTGCCAACAATTAAATCGTAATGCGTAATTTGTGACTAAATAAATTCCGCTTTTCCTTTTACCTATATAGATGCATTGATTTTGAGTGTACCCTTACCAATAATTAAATATCAAATTTTGAGCTTAAATGCGGATGAATTATATTTTAACTGTGCATTAATTTGAGCTTAAATGACTTAAATGTTCTTAAATGCTCTTTAACACTGAATACAGTTCCCCGACAGTTCCCGTTCCTTAACCATTCAACTATTTACTCGGTAATAAAAACTAAAGGCTATGTAGTAGAGGGAGGGGTACAATGAGATATCAAAATTCCCAACTGACAATTTTGAAGGGCCAACTGGTCTCTTTCGCTTGATCGTCGGCACTCCACTATAAAATCCAACACTCTTTTCTAAGCCATCATTCTCGTCTACAACTTCAGCTTGTAAACCTGTCTTACACTTCGTACTCCAAAAGTCTTCATCATGACTGGTCGTGGTAAGGGAGGAAAGGGGGAGCCAAGCGTCATCGTAAAGTATTGCGTGATAACATCCAGGGGATCACGAAGCCTGCGATCCGTCGTTTGGCCCGTCGAGGAGGTGTGAAGCGTATTTCGGGTCTCATCTACGAAGAAACCCGTGGCGTCCTCAAAGTGTTCCTTGAGAACGTGATCCGTGACGCTGTCACTTACACTGAACACGCCAAGAGGAAGACCGTCACTGCCATGGACGTCGTCTACGCTCTCAAGCGACAGGGACGTACCCTCTACGGATTCGGAGGTTAACTGATCTCAAACCCAACGGCCCTTTTAAGGGCCACCACTCATTCCTGAGAGCAAAAGCATTAAATGTTTTTTCTGTATCATAAGTGATTTGATAATCAATAATGCGTTTTAATCCGAAATTGATATTAAATGCATACTAATATGAACCTCCGTTCCATGCTTTTAATTTCAAATCTCTGATCTTCATAATCTGTAGATTCTGGGCATAATAACATAATTATTCTCCGACCAACAAAGATCTCTGTGAAACGTCAAGGGTCCAGACCCAAAGTGCATATTACGTGTGTTACAGATGACATTAATTATGTCAAACCATTTGACATTTAATCTCAGACAACAGAGATGGACAGGGTCTTTACAAAATGACAAAAAGTGTTTACAACATTTAATAATACTCTCCATATACTTTTGTTTTTTAATATCAACATACTGGACGAATGGAATGAACTCGTTTAGTGAGAGATATATAGCAGAGAGCTGACGCAATCTGCAAATAAATCTTACTGACTTCAATGCAGTGGCTTATAGTATTTGCATAAGATATTACTTTTTATGATTGTTACTAAACTATACGTGTTAAACTCTAAGCTCTGCCGAATCGAATAAATTCGAACCATAGATATAGAAGAAGGGGTAGATATAGATCCTTGCATCCCGCTTCACTATAACATCCGAACAACATAGGGGAGCTCCAAATCGAGAATCATCTCGATTTAGACAGAACCTAAAAGCTGCACTCGTCTAAAATTTAAGAGGGAATAGGAATAATGTGCGGTTTAGACAGAACCTAAAATCTAACAAAAATCTATAAGATAAAAACCAGCCCCGCTTCCAAATTTCTTTGAGGAGACACCACTACTTCTTTTCATGAAAACTGAAACTGTTGAGCTTATCACAGTTTAACAGATTTATTTTTATGGCACTTTGCCAACAAACCCAATCCAATCCTACATATAAACTCAAAAATACATTGTCCAAACATGATATATACATATATGAGGTTCTATAAACCTCTTGAATAAAATCTAACACGAATTAAGTTCAGTCGGAAAGACGATCTGTAGCAGGAAAGTTCTATTTCTTCGAAACTGCAATTCAAAAAGCGATTTTAATCTTTGTTCTTCTAGTACTCTTCGTCTTCAGTGTTGGGACTACAAGGAGACTCGGTTCTTGAACATGACGAATATAACGACGAAAATTTTATTCTTCAACAGCTAGATTTGGATCATGGTGTTACAGCTTTTTCGTAGAAATAAACTCCGACCCCAAAAAAGACATGGAACTAGATGAAACGGAAAAGAGGAACTTCTTCAGTAAAGTTGCCAGTTGTGGCATATTGAGAAATTTGGCTCAAACTGTCAGAGAACTTACGAAAATTACTATCCCAGACAACGAGGAAATCTTTGATGTAAATATTTTATACTCATAATATATGTATTTCATTTTGAATTTGGACAATAGAATCATACAGACATTTTTAAAGTGAATCGAAATAGTATGTATTTTACATTTCTTACCAGGATGCAGTACAATTTTCTCTACAGCGTTGGATAGATGCAGCAAATGAACAGGAACTCGACAAAATCATGGAGGTACTCTTTCCAAACTATTGGGGAACGAACTGCTCAGACACGACCAAAACGTCATGTAAATCCCTTGATGATATTTCCATTGAATCCATTGATGCTCGTCTTGCAATGCTATGTAAGTATAATTTCCCACCCAATCTGACAATAAGCCACTACAACTACATATTGAAATACAACAAATTTAATTTATTTATTTGAGGCGACTTGGAATTCGACAACGATGACAATATCATTCTAGATTACACTTGTTACTTTAATATGGAGGAATTTGAAGAAATTCGAGCAATGTTCAAAAGTTTCATGGGAACAAACCGAGCCCGAAATGGACAAGCCGTGAATGGTCCCAATTTTTTAAAGACTGGTCTGACCGATGTAGAGATGATTGAGCCTGATGACGACAGTGTGGATTACCAAATCGCCAAGACCTTCTCGGAACTTGAAATTGAAACGCTGACCTTTGAAGGCTTGTTCGACAACACTGCCACTACCAGTTCTTTTAATTCGAACACAAATTACGGAGGACCCTCTGTGACTGCCATAAATGACGTCTGTAGATTCGAAAATCTAACCACCGATGACCTTACGACAACCCCGACCGATTCTGACATTTATTCCAGCCAAAACGGGATGGAACCACGACCAGTACAAGACCCGATTTTTTACGAGCTTTCAACAGTTCCAACTATTATTGTTGCACCCCAAAATATCCAGGAAATATGCACTTCTAATATCTCAAGCCATTCAGCCTCAAGTGAAAGTCCACAAGTAGAAGGAAATCAGAACGGAGTCTTAGAATTTGATTTCTATCTTATATCTCCTCCAGAAATAATACCATTGGAAAAGATTTTGGTGGAAATCACTTCAGAAGCAGTGGTATTCTATACTTATTCTAAAAAGCCGTCGTTATAGAATTTAGGTTTGATGTTAAATTTTATTTTATTTTCTGTAGATTTTTGAAAAGTGTAAATTCAAACGAAATGTGTGGGATCAGGCATTCAAAAACTTAAAAAAGGGCCACGATGAAAATAAAGTTGGACTCTTCCTCTTCGAAACTTCTATTTCAAGGAAGGAATTGGAGGACCTTCTGCCCAAGAAGAACAGGAAAGACAAATTGCCTCGAAATCTTAAACAAGGGATTCTGGGTACGAATAATTACGATTTATAATTATGGATTGTATATTCTGAATGGCCTTTGACTAAAAACTCCTCTGCTAAAGATTCCCTGAAAATTATGGAGCGAATAAAAAGCAGAGGCGACACACCGAAGAACTGTCTAAAAATTGGAAGAAATCTGGTAGAAGTTCGTGAAAGACGTACGGGCGAACTGGAAAATTTTGAAACAAAAGTCATTATAGAAGGAATCAATAAGCTGCGGAAGAAATGGAAAATTCAAATCAAAACTGAGAAAAAACATAAAAACAAACTTAAAAAGCATCGAATGTGTTTAGTTGTAAAAAAAAATCTCATCCTCACTCAAAAAAGGCAATAACTTCAGAGTTACTATTTTGGGTTAGTCTTAAGTACGGCTTCCTTTGTTGACATTTTTCATCTGCATGTTGCATTCAGTTTTTAATTGATTTTCTATCACTACTTTTAAATCATTATTCATTTTACTCTTTTAAGACCAGAATAAACATATGGATATGATTCTAATTGTAGTTTTTATATTCAGGATCATTGTTGCCATTTAATGCCATTCACAGACTACACCTAATAATCATAAGTCAGTTCAGTCGCTGGCCGGTGGTATATAATTAATAATGAACAGACAGAAGTTGATAAACTGATGCATACAATTAGTAATTTGCTATCGAGCATAAATAGAAATGCATTTTTATAAGTAGAATTTATCAACAGACACTTGATCTTAAATTCAATGTCTTGGAGTGGAAATCAGCGTTTAATTATGTTGTGCTTCTTTGACAATAAAGCTAATACCAATACCAATACCAATTTCGAACTAGTTTACAAACTGTATTTTCTTAATACTGTGGAAATTTTAACTTCACTGCTATCATATATAAAAACACCTACCAGAATTCACTCTTTCATGGAATAGTATACAATTTTCCGTCAGCTTATTATGACGGCATTTCCCCGAGCATGACTGGTTCTAAACTGCCCAAATATTATCACTGAAATGCGTTTTATTTATTTATTTATTTATTATTTATTCAAGTCTTACTGATCAGAGGAATGCACGTGTGACCACTTACAATACGTAGGACCAATTTCGACAATACAATCTTATTACTATATTCTATTCATATCGCAACCAATTCACTTTCGTAAAAGTCACATAACTTACTTAATAACTAAATTCCAACTTGCTCTGCATTTCAGAGCGGGAACTATACATATCTAAAGTCAAATAATGAAACAACACTATACTGAATATAATAAGTCACTTAACTTACTTACTAACTAAATTCCAACTTGCTCTGCATTTCAGAGCGGGAATGTACATATCTAAAATAATATAATGAATGTAAACTCTAATCAAATTACTTTCCTCCTTAATAAGGATTGAATACTACAACAATCTAGACACTAGGCAGTAACAGAAATGGTAC
Organism: Desoria tigrina; assembly: GCA_906901685.1. Lineage (NCBI taxonomy): Eukaryota > Metazoa > Arthropoda > Collembola > Entomobryomorpha > Isotomidae > Desoria > Desoria tigrina. The sequence goes on from CAJQTU010000053.1 coordinate 1,508,003, forward strand.
AAGTTAACTAAATACATGGAATTTGTACTATAATTTAATTTAAGCATAACACAAGAAATCTTGTATACGTTCGGATTATAATTTGCATCAGCAGACAAATTTAACAGATTAGTTAAAATATTCAGTGACCATAATAAAATCCACCAGATATTCTAATACAAGAGATAGCAATATGCTCAACTCGACGACCGGCCAACCACCTTGAAGAAGCTGAAGGCCTCTTCAAGGTTAAATTTGGAAAAATTATTATTAAGAATTATGAGTTTTTTGACACCGGAAACAAAATACTGAACAATTGAATAGTTGATTATTGTATAGCCTGATTAAGAACTAATAAGAAATAGTCGCTGTTCCTAATTTTAAAGACAGTTTTAATTGTTGGGCAAAACCTTAACTGACCATATCCACCTCAAATCGTACGATTTTTTATAGTCATATTTGGAAATATTTAATTCACAATCAAAACCGTTTTGAATGCATAGACTATGGTTTTTAAAGACGTTCGGCACTTAAAATTTTTCAAAAAAGTTAACCGTTTTCGAAAATTTTGAAGGTTTTCAGGAAATTAACAAAATCGGTTGTTCCGCATTTCTGACTTTCGAAAATGTTCTCCCAGGCTGCTAAAAAAATCTAGCAAAAAATAACAAACATGTTAAAAAAAATCAAAACGACTTTTGGGTAAAATTTTATGGCGATTTTGAAATTTAATCGTAACCGACAAATTTTCATGAAATTTTGAAAGGGTCGTTCATAAATGTAGCCCACCTAATGAAATCCGTTAAAAAACAGTACCCGACAAATTGTACTAAAAAAATCTTTAACCAATACATCATATTAATTCCCCATGTCATATTTTACACCTAAATAATTCCCCATACAAAATAATTTTGCCTAAATAAGTCCCCATGCTAAATATTTTCAGCGAAATGAATCCCCAAATTTATAAATTAAAACTAGTATCTCACTAACTGTTAAAAGTCACCCCGAAATAAGTCCCCATTTTAAACCGGAATAATTCCCCATACAAAATAATTTTACCTAAATAAGTTCCCATGCTAAATATTTTCAGCGAAATGAATCCTCAAATTCATAAACTAAATCAAATAGCTTACCAACTATTAAAATTAGCACCGAAATAAGTCCCCGTAATTCACCGGAATAATTCCCCATGCGAAATTTTTGTATCTAAATAAGTCCCCATGCTAAATATTTTCACCAAAATTAATCCTCGAATTTAAAAATCAAAACTAATAGCTTAGAAAAACTATGAACTATTAAAAGTAGTCCCGAAATAAGTCCCCATGTTACAATGAAATAAATGTCCATTCAAAATAAAGTTACCCAAATAAGTCCCCATGCTAATTCTAACCATCCATCTTTAACAAAAAATTAATAATTAACTTTCAAATTAACTTGAACTGTAATCATACGGACAGACAGACGGACAAATAACTAAATTTCATATTTGCATAATGCATTTATCAATCATAATATTTTTTTAATGATTTATAATTCATACCACCTACAAGACAACATACAACTAAACATTACAATACACAATAATAATAACAATCAAAACATCTCATTTTATATATTCTATTCAATTAATTATTGATAATCCAACTCAATTCGTGATTTTGTATTTTAATTTGTAATTCACGATTTTATTGATTGTGATACGTCGTACGTGTTAATGGTGAATATTGAATATCAAATGTTGAATGTGGAATGTCAAATGTTGAATGTGGAATGTCAAATGTCAAATATTGAATGTCAAATGCACAAATATTGAATATTGAATTTCTAATGTCAAATATTGAATGTGGAATGTCAAATATTGAATGTATGTGTAGCATGTCACATGTATGTATGTATAATAGGCAATGTTGAATCAAGAATATAAGTCAATGTATTTTGGAACAATTCTCAAATATCCAGTGTCTTCACATATTTGTTATGGAAATCTTCCTTCTGTCTTCTAATTCATCAAATCTTATCACTGATATCAGTATCAATTTTTTTTTTCATAATGAACTTTTTTCTACTGAGAACAAGCCAACTAAATTCATGAATTTTTCAGGAAGCTCGACAATTTTGGCTCGAAATTCCCGTAGAAACGAGTAAAATGGTTTGTTTTCCCGTAGACCAAAATGGAATTTCGAAATCGAAATTGGGGCACAACCTCCTGAGAAAAAGACACCCAGGAAACCAAGAGTATATGAACCTTGATCCCCTGTGCCCTGGTATCAGACTAATCACTATTAAGGGGGGGGGGTTAAAAAACTATGGAAATTTTGATTTCCCTATCTCAGCCAATGTTAAAAACCGTTTTACGGGGGCAACACTTCAGCCCTAACGGGTCAACCAATCGAATCAAGTTTTTTTTTATAAATATTCCTCGATAAATTTCTAATTTAGTATGATCGTTAGTTTTTCGATTTTATTTCACCCTTCTTACAAAATAACAAAATAACAGTTTATCATCCTCGGAGGGGCTCGATTTCTTTACTCATTTGACCTTTCTAAGGTGTTCGAAAAGCGAATTAAAAAATGAATGATCATACTGAATTAGAAATTTATCGAGGAATATTTATTAAAAAAATTGATTCGATTAGTTGACCCGTTAGGGCTGAAGTGTTGCCCCCGTAAAACGGTTTTGGTCACTTTTTCATCATTTTGATGACATTACGAAAGTACGTCGAAATCACCGTTGCTATGGGGGTTTAAGGCGGTTACTATGGCATCAAGCCATATAATGCTTGCGTTGCCAAGCAATTTTCATATTTTTAGACTTCGATGAATGGATAGATCTAACTTTTTGTTGTTATGTGTATCCATGAGTGGTCATTTTAAGACATGAAATATTTTTTAAACCCCCCCCCCCCCTTAATCAGACGTAATTTTGAGAACAAGAACAAGGGGTTTTTATAGTCACAGACAGACAAAAGACCGTAATAATAGGAACTAATAGTAAGGCGTCCAATTAATATTTAACAATATAATAAATTATAATTAATTAAATAATATTTATAGTTAATTAACGATGTGACGATAATAGAGAAAGAAATGAAATACAACACAAATGTGTACCAAGGCCCTAAATCCTTAGCGACAAAGATTCATTTACAAGGTTGGATCACTTGCCTTTTAAAAATTCTCCTCACTTCTGGGGGATTTGTTATTATGGAGGATAGGGCACACCCCTTAGCAACGCCTAAATAAGTCACTTCAAAAAAACCCCACGGGTCATCTATAGCGAATTTTGGCTGACCACCTTGTTGAACTGTACCTGAGACAATTCTCTTATTTTTGAAACCATCCTCAATTTATTGTGTCAGAGGAATTTAGAGATATGAATTTTAAAGCAAATCCCCAACAAGTGAGGAGAATTTCATAAAGGTAAGTGATCCAACCTGGTAAATGAATCGTGTCGCTAAGGATTTAGGGCCTTGATGTGTACAACACAAAAGATGCAGGTAGCGGATGCTGAGCTAGCTGAGTATTGAAAAATAATATTTAAAAATACTTTTTCAGTAAACTCTAGCATTCCAAGTAACTTTCCTTGCATAAACTGTATAATTTTGTTGCGTTGTAAAATATGAAAATATTTCCAGGATTCATTTATTTTCCGACTCTTACTAGGAAGGGAGTACTTTTACTTTATATAACACTTCTTAAAAACCTACAGTGTGCAGTGTATAAAAGCCCGAGTCAGGATACTTCTATTTGTCTGTATTTTAAACCTATTCCCTTGGCAACACTACTTTCCATGGCCCCCACGGGTCAACCGATCGACCGATTTTTCCCACCTTCGAACTTAGCCTTCGCATTTGCAAAATACACAAGTGTTCCAAATTTCAAGTCGATCGGTCCAGCCGTTTGGCCGCTAGCGTGTCACGGACAGACGGACGGACGGACGGACAGCATGATTCCATAAGCCCTGACTCGGGCTAAAAATTAAGCTTTGCTAAAAACAGTTATCCCTATCCCATCTATAAACAGTCTCTATACTTACTCCTACTTCTACAAAAGTATCAGACATGAAGCTCAAGCTCGGCTTTTAATGTTTCATGAAAAATTAAACGGGTCGTGTCGTGCCTGTAAATCCATCAATAACTTATTTTCAAGCTCGTGTTTACCAATTATTACACTAATTTTTCGACAATAAACATTTATTTACAACTTTTCCATTCCTGGAATAAGTTTAACTTGATATTCGACACCGATTCGCCGTAAAAATATCAAACAAATATAAAAAAACCAACCTTTAGAGTATAATTACATTTCAATATAGGTAGCTCTCTTTTAGAAGGCAAAAATCAGGTTGAAATCTTTCGATCCATTTCTTATAACGTAATTCTTTTACAATAATAATTCCCCAAAATAAATTAGACTACGTTCAGTTTTCGATTTTGACGTCGGCTTGTTCTAGAGTTCGAAATATCTTACAATTGGACTGATTACTGTTCATGTTAAAGATTTTGAATTTCGTTTGTTCGCTCTTAAAATATCAACGACGGAGCGATATTGATATGCCATTTGTCTGAGTTATCGATCAGCAACCTCTCATAATGAAGTTTTTCCATTTACGTCACAAAATTGTGGTACTGGGAACAGTAAAAATCGTAAATCAAATTCTGTTGTGTACTTTCTGTAATGAATTGAGAATACAATTGCTTGACCGTTGAGAGGAATGAACTTTAATCGCTGTCTCCAAATAATCTAAACAATTTAGATGTATGATTGAGGAAAAAACTCGCAATTGTTTAACTTATACTAAAGACATGATGGCTTAATATAAAAAATCTACCTTGTCTTGTGTTACATAGCTCGAGTCAGGATACAAAATTTGTATGCCTTTAAAACCTATTCCCTCGGCAACAGCCCTTTGGATGACCCCCACGGGTCAACCAATCCAGCAGTTTGTCCCATCTTCGAACTTACTTGTTTAGCATTTATAAAATATACAAAGGGTCTCAAATCTCAAGTCTATCGGTCCAGCCATTTTGGCTCTCTATCAGTTATCGCGACACGGACAGACGGATGGAGCACATGATTGCATAAGCCCTGACTCGGGCTAAAAATATAAAGAATATTTACATTTATTTGCATGTACCAAATACGTATCGTTGCTGGAGGAAGTAAATTTTGTTTATTGTTTAGTTTTTGTTGAATTTCTACTGGGTTTTCTTCAGGAAAACGGAAAAAGTACTAAAAACTCGATGGATGTGAGCCACGTATTTGATTTGAAGTATGGATAATTTGCTTATCAAAATATACTCTGACTGCCTAAAAGATTTACAATAAATAAAAAAAATTCCTTTCACAACCCAACCAAAACTTGACAAGTAATGATAAAACAAACAGAATTAAAAAATATAAATCGACGCATTCCACCGCTTTATAGACTATTATTTTGTTAAAGTACAAAACTATGTCCGAGCTTCATTTAAAATTATACCGACATGCATGCTAATCCTTTTGTCTCCGTTTTTATAACAAGTTAACGAGAGCCGTTTTAGTACCTGAACTGCAATAATAAATGACCATCCTTTTATTTTTGTGCTTTTTTATAGTTTCAAGGGAAATGTTTTAATTAAAACGTTTAGCACATCCAGTCAAACTTGCTATGTAATGAAAACACTGCCAGGCATTCAAAGCAAGGCAAGTCTATTTAGTTGCTCCTAATAAGGTCCTAAATACTTGGCCCAACCTAGCAACTGTTATGCCATGGGACATGGGTTAAGTTTGTTTAAACTTTGATGAAGGCAATTAAACTTTAAACGAAAACTTTGAGGCAAGTAAAGAGGTTGATTGACTTGCACCTATTGTGAGCCCGAAAAGCTGAGACTATTTGCATACCCATACATACACACACATGTGGCATGTTAATAAGAGGTGGAACCTCTTACTGGGAAGACTCTGTCAGTCCGTCTGTCCGTCCGTTTATGCTCTAACTCTCGAACGGATAAACATTGTAAATTTTTTTCTTTTGAAAGTAAGTTTGTTCTATGAGTCCCAACGCACGTTCAGTTCGATTTTGAACCAAATCGGCCACACCCCCATAAATTTACCCAATCTACCCCAATGTTAAAGAACCACCACCACCATGTTAACCATTAACGTTCTGTATATAAAGCCACGGACCGTGTAATGTTGTGGGTTTATACGGGACCATCTCCACTCACCCCAGAGCGCGCCCCGGGGGACAATATGGGGGAAATTGAGATTCCAATGTTCTAATAAACAAATTGAATTTGACGTATACAATTTGAAGTTAACGTGTACAAAGTTAACAAGTCAACGTGTACGTACAATGCAAAGTTAATGTTTGTGTAAATGTTTCGTGTTTCGGACAGGTTTCACCTCTTCTGTTATGTGCGTTTGCAACGGTTTATTTATTGTTGTTATCAAACCAACCCAATGCATACGTCAAGGTTGCTGTACTGGATAACACTGCCAGACCAGTTTAATGAGCCGAATTGGGTTGCCTTCAACTCATTTCCACTCCACAAACAGAGGATACAACAACCTCTCTGGCTCTCCTTAATTTAAATCATTATTAAAAATGCGTACCGTAGTCAAGATCGATGTATTGAAGAAGGCGACTGAAGAAACGAAGCCGATTTTTCATAACCGATGGCACCCTGATATTCCAGCCATCGCGGAAGTGAAATCCGGAGAAATGTTCAAAGTGGAATGTTTCGATTGCACAGGCAAGTACAGTTTTTAATCAGTTTAATTATAATCAGGGTTAGAAAAACCAGGTTTTTTTTAAATTTAAAATGTGCTGAATCACCGGTTTTGAGGACTTGGTGGGATAATCATCAGCATTCGCACTCTTAATACCATATTTTTGATAAAAAGTTCATTGCGCTAAGTATTAAAAAGTTGCATTGCTGGCACATAGGAGTTTTATTGAACCCCGCAACCTCAAAACTACGGCATGATTTAAAACGTATCTAAATGAACTTCAAATTTTTTTTAGAGCAAACTTAAAAATGCTTTTATCTAAATTGATAATGTTCTTAAACTATCCTATTGGAAATTGCTATAGGAGGTCAAATGCTTAATGACGACACGGTTGATGACATCATCAACGTTGACCTTTCCGTCAGCCACATCCTAAGTGGTCCTATCGCAGTGGAGGGTGCCGAGGCCGGTGATGCTGTCAAAATAGAGATCCTCGATGTCCAGCCTTTTGAGGAAAATAATTGGGGCTACACCTGTATCATGGACTTGGAACATGGGGGTGGTGGCTTCATGGGTGACATTATGAAGGGACCCTGCAAAGCAATTTGGGACTTTGAGGGCATATATGCATCAAGCCGGCATATTCCTGGTGTCAGGTTTGCAGGTAATTCGTTTTTCTACAAAACTAAAGTCTCTGTGGTCTTTGACCCGGCTGATAAAACTCGTCTCGTTCTTTATAGCCAATCCCATGTTAAATCAATTGAGGGTGTAGGCTGAAGCTGATATACATATAGATGAAACGAGTTTTATGCGCCGAGTCAAAGAGCACAGGGACTGTACACAATATGCAATAAAAAATTTCATACAATTGGTTTTTAATTCAATTCCACTAGGTATGGTCCATCCGGGCATCGTTGGGACTGCCCCCTCGGCCGAACTCTTAGCCGATTGGAACAAACGAGAGCGTGAATTGATTGCAACCCAACCTAACCGCAATCCACCCCTGGCCTACCCTCCATTAGTGGAGGGGGCAATGGTTGGTCTTGCCGAAGGGAAAGCTATTGCAAAAAAGATAAAGGAAGAAGGGGCGAGGTCCGTTCCTTCACGAGAACATGGGGGGAATTGCGACATTAAAAACTTGACTCGAGGGTATGTTTCCAAATCTGAGTCTATTAAATGACCAAGTTAAACCTTTGTTAAGTACTTGAACTCTGCTAAAAGAGTAAATCCAAAGTATCTGTTTCAAAATCTAAGCGTAAAATTTTGCAATTCCTTGTACAAAAATGAAACTTGTATAATTACACACCTACAGTTGACTTCACATTAATCTGAAACCTCAGGTTTACCCGGTTTCGAAGAATTATATTAAAGCTATTTTAGCGATGAATGTGGTTGTACATTCATGTTTGAAACTAACTAAAAAAATTCGTTTGATCAGCTCCACAATTTGGCTCCCCGTTTATGTCAAAGGTGCCAACATATCTTTTGGTGACATCCACTTTTCCCAAGGGGATGGAGAGATTGCGGTATGCCTTATCCTTCCATATTGAAATCCGTTGATTTCAAATTATGTCAATTGTTCACAAAATTAAAACAACATAATTTCTTATCTACAGTTCTGTGGTGCAATCGAGACAATGGGAGTTGTAACGACTCGGGTGACCGTGATTAAAAACGGGGTCGAAAAAATGGCTTTGAAGAACCCGATCTTCTTAACGAGCCCAGTTGAGCCTCGGTATTGGAAATACCTGACATTCGAAGGTATTTCCGTCGACGAATCTGGAAAACAGCACTACCTGGATCCTGCCGTCTCTTTCAGAAACGCCGTACAGAATGCAATGGCTTATATTATGAAACTGGGTTATTCCAAAGAACAGGTAGCCATATGAGAAACAGGCTAAAGAATTAAAAATCTTGGGTAATTAATTTGCAGCTTCATAATTGATATTTTTCAAACTATTTCAGGCCTATTTGATTCTTACTGCGGCCCCGAATGAGAGCCGAATAAACAACATCGTGGATATTCCAAATTCATGTGTGTCCATCGCAATTCCGACAGATATCTTCAGTTTCGACATCACTCCATCCGCTGAAGGACCACAGAAGGCTCCTAGAGGCAAATTGGCTCCTTGCGTTGGAGGAAAACCTTGAAATATCTTTAAAAAAATTTGTCACAATATCCTACAAGTTTATTTAAATGGATAGTTAGCTGAAAATTATAGAAAAGTTTTTGCTAGGTGGGAAAATTAAAGCAATTGTCCAAAATTCAGGGTTTTAATGTCTTCTGCTCCATAATTTTCCGTCATTACGTAAAGACTCGAATGCATAAAAATACAAAACATTTGACAGTACATAAATGGGCTACTTGCTGGACGATTAAGGTAATTTGATCAACACAATTACCCACATAGTACCTTTTCATTTATATAACCTGTTGATTCAATGCATATATTACTGGTAGACTAATGGGACTGTCAACAATTTAATAGGCTAATAAAGTACTACCGATAGAACCGAGGTGTCATAAAAAATGTAAAATGTTCCGATTCCCGAAAGTAGAATAAGCCAATTTATGAACTTTTAAGGATGATTGCATTTAAATAGTGCTGAAATCGGGTACCTAGAAGGTTCGTTGAAATTGAAATAAGGTTATTAAAATAAGGAAAAACTGGCACAAAAGTCTGGGTTTTTAAATTATTTTTGTGGCGAATGTGACAATTCGAGTTATTAACCTCCTACCCAACCCTCCACTTGCGGTTAATTTATTGACTTGCCAATACTTTTGTGCGAAAAGGAGAAACAGTGAAATTAACTGAAAATCGTTAATTTGAGTAGGAGGAAAAGTGTTGAAACCGTCAGTGCTGATGGGTGTCATTATTGCTCAATCTTATTGTAAGTAAAAATATAATCTTCCCATGCCGGGAATCGAACCCGGGCCTTCTGGGTGAGAGCCAGATATCCTAGCTACTAGACAACATGGGATTTTGACAGTACGCACTGTGTGCAACTTTTAATTTGTAGAAGCTTCAAGATTTATGACTTCCTGATGTACTTTTATTAAGGGGTGAAACCCCTTAATGCTTTCATCATGTCCGTCCGTCCGTCCGTCCGTCCGTCCGTCCGTCCGTCCGTCCGGTTGCACTCTAGCGGTCGAACGGTTGAAGTTTTTAAATTTATTCTTTTACATTTTGGATCTACATACGACTGGCCATAAGCCTATCGTTTTCTGAAGAAATCGGTCACACACATACACATCGTTCACAAAAAATTCTAACCTTTGCATTCATATAACAGTTGACTATATATTACAGTGTATAACTGCTTGTTGCCTACTTTACAGTATATATAATGAACTATAACCGTTGAATTTACAAAAGCAAATTTAATATCGTAAGCTAGATATGCTTCTAATACAACATTAATGCTCATGGGACCACCTTCAGTGACACCAGGGGGTGTGGCCGCGCCATATAGCGCAAGTTGAGATTTCTGTGTCAAATGCCCTTCACGTACCAGGAAATAGCAGTGTAACGTATGGGACCACCCCATACCAACACTAGAGGATGTGCCCGCTGTTCCATTAATGAATGATTCCATTTTGTACCGCTATGTTTTAACAACTACACGAAATAAAATTTACTTACTATACATTTTACCCTCATCAGATAATTTTTCTCCTTCCACAAGGAGGGTAAATGGCAAGGGCTTCTTGGAAACTCTGTTCTATATCAGGACTCTAAACTCCTATGGCATCTGAAGATGACAGATCCTTGTCATCCTGTATCGAAATCGAAATCAGAGAAAATTATTGCATACGTTTAAAGGAATTAAAAATTGCCAAATTAAAATACGAGTCTAACCTTTCAACACCATCAAAATTTAAATATTCACGGGTAAAATAAATTAATAACATATTAAAACAACTTTGAACTTACATCGCTGACATCAAGGCTGTCCGCTCCATTGGTATCCGGAGCGGGGGCAGAATTTGGAGTCCAAGGGGAAGACAGTTTGTTGGCTTTACAGGGTCCACCAATGATGTAAATCTCTGCAAAAATGAATAAAATCAGTATTCAGTATTTAGGATGCAAAAATTATTTGGATTTCAATAATATCCTCAATTTCACACTCCATTTCTTTCCTTCTCCAAACACGCCCCTTGTTTTCATTTTAAAATACGAAGGGCTAAAAAGGTCAACTCTAACTCATCTCAATTTTAAGACCCTACGTCATAGTCAATAGAAAATGGGCGACGACAAAATAAATGCAAAAAACCGTTGTACAACATTTCCATCCCCATAGCCAATAAAAAACCACCTTTCACCTACAAAGAAGGTAACAAAACAAAAAAACCCAACAGCTTCAAATCCAATTTTCTTACCCCCGTGTTCGCGTTCACCATCGAAAACTTAAAAACATGTAGTTCTTATTGTTTGTCATGTCGATTTGCTGAAAGTGTAAAAAATGTGTTTGTTGTGTTTTTTCTGAGATTTTAATCTATCTAAAACATGTTATTAAATAAGCTCTCATCTCATCCCTCGCTTCCAAGGTGCTTTAAACTTGAAAGACTTCCCATCCGAAGTAGCGTTCCATCGGGATTAGTGATAAGGTCATAACTTCTAGTTAATGCTTGAGATAAGAATGTGTCATAAGCTATGATTGTTATTTTGTGCTCTTAGGAAAGAATGGTGGCCCTTAAAAGGGCCGTTGGGTTGTAGTAGGTTTATTGTGATGAATTTAGGCTCGTTCTCCACGGATTCGTCGGGCGAGTTGGATGTCCTTGGGCATGATGGTGACACGCTTGGCATGGATGGCACACAAGTTGGTGTCTTCGAAGAGACCCACCAAGTAAGCCTCAGATGCCTCCTGAAGGGCCATCACAGCCGAGCTCTGGAATCGGAGATCAGTCTTGAAATCTTGAGCAATTTCACGGACCAATCGCTGGAACGGCAGTTTTCGGATCAGAAGCTCCGTCGACTTTTGATAACGTCGGATTTCTCGGAGCGCAACAGTTCCGGGACGGTAACGATGGGGCTTCTTGACACCTCCGGTCGCAGGGGCACTTTTACGTGCTGCCTTGGTCGCCAACTGCTTACGAGGAGCCTTTCCTCCGGTGGATTTACGGGCTGTCTGCTTGGTACGAGCCATTATCCTGTAAGAGAGTAGGAAGAGATTTAGACAAGTTGAGTTCAAGAAACAAAATGCAAGTGATGACTGTTTGCCAGTTTGGGCTCCTTTTTATAGAAGAGAGGTGAGTAGCTGGTTTTAATCCCTTCATTTCTCAGCCTCTTTCGTGATTGGCTATAATGTTTTGGCACTCCACCTTTTCCACCGGAGCTACTCATTTTTTTCCCAACTGAGTACAGGACGACTCAGTGGAAAAGTATAAAAAGGAAGCTCACCCCAACCCAAGTCATCAAAGCAACTTCATCTCTTGAACTTGTAACTTCTCCGTTTACTCTCAAACTTTTGAAAATGTCTGGACGTGGAAAGGGAGGTAAAGTGAAGGGAAAGGCAAAGTCCCGCTCCAGCCGTGCTGGACTCCAGTTCCCAGTCGGTCGAATCCATCGTCTGCTCCGAAAGGGTAACTACGCTGAACGTGTGGGAGCTGGTGCCCCCGTCTATTTGGCCGCTGTCATGGAGTACTTGGCAGCGGAGGTGCTGGAGTTGGCCGGCAACGCTGCCCGTGACAACAAGAAGACCCGTATCATCCCCCGTCACCTTCAGCTCGCCATCCGCAACGACGAAGAGTTGAACAAACTCTTATCCGGAGTCACCATTGCCCAGGGAGGAGTCCTGCCTAACATCCAGGCCGTCCTCTTGCCCAAGAAGACTGAAAAGAAATCCGCCTAAATCTACACAATCTCATCTTAACCCAACGGCCCTTTTAAGGGCCACCATTCTTTCCTAAGAGCACAAAACAAAACTTGCATTTAATTGTGCATCGTTGCAGACCTTCCACTTTTACACACGTTTTGCATATTTATAGATAGATCAGAAGCCTGTTTTATAAATAATATAAATACAACATTGAACGTGGCTTTGAGAAGTATCTCGCGCAATGAAAACCAGTAGGTATTAAAGCTATGATATAATGATATCATTAAATTAGTCTGTCTTCATAACTTGAATCAAGTGCTACTGACTACTGACCATAGATATTAATAAATATATTATATAGATCTATGCTACTATTGCTACTGACTGACTATAACATAAACCAAACCAAAAAGTCGAAACGAATACCTTCATAACTTCATATATATTTCACATTTAGGAAGTTGTAGTTCTCAAGAAAGCGACTTTAGTCTAAACTTTGAACTTCGTATTTATTGGCTTGTATGTGAAGCAGTGTACATATCGCCTTTAATAATCCGCTATTCTGGACCTTCCATCCACTCCTAATTCTGAGGAAAATCAAGCCAATCCTCCCGATAATCCCACTGCACTAATCGTGCATTCTGGAACTTGCCGTCCCCTCTCCCTCACTCTTCCAACTCTACATGCCATGCGCCTACCCACCCTACTGCCAACTCTCCTCTGAATGAAGCCCCAATTCAGCGATTTCCAAACCTCTCCGCCCTTATACGCTCATCCTCGAATTTTTCCCTCTATATCTCTCTATGAATATCTCTTTCTTCCCATCACCATACCCCAATCTATCTCCTACGTCGTTGGAAACGTATGACCAAGGGCTTTTCGAATATTTAATGTTAGGGGGGATGGCGATCACCTGAACCGAAGGGGAGGGAGGATGGGGGTAAAAATAATCAGATTACAAACCTATTTGTGTTATACGTCGTTCGAAACGTATGACCAAGGGCTTTTCGAATATTTAATATTAGGGGGGATGGCGATCACCTGATCCGAAGGGGAGGGGGGATTAGGGTGAAAATATTCAGATTACAAACCTACTAGGCGTAAGCCCGGTAAAAACCGGGATTCTAGGTGGTGGGTCAAAATTGTTAACCGTTTCCTACATCTTCAATATCAACGTTTCAAGGATTTTTAACTGCATAATTCTGGCCCACCACCTAGAATCCCGGTTTTTACCGGGCTTACGCCTAGTTAAAATATAATCCCTAATAATATGCCAATTCAAGATCAAAGATCTGAAGTGTATTTTAAAACGAATGAGGCAAAATGAGACATGCCTTTGGATGACTATTTTTATATTATTTTACTCGTGATATGATGAAAGCAGAATCTGGATGTTTTATTGCATTCCTTGAAATTGAAACACCGAAAATATTAGTAATTCGAGCTGGCATTGGTATTTGTTACTATTTCATATTGTCAAGTAAGTGACAGGTCAAGAAACGAATTCTTTGCTCTCAGGATTGAATGGTGGCCCTTAAAAGGGCCGTTGGGTGTGTTTTGGAGTTTTGTGAAAGCTGATTTACTTGGATGAGGTGTACTTGGTGACGGCTTTGGTTCCTTCGGAGACGGCGTGTTTGGCCAATTCGCCGGGGAGAAGGAGACGAACAGCTGTCTGTATTTCCCTTGAAGTGATGGTGGTCCTCTTGTTGTAGTGGGCGAGTCGTGAGGATTCGGAAGCGATCCTCTCGAACAGGTCGTTCACGAAAGAGTTCATGATGGACATGGCTTTGGACGAGACACCCGTGTCAGGGTGAACTTGCTTCAAGACCTTGTAAATGTACACGGCGTAGGACTCCTTCCTCTTCTTCCGACGAACCTTCTTGTCCCCGCTTTTAGAGATGTTCTTTGCCTTGGACACGGCCTTCTTCCCCACAGCTTTCCCTCCGACCTTTGGTGGCATGATGAGGAGTAGAGTTACTTTTCAGAGCTTTCAACGAGTCAAGAGATGAAATGTGAATGAGATGGAAGTAGGGGAGGACTCCTTTTTATATGGGACCGCTGAGTAGCCGTCCAGCACAAAAAATGAGTAGCCCGAAGGAGCTTTGAGTAGTTTGCTTTTACTTTGAGTAGAACACCTTTCTCTTGCACGAGTTGATTTGGGTTGACTGTACTGTCGTTTAAAAAGGCGGGATTTGTTGGAGGAGGGAAATAGGGAATCATAGCCTTCAGAATAAAGTAATTGTATGTGGAAAATATTTTCCTCTCAAATTGTCTTATTTTATGACTTTTGAGACTCGACTGCTGTCAATAATTAAATCGGAATGCGTAATTTGCGACAGAATGAATTACGACTTACCTTTTACCTATATAGATATAGATGCATTCATTTCGAATGTACCCAAGGGTTAAGGTTACCAATAATTAAATATAAAATTTTGGGCTTGAATGTGGATAAATTCTATTTTACCTATACATTACTAGGAGCTTAAATGACTTATTAAATGTTCCTGAATGCTCTTTAACAGTGAATAGAGTTTCTCGACAGTTCGTTAACCATTCAATTATTAACTAGGTAATAAAAACTAAGGTGTGTAGTATAGGGAGGGGTACAATAATGAGATCCCAAAAATCCCAACCGACAATTTTGAGTGCCCAACTGGTCTCTTTTTGGCTTGGTCGTCGGCACTCGAATATAAATCCCTACCCGCTCCTCTCTATCCTCTCATTCACCACTGCAGCTTCGGCTTGTAAGATTCTTTTACATTTTTTCGTAAAATCTCATCAAAGTCATCATGACTGGTCGTGGTAAGGGAGGAAAGGGTCTTGGAAAAGGGGGAGCCAAGCGTCATCGTAAAGTATTGCGTGATAACATCCAGGGGATCACGAAGCCTGCGATCCGTCGTTTGGCCCGTCGAGGAGGTGTGAAGCGTATTTCGGGTCTCATCTACGAAGAAACCCGTGGCGTCCTCAAAGTGTTCCTTGAGAACGTGATCCGTGACGCTGTCACTTACACTGAACACGCCAAGAGGAAGACCGTCACTGCCATGGACGTCGTCTACGCTCTCAAGCGACAGGGACGTACTCTCTACGGATTCGGAGGTTAAATAGCCACCCTCATCCTCTGTCCTGTCCGCTAACTGATCTCATCAAACCCAACGGCCCTTTTAAGGGCCACCACTCATTCCTGGGAGCAAATTACACGAATTACATAAATGTTCCATGTTTTATGCCTAAACTTCAATATGCATTGCATATTGACTACATACATAAATAAAATACTAAAGCTATGTATTTTAATTCCTCATGTTTCATTGATGTTTAATTTCAAGTAAATCTCAATTCCATCCTTTTTTATTTTACAAGGTGCAAGTATTAAATTATTCACAGACGAAGACATTCGGTTCTTTCTAGCTTAGGCTTAGCAATTTCGGAAATCGTAATGATGACATGATCGGGCACATTTCTCTGCAGCTAGTTTAGTTTTTAATTTGACAATTCTCATTTTACCCCCAACCTGTCTCTTATTCCTTAGTTTCGGTTCACTCAAAATGTTGACCGTTCAACTCCTGACAATGTCCAATTGCAACATTCAAGTGTTAAAATATGAAGTAGATCATAACTGAATATGATTGCTCTTTGGAAAGATTGGTGGCCCTTAAAAGGGCCGTTGGTTAATTAAGATTTTTCTGAGGACATCCGGATTGAATTTAAGCTTTCTTTGCTTTGGGGGCAGTCTTCTTAGCGGCTGCGGTCTTAGGTTTAGCTGCAACCTTGGCCTTCAAAGTCTTAGGGAGTTTGACTTTGGGGGCCTTGGGCTTCATGGCTTTCTTTGCCTTTGGGGCTGGTTTAGGTGGGGCAACAGCAGCTGGGGCCTTCTTGGGCGAAGCTGGTTTCTTTGCTTTGGGTGATGCAGCAGGTTTCTTGGTCTTCTTTGCCCCAGCAGCAGCCTTCTTGGGTGACTTGGCTTTCACAGCCTTGGCCTTCTTTTCACCGGCAGGTTTCTTGGCAGGCTTGGGCTTGACAGTGAGCTTGAAGGATCCAGTTGCCCCGGTTCCCTTGGTTTGAGTCAACTTACCAGCCTCCACTTGCTTCTTGAGAGCCTTTCGGAGGAAAGGAGCCAATTTCTCCACGTCGGCCTTGTAGTGAGAAGCAATGTGCTTCTTGATGGCAATCAGAGATGAACCTCCTTTCTCGGCAAGAGCAGCTACAGCCTCAACCACCATCACGTTGGCTGGGGGATGAGTTGCGGGTTTGGCAGGGGCACGGGCCTTGGGAGCCCCGGTCTTCTTGGGTGACTTGACCACTTTTGGTTTTGGAGGTCCAGCTGCTGGTCTTCCAGCCCTGCCCTTTTTGGGGGCTGCGGCGGGGGCAGCAGGAGATCCGGCGGTTTCTACGTCAGCCATTATGTTGATCGTGTTTTTTTAAGTTTTTCTGGATAAAGTGAGATGATAGTTTCCGTAAGGATTCCAAAGCTTCTATGCAAGAGAGAAAGTGTTGGGGAGAGACTAAATAGGTCAGGTCGGACGAGGATGGAACTCTCTCTTTAAAAGCACCTCGAATGCAATGTCTTCCAATACCCCGTGGTCCCATCCCGCCAGAACCCGTACTCCAACCCTTTATTAAATGCATTTATTTTTTATTTATTTTTAAGCTTTATACCTGTTGTTTAGGTACAGTTTCCTCCACTTTGAACTTCTAAATTCGTATAAGTGAGTATTATAAAATAACTAAATGTCAAACTCTGTGTTATTCGTCATTGTTGAATAAAAATCATATTATCCATCCTCTTGATGTTGTAAAACCAATAATGCATTATTTAAGATAGAAGAATTTAGTAAAAGTATCATTGCAGTGACAGATGAGAATTAACGGAAACATTCCAGGCAATAAAATCTGAAAAATATTATAACGTTTTTTGAGGCAAGCTGAGATTGAATACTTTCCCACCCATTTTACCTTTGTTCATCTCCTTCCAAAAACCAACCTACATTTGTTCGGCTGCCCCGATAGCCTTTCTACTTGTCTCCAACGTCGGCACTCCAGTATATATACGAAGCCCAGTCAGATTGTACTTCATCCACATCTACAGCTTCAGCTCGATAGATTCTACTTCATTTTCGTCAACTCTTAAAGTCTTCATCATGACTGGTCGTGGTAAGGGAGGAAAGGGCCTTGGAAAAGGGGGAGCCAAGCGTCATCGTAAAGTATTGCGTGATAACATCCAGGGGATCACGAAGCCTGCGATCCGTCGTTTGGCCCGTCGAGGAGGTGTGAAGCGTATTTCGGGTCTCATCTACGAAGAAACCCGTGGCGTCCTCAAAGTGTTCCTTGAGAACGTGATCCGTGACGCTGTCACTTACACTGAACACGCCAAGAGGAAGACCGTCACAGCCATGGACGTCGTTTACGCCCTAAAGCGACAGGGACGTACCCTCTACGGATTCGGAGGTTAAATAACCCTTGACTGCTGACCACTAAACTGATCTCAAACCCAACGGCCCTTTTCAGGGCCACCACTCATTCCTGAGAGCAATTTTCTTCATTGAACATAATTAAAAACAGTTAGATTTTATACATATGCAACGGAGATGATGTAAACAGTATGCAGAATGAAAGAAAGACCAAGAAATAAAAAAGTTAGGAGCCATTTGAAGTATGCTCCGTCGATCCCTGTCTTATTAATATTTCTGATACAATGTTGAGCTTCTTATTGTCTCACTTTTCCCAATCCATTCTATCCATCTCAAACCAATGCTATTCCTAGGACCCAATTCCTAAAATATACAGCAAATCCAATCAAGCTTGAAGGTTTCATCTAAAGCACATTGTAATTTTGTAAATTGTAATGTAACATAATGTGGTTCCTTGCTGCTGTGCCTCATTTAAAATGCTAAAAGAGTAGCTGCTTTAAACGATGAATCTGTAAAGTCATTTTTCTCCAACATCAGTCATAGTCATAAGGTCATAACTTGTAGTTAATGCTAGAGATACGAATGTTATCATAAGCTATGATTGTTTGCTTTGTGCTCTTAGGAAAGAATGGTGGCCCTTAAAAGGGCCGTTGGGTTGTAGGTTTAAGGTGATGAATTTAGGCTCGTTCTCCACGGATTCGACGGGCGAGTTGGATGTCCTTGGGCATGATGGTGACCCGCTTGGCATGGATGGCACACAAGTTGGTGTCCTCGAAGAGACCCACCAAGTAAGCCTCAGATGCCTCCTGAAGGGCCATCACAGCCGAGCTCTGGAATCGGAGATCAGTCTTGAAATCCTGAGCAATTTCACGGACCAATCGCTGGAACGGGAGTTTTCGGATCAGAAGCTCCGTCGACTTTTGATAACGTCGGATTTCTCGGAGGGCAACAGTTCCGGGACGGTAACGATGGGGCTTCTTGACACCTCCGGTCGCAGGGGCACTTTTACGTGCAGCCTTGGTCGCCAACTGAACTGCTTACGAGGAGCCTTTCCTCCGGTGGATTTACGGGCTGTCTGCTTGGTACGAGCCATTGCTGCTGTAAGAGAGTAGGAAGAGATTTAGACAAGTTGAGTTCAAGAAAGAAAATGCAAGTGATGACTCTCTGCATGTTGGGGTTTCTTTTTATAGTAGAGAGGTGAGTAGCCGGTTTTAATCCCTCCATTTCTCAGCCTCTTTTAAGGTGGAATCCCACTGTCATGCAGCATGCAGAATGCAGAATGCAGAATTCTGCATGAAGAATTCTGCATTTCTGCAGATGCAGAATTACATAACCGTGAATAAAAATAAATCTTGAAATTCTTCAGAATTACACTGCTCCAAGATTTGAAGCAGCTTTCTGCAGGTAAAGTGCAGAAATATGCATGCATTTTTCTGCATTTGCAGTGTAATCAAGCCGTGCAGCTTTTCAAAAAAATTTAATTAATAAAAAGACAGTAAAATTAATTAATAAAATTTAAAGTTTTATAATTTAGCGTTGTAAATAAGATTGATTTATTTCTTTCGGCTAACAGTTTCCATTCTGAAACAGGTAGACGGTGAGACAAGCCCCAATACATTGCGAGTAACTCACAGGAATGTATTCTGCTGCCAGTACAGACGATCTCATCGTCTATGAAACAGGGAATGAAGCATAGACAGAAAAATGCTTTCAGCTCCCAGCCCCCAGCCCCAGGGGCAGCATTGGGTGTGCTGAATATGCGCGAGCACGGCTCGTGGTGACATTTGGTCCCAAAACCACAATTAATCAAATTTTACGAAAAGTGGGGACATTTGGAATTTCGCTACACTTGACGCCTTTTTGGACGACGAGTAGGGACATTTCGGGAAAGTAGGGATTTTTAAAAACCACGTCCCCTTGTTGGGATATTTCTTTGATTTGTAGTTTTGGGGACATTTTAACATTCGGTATATCCGGGTAGCATAGTCGAGCTGGGGGCACTTTTTCCCTCAGCTGGGGGCACCTACTGCCCCCTGCAAAATATAAAAAATTTATTTCAAGTGATTTTATTTAATTTAAATGATTAAGCTTCAAATATGAAAATTAACGAGTTCAAAATTTTCCTTCGAAAGTTTTAATCCGTATTAAAATTAAACTTGATTTGCGAATTTTAGAATGAGTCAACAGCTCATGTTGTACTCATGTATCGCAGATGTGACGTTTTTATAACGTTTAATACGCTTAAAACTGTTTTTGAACACGTTCACAGTGAAAACTGTGTTTTGAAATGTATAAAATACATGAAATATCGAAAATCTCAATTTGCCCCAACCATAGAGCAAAATTACACGTCATTCGAACCTCTTTGACCCCTCCCCACCGGCCAGGGGGTGAACCCACC
This sequence comes from Desoria tigrina, assembly GCA_906901685.1. Classification (NCBI taxonomy): domain Eukaryota; kingdom Metazoa; phylum Arthropoda; class Collembola; order Entomobryomorpha; family Isotomidae; genus Desoria; species Desoria tigrina. The sequence goes on from CAJQTU010000053.1 coordinate 1,528,328, forward strand.
CCCATATGTTATGCACCATTGAATAACCCTCGACAATAGCTTCCCAACAATATATGTTACTATTTGAAAAATTTTCATCTTTGACCTTTACCCCCTTGACCTCTGACCTTCGTACATGGCCAGTTAAACGAACTTGGCCTCCGTTTGAAAGTCCTTAATTGATATCCGAAATACAAATTTCAAAACGTTAAACCGTTTTCGAGTTATCGTGTTTACGGACGGACACCCAGCCATTCGCATTATGTATCTGATTGTGAGTTACATAATAAGATGTAGTAAATCGCTTTTGATTAAAATCAATTAATTAATAATATTATTAATTAAGTAAGTTTAATAATTATTAATATTTATTAATAATTATTAAACTTACCAGCTAAACTAATAATGTTGCTTGCGATGTTGCGATTACTGAGAATTTAGAATCTTTTTTGTTTGTTTTGGTTTTTTGAGTTCTATAATAGGATGTTTTAACGCCTTTTTAACCAATCCCGAACATGCAGACGTTTTTCGTGAAAAAACTTCATCTTCTGGAGATGAAGACAAATTTTGTCTGAATGCAGCAAAAAACTGTCTGCGTGAAGAAAAAATCAGTGTAGTGGGATCATACTTGCATTTTTGCAGAAAAATGCATGCAGACAAAAAATTTCGTGCAGAAAATTATTTTTCTGCATGCAGACAAAAAATTTCTGCATGCATTTTTCTGCATGGTAGTGGAATCGTGAAGTGCAGACAAAAATCTGGATAAAACCGGTTTTTCGTGCAGAATTCTGCATGCTGCATGACAGTGGGATTGGGCCTTTATCATTGGCTATGACTTTTGGAGGGAAAGTCTCTGCCGAAGCTACTCATTTTTTTCAGCAACTGAGTCGAGGACGACTCAGTAGAAAAGTATAAAAAGGAAGCTCACCTCAACCCAAGTCATCAAAGCAACTTCATCTCTTGAACTTGTAATAACTCCGTTTACTCTCAAAACACTTGAAAATGTCTGGACGAGGAAAGGGAGGTAAAGTGAAGGGAAAGGCAAAGTCCCGCTCCAGCCGTGCTGGACTCCAGTTCCCAGTCGGTCGAATCCATCGTCTGCTCCGAAAGGGTAACTACGCTGAACGTGTGGGAGCTGGTGCCCCCGTCTATTTGGCCGCTGTCATGGAGTACTTGGCAGCCGAGGTGCTGGAGTTGGCCGGCAACGCTGCCCGTGACAACAAGAAGACCCGTATCATCCCCCGTCACCTTCAACTCGCCATCCGCAACGACGAAGAGTTGAACAAACTCTTATCCGGAGTCACCATTGCCCAAGGAGGAGTCTTGCCTAACATCCAGGCTGTCCTCTTGCCCAAGAAGACTGAAAAGAAATCCGCCTAAATCTACTTAATCTCATCTTAACCCAACGGCCCTGTTAAGGGCCACCATTCTTTCCTAAGAGCAAACCCACTTCAATTTGGGCCAATTTTAAATCATTTAACCGTTTTATTTTGATGCCGTATTGCCGTATACATTGATAGGCTCTCTTTATCGATTGATGGTTTTATTCCTATCGCTAAATAAGTTGAGTAACCTCATCTGACCTCTCGATGCTGTCGTAAATGATGTGCATTAGTTGTCACTTCTGAGCACAGTGTCAGTTTCCAACAAGCTTACATTCATTCTCGTAATGTTCAAACCATAAAAGTATATAGAATGTATAGGTACTTGTAAATGTACATGTACTTTTAGAAACATCTGTTGTTGAAACAGAAAAAGAGCACAAAACAATACTCTCATATGGTGGTGGGTATTCCACTCTATTTTATAAATGTTGGATTGGTAATTATCACGATAACAGACCAGAAGGTTGTTATAAAATGTGAACCCTTGCACATTCATCATGTATTAAAGCAATAGTTGTCAGATTCAATTCTCCATAACCGAACCAAAAGTTCTAAAAAAAATGCCTTCGTGTATATTTAGGAAATTGTGTGGTTCTTCATTCTTTCATCTTTAGAAAGCGATTTAGATAAAGAATTCTTTATTCTACACTTTCAATGTCGTATTTATTGACTTGTATATGGATGGAATGTAGATTTAAGATCGAAAGTAGTTATTTTTTAAAAGCATGAGGCAAACTGAGACATGCCTGTGGAGATGAATATTTTTATTTTACTCCTCCGTGGATGTTTTATTATCGCATTCCGTGGAATGAAAATACGGTAAGTACTTGTAATTCGTGCTGGCATTGACAGCTAATTCAAAATTAAAACCGTCAAGAAATAAATTCTTTGCTCTCAGGAATGAGTGGTGGCCCTTAAAAGGGCCGTTGGGTTCAGTAATTTTAATTGGAGATCAATTGAAAGCTGAGTTGGTGTTGATTTACTTGGACGAGGTGTACTTGGTGACGGCTTTGGTTCCTTCGGAGACGGCGTGTTTGGCCAATTCGCCGGGGAGAAGGAGACGAACAGCTGTCTGTATTTCCCTTGAAGTGATGGTGGTCCTCTTGTTGTAGTGGGCGAGTCGTGAGGATTCGGAAGCGATCCTCTCGAACAGGTCGTTCACGAAAGAGTTCATGATGGACATGGCTTTGGACGAGACACCCGTGTCAGGGTGAACTTGCTTCAAGACCTTGTAAATGTACACGGCGTAGGACTCCTTCCTCTTCTTCCGACGAACCTTCTTGTCCCCGCTTTTAGAGATGTTCTTTGCCTTGGACACGGCCTTCTTCCCCACAGCTTTCCCTCCGACCTTTGGTGGCATGATGAGGAGGAGTAGAGTTACTTTTCAGAGCTTTCAACGAGTCAAGAGATGAAATGTGAATGAGATGGAAGATGGGGAGGACTCGTATTTATATGGGACCGCTGAGTAGCCGTCCAGCACAAAAAATGAGTAACCGCCGCATTACAGTGAGTAGCTTGCTTTTACTTTGAGTAGAACACCTTTCTCTTCCCTTGCAAAAAGGCGGGATTTGTTGGAGGGAATCTTATGGAACTGACAATGTGAGATGGGTACAGCCTTGTTGTTGGGACGCGGACGGATTTCCCTCCAATCTGGCCAAGTCTTAAATACATAATATATGAGTCATCCATCTCTCATAATATAATATGTCCTGAATAATAATTAAATTGAGTACTACTGTTTTACTAGGCTTTGAAACATATTTATATTTAAGTAGATTTTACCTTTCAATAATTACATACACTTAAAATATTCATTCATGATTACTTATTTTTCATTTTAGCCCGCAGTATGCAGTAAGTAGCAGTAGTAGGTTTATTTTAGTTCACATTGTGCATCCCACAATAAATATCACATAATAAAGTAACAGTCCAAATATTTGTAATGCATTAGTGTAATTTTGAATTGAATTGTTGATTTATATTTTTATAATTATATGCATATCATATTCAATATTCACAGGAGGAGCATACGGATGTGTTGTAGGTGAATTAATGTTACTTAAACGTCAACGTATTTAAAAAATATTGGTTTTGCGGGGTGACTTGAGATCCCAACTTCTCACCGCATTCCGCAACGGACAATTTCAAGTAGCCACCACTGCACACTGCTTGATCGTCGGCACTCGAGTATATAAACCAATCCACTCTTCACTAAAGATAAGCCATCATTCTCGTCTACAATTTGAGCTTGTAAACTTGTCTTACATTTCGTACTCTAAACGTCTTCATCATGACTGGTCGTGGTAAGGGAGGAAAGGGCCTTGGAAAAGGGGGAGCCAAGCGTCATCGTAAAGTATTGCGTGATAACATCCAGGGGATCACGAAGCCTGCGATCCGTCGTTTGGCCCGTCGAGGAGGTGTGAAGCGTATTTCGGGTCTCATCTACGAAGAAACCCGTGGCGTCCTCAAAGTGTTCCTTGAGAACGTGATCCGTGACGCTGTCACTTACACTGAACACGCCAAGAGGAAGACCGTCACTGCCATGGACGTCGTCTACGCTCTCAAGCGACAGGGACGTACCCTCTACGGATTCGGAGGTTAAATAACCACCCTCCTCTGATTAACTGATCTCATCAAACCCAACGGCCCTTTTAAGGGCCACCACTCATTCCTGAGAGCAAACGCATTAAATGCTATTTTCTGTATCATAAGTGATTTAATAATCAACAATGCGTTTTAATCCGAAAGTGATATTAAATGCATACTAATATGAACCTCCGTTCCATGCTTTCAATTTAATCTCTGATCTTCATAATCGGTAGATTCCGGGCATAATAACATAATTATTCTCCGACCAACAAAGATCTCTGTGAAACGTCCAGGGTCCAGACCCAAAGTGCATATTACGTGTGTTACAGATGACATTAATTATGTCAAACCATTTGACATTTAATCTCAGACAACAGAGATTCACAGGGTCTTTGCAAAATGACAAAAAGTGTTTACAACATTTAATAATACTCTCCATATACTTTTGTTTTTTAATATCAACATACTGGACAAGGTTATGTTTAAGTGACTCATTTTACACGTAATGTAGTTAGAGTAACTCCAACAGATAAACACTGTCTTCTTTTCATGAAAACTGAAACTGTTGAGCTTATCACAGTTTAACAGATTTATTTTTATGGCACTTTGCCAACAAACCCAATCCAATCCTACATATAAACTCAAAAATACATTGTCCAAACATGATATATACATATATGAGGTTCTATAAACCTCTTGAATAAAATCTAACACGAATTAAGTTCAGTCTGAAAGACGATCTGTAGCAGGAAAGTTCTATTTCTTCGAAACTGCAATTCAATAAGCGATTTTAATCTTTGTTCTAGTACTCTTCGTCTTAAGTGTTGGGACTACAAGGAGACTCGGTTCTTGAACACGAGGAATATAACGACGAAAATTTTATTCTTAAACAGCTAGATTTGGATTGGTGTTACAGCTTTTTCGTAGAAATAAACTCCGACCCCAAAAAAGACATGGAACTAGATGAAACGGAAAAGAGGAACTTCTTGAGTAAAGTTGCCAGTTCAAGTTGTGGCATATTGAGAAATTTGGCTCAAACTGTCAGAGAACTTACGAAAATTACTATCCCAGACAACGAGGAAATCTTCGATGTACATATATTTTATACTCATAATATATGTATTTCATTTTGAATTTGGACAATAGAATCATACAGACATTTTTAAAGTGAATCGAAATAGTATGTATTTTACATTTCTTACCAGGATGCAGTACAATTTTCTCTACAGCGTTGGATAGATGCAGCAAATGAACAGGAACTCGACAAAATCATGGAGGTACTCTTTCCAAACTATTTGGGAACGAATGATGAGCCTGATGACGACAGTGTGGATTACCAAATCGCCAAGACCTTCTCGGAACTTGAAATTGAAACGCTGACCTTTGAAGGCTTGTTCGACAACACTGCCACTACCAGTTCTTTTAATTCGAACACAAATTACGGAGGACCCTCTGTGACTGCCATAAATGACGTCTGTAGATTTGAAAATCTAACCACCGATGACCTTACGACAACTCCGACCGATTCTGACATTTATTCCAGCCAAAACGGGATGGAACCACGACCAGTACAAGACCCGATTTTTTACGAGCTTTCAACAGTTCCAACTATTATTGTTGCACCCCAAAATATCCAGGAAATATGCACTTCTAATATCTCAAGCCATTCAGCCTCAAGTGAAAGTCCACAAGTAGAAGGAAATCAGAACGGAGTCTTAGAATTTGATTTCTACCTTATATCTCCTCCAGAAATAATACCATTGGAAAAGATTTTGGTGGAAATCACTTCAGAAGCAGTGGTATTCTATACTTATTCTAAAAAGCCGTCGTTACAAAATTTGGGTTTGATGTTAAATTTTATTTCATTTTTCTGTAGATTTTCGGAGAGTGTAAATTCCAACGAAATGTATGGGATCAGGCATTCGAAAACTTAAGCAAAGGCCACGATGAAAACAAAGTTGGACTCTTCCTCTTTGAAACTTCTATTTTAAAGAAGGAATTGGAGGACCTTCTACCCAAGAAGAACAGGAAAGACAAATTGCCTCGAAATCTTAAACAGGGGATTCTGGGTACGAATAATTACAATTTATATTGATGGATATAATGTACATTTTGAATAGCATTTGACGAAAAATCCCCTGCTAAAGATTCCCTGAATATCATGGAGCGAATAAAAAGCAGAGGCGACACACCGAAGAACTGTCTAAGAATTGGAAGAAATCTGGTAGATGTTCATAAAAGACGTACGGGCGAGCTGGAAAATTTCGAGACAAAAGTCATTACAGAAGGAATCAATAAGTTGCGGACGAAATGGGAAATTCAACCCAAAACTGAGAAAAAAAACTAAAAAAAACTTAAAAAACATCGAATGTGTTTAGTTGTAAAAAAAATCTCATCCTCTTGACGCTCTAAAAGCAATAATTTCAGAGGTACTATTTTGGGCTAGCTATTAGTACGGCTTCCTTCGTTGACATTTTTCCTGTGCATGTTGCATTCGGTTTTTAATTGATTTTCTATCACTACTTTTAAACAGTAATTAATTTTACTTTTTTAAGACCAGAATCAACAGATGGATATAGTTGTAACCGACGACCTTTTTTGTAATCCCATAATATACACAGTTTATCCATTCTTGTTTTTTATATTCACGATCAATTTTGCAATTCACAGACTACCTAATAATAATCTGAGTCGGTGATATACAATTATTGATGAACAGAAGTTGATAAACTGATTCGTGCAATTAGTAATTTGCTATCGAGCATAAATATGTATTTTTATAGGTAGAATTTATCAAGACACTTGATCTTAAATTTGATTTCGAACTAAATTACAAACTGTATTTAATTAATTTAATTTGGAAATGTAAACATCACTATCATATATAAAAACATCCACCAGAATTCACTCTTTCATGGAATAGTGTACAATTTTCCATCAGCGTATTGTGACGGCATTTCAGCTAGCAGGTTTTAACTGCCCAAACATTATCACTGAATTGCTTTATATTCTGAGTTTATGGACACCGGAATACCGGAAACAAAATACTGAACAATTAAATAGTTGATTATTATATAGCTTGATTAAGAACTAATAAAAAATAGTCACTATTCATGATTTTAAAGACGGCTTTAATTGTTGGGCAAAACTTTGACTATCGTGCCTAGTGTTGTTAGCCTATTTTTCTGGCCAATAACCGAACTCACTGAGAGCACATATAATACGTAAAATAAAATCACATACATCCTTCAATTCATTTTACTTATCAACGAAACGGCCTTAATACTAAATAATTTTGTGAATTGGGACGGCGAGGAAAGCCGTTATACTGTACGAAATAACGGCGGCAAAGTACGTAGACTTTGTTGATTTCTTCGCACAAAAGAACGTGACGCCATTAATTCCGGCGGTGTAAGCCAGCGGCTTCATCCCTTTCAGTTTCCTAATTTGAAATTTGCGATTCCATTGGATTTCAACGTTTCTTTTCAGATCTTCCAGAAATTCCTTGGACTGCTCAAATGTATCGACAATTTGTGAAATACAGTAGCCACTTACAAGAGGAACCAGAAAGCTGAATATTGGAGGTATGAAATTAACCGGAAAGGGTATTACGTTATAAAGCTTTACTGAAAGAAAATTAGCTACAACCGATAGAAGAAACGTTACTTGCAAGCCAACTGCAACTACTATTTCCATAAATGGTTGGACGACCATAAAAATGCTCCGCATTCGGGTTAAAAATTCGCCAATTGAAATGAGCCTTAAAATCGGACTTTGGGTTCTGCTTCCTTTGCGACGGAGACTGGAGATGAGTTGATTAACATAGATTATCCATATTATTACGAAGAGGACTAAATTGCTACAATTACGCGAGCTGTTTCTAAAGTGCAAATCAAAGAGAAGATTAATCGCAAGATTTGAATTGAGAAACCGTTGTGAATTCTGAAGTAATTGTTTGTCGTAGTGCCGATGTCTTTGAAGAAGAAGTAGAATGGATCCAGATTTAACAAAACATTGAATATTGGAAGAAAAATTCCGATCCTTTTTTCAAATTATGGGAAGACCGAGTAAAGCAAATCCAAGAAAATCAGTCTGTCCATGTCCTCTTGAGCTTCTGAAATTAGTCTCTATTTTGAACAAAAAAATCAATAATTTGAGCTATTAAAGTAGACGCAATTAGCTTGTCGAAGACAAAAGTCCGAAAATACTACCCCGCAATATTACCCGTCCTTTTCAGTTTAAGCTAGAAAAATAACTATTACATTTCAGCCAGTACAAAACAAACCCCGGATAAATTATGAAATTTTAATTTCAATAATCCAGCCGGAAAATGGAAAAAACTACTTGATACAAACATGCACTCGGAATTGCTCCACTTTGATACATTCTTATTTACCTGCCATGACGTTGATTCTCAAAGGCATCAAATGGTTCCAGCCAAAGGAAATATTGTCTCGAAAAATAAACAATTTAGGAAAGCAATGACGACGGTAGAAATGCCTAGTAAACCGATGAAAATGTTAATGAGAAGAATCCAAATTGGAATTAGCGTTTCGAAATTATTGATGCGAAATTGAGATTGCATATCAGATCATGAATAGAACTAATTATACATACTAAATATTATCATAATATGTATTTATATTAAATTCTGAAGATTTTATAACGTTGAGAAAATAGGAAAAAAAAACTTTCACATTTTTAGCCCGAGTCAGGGCTTATGGAATCATGCTGTCCGTCCGTCCGTCCGGCCGTCCGTCTGTCCGTCCGTCCGTCCGTCCGTGACACGCTAGCGGCCAAACGGCTGGACCGATCGACTTGAAATTTGGGACACTTGTGTATTTTGCAAATGCGAAGGCTACGTTCGAAGGTGGGAAAAATCGGTCAATCGGTTGACCCGTGGGGGCCATGCAAAGTAGTGTTGCCAAGGGAATAGGTTTAAAATACAGACAAATAGAAGTATCCTGACTCGGGCTATATAACACTGCACACTGTAATTTCCCAACACCTAGTCCTTTGTTCTTTCTCTCCCTTTTACAGAGAAACCTTTGGTTTCTGAAGTAAAGTATTTTTCTAATTGATGTTTGCAGAGCTGTACAAGGTGAGATCCAAGCTGAAGTACCTCTGCATTTTCAAGGTAAAAGCTTTTAGTTTTAAGATGCTTTTGACAAGACGTCCGTGTTTCATGCCCAACTGTCCTTCATATCTCATATCTCATAATATAATATAATGTCGTATTGTATTTCGTATCTGACGATTTGAAAGGTAATTCCGAGTGAAAAGATGCGTCGGAAGGTTCAGAAGGTGCGATTCGTCTACTTTTACTCCTTGTCATTCATCCTCCTTTGGCTTCCATGTGGAATGGTCCTCTCCTTTTACAAATCCATCCGTCGACAACCACAAAAGACGAGCCATCACGTAAATCCCACCCACTCGGCCAAAACGAATTCTTATTACAAGAACCTGTTGGCGTTTCTCACACTCTTCGGTTACGTCTACTTCCTGCTCACTCCAATGATCATCCTTTGGACAAACCAGGACCTCAGCAGAGTCCAATGGTTTAAGAGGCGGAAGGTCAATTCCCCACCCGACGAAGAGAGTCAGAAATGGGGGGAGCAATCGGGACGCACATTCTAAAAACGTGAGTTGTGGGGAGGCAACGTTTGCTCAGACTTCCAATTCGGATGCGGGGAAGCCTCAGCTGAATGACAAGGCGATGTGAGTATATTGACATTGACGCTTCAGCAGGTTCTGCACAACCCGGACTTGAGAAACATTTACAAATGTAGAAGCTCGGATTCGGAATTAATGATAACCTGACATATTCCAATGACTCTGCTCTGCAGGCTGAGGATTTTCAAGTTCGGAGAAAAGTTTATTTAGGTTGGCAGCTTCAACACGGTCACCCTATCTGAAATTAAACGGATGAATTCAAGTGGAGTATAACCTGATTTTGGGACATGACATCCATCCGTATCCTATTAAATGTCCATAATCTAAATTCCCAACCCGACTGCAACAGCAGCCACGAACAATGAGAACACCTTAATTTAATACGAAATCTATGGAGTTAGCTGTTAAAAAATATACTAGGACGGAAGGCTCGAGGTACTCCTGTGTGTGTTCCACAAATGAGTAACAACATGCCTCACTGATTAGCTGTATCAGGTTATGTTGGATAGTGTCTGGTATCAGACTAATCACTATTAATCAGACGTGATTTTGAGAACAAGATTAATAGGGGTTTTTATAGGCACAGATAGACAAAAGACCGTAATAATAGGAACTAATAGTAAGGCATCCAATTAATATTTAATAATATAATTAATTATAATTAATTAAATAATGTTTATAATTAATTAACGATGTGACGATAATAGAGAAAGAAATGAAATACAACACAAAAGATGCAGGTAGCGGATGCTGAGCTGGCTGAGTATTGAAAAAATATGAACCGCAGAATTTTTCAGTAAACTCTCGCATTCCAAGTAACTTTCCTTTAATAAACTGTATAATTTTTTTGGGTTATATGAAAATATTTCCAGGATTCATTTATTTTAAGACTTCTTAAAAAAATTACGCTTTGTTAAAAACAGTTATCCCTATCCCATCTATAAATAATCTCTATACTTACTCATACGTCTACAAAAGTATCAGACATGAAGCTCAAGCTCGGCTTTTAATGTTTCATGAAAAATTAAACGGGTCGTGTCGTACCGTAGCCTGTAAATCCATCAATAACTTATTTTCAAGCTCGTGTTTACCAATTATTACACTAATTTTTCGACAATAAACATTTATTTACAACTTTTCCATTCCTGGAATAAGTTTAACTTGATATTCGACACCGATTCGCCGTAAAAATATCAAACAAATATAAAAAAGACCCACCTTTAGAGTATAATTACATTTCAATATAGGTAGCTCCCTTTTAGAAGGCAAAAATCAGGTTGAAATCTTTCGATCCATTTCTTATAACGTAATTCTTTTACAATAACAATTCGCCAAAATAAATTAGACTACGTTCAGTTTTCGATTTCGACGTCGGCTTGTTCTAGAGTTAGACATTTCTTACAATTAGACTGATTACTGTTCATTTTAAAGCTTTTGGATTTCGTATGTTTGCTCTTAAAATATCAACGACGGAGCGTTTGTCTGTTATCGATCAGCAACCTCTCATAATGAAGTTTTTCCATTTACGTCACAAAATTGTGGTACTGGGAACAGTAAAAATCGTATATCAAATTCTGCTGTGTACTTTCTGTAATGAATTGAGAATACAATTGCTTGACCGTTGAGAGGAATGAACTTTAATCGCTTCCTCCAAATAATCTAAATAATTTAGATGTATGATTAAGGAAAAAACTCGCAATTGTTTAACTTATACTAAAGATATGATGGCTTAATATAAAAAATCTACCTTGTCTTGTGTTACATAGCTCCAGTCAGGATACATAAAATTTGTATGCCTTTAAAACCTATTCCCTCGGCAACACCCCTTTGGATGACCCCCACGGGTCAACCAATCCAGCAGTTTGTCCCATCTTCGAACTTAGTATAAATGTTACTTGTTTAGCATTTATAAAATATACAAGGGTCCCATATCTCAAGTCTATCGGTCCAGCCATTTTGGCTCTATTAGTTATCGTGACACGGACAGACGGATGGACAACATGATTGCATAAGCTCTGACTGCTAACAATTTAAACAATATTTACATTTATTTGCATGTACCAAATATGTGTCGTTGCTGGAGGAAGTAAATTTTGTTTATTGTTTAGTTTTTGTTGAATTTCTACTGGGTTTTCTTCAGGAAAACGGAAAAAGTACTAAAAAATTTATTGATGTGAGCCACGTATTTGATTTGAAGTATGGATAATTTACTTATCAAAATATACTCTGACTGCCTAAAAGATTTACAATAAATAAAAAATTCCTTTCACAACCCAACCAAAACATGACAAGTAATGATAAAACAAACAGAATAAAAAAATATAAATCGACGCATTCCACCGCTTTATAAACTATTATTTTGTTAAAGTACAAAATTATGTCCGAGCTTCATTTAAAATTATACCGACATGCATGCTAATCCTATTGTCTCCGTTTTTATAACAAGTTAACGAGAGCCGTTTTAGTACCTGAACTGCAATAATAAATAAATGACCATCCTTTTATTTTTGTGCTTTTTTATAGTTTCAAGGGAAATGTTTTAATTAAAACGTTTAGCACATCCAGTCAAACTTGCTATGTAATGAAAACACTGCCAGGCATTCAAAGCAAGGCAAGTCTATTTAGTTGCTCCTAATAAGGTCCTAAATACTTGGCCCAACCTAGCAACTGTTATGCCATGGGACATGGGTTAAGTTTGTTTAAACTTTGATGAAGGCAATTAAACTTTAAACGAAAACTTTGAGGCAAGTAAAGAGGTTGATTGACTTGCACCTATTGTGAGCCCGAAAAGCTGAGACTATTTGCATACCCATACATACACACACATGTGGCATGTTAATAAGAGGTGAAACCTCTTACTGGGAAGACTCTGTCAGTCCGTCTGTCCGTCCGTTTATGCTCTAACTCTCGAACGGATAAACATTGTAAATTTTTTTCTTTTGAAAGTAAGTTTGTTCTATGAGTCCCAACGCACGTTCAGTTCGATTTTGAGCCAAATCGGCCACACCCCCATAAATTTACCCAATCTACACCAATGTTAAAGAACCACCACCACCATGCTAACCATTAACGTTCTGTATATAAAGCCACGGACCGTGTAATGTTGTGGGTTTATACGGGACCATCTCCACTCACCCCAGAGCGCGCCCCGGGGGACAATATGGGGGAAATTGAGATTCCAATGTTCTAATAAACAAATTGAATTTGACGTATACAATTTGAAGTTAACGTGTACAAAGTTAACAAGTCAACGTGTACAATGCAAAGTTAATGTTTGTGTAAATGTTTCGTGTTTCGGACAGGTTTCACCTCTTCTGTTATGTGCGTTTGCAACGGTTTATTATGTATCGTAGATACATAATGCGAATGGCTCGGTGTCCGTCTGTCCGTCTGTAAACACGATAACTCGAGAACGGCTTTACTTTTTTAAATTTTTCTTGCGGTTATTTACTTAGGACATCAAAACGGAGGTCAAGTTCGTTTGGGGGCCCTGTAGGTCAAAGGTCAAGGAGGGAAAGGTCAAAGGTCAACATTTTTTCAAATAGTAACCCCCCATGTGTGATACATCGATAGAAAGCTACGGTCAAGGGCTATTCAATGATGTATATGATTTGGGGGTGGGGACACCCCCTGACCGGTGGGGAGGGGTCAAAGAGGTCAAATTACAAACATATATGTGTGATACGTCATTTGAAAGCTATGATCAAGTGCTTTCGAATGACGTATGTAATTTTGCTCTATGATTGGGGCAATTTGAGATTTTCAATATTTTATGTATTTTGAGCATTTTAAAACATGATTTTCACATTAATCATGTTCAAAAACAGTTTCGATGTGTATAAAACGTTATAAAAATGTCACATCTACGATACATCAGTACATTCGTTGGACGGTTTATTTATTGTTGTTATCAAACCAACCCAATGCATACGTCAAGGTTGCTGTACTGGATAACACTGCCAGACCAGTTTAATGAGCCGAATTGGGTTGCCTTCAACTCATTTCCACTCCACAAACAGAGGATACAACAACCTCTCTGGCTCTCCTTAATTTAAATCATTATTAAAAATGCGTACCGTAGTCAAGATCGATGTATTGAAGAAGGCGACTGAAGAAACGAAGCCGATTTTTCATAACCGATGGCACCCTGATATTCCAGCCATCGCGGAAGTGAAATCCGGAGAAATGTTCAAAGTGGAATGTTTCGATTGCACGGGCAAGTACAGTTTTTAATCAGTTTAATTATAATCAGGGTTAGAAAAACCAGGTTTTTTTTTATTTAAAATGTGCTGAATCACCGGTTTTGAGGACTTGGTGGGATAATCATCAGCATTCGCACTCTTAATACCATATTTTTGATAAAAAGTTCATTGCGCTAAGTATTAAAAAGTTGCATTGCTGGCACATAGGAGTTTTATTGAACCCCGCAACCTCAAAACTACGGCATGATTTAAAACGTATCCAAATGAACTTCAAAATTTTGTAGAGCAAACTTAAAAATGCTTTTATCTAAATTGATAATGTTCTTAAACTGTCCTATTGGAAATTGCTATAGGAGGTCAAATGCTCAATGACGACACGGTTGATGACATCCTCAACGTTGACCTTTCCGTCAGCCACATCCTAAGTGGTCCTATCGCAGTGGAGGGTGCCGAGGCCGGTGATGCTGTCAAAATAGAGATCCTCGATGTCCAGCCTTTTGAGGAAAATAATTGGGGCTACACCTGTATCATGGACTTGGAACATGGGGGTGGTGGCTTCATGGGTGACATTATGAAGGGACCCTGCAAAGCAATTTGGGACTTTGAGGGCATTTATGCATCAAGCCGGCATATTCCTGGTGTCAGGTTTGCAGGTAATTCGTTTTTCTACAAAACGAAAGTCCCTGTGGTCTTTGACCCGGCTGATAAAACTCGTCTCGTTCTTTATAGCCAATCCCATGCTAAATCAATTGACTCTGTACGCTGAAGCTGATATACATTATAGATGAAACGAGTTTTATTCGCCGAGTCAAAGAGCACAGGGACTGTATACAATATGCAATCAAAAATTTCATACAATTGATTTTTAATTCAATTCCACTAGGTATGATCCACCCGGGCATCGTTGGGACTGCCCCCTCGGCCGAACTCTTAGCCGATTGGAACAAACGAGAGCGTGAATTGATTGCAACCCAACCTAACCGCAATCCACCCCTGGCCTACCCTCCATTAGTGGAGGGGGCAATGGTTGGTCTTGCCGAAGGGAAAGCTATTGCAAAAAAGATAAAGGAAGAAGGGGCGAGGTCCGTTCCTTCACGAGAACATGGGGGGAATTGCGACATTAAAAACTTGACTCGAGGGTATGTTTCCAAATCTGAGTCTATTAAATGACCAAGTTAAACCTTTGTTAAGTACTTGAACTCTGCTAAAAGAGTAAATCCAAAGTATCTGTTTCAAAATCTAAGCGTAAAATTTTGCAATTCCTTGTACAAAAATGAAACTTGTATAATTACACACCTACAGTTGACTTCACATTAATCTGAAACCTCAGGTTTACCCGGTTTCGAAGAATTATATTAAAGCTATTTTAGCGATGAATGTGGTTGTTCATTCATGTTTGAAACTAACTAAAAGAAATTCGTTTGATCAGCTCCACAATTTGGCTCCCCGTTTATGTCAAAGGTGCCAACATATCTTTTGGTGACATCCACTTTTCCCAAGGGGATGGAGAGATTGCGGTATGCCTTATCCTTCCATATTGAAATCCGTTGATTTCAAATTATGTCAATTGTTCACAAAATTAAACCAACATACTATCTTATCTACAGTTCTGTGGGGCAATCGAGACAATGGGAGTTGTAACGACTCGGGTGACCGTGATTAAAAACGGGGTCGAAAAAATGGCTTTGAAGAACCCGATCTTCTTAACGAGCCCAGTTGAGCCTCGGTATTGGAAATACCTGACATTCGAAGGTATTTCCGTCGACGAATCTGGAAAACAGCATTACCTGGATCCTGCCGTCTCTTTCAGAAACGCCGTACAGAATGCAATGGCTTATATTATGAAACTGGGTTATTCCAAAGAACAGGTAGCCATATGAGAAACAGGCTAAAGAATTAAAAATCTTGGGTAATTAATTTGCAGCTTCATAATTGATATTTTTCAAACTATTTCAGGCCTATTTGATTCTTACTGCGGCCCCGAATGAGAGCCGAATAAACAACATCGTGGATATTCCAAATTCATGTGTGTCCATTGCGATTCCGACAGATATCTTCAGTTTCGACATCACTCCATCCGCTGAAGGACCACAGAAGGCTCCTAGAGGCAAATTGGCTCCTTGCGTTGGAGGAAAACGTTGAAATATCTTTGAAAAAATTGTCACAATTCTCCTACAAGTTTAATTAAATGGATAGTTAGCTGAAAATTATATAAAAGTTTTTGCAAGGTGGGAAAATTAAAGCAATTGTCCAAAACTCAGGGTTTTAATGTCTTCTGCTCCATAATTTTCCGTCATTGCATAAAGACTCGAATGCATAAAAATACAAAACATTTGACAGTAAATAAATGGGCTACTTGCTGGACGATTAAGGTAATTTGATCAACACAATTACCCACATAGTACCTTTTCATTTATATAACCTGTTGATTCAATGCATATATTACTGGTAGACTAATGGGACTGTCAACAATTTAATAGGCTAATAAAGTACTACCGATAGAACCGAGGTGTCATAAAAAATGTAAAATGTTCCGATTCCCGAAAGTAGAATAAGCCAATTTATGAACTTTTAAGGATGATTGCATTTAAATAGTGCTGAAATCGGGTACCTAGAAGGTTCGTTGAAATTGAAATAAGGTTATTAAAATAAGGAAAAACTGGCACAAAAGTCTGGGTTTTTAAATTATTTTTGTGGCGAATGTGACAATTCGAGTTATTAACCTCCTACCCAACCCTCCACTTGCGGTTAATTTATTGACTTGCCAATACTTTTGTGCGAAAAGGAGAAACAGTGAAATTAACTGAAAATCGTTAATTTGAGTAGGAGGAAAAGTGTTGAAACCGTCAGTGCTGATGGGTGTCATTATTGCTCAATCTTATTGTAAGTAAAAATATAATCTTCCCATGCCGGGAATCGAACCCGGGCCTTCTGGGTGAGAGCCAGATATCCTAGCTACTAGACAACATGGGATTTTGACAGTACGCACTGTGTGCAACTTTTAATTTGTAGAAGCTTCAAGATTTATGACTTCCTGATGTACTTTTATTAAGGGGTGAAACCCCTTAATGCTTTCATCATGTCCGTCCGTCCGTCCGTCCGTCCGTCTGTCCGTCCGTCCGGTTGCACTCTAGCGGTCGAACGGTTGAAGTTTTTAAATTTATTCTTTTACATTTTGGATCTACATACGACTGGCCATAAGCCTATCGTTTTCTGAAGAAATCGGTCACACACATCGTTCACAAAAAATTCTAACCTTTGCATTCATATAACAGTTGACTATATATTACAGTGTATAACTGCTTGTTGCCTACTTTACAGTATATATAATGAACTATAACCGTTGAATTTACAAAAGCAAATTTAATATCGTAAGCTAGATATGCTTCTAATACAACATTAATGCTCATGGGACCACCTTCAGTGACACCAGGGGGTGTGGCCGCGCCATATAGCGCAAGTTGAGATTTCTGTGTCAAATGCCCTTCACGTACCAGGAAATAGCAGTGTAACGTATGGGACCACCCCATACCAACACTAGAGGATGTGCCCGCAATAAATGGGACGATGTGGGATTTTCTTTGTCTCGTAGCGCTAAAAAATGTTATTCGTCGTGAATTTTTCGGGTTGTTTCACCCCTTTAGTACGTGCGTTTGCAACGGTTTATTTAATGCCCTTCAAGTCAGAATCACAACCCCGACCCTGATGATCCTGCGTGAGTTCCACCAATAATCTCTGTTTTATTCAAAACCGAAGCTTTAAACGTAAATAAAAGAACTACGTAAAATGATATAACTTGTTAGTAGTCTCCAGTTCAGAATCTTTAAAATCTCAGCAGATATTTTCTTTAAGATGCTACGCTGTTCCATTAATGAATGATTCCATTTTGTACCGCTATGTTTTAACAACTACACGAAATAAAATTTACTTACTATACATTTTACCCTCATCAGATAATTTTTCTCCTTCCACAAGGAGGGTAAATGGCAAGGGCTTCTTGGAAACTCTGTTCTATATCAGGACTCTAAACTCCTATGGCATCTGAAGATGACAGATCCTTGTCATCCTGTATCGAAATCGAAATCAGAGAAAATTATTGCATACGTTTAAAGGAATTAAAAATTGCCAAATTAAAATACGAGTCTAACCTTTCAACACCATCAAAATTTAAATATTCACGGGTAAAATAAATTAATAACATATTAAAACAACTTTGAACTTACATCGCTGGGCTGTCCGCTCCATTGGTATCCGGAGCGGGGGCAGAATTTGGAGTCCAACGGGAAGACAGTTTGTTGGCTTTACAGGGTCCACCAATGATGTAAATCTCTGCAAAAATGAATAAAATCAGTATTCAGTATTTAGGATGCAAAAATTATTTGGATTTCAATAATATCCTCAATTTCACACTCCATTTCTTTCCTTCTCCAAACACGCCCCTTGTTTTCATTTTAAAATACGAAGGGCTAAAAAGGTCAACTCTAACTCATCTCAATTTTAAGACCCTACGTCATAGTCAATAGAAAATGGGCGACGACAAAATAAATGCAAAAAACCGTTGTACAACATTTCCATCCCCATAGCCAATAAAAAACCACCTTTCACCTACAAAGAAGGTAACAAAACAAAAAAACCCAACAGCTTCAAATCCAACTTTCTTACCCCCGTGTTCGCGTTCACCATCGAAAACTTAAAAACATGTAGTTCTTATTGTTTGTCATGTCGATTTGCTGAAAGTGTAAAAAATGTGTTTGTTGTGTTTTTTCTGAGATTTTAATCTATCTAAAACATGTTATTAAATAAGCTCTCATCTCATCCCTCGCTTCCAAGGTGCTTTAAACTTGAAAGACTTCCCATCCGAAGTAGCGTTCCATCGGGATTAGTGATAAGGTCATAACTTCTAGTTAATGCTTGAGATAAGAATGTGTCATAAGCTATGATTGTTATTTTGTGCTCTTAGGAAAGAATGGTGGCCCTTAAAAGGGCCGTTGGGTTGTAGTAGGTTTATTGTGATGAATTTAGGCTCGTTCTCCACGGATTCGACGGGCGAGTTGGATGTCCTTGGGCATGATGGTGACACGCTTGGCATGGATGGCACACAAGTTGGTGTCTTCGAAGAGACCCACCAAGTAAGCCTCAGATGCCTCCTGAAGGGCCATCACAGCCGAGCTCTGGAATCGGAGATCAGTCTTGAAATCTTGAGCAATTTCACGGACCAATCGCTGGAACGGCAGTTTTCGGATCAGAAGCTCCGTCGACTTTTGATAACGTCGGATTTCTCGGAGCGCAACAGTTCCGGGACGGTAACGATGGGGCTTCTTGACACCTCCGGTCGCAGGGGCACTTTTACGTGCTGCCTTGGTCGCCAACTGCTTACGAGGAGCCTTTCCTCCGGTGGATTTACGGGCTGTCTGCTTGGTACGAGCCATTATCCTGTAAGAGAGTAGGAAGAGATTTAGACAAGTTGAGTTCAAGAAACAAAATGCAAGTGATGACTGTTTGCCAGTTTGGGCTCCTTTTTATAGAAGAGAGGTGAGTAGCTGGTTTTAATCCCTTCATTTCTCAGCCTCTTTCGTGATTGGCTATAATGTTTTGGCACTCCACCTTTTCCACCGGAGCTACTCATTTTTTTCCCAACTGACAAGGGGAGTTCATCAGAGTGAACTCAAGGAAATGCTTGAAACTTTTATGGTCGTATCTACAACTAATATGGACAATAAAAATCTAAAAATTAGCGGCACTAATTGACGTTGACTATGTTTAAAAAATCGACGAATATAAAAAATCATGAAAATTGGGTTTTTGAAATGCTCATAAAACGATGAGTTTTGGTCCGATTTTCAAACTTTTTCGAGTTTTTGAATGTCAAAGAGTTGTTTTTCAAGAAAAGTAAAAGATTTGAATTTTTAAAAAAATTATTACTTTTTTGGAGTTTTTAAAATTTTTGAGTTCTCTGGAAGTGCTTGAAAAAAAAAGATTTTTATCAATATTTTTTTGAAAATTTAAATCTTGACATTTTCTTAAACTACAACTCTTTGGCATTCAAAAACTCGAAAAAGTTTGAAAATCGGACCAAAACTCATCGTTTTATGAGCATTTTAAAAACTCAATTTTCATGATTTTTTATATTCGTCGATTTTTTAAACATAGTCAACGTCGATTAGTGCCGCTAATTTTTAGATTTTTATTGTCCATATTAGTTGTAGAAACGACCATAAAAGTTTCAAGCATTTCCTTGAGTTCACTCTGATGAACTTCCCTTGTGAGTACAGGACGACTCAGTGGAAAAGTATAAAAAGGAAGCTCACCCCAACCCAAGTCATCAAAGCAACTTCATCTCTTGAACTTGTAACTTCTCCGTTTACTCTCAAACTTTTGAAAATGTCTGGACGTGGAAAGGGAGGTAAAGTGAAGGGAAAGGCAAAGTCCCGTTCCAGCCGTGCTGGACTCCAGTTCCCAGTCGGTCGAATCCATCGTCTGCTCCGAAAGGGTAATTACGCTTAACGTGTGGGAGCTGGTGCCCCCGTCTATTTGGCCGCTGTCATGGAGTACTTGGCAGCGGAGGTGCTGGAGTTGGCCGGCAACGCTGCCCGTGACAACAAGAAGACCCGTATCATCCCCCGTCACCTTCAGCTCGCCATCCGCAACGACGAAGAGTTGAACAAACTCTTATCCGGAGTCACCATTGCCCAAGGAGGAGTCCTGCCTAACATCCAGGCCGTCCTCTTGCCCAAGAAGACTGAAAAGAAATCCGCCTAAATCTACACAATCTCATCTTAACCCAACGGCCCTTTTAAGGGCCACCATTCTTTCCTAAGAGCACAAAACAAAACTTGCATTTAATTGTGCATCGTTGCAGACCTTCCACTTTTACACACGTTTTGCATATTTATAGATAGATCAGAAGCCTGTTTTATAAATAATATAAATACAACATTGAACGTGGCTTTGAGAAGTATCTCGCGCAATGAAAACCAGTAGGTATTAAAGCTATGATATAATGATATCATTAAATTAGTCTGTCTTCATAACTTGAATCAAGTGCTACTGACTACTGACCATAGATATTAATAAATATATTATATAGATCTATGCTACTATTGCTACTGACTGACTATAACATAAACCAAACCAAAAAGTCGAAACGAATACCTTCATAACTTCATATATATTTCACATTTAGGAAGTTGTAGTTCTCAAGAAAGCGACTTTAGTCTAAACTTTGAACTTCGTATTTATTTGCTTGTATGTGAAGCAGTGTACATATTAAAATATAATCCCTAATAATATGCCAATTCAAGATCAAAGATCTGAAGTGTATTTTAAAACGAATGAGGCAAAATGAGACATGCCTTTGGATGACTATTTTTATATTATTTTACTCGTGATATGATGAAAGCAGAATCTGGATGTTTTATTGCATTCCTTGAAATTGAAACACCGAAAATAGTAGTAATTCGAGCTGGCATTGGTATTTGTTACTATTTCATATTGTCAAGTAAGTGACAGGTCAAGAAACGAATTCTTTGCTCTCAGGAATGAATGGTGGCCCTTAAAAGGGCCGTTGGGTGTGTTTTGGAGTTTTGTGAAAGCTGATTTACTTGGATGAGGTGTACTTGGTGACGGCTTTGGTTCCTTCAGAGACGGCGTGTTTGGCCAATTCGCCGGGGAGAAGGAGACGAACAGCTGTCTGTATTTCCCTTGAAGTGATGGTGGTCCTCTTGTTGTAGTGGGCGAGTCGTGAGGATTCCGAAGCGATCCTCTCGAACAGGTCGTTCACGAAAGAGTTCATGATGGACATGGCTTTGGACGAGACACCCGTGTCAGGGTGAACTTGCTTCAAGACCTTGTAAATGTACACGGCGTAGGACTCCTTCCTCTTCTTCCGACGAACCTTCTTGTCCCCGCTTTTAGAGATGTTCTTTGCCTTGGACACGGCCTTCTTCCCCACAGCTTTCCCTCCGACCTTTGGTGGCATGATGAGGAGTAGAGTTACTTTTCAGAGCTTTCAACGAGTCAAGAGATGAAATGTGAATGAGATGGAAGTAGGGGAGGACTCCTTTTTATATGGGACCGCTGAGTAGCCGTCCAGCACAAAAAATGAGTAGCCCGAAGGAGCTTTGAGTAGTTTGCTTTTACTTTGAGTAGAACACCTTTCTCTTGCACGAGTTGATTTGGGTTGTCTGTACTGTCGTTTAAAAAGGCGGGATTTGTTGGAGGGAAATAGGGAATCATAGCCTTCAGAATAAAGTAATTGTATGTGGAAAATATTTTCCTCTCAAATTGTCTTATTTTATGACTTTTGAGACTCGACTGCTGTCAATAATTAAACCAGAATGCGTAATTTGCGACTGAATGAATTACTACTTACCTTTTACCTTATAGATATAGATGCATTCATATCGAATGTACCCAAGGGTAAGGTTACCAATGATTAAATATCAAATTTTGAGCTTGAATGTGGATAAATTCTATTTTACCTGTTCATTACTTGGAGCTTAAATGACTTATTAAATGTTCCTGAATGCTCTTTAACAGTGAATAGAGTTTCTCGACAGTTCGTTAACCATTCAATTATTAACTAGGTAATAAAAACTAAGGTGTGTAGTATAGGGAGGGGTACAATAATGAGATCCCAAAAATCCCAACCGACAATTTTGAGTGCCCAACTGGTCTCTTTTTGGCTTGGTCGTCGGCACTCGAATATAAATCCCTACCCGCTCCTCTCTATCCTCTCATTCACCACTGCAGCTTCGGCTTGTAAGATTCTTTTACATTTTTTCGTAAAATCTCATCAAAGTCATCATGACTGGTCGTGGTAAGGGCACACATGGGCATCCAGGAATCGTACGATTCTTTTTACCGATACCGATACTTGCTAAGTTTCAACGATACCGACTCCGATACCGATTCCCAAGTTTACGATTCCGATACCGATTCCAATAACCGATACTTGGGTAACATACGATTCCGATCCCGATACCGATTCCCATATTATACGATACCGATACCGATTCCAAAAACCGATACTTGGAAAACATACGATTCCGATACCGATTCCAACATGCGATCATTGTATAATATACTTATATCATATATAGAATACAAAATCCTTGAAACTCGGGGGTAGAGTAAGTTATTGCATTGTATCATATACATAGACGGCAAAATGCCCCAGCTGGGGGCAGCATAGTCGAGATGGGGGCACTTTTTGCCCCCAGCTGGGGTCTGGGGGCTGGGGGCAGCAGAGTCGAGCTGGGGGCACCTACTGCCTCCAGCAAAATATAGAAAATTTATTCCAAGTGATTTTTTAAAATTTAAATGGTTAATATTAGTACCACTAAAGCTTAAAAAATTAAAATTAACGAGTTTTGATCCAAATTTTTCTTATAAATATTAAAATTGATTTGAGAATGTTCAAATGAGTCAACAGCGGTATAACTTCGTGGATTAAAATGAAATTATCAGGAGTGGGTATTTAATTGAAAAAAGAATATCCAATTTGCCAAATGTGATTTGAATGAATCCAAAAAGCGACATCAATTGTTCAAATTGACATACTAAAAATAAAATAGGTCGAAAGTGGTAGTAATTGAAGAAGAATATTTAAACTTACACAATGTGGTCAAATTGAGTCAAAAGTAACATAAATTACTCAAATTGACCCAGTAGAAATAAAATTGGTCGAAAGTGGTATTGATTGAACAGGAATATTTAAGCATACCCGAGATGGTCAATTTGAGTCAAAAGCAAAATAAATTAGTCAAATTGACCCAATAAAAATAAAATGGATTGAAAGTGGTAATAATTGAACAGGAAAATTTAAACTTACCCAAGGTGGTCAAATTGACTCAACAGTAACATAAATTAGTCAAATTGACCCAGTAGAAATAAAATGGGTTGAAAGTGGTAATAATTGAACAGTAATATTTAAGCATACCCGAGATGGTCAATTTGAGTCAAAAGCAACATAAATTAGTCAAATTGACCCAGTAGAAATAAAATGGATTGAAAGTGGTAATAATTGAACATGGAATATTTAAACTTACCCGAGATGGTCAATTTGACTCAACAGTAACATAAATTAGTCAAATTGACTCACTAGAAGTAAAATAGGTCGAAAGTGGTATTAATTGAAATGAATAATTAAAATTGACTCAAGGTCGTCAAATCGACTCAACAGTAACATAAATTAGTCAAATTGACTCACTAGAAGTAAAATAGATCGAAAATGGTATTAATTGAAATTCATTGAAATGAATAATTAAAATTGACTCAAGGTGGTCAAATTGAGTCAAAAGTTACACGAATTAGTCAAATTGACCCACTAGAAATGAAATAGATCGAAAGTGGTATTAATTGAAATGAATAATTAAAATTGACCCAAGATGGTCAAATGTAGTCAACTTAATTCACTAGAAATAAAATAGACCAAAGTGATGTAAATTGAGAAAAAATATAATAAGTTGACCAAAGTAATTTTATGAAACTGGAGTTCACTCTTAAATCTTGCCCTCTATAATTTTTCATACTTTTCCTATTGTTGCAACGATTTTGTCTCTATATTGACCCCAAAGGTCACAATTAAATCCTTAAGGTCAAACTTCAACCGGCGATTCTGACCTTAATATAGTTCCTAGAATTTTTTGATTTTCATATTCGAAATCAGCGTTCCCAAAACTTATAAAAACCGTGACAAAACGATGCCCGCAAGTTTCAAATTAATCACCTCCAATGTGTATGTTGTTTTCAAGTCCTTTTAAAGTCTCATAATAAGTACGAAATGTCAAAAAATCTTGCCCTCTATAGATAGTTAAAAAATGTATAGTGTTAGAATCCGCTTTTTGGTAATTCAAACACATTTTGACCATTTTAACCACTTTTGAACATTGTCGAACATTATCGAAACTTTCGTTCAAATTATGACGCCCTGAGGCAAAAAAATCCAATAGGGTGTTTAAAACCACTTTCCACCAAGCTGCATTGACTCAAATTAATTTATACCACTGATTTAAACCCCTTTAGGTCAGATAAAACCAGGCCAGATAAACTCGTATCACTTTTTTAAATGTTTTTTTTTTAGTTTTTTGCCCCCTGGGGTAGCTGGGGGCTGGGGGTTGGGGGCTGGAGGCAGCATAGTCGAGCTGGGGGCACTTTTTGCCCCTAGCTGGGGGCAGCAGAGTCGAGCTGGGGGCATTTTTTGCCCCCAGCTGGGGACTGAGGGCACTACCAAATGCCCGTCTATGATCATATATAAAGAGAACAGAAACGCCAACCAGTTCATGGCAGCTGTCTGGCTTTAATAGTCTTCCAATCGGAATAGTTGTGGGCTATTTTACGATACCGATTCCAAAACCCGATACTTGGAAAACATACGATACCGATTCCGATACCGATTCCCAAGTTTTACGATTCCGATACCGATTCCAAATACCGATACTTGACTAACATACGATACCGATTCCGATACCGATTAGTGTGGTATCGGAATCGGTAGCGGAATCGCTGTTTTTTAACTTTTACGATACCAAAGAATCGTACGATTCCTCGATGCCCATGTGTGGGTAAGGGAGGAAAGGGTCTTGGAAAAGGGGGAGCCAAGCGTCATCGTAAAGTATTGCGTGATAACATCCAGGGGATCACGAAGCCTGCGATCCGTCGTTTGGCCCGTCGAGGAGGTGTGAAGCGTATTTCGGGTCTCATCTACGAAGAAACCCGTGGCGTCCTCAAAGTGTTCCTTGAGAACGTGATCCGTGACGCTGTCACTTACACTGAACACGCCAAGAGGAAGACCGTCACTGCCATGGACGTCGTCTACGCTCTCAAGCGACAGGGACGTACTCTCTACGGATTCGGAGGTTAAATAACCCTCCCCTGCTGACCACAAAACTGATCTCGAACCCAACGGCCCTTTTAAGGGCCACCACTCATTCCTGAGAGCAAATTACACGAATTACATAAATGTTCCATGTTTTATGCCTAAACTTCAATATGCATTGCATATTGACTACATACATAAATAAAATACTAAAGCTATGTATTTTAATTCCTCATGTTTCATTGATGTTTAATTTCAAGTAAATCTCAATTCCATCCTTTTTTATTTTACAAGGTGCAAGTATTAAATTATTCACAGACGAAGACATTCGGTTCTTTCTAGCTTAGGCTTAGCAATTTCGGAAATCGTAATGATGACATGATCGGGCACATTTCTCTGCAGCTAGTTTAGTTTTTAATTTGACAATTCTCATTTTACCCCCAACCTGTCTCTTATTCCTTAGTTTCGGTTCACTCAAAATGTTGACCGTTCAACTCCTGACAATGTGCAATTGCAACATTCAAGTGTTAAAATATGAAGTAGATCATAACTGAATATGATTGCTCTTTGGAAAGATTGGTGGCCCTTAAAAGGGCCGTTGGTTAATTAAGATTTTTCTGAGGACATCCGGATTGAATTTAAGCTTTCTTTGCTTTGGGGGCAGTCTTCTTAGCGGCTGCGGTCTTAGGTTTAGCTGCAACCTTGGCCTTCAAAGTCTTAGGGAGTTTGACTTTGGGGGCCTTGGGCTTCATGGCTTTCTTTGCCTTTGGGGCTGGTTTAGGTGGGGCAACAGCAGCTGGGGCCTTCTTGGCAGCGACAACAGGAGCCTTCTTGGGCGAAGCTGGTTTCTTTGCTTTGGGTGATGCAGCAGGTTTCTTGGTCTTCTTTGCCCCAGCAGCAGCCTTCTTGGGTGACTTGGCTTTCACAGCCTTGGCCTTCTTTTCACCGGCAGGTTTCTTGGCAGGCTTGGGCTTGACAGTGAGCTTGAAGGATCCAGTTGCCCCGGTTCCCTTGGTTTGAGTCAACTTACCAGCCTCCACTTGCTTCTTGAGAGCCTTTCGGAGGAAAGGAGCCAATTTCTCCACGTCGGCCTTGTAGTGAGTAGCAATGTGCTTCTTGATGGCAATCAGAGATGAACCTCCTTTCTCGGCAAGAGCAGCTACAGCCTCAACCACCATCACGTTGGCTGGGGGATGAGTTGCGGGTTTGGCAGGGGCACGGGCCTTGGGAGCCCCGGTCTTCTTGGGTGACTTGACCACTTTTGGTTTTGGAGGTCCAGCTGCTGGTCTTCCAGCCCTGCCCTTTTTGGGGGCTGCGGCGGGGGCAGCAGGAGATCCGGCGGTTTCTACGTCAGCCATTATGTTGATCGTGTTTTTTTAAGTTTTTCTGGATAAAGTGAGATGATAGTTTCCGTAAGGATTCCAAAGCTTCTATGCAAAGGAGAAAGTGTTGGGGAGAGACTAAATAGGTCAGGTCGGACGAGGATGGAACTCTCTCTCTAAAAGCACCTCGAATGCAATGTCTTCGAATACCCCGTGGTCACATCCCGCCAGAACCCGTGCTGCTTTATTAAATGCAATTATTTTTTTATTTTTAAGTTTTATAGCTGTTATTTTAGTTACAGTTCACAGTTTGTCCCCAACTTTGGACTTCTAAATTCGTATACACGTGAGTATTTTAAAATAACTGAATGTGAAACTCTGTGGAACTTATTGTTGAATTAGAATCATATTATCCGCATCCTCTTTATGTTTTTATGATGCATAATTAAAGATAGAAGAATTTAGTAAAAGTATCAATCATAGCAGTGACAGGTGAGAATTAAAGCAAATATTCCAGGCAATAAAATCTGAAAAATAGGAGAACGTTTTTTGAGGCAATCTGAGACTGAATTCTTTCCCACTCATTCTACCTTTGTTCATCTCCTTCAATAAACCTTCCTACATTTGTTCAGCTGCCCCGATCCCTTTCTACTTGTCTCCGACGTCGGCACTCCACTATATAATCCAACTCCCTCTTCTCTAAGCCATCATTCTCGTCTACAATTTGAGCTTGTAAACTTGTCTTTCATTTCGTACTCTAAACGTCTTCATCATGACTGGTCGTGGTAAGGGAGGAAAGGGCCTTGGAAAAGGGGGAGCCAAGCGTCATCGTAAAGTATTGCGTGATAACATCCAGGGGATCACGAAGCCTGCGATCCGTCGTTTGGCCCGTCGAGGAGGTGTGAAGCGTATTTCGGGTCTCATCTACGAAGAAACCCGTGGCGTCCTCAAAGTGTTCCTTGAGAACGTGATCCGTGACGCTGTCACTTACACTGAACACGCCAAGAGGAAGACCGTCACTGCCATGGACGTCGTCTACGCTCTCAAGCGACAGGGACGTACTCTCTACGGATTCGGAGGTTAAATAACCCTCCCCTGCTGACCACAAAACTGATCTCGAACCCAACGGCCCTTTTAAGGGCCACCACTCATTCCTGAGAGCATTTTAAATCTTCGAAATAATATGACCGTCATTTGATATTTATAATTGTAGTTACCTAATTACAAATTAAATGCAGCTGCTTCGAACGAGACGAGACAGCAATCCCAATAAAACTGAATTGCCGATATAATATTCAATATTCGTAAAAATTATTACACATTAGTTATTACAATTGTATTGGGTGTTAAATCTCATTCGCTACGATAGAATGTTCTAAAAATTAAAAATGCATATTGTAATTTCACTAGACAGTACCCTACCGACCGAGTCCCAACCAACAACTTAAATTAGTTGGAAAGGAATTTACATACATTGCATACATTCTCATAAAACGTTCTGTACGGATTTCGCATGTTTCTGATGAACTACTACATGTTTTTGTGCTCTTAGGAAAGAATGGTGGCCCTTAAAAGGGCCGTTGGGTTAAGTTGAGATTGTGTAGATTTAGGCGGATTTCTTTTCAGTCTTCTTGGGCAAGAGGACAGCCTGGATGTTAGGCAGGACTCCTCCCTGGGCAATGGTGACTCCGGATAAGAGTTTGTTCAACTCTTCGTCGTTGCGGATGGCGAGCTGAAGGTGACGGGGGATGATACGGGTCTTCTTGTTGTCACGGGCAGCGTTGCCGGCCAACTCCAGCACCTCGGCTGCCAAGTACTCCATGACAGCGGCCAAATAGACGGGGGCACCAGCTCCCACACGTTCAGCGTAGTTACCCTTTCGGAGCAGACGATGGATTCGACCGACTGGGAACTGGAGTCCAGCACGGCTGGAGCGGGACTTTGCCTTTCCCTTCACTTTACCTCCCTTTCCACGTCCTGACATTTTCAAGAGTTTTGAGAATAAAACGGAGATGTTACAAGTTCGAGAGATGAAGTTGCTTTGATGACTTGTGTTGGGGTGAGCTTCCTTTGTATACTTTTCAACTGAGTCGTCCTCGACTCAGTTGCTGAAAAAAATGAGTAGCTTTGGAAAAGGTCCGGTCTCACCTTTCCCCCTAACATTATAACCAGGGGTAGGATGAGAATGGACAAAGGTTTTTTTTTATCTATATCTGATCTGTTGAATCTATATAAGCTGTAAAACGACTATTGTCGTTATCACGTACGATTTACGATAATTTTAATACCATCATATTTTTGCCTTTTTCTGGTTTAGCCCATTTTGTATATTTGACAGTTTTTGGCTTTTTAGATGTGTGAGTACCAAACCAAAATCAATTCAGTTTCCCAACTTTAAAATGCTATACTTTTCGATTCTCTTCAAAAACAATTCTAGTAAACCAAGAATATTTTAACAGCAGGCATTAACTGATTCTGAGAATTCTTTATATTGAAAGAAAGGCAAGGACTTAACCTGTATTTCATTATAACTTAAATTGATAAGCAAACTCCTTTTTATACCTTGGTTAAAATATATACAAGCCTTATTATTTGGTATGTTTTTTTTCCTAAGAAGGGATTTTGGAGCATTTTTAAGTTGCCTTTTTCTGCCTTTTTCAACGGATTTAGACTTTCTTTCTATCTGCCTGTCTTGTTCGAGTTCGACCGTTTTCAAGTACCTTTTTTCTGATCCCAAATTGAAATGAATCATAAAAGAGGCAGCTGAAAGCGGGATTAAAACCGGCTACTCACCTCTCTTACATAAAACGGAGCTCCAACCCTTGGAAAGTCATCAGTTACAATTCGTTTCTCGAACTGGAATTGTCAAAAACAACTTAACCTACTCTCTTCATCAGCAATGGCTCGTACCAAGCAAACGGCCCGTAAATCCACCGGAGGAAAGGCTCCTCGTAAGCAGCTGGCGACCAAGGCAGCACGTAAAAGTGCCCCTGCGACCGGAGGTGTCAAGAAGCCCCATCGTTACCGTCCCGGAACTGTTGCCCTCCGAGAAATCCGACGTTATCAAAAGTCGACGGAGCTTCTGATCCGAAAACTGCCGTTCCAGCGATTGGTCCGTGAAATTGCTCAGGATTTCAAGACTGATCTCCGATTCCAGAGCTCGGCTGTGATGGCCCTTCAGGAGGCATCTGAGGCTTACTTGGTGGGTCTCTTCGAAGACACCAACTTGTGTGCCATCCATGCCAAGCGGGTCACCATCATGCCCAAGGACATCCAACTCGCCCGACGAATCCGTGGAGAACGAGCCTAAATTCATCACCTTAAACCTACTACAACCCAACGGCCCTTTTAAGGGCCACCATTCTTTCCTAAGAGTAATATCACATAAATTGGTTTAAATCTAAAGTATGAACTGAATATCCTCAAGCTCAATGATAGTAATGCAATGGTTTGGGCTTTGAAAAGTCCCTGTGCCGTTTGACTCGGCCGATAAAACTTTTTCGTCCTTCACAGGCATAGCCAGTCCGATATTAAAGCTATTAACTGTATATTCTGCAATAGATATAGACTAAACGAGTTTTATCAGCCGAGTCAAACAGCACAGGGACTATAGTACGAAGTTGAAAGATCACCGATCAAGATAAAAAAATGAATGCGAATTTCGACTCTATGAGTATGCAGTATAGCAATATATCTGTCGTTAATGAACGATAGTAGAATAAGTTTAGAATTTTTAATTCACAAGATATTTTATTTTCCAAATGGAACTCAATAGTTGGACTGCTCTTTTAAACCTTTAAAGTTTATGTCTTTTAAAAACCTTTAAGTTTTTCAACTGTTTAATTGCATTTTACTCCTCAATTTTAAGCTCCATCACAAGGTTTCGTATGTTGGGGACAAACTGGACCCAAAATTGGTGGAAAAGTTGTGGAATTTTCCCAGGTAGCCATGAAATTATTATCCCAGTAAATCCCATCGTCTCTGAGTTCGAAAATAGCCGATCCCTGGTTTGTGTCTTCTCGTTCGGCATAAGCGGTCCAGGAGTGGGAGAAGGTGCGGATTGTGGGCGCGGCTGCGTCTTCGACAACTCCGAATATCGCGCGGCAGGTGAAGACAGTGTTCCCTAAGATTGAGGGAGTGAAGGCGAAGTTGTAGTATCGATTGGACTCCAACGGCTTTTGGCAAAGATCGTCATCTGCTGAGCAACAGTTCACGGTTGTTGCTGAATCCCGTCGATTGTCCACAATAATTTGGACTGCGGCTTTGGTGTCTTTTTTCTTAAAAAATTAATAACGATTATTATCAAATCTGAAAGAGTATAGCTTTCAAAATTATCAAGGTTTTAACTTCAATTTAAATGGTCAATTTTAGTCCAGTTTTAAAATCCAAACATTGTTTCGATTCAAGTGGATTCTTTCGGATTTCAATGACTAATTTAATTTAGTTTTGAAATCCAGTATGGACAAGGTTCTCGAGACAGACAGATAAACACGTCATTTTGTAAACTACGGGTTGGAATTTCGAGGAAGATACAGTCGCAAGAACAGCGACTAGTACCATCAAAGTAATAAAACGACCTATTGGAACATCGGAAAATTTTGAAACATTATTTCAAGTGTATGGAAATTTTGGAAATTAATAAATTACAAAGTTTCCGAATTCTTACCCATTTTTGCACAAGAAGTATATATTTTCCGACAACTTTAACCTCCCGAGTTTTTCAATAAAATGACTATAAAGTTATGAATCTCTTCGGATTTTAAAGCTAATTGACAACTCCAACCCTATACTCAAACAAGACAATTAAATCATTGAATGTGATTAAATCTTATCAGATAATTAATAACATATATAAAATGACATCATGACATGTTTGTATGTTATGAATCCTTGCTTTACATCAAACTTGATTAAATGTGTGTCAATTGAGTGTCAATAATTGCCAATCAATTACTATAATATTCAACTACGAAGCCAAAAAAAGTCATAGGGCTGGTGGAATGTATTGTTACGAGTTAACCTTCTGTTAATTTCATATGAAGCGTTACAAATAATTTATATTTTTATCTGTATTGCATTGCTTGAGATGAAGTTTCATTCCGTGCAAACGCTATTAAGGGTTAAAGTTCAAGTTAAATTAAAATCAGTAAAAAGTTCTTTCAACATGATTTCATTAAAAGTGACATGAAAATAATCAAAATAGACACTTGAAATGCGGTTAAAAGTATATCCATCTATATTGTATATTTAAAATTAAATTATTAAGTGTTGAAAACACTTTATGCGAACGACAAGTCCGTCTGTCCGTCCGTCCGTCCGTCCGTCCATCCGTCCGTCCGTCCGTCCGTCCGTCCGTCCGTCCGTCTGTCCGAGCGATAACTGGAGAACGGCTTGACCTACGGTCACCAAATTTTGTACACTTGTTCCTTGGCTCAAGAGTGAGGCTAAGTTCGAACTTGGGTCAAATCGGTCACACCCCCTGCCCCCCATCAATTAAACCCCAAAACAAACCATTAAATCAAACAGAATAGTGATATGTAGGAGTCCAACGCCAGGATAGAGCTCTTACTCATTTTAAAAATGACGCTTAGGTAGTTTACATTACACTCTATGTCTATCATCTATACATGATAATACCCTGAACCTATATTTCAGAGTGCAAAACCTGGGATTTTTGGGGAAATTGAGATATGGGGTTTAAACGATTCCCATGAGTAATAGAACATCTTTGACGGATACGGGACCACTCCCACTGACACCAGGGTGCAGTACCCGGATTTTCGGGGAAATTGAGATATGGGGTTTAAACGATTCCCATGAGTAATAGAACATCTTTGACGAATACGGGACCACTCCCACTGACACCAGGGTGCAGTACCCGGATTTTCGGGGAAATTGAGATATTGGGTTTAAACGATTCCCATGAGTAATAGAACATCTTTGACGGATACGTGACCACTCCCACTGACACCAGGGTGCAGTACCCGGATTTTCGGGGAAATTGAGATATGGGGTTTAAACGATTCCCATGAGTAATAGAACATCTTTGACGAATACGGGACCACTCCCACTGACACCAGGGTGCAGTACCCGGATTTTCGGGGAATTTGAGATATGGGGTTTAAACGATTCCCATGAGTAATAGAACATCTTTGACGGATACGTGACCACTCCCACTGACACCAGGGTGCAGTACCCGGATTTTCGGGGAAATTGAGATATTGGGTTTAAACGATTCCCATGAGTAATAGAACATCTTTGACGGATACGTGACCACTCCCACTGACACCAGGGTGCAGTACCCGGGTTTTCGGGGAAATTGAGATATGGGGTTTAAACGATTCCCATGAGTAATAGAACATCTTTGACGAATACGAGACCACTCCCACTGACACCAGGGTGCAGTACCCGGATTTTCGGGGAAATTGAGATATTGGGTTTAAACGATTCCCATGAGTAATTGAACATCTTTGACGGATACGTGACCACTCCCACTGACACCAGGGTGCAGTACCCGGGTTTTCGGGGAAATTGAGATATTGGGTTTAAACGATTCCCATGAGTAATAGAACATCTTTGACGGATACGTGACCACTCCCACTGACACCAGGGTGCAGTACCCGGGTTTTCGGGGAAATTGAGATATGGGGTTTAAACGATTCCCATGAGTAATAGAACATCTTTGACGAATACGAGACCACTCCCACTGACACCAGGGTGCAGTACCCGGATTTTCGGGGAAATTGAGATATTGGGTTTAAACGATTCCCATGAGTAATAGAACATCTTTGACGGATACGTGACCACTCCCACTGACACCAGGGTGCAGTACCCGGGTTTTCGGGGAAATTGAGATTTGGGGTTTAAACGATTCCCATGAGTAATAGAACATCTTTGACGGATACGTGACCACTCCCACTGACACCAGGGTGCAGTACCCGGATTTTCGGGGAAATTGAGATATTGGGTTTAAACGATTTCCATGAGTAATAGAACATCTTTGACGGATACGTGACCACTCCTACTGACACCAGGGTGCAAAACCCGGGCTTTTTGGGGAAATTGAGATTTAGTTTGTTTATCGTTATATTTTCAACACTTGGTTACACCCGTTACATCGGTTTATTAAGTGTTGAAAACACTTTATGCGAACGACAAGTCCGTCTGTCCGTCCGTCCGTCCGTCCATCCGTCCGTCCGTCCGTCCGTCCGTCCGTCCGTCCGTCTGTCCGAGCGATAACTGGAGAACGGCTTGACCTACGGTCACCAAATTTTGTACACTTGTTCCTTGGCTCAAGAGTGAGGCTAAGTTCGAACTTGATCAAATCGATCACACCCCCTGCCCCCATCAATTAAACCCCAAAACAAACCATTAAATCAAACAGAATAGTGATATGTAGGAGTCCAACGCCAGGATAGAGCTCTTACTCATTTTAAAACTGACGCTTAGGTAGTTTACATTACACTCTATGTCTATCATCTATACATGATAATGCCCTGAACCTATATTTCAGAGTGCAAAACCTGGGATTTTTGGGGAAATTGAGATATGGGGTTTAAACGATTCCCATGAGTAATAGAACATCTTTGACGGATACGGGACCACTCCTACTGACACCAGGGTGCAAAACCCGGGCTTTTGGGGGACATTAAGATTCGGTTTAATTATGGTGACGTTTTCAACACTTAGTTACACCCGTTACATCGGTTTATTCGAATAAACCATGATGTGTTTCTCTGTATAAAACAGTTAGCATGCTTAAAATAGAATATATTATTATCATCATCGTTCCAACAAACTGCTTTTAAGCGCCGGTCATATAGCAATAAACAATCCAATTTTGTATGAGATAAAAGCAAATAGAGTTGTTGTTATAATAGAACCAGATTTACTGATATTGTTTTGGTACACGGTACACGTCAGCTTTTTACATGGTTGTTATGTATGTTTTGTATACGTATGGCTTGTAAAGATGAAGTTGTATTGTAAATGAAGGGGGGATATTGAACGGGGTAAGTTGAGACGGAAGCGTTTTGAGGAGTTTAATTTCCCGTTCAAAGATTTCCTTTACCACTCGGCTATGGAACCCCGTGTTAACTCTGACTCAAGGACTATGGTAAGCCCGTATTCAGCAAGCCAAAAAGGCTCAAATTTAAACCAACTCTGATCCACTCCAAATTCATCAGAATATGAGCGATGAATTTGTATTGAAAAATGAAATTTTGCAGAACGAAATATGGGATTA
Source organism: Desoria tigrina (assembly GCA_906901685.1). NCBI lineage: Eukaryota > Metazoa > Arthropoda > Collembola > Entomobryomorpha > Isotomidae > Desoria > Desoria tigrina. Next base: position 1,563,541 of record CAJQTU010000053.1, read on the forward strand.
TTCCATGAAATTGTTGCTTAAAATCGTCGAAATATGGTACATAAAACTGGAGATTTTTGGCATTTTTTATCCAGTGTTCAGCAAATTAAACTAACCCGAATTAGTAAAATGTAACCAAAAATTAAGCAATTGATTAAAAATTGTGACTTCACGGAATGAAGCATGATTTTATATTTATATTGTTGAAAATTCTGCAAATAACTAAAAATGCTGTCAAATTGTAGTAGATTTTGAATATTTTAGTATCCCAGAATCATTGCTAAAGCATGTTTCTGATGTTAACAATTTTAAATTTTTATTGTATTAAAAACGAAAATAAATCATCTTGGGAGTTCTATATTCTAATCATTATTATTAGTACCTACTGCCACTTCTAAATGTATCCCATTTAAAATTGAATTCATGATCCCAAATTGAACTGCAAACAAAATTAATTCAATTATTGCAACAATAATTAGCAAATCCGGATAAAACATTAACACTCTATTTTTGATATATTTCTACTGGATTTTTCTTGTATCATAAAAATATTGAAATAAACATATTTTAATTGGTCATCGAATATTCTTAGGTTCACAATTTTTTTACTGCCTTGAAGTCAAATTGACTAAAAATCCTCTTGTGGTTTGTTCATATAATAATTTTATTGATGAAATGTTCATTATGCGAATGTGACCAAGAGTACCCCAGTACTCATGGTTACACGTAAAGAAATGGAGAATTTAAGTAAATCTTTGAACGGGAAATTGGACTTGTCAAATAGGTTCCTTCTCTACTCATTCCTGTATGAGAGAGCTAGTAGCTATTTATTATATGGTGTAGATTTGAGATCTATTCTATATGCAAGGCTACAAAAATACACACTACATGATCTGATGCTCTAAGCATAATATTGTAACGTGTGCAAATAAAATGGACTTGAGAGGATGTTAATTATAAGTAAAAGCCTGTAATAACTACTATTACTGATTTAAACTGTATAAAAAATGCTCCAAATAATTCTAAAAATAAAATACAATGACTCAACAATTTTTTATTTGACTAACATTAAATACAATGTAATTTCAAGAATGTGGATCCAACATGGAATGGATTATCAACAGTAAATTGAAGATATAAACCAAAGAATAAAATAAGATATCAATATGCCAAGCCAATTAAAAAATGCATTTTACTATCAGATCAAGCTATTCCGTGAATTTATCTGCATCATCTAATTCTTTAATTTTAATTACAAACATATAATATGTGCCGTTGATGAGGTTTGTTTGTTATTATAAATATCAATTTGGCAATTTTACTTAATCAAGGCTGGATGTGTGATATCATTCACATTTCGCATGGATTTTATTAAATCGTAAAAACCGTTGAAATGATAGGGTCAACCCTCAACAGGACATTAAAACGAGCTCAGCTACCGTAAATCCATAAAGCTGTTTTTAATACATTTGTCCTGAATCATTGCTAAAGCCTCGAAATAACTACACCCCGAAATAATTTCCCCATTCAGTAACAATTTCTTGTAAACCTCGGAATAAGTCCCAATCCTATCGTTACACTTATAATACAGATACTCCACGAGCAAATATTCAATCCCACTATGTTTTATCTAATCCCTTACGATATTTTATGACTTGTTTTTGAGCCTTGGTCGGTTAAATTTTTAACCCATTTTATATTGAGGGCACAAGTTCATTTTCTGTTAAACTTCAACAAGGAGGTCCTTAGATTCTTGAATAAATCTGAACCTCAGTTCAGTCAATCGCTGACATCCGTCACAACCGGAACTCACTGGTCATTTAATTAACGTAATTTAGCCAAGTTAAAATGGTTTTGACTTGGGCACCAGTGGCATCAAGACTGGCGATTCCAATTGTCGTGACAGCCGTGCTATTAAACCAACTGACGATCGAGGAATTCGGTCTCTACAGCAGGGTCCTTCGTACGAGTGATGTAGTCCTCAGTATTGCCAAGGGCGAGGGGGTCAATCTGGAGAGCTATGATTACATAATAATCGGGGCGGGGTCGTCGGGGGCGGTTTTGGCGAAGCGGTTGACGGAATCGGGGAGATTGAGGGTGCTTTTGCTGGACAGAGGGGGCGACCCGAATCCCATCAGTGACATCCCCTTTGCACTTAATTTAGTTGCACAGAGTGACATGACAGCAAAATATCAGAGCGTCCCGCAACAAAACGCCTGTCTTGATCAAGGTGGAGTAAGTCTAAATTTAATTAAGGTCGACACGTTTTTGGGACACCAATTTAAAAAATTAATTTTGAAAGCATTAAAAATTGCCTCTACACTCTGAAACACAAAGGTTTGTTGCCCGAAATATTTCGATTTTGAAAGTAATGGACTATGATGATCGTAAAATGAATTGAAACCACCGGATTTAAATAAATACTAAACTGTCATTTTAAGAGGTCTAACCGACATATTCTAATTCATTACCAACAGAATTGTAGTTTCCTACGCGGGATTTCTCTCGGAGGTTCTAGCTCCGTCAACGGGATGGTTTACAACCGATGCAATGCCAAGGATTACGATCAATGGGCCAATTTCACTCAAGACCCGATTTGGAATTCTCAGAGTGTTACCCTTGCATTCCAAGCCGTTGAAAACTACCACGGGTGGTACGACAATAATCACGGTACTGAGAAATAAATTATTAATACGAACTCCAAGTACAATAATATGCATCTGTCCTCTCATACCGGTTCAATTCAGTTCTTGTCCACAAATCTCCAGGTTTAACTCACGGAACTAAAGGGGAAATGCACATCGAAAAAATGCGATTTCTACCCGGAGCCGAGCCGTTTTTCTCAGCCCTGGCCGAGAAGGGCTATCCAATTAACGACATTAACTCCCTTGTGTCTCAGACTGGATTTTCTAAAATTGATTACAATATGAACCATGGAATTCGGTGGGGAACTTATCACGCGTTTATTGAGCCCATTTTGAAGCGAGAAAACCTGAAGATTTACCGTTACTCGAGGGCAACAAAGGTAGGACGGAATAAACTGTGTGATGTAATTGGCTTAATTAACAATTAAATTTTTATTGTGTAATTTAAAGATCCATTTGGACGAACAAAAGCGAGCTGTTGGAGTTACTTATGAAAGACATGGGCAGAAGCGTTATGTCGCAGCTAACAAGGAGGTTATTCTTTCAGCGGGGACGATAGATTCACCCAAACTCTTACTGTTGTCAGGAATCGGTGCGGAATCGGAACTGAGGGAGCAGGGGGTAAGGATTCGTTAAAAATTTTAAACTTCAATTAATTTTAAACCTCGTTTTCAAAAATCCAAATATTTAGTCTTTTTATTAGCAATAAGAAAATAAGTGTATGCCTAAAGAACTGTTTGAAGTAGGTGTTTATAAATATACATTTATGAAATGCATCCTATTCCTTTTTAAAACGAAAAGGTTTAAGCTAATGAGCCCATCTACAAATGGTAATTAACATCCCAATTAGAATAATTATGTCCCCACTCAGAAAAAATATAAACTAAAAACAAAGTTATTCATACAAAGTAGTGGCCGATTTTATTGATTTGTGGGGCAAGTTCATTAGAATCAAGGGGCTAATTCATTTTTAAAGGGTTCGCATTAATCCTAACCCTATTTAAATGAAGCCTAATTTAATTTTCACTCAGCATTTAATTTCCTAAACAGATTGAACCAGTACTGAATCTTCCATCAGTTGGTCGCTACCTTCAAGATCATGTTATAGTGACCTTGCCTCATTTCGCTCTAAATTCTACGTTTGGGAAGGCCAACTACGAAAGCCCGGCGAGTATTCTACAATTCGTGGAGACTGGGTCCGGTAGGTTCTGACTTATTCGAACATTTATTATCTAAACCTCATATTTGCTCTTCTTTAACGATCAATATTTTTAAATATTTAAGGACCCTACCAATGGATATCCTTCACTGACGGATTCGCTGTTTTACTTGGAATGGGCTATATCTCGAGCAAAGGGAACAAGGACAAGTCCTGGCCCGATATTCACATTTATATCCAGGAACAGGTGATCGGAAATGAAGAAACGTTGCAAGCGATTGTGGTTTTGGTCAAACCGGAGCAAACTGGGACAGTCCGGTTGGGGAGTTCGAATCCGGAAGTGGATCCTCTAATTGATCCTCAAATGTTTGGGAATCGCTATGACCTTGAACGAACAATTGATGGTAACTTTTTAGTTAAAAACGAGTTTTTTTAAATTGAAATTTTCAAATTTTTTTGAAGCATAAATAGGATTAATATGTATTTTATTTCTGCATGTAAGGTATGGAGGAAATGGCAGATTTTTTCCTCAACTCTCCGGTCTACAAATCATTAGGAATACGATGGAGCGACAACTTCCAAAGTCCACCGGAGTGTGACAAATTTCAATTCGCAACCAGAGATTATTGGCGATGCTACGCTCCAATTCGGAGTCTCGGATCTTTGCATCCAACCTCGACATGTCGAATGGGAACCCATCCCTCAGTTTCTGTTATTGATTCAAGGCTGAGGTAATGTCTTATGGCCAAAATTTTAGAGTTCAAAGGCGATTTTGAAACCTATAATGAATTTAAGAGTCTTCGCTAGTAATCCGAAGATTGTATAAAGTTTTTTTGTACTGAATTTAGCTTAATTTATTTGAAAACCAAGGGTTTAATCACATGCAATTTTTAACAGAGTATTTGGAACGACTGGACTTCGTGTTATTGATGCTTCAGTGATGCCTTTTGTACCAAATGGAAATACCAATTTCCCGTCTATAATGGTTGGAGAGATGGGAGCTAAAATCATTCTGAATCAGATTTGAAAACAAACGGTTTTCAATATTTCAATCATGCTATTCGGAATTTGCATATAAGGATGTAGACGTATATTGAATGCCAATTCTTGAAATTATGGTTTATTTCTATATTTTTAGCCCGAGTCAGGGCTTATGGAATCATGCTGTCCGTCCGTCCGTCCGTCCGTCCGTCCGTCCGTCCGTGACACGCTAGCGGGCAAACGGCTGGACCGATCGACTTGAAATTTGGTACACTTGTGTATTTTGCAAATGCGAAGGCTAAGTTCGAAGGTGGGAAAAATCTGTCGATCGGTTGGCCCGTGGGGGTCATGTAAAGTAGTGTTGCCAAGGAAATAGGTTTAAAATACAGACAAATTGAAGCATCCTGACTCGGGCTTTTATACACTGCACACTGTAGGTTTTATGTTTATGCGAAATAAAATGTAATTAAAAATATCGAGATTTTAATTGCAGGTCCTAAAAACAGAAAATGTTGAAAATCGTGTAATGCACAAAAGACCTTTTTTGGACTCATTTTTTTCAATTTTCTAAGTAAATGCTTCAGATTTCCGATGAAACTTATTTAATCATATCATATTTACTTTACAAATAGCTAGTGATTGTTTCCTTGTCTAAAAATCCATTTGAAACCCCTTGCGATTTTGGAGAAGAATGCTAGGAAACATACTTAAGGGAAAAAAGAATTGTCAATCAAAACTGTGTTTGTTTGAACAAGAAATGGACATACAATTCCGTATTTGATCAGCGGGTTATCTGCTGTCTTGACATTACTTACTATGTTACACCGACATCCTTTTATGAAAAATCCTGATCCATTATCCATCATTACTAGAACAAACAAATGGAAATACAATTTCTATTCCAAAAGCAATGAAAACACATCGGATTTTGTAAGGAGAGCAAATATAAATATTCTTCCAGAAATACTGATGGAGGTAATGGAACATTTATGAAGTGTGACTAAAATACTTCATGTGAACTAACATGTTGTCTGTCTGTCTGTCCATACTACTGCAAAAAAACCACTGGGTCCAAATTAAATCCCAACTCTAAATTCAACTCTTTCCTAACCCTAAGGTGTTTTTTGATTAGAGTATGAAGTGTAGTTGACAACACTTGGATACACCGGTTATACTAATTTTTGGTAGAAATAAGCTTCAAGGGGTTACTTGTGGTGGTGGTGGTGCGTGTATTCAAGTGATTTTAAGATTACGATATGCAAACATCATTTCCGTTACTGTTTTTAAAGCGTTAATTGTAACAGAACTGCAGTAGTGTGTTAAACAAATCCACCGGGTTGATTGCCGCATCCTATCTCTTTAAATCTGTCCTTCCGAAATGAAATGTATTTTCGATTGTTTTATTGTTGACTAAATGAGAATAACTGCAAAGAACTAATCACAAGAACCATCGTGGCAACTATTCTATTCCTTGTAATATTATTTTTAACGTATTTTCGATGTTTTCGTTCACTCAAGCTAATATTACTCTCAACTCGTTAAACAAACAGCTAGCTAATGCACTCAAATTTTGCCAACAAATGGTACTAGACTACATAAATTGCGTGGATTCATTCCAGTTTTATCCCAAAAAATGTAAATCCGGGGAGCTTGTGCATAATAATTCAAAGTGTTTCCATTCAATATGCTTCCAACTCTTGTGAAAGCTCTATAATCTCACTTAATTTAAGAACAAATTACGTAGTGCATTCATAAAAATTAAGGAAATATTCCATATTCTATTATTGGATGGGAATGGACATACTTCAGTCAAAACACGGTCGGTTTCAAAAACCGATCCCCATCCGACGGGTTGATCTCTTTTACTGTTTACGGCATTTCTTGAGGTTTGGAAGATGTCTTGGAATCGTTCCATTTCAAGGCCTATTTCAAAACGATCTTTACAAATTACAGTTCCGGTAATCACTTAAAAACTCGTAAAATTACCCCAAACTGTGAAATATTTTAGTAATTTGCAAAAATTCCCGTTTTAGATACTGCAGTGTCCCTGCCATTATCAGCGCCGTAATCTCAACACTCTTACTAATTAATATTCTGGTGGGTGCATATGGATTCCTGTACTTTAGGACCGAAAGTACGAGTGAATGGGTCTGGTCGTTGGAGCCCTTATTTTTCTTCTCAATTGGATTCATTACGTTAGTAACTTTAGTTAAGATAGTATGCAACTTTAAAAAATTATGGCGTTGGACTGTTTCAACGCGTTTTCAATGATTGAATGTTTCCAACGATTTTAGACAGCGTTTTGAACCTCTGATGGCATTTTATGGTAAACATTACATAGCTCTCGAATTTCGACGTTTATCGGTAATCCTCAGCCCGTAAATGCTTTTATCCGATTCTAGTTCATACTTCCTAATCCTGTCGTTTTTTACGTAAAACTACTCAATTATTGATATTTTACTAAAATATTTTAAATTTTGTTTTAATTAAATACGAAGTACTTCACTACCAAATCAATGCAGTTGAATAACAAATGACAAATGAACTTTGGATTTCACCAATGATGCGACGCGTTTCGTTTATTTCTTCATCAGGCTGAAACGGTGAAACATTTAATAATTAATACTATGATTTAAATTACAAATTAGACATAAAATAATACAATTTATAATTAAATATTTATGAAATACGTAGATTGCTATTACGAGACACGTACCTTTTAGGCGAAATAAAATGTGCGGAGAACAAAGTTATGATAATGGTTTTACTCCGTAGGTTTTAGTATTACTGATTCACAAATAGTTTTTTGGAGTTGAAGTTAAGATTATTTTAGACCTTTTTTTTAATTTAATTACAATACCTTTCCAGACAGTTTATTTTTCTATAAGCGACTTTCAAATCCAGACTTTGAACAATATTTTTCAATTCTGAGTCTTGACAATCGTCAGACTGCTTTCTTATTGAATTACAAACGACCTTATTTATACTTATTATATTTTTGTAAAATGGTACAATAATATAGACTTTATTATGAGGAGTATTTGAGTTCGGTTGATAATTAATATTATAGTGACTTAAAATATGAGGGTGGTGAACTCTGAGATTGCTTATTAATAAAGGTTTATTAGGAGTCAGTAACTCCAACCTTGTTTTAAATCTCAATTTTTCGATACAAGTTTGAAGAACCTCTTCAGGATAGCCTCTTTGTCGAAAACTACTAACCATTTCCAAAATTTTGTTGTCCGAATCCTGCTTATCTGAACAAATTCTCATTATTCGTAAACCTTGACAGAAAGGTAAGGATTTAAGTAAATGTAGAGGATGATTAGATTGATAGTGAAGATACAAATGTCGTGACATCGGTTTCTTGAAAAGACTTGTTATAATACAATTATTTTTACCGAGGTCGACTTTTACATCGAGAAAATTGACAGATAACTGACTATAAGTATAAGTAAATGTTAATTTATCATGTCTGAAAACATTTTTACACCATTCATCGATATTGACAATATTTGTAGAATTTACAATAAGGAAACCATCGTCAATGAATCTGACGTTAAACTCTATTTCTATTTTATTTATGAACAGGCTTTCTAATTCTTTGTGAGCCGTGATATTGGCTGTACTTACTGATGCGGAATTTCCCATCTGAATTCCCTTCTTTTGGTAATAATACCCGTTTTGGAATGTTAAATAGTTATAGTCGAAAGACAAATGCAATAATTTATTTAGTTGTTGAACGCTTAGCTCAAAAGGAATATGAATTAGATGCTTCTGTTTAACAAATTCATCGCAACAATGTTTTTTACAGGTCTTTACGTCTAAATTTGTGTACATACTATCTACATCGTAAGTAACTAATGTATAGTTAGCATCAGGATTCAATTTTAAATGAGCTATTAGAATTAAAAAATGAGTTGTATCCAAAATTAAATTTGGAATACTATTCATTACTGGTTGCAAAATGAAATCTAAAAGAGCTGAAATATTTCTATTAATGCAACTAACCGTGCTGCTAATTGGTCTTCCGGGTGGAAATACAGTGTATTCCTTGTGAATTTTAGGAAGTATGTAAAAGGAAGCAGGTTTATGGTTATACAGTAACAAGTGTTCTAATTTAAAATCCTTGAACAAATTTAATTTCATGGCTCTTACAGTATCAATGAATTCGTCTGTGCTCATATTATACGATACCTTAGTGGATGGAATGTATATATTTAGATTTTCCAGTTGTCTACAAATTTCAGAATTATAATCATCTATTTTCATCACACAGATTCCAGCATTTTTATCTGCATTTTTAACTATAAGTTTGTTAGTTATAAAAAAACTTTTTAAATTTTGTAAAACTTCATCGGGAATCAGACTGAAAGATTTAGTGTTCTTAATAATATCGTGAACAAAATTGTCAATATTGTTTGCATTAGGGAATAATTTATCCTGTAATTCACAATCTGGTCCTCTCTGTCGGTTTCTCTTTTTAGCCTGAATTATAAATCTATCGAATTCATTTAGACTTCTCTCTTCCCCTCGTTGTTTAAAAAAAGTAATCCAGCTAATTTTTCTTAAAATTTCTTTGTATGCATGAGCAAAACTTCTATAATCGGGTTTGGATGTAATACAAAATTTTAAACCTAAAGATAGTAGGAATTCAATGTGTAGTGGAATATTAATGTCTTTTGTTAAATTGTGGACAGGCGATTGTGATTGTTTAAAAAATTTGAATATATTATACAATCTATTAGCCTGGTGTCTAGGTATGGGTTTCGTGCATTTCAAAATAGAATTTATATTAACAAACCGTCTATTCTTCCCCTTTTTCCGGTTTTGTTGAAGATGTGATGCTGGGCTCGTAATAGCTTGATCTCGTCATGAAATTGCATTTAAAATGTTGTTGGGATTTTCGGGTGACGATAATTGATCTCGAATTTGTCTAAAATTGGTATTTGGAATCATCTTGAAGTTTTGATGTCGTGAGGCTTGCGAATAATTTTGAACATTATTCTGCACTCCTTGATACCTGGAACTGTGTTGTCCTCCTCTTCCTTCATTACCATTTCGAAATGGTTGTTTTGGACGTATTTGTTGTGCCATATTCCGATCTTCTGAGTAGTCGGGAACAGATCGATTGAAATAGCGGCGATTGAATTTGGAATGACCTTGCTGATTTGTTCGACTGCTATTAAAATGTCGTCGTGCATGTTGTCGAGTGTTAGGATATTGTTGTTGAGATAAGGCTGGATTAAATCTTAATTAAATACGAAGTACTTCACTACCAAATCAATGCAGTTGAATAACAAATGACAAATGAACTTTGGATTTCACCAATGATGCGACGCGTTTCGTTTATTTCTTCATCAGGCTGAAACGGTGAAACATTTAATAATTAATACTATGATTTAAATTACAAATTAGACATAAAATAATACAATTTATAATTAAATATTTATGAAATACGTAGATTGCTATTACGAGACACGTACCTTTTAGGCGAAATAAAATGTGCGGAGAACAAAGTTATGATAATGGTTTTACTCCGTAGGTTTTAGTATTACTGATTCACAAATAGTTTTTTGGAGTTGAAGTTAAGATTATTTTAGACCTTTTTTTTAATTTAATTACAATACCTTTCCAGACAGTTTATTTTTCTATAAGCGACTTTCAAATCCAGACTTTGAACAATATTTTTCAATTCTGAGTCTTGACAATCGTCAGACTGCTTTCTTATTGAATTACAAACGACCGGTTGGCCCGTGGGGGTCATGTAAAGTAGTGTTGCCAAGGAAATAGGTTTAAAATACAGACAAATTGAAGCATCCTGACTCGGGCTTTTATACACTGCACACTGTAGGTTTTATGTTTATGCGAAATAAAATTTAATTAAAAATATCGAGATTTTAATTGCAGGTCCTAAAAACAGAAAATGTTGAAAATCGTGTAATGCACAAAAGACCTTTTTTGGACTCATTTTTTTCAATTTTCTAAGTAAATGCTTCAGATTTCCGATGAAACTTATTTAATCATATCATATTTACTTTACAAATAGCTAGTGATTGTTTCCTTGTCTAAAAATCCATTTGAAACCCCTTGCGATTTTGGAGAAGAATGCTAGGAAACATACTTAAGGGAAAAAAGAATTGTCAATCAAAACTGTGTTTGTTTGAACAAGAAATGGACATACAATTCCGTATTTGATCAGCGGGTTATCTGCTGTCTTGACATTACTTACTATGTTACACCGACATCCTTTTATGAAAAATCCTGATCCATTATCCATCATTACTAGAACAAACAAATGGAAATACAATTTCTATTCCAAAAGCAATGAAAACACATCGGATTTTGTAAGGAGAGCAAATATAAATATTCTTCCAGAAATACTGATGGAGGTAATGGAACATTTATGAAGTGTGACTAAAATACTTCATGTGAACTAACATGTTGTCTGTCTGTCTGTCCATACTACTGCAAAAAAACCACTGGGTCCAAATTAAATCCCAACTCTAAATTCAACTCTTTCCTAACCCTAAGGTGTTTTTTGATTAGAGTATGAAGTGTAGTTGACAACACTTGGATACACCGGTTATACTAATTTTTGGTAGAAATAAGCTTCAAGGGGTTACTTGTGGTGGTGGTGGTGCGTGTATTCAAGTGATTTTAAGATTACGATATGCACACATCATTTCCGTTACTGTTTTTAAAGCGTTAGTTGTAACAGAACCGCAGTAGTGTGTTAAACAAATCCAACGGGTTGATTGCCGAGTTCCAATATCTTTAAATCTGTCCTTCCGAAATGAAATGTATTTTCCATTGTTTTATTGTTGACTAAATGAGAATAACTGCAAAGAACTAATCACAAGAACCATCGTGGCAACTATTCTATTCCTTGTAATATTATTTTTAACGTATTTTCGATGTTTTCGTTCACTCAAGCTAATATTACTCTCAACTCGTTAAACAAACAGCTAGCTAATGCACTCAAATTTTGCCAACAAATGGTACTAGACTACATAAATTGCGTGGATTCATTCCAGTTTTATCCCAAAAAATGTAAATCCGGGGAGCTTGTGCATAATAATTCAAAGTGTTTCCATTCAATATGCTTCCAACTCTTGTGAAAGCTCTATAATCTCACTTAATTTAAGAACAAATTACGTAGTGCATTCATAAAAATTAAGGAAATATTCCATATTCTATTATTGGATGGGAATGGACATACTTCAGTCAAAACACGGTCGGTTTCAAAAACCGATCCCCATCCGACGGGTTGATCTCTTTTACTGTTTACGGCATTTCTTGAGGTTTGGAAGATGTCTTGGAATCGTTCCATTTCAAGGCCTATTTCAAAACGATCTTTACAAATTACAGTTCCGGTAATCACTTAAAAACTCGTAAAATTACCCCAAACTGTGAAATATTTTAGTAATTTGCAAAAATTCCCGTTTTAGATACTGCAGTGTCCCTGCCATTATCAGCGCCGTAATCTCAACACTCTTACTAATTAATATTCTGGTGGGTGCATATGGATTCCTGTACTTTAGGACCGAAAGTACGAGTGAATGGGTCTGGTCGTTGGAGCCCTTATTTTTCTTCTCAATTGGATTCATTACGTTAGTAACTTTAGTTAAGATAGTATGCAACTTTAAAAAATTATGGCGTTGGACTGTTTCAACGCGTTTTCAATGATTGAATGTTTCCAACGATTTTAGACAGCGTTTTGAACCTCTGATGGCATTTTATGGTAAACATTACATAGCTCTCGAATTTCGACGTTTATCGGTAATCCTCAGCCCGTAAATGCTTTTATCCGATTCTAGTTCATACTTCCTAATCCTGTCGTTTTTTACGTAAAACTACTCAATTATTGATATTTTACTAAAATATTTTAAATTTTGTAGGGGGTTTTATTTTGTACTTAAAGAATGACAGTATCCGCAATTTAAACCGCAAAAGCAAGTTTCATATTGAAGACATTTTCAGAATTTAAACAGTTTAAAAATATACTCCTATACTGCTGTCTAATATTTCTTTGTAAAGTACATCTTTGAACTGATTTATTTATTAACCGGTAGATATAGTACACTTATTTTTAACAAGGAATATTACTTTTTATAGATACACGCATTTCCTAAGGAAAGGTGCCTTGTTTATTAACCTTTTACGGAAATGGGACGAGGCAGAGATCAATTGTTCATATACAAGTCCAGCTAGTGATTACGATAAGACCTTATCAAGGGACATTAACATCATCGCCGGATGTCTTTTCACTTCCGATATTTTGGAAAACCTTGTTTTCCATATCAATGCATTTGGGGCAAATAAGAAAATGGAAGGTTTGAAAAAAAAATTAAAAAATTAATTAAAAAAAAGCGAATACTTGATTTAAATTACCTAAACATCTCAGGTGGAACCTCAAATTTCGAATTATATTACAAGAATTCCCGAACGCACTGGCATCAACTCATCCCCTTCAATGTGGCAATTGCCACGATGGTGTTTTTCTGCAATAAGTTTGCTAATTATTCTTGGAACTTCATGGACATTTTGATTATCTTAATTGCGAGGGCCTTTAGCAGGAAGTTTCATTGCCTGGTTGGGCAGGGATACCGGATCGTGAAGGAGACTAACAAATTCAACAGGCCCTTACATGTACAAATAGGTTCGTGGATTTATTTAATTGATTTGTGGTTCGGATGTATTTAGTTTTAATAGCTAAACATTAACTTAAAATAATTTCTGTCTCAAGCAAAACTGGAAGATCTCGTGAAAAAGCACAGGAGTCTCTGCAAAGTCCTGGAAGAATTCGAACTGTTTTTGTCACCTCTTGTTTTCTTCTCTCATTGGATTAACTTGTATGCCATTTGCATTCAGGTAACGTGTTTTTAACAAAAAAAAAACATCGGAATAGACAGTAAAAATATAGGACAGGGAGAAGTATTCATGGGATGGGGTTAATTTAAAAGATACAGTAGCGTCCTGCAAAAGAACCATAAAACAACAAAAAGCTAACAAGTTTTTTTTGTTAAAAATCTAGAGTTAAAAGTCCTGGGGAATTATTTCGGGATTACAAAAATCTAATTAGTACGCATTTTAATTAATTTTTTTTAGATTCATCTAGGACTAACTAGTCAATCAAAGGAAGGTTTCGTCACGTCCTTATACGCTTCCTGGGCATTTATTCATTTGATTGTCAAAATCTGCATGATTTCCTACTACGCTGGATCGGTTAATCAGTACGCATGCGCAGACTTTTCAAAGATGCTCTACAGTTGTCCAAGTTCTTTGGATTCCATAGAGGCTAGTTCAACTACCGTTTACATTTTATGTTCTGTACTAACATTTTTTTAGGTCGCTTGGAATTATTATTTTTTTCATTGAATTACATTTTGTTATTCTATACTTTCTATATCGCTAATACTACTATTTAAACTAACTAAAAGCTTGAATTGAACTTGATTTAACAGGTTACAAAGTCAACAAATTATCTCCGTGGATCACCAGCGATTGGGCTAACAGGAATGGGTTGCTTTTTAATAACCCGACCGTTCATCCTTAAATTCATCAACGTTGTTTTTACATTTGAAATTGTCCTACTTCAAACAACGACCCCAAACGTTACAACTTCACCCTGTCACCTGTAAACTCTGAAAGCATTACAATGGCTTGGGAATCTTGCACTAAAAATAGTTCGGTTTGTATATAAAGTTTTTAAAAGAAACAAAATCAACTTGTCAAATTAGTTTTTTACGTTTTTTCAGCACCTGGTATAAATCCAATGAATATAAATTTTAACGATGAATTTAAAGCGTGGTTGGTCATCAGTAAAAAAAAAAAAAAAAATGTTACAAATCAGTTTTAAGATGCTTAAAATTCACTCATCTTACGATTTATTACACACCGAAATAATAAAATCAATCACATCTCTCATTTACTTTCAATCCTGACGATAAAAAGCCCTAGCTCGGGCTAAAATATCAAAATACGATTTATTAGTTTAAAAAGCGTAAACGTGTTCTGTAAATGATACATTCCTTCCTAATATCTATGTCATATTCTATTCCTCTTAATATTTACAATTAAATCTAATTATTTATCAGTTGATTTCATCAAGGGCTCCGAGTAAAATGGTCTGAAACATTCCCAAGGTTCTCAACCGTCATTTTTAAAATCGTCTTAAAATCATAGAGATGATACGGAAGATCGAATTTCTTAGCCAGAGCCTTGACTCTTTTGCTAACTAGCTTGTTGCGGAATTGTGGCATCGTTGGGAACATGTGATGTTCGATTTGATAGTTAAGGTATCCCATGAAGTAGTCAACCCACCAGGATGACCGGACGTTGGCAGTGTGGACAAGGGAGTATTCCACCCAATGTGTCGGTTCTTCCGTGATTGGCAAGTGGGTGTGGCTGAGGGTTGAGTTCAAAAACAGGTAGTTAATTGCAATGGAAGCAACTAGGAGATAACAGGGGAGGCCAAGTAATGGGATGAAAATGACATTATTTAGTGCAATCCAGAAAAGATCCCAGTAACATCCGTTTTTCAGGGCGTAGATTGGATCTTCCCAATATTTCCAGAAGAAACCCACCATGGACCCTTGGATGAAGTACATTGTGTATTTCTGTCAAGAGAAAAAATAATAATTTTCGAAAATTTAGATATTTTTAAAACTCTAATTAGGGAAGCTCAACGAAGTGAACTTCCAGAATCATCTGATTTTTTTTACAGTTGAAACTACGAGTCTCGGGAACAATAAAAATCGTAGAATTAGCAGCCCTAATTAGTGTTTGATATGTTGGAAAGTTAAGTTGGCGTTGTAACATAACTTTTTTTTTACTGATTTTTTGTATTTGACCCAAAAGTAGATACGAAATGAATATGGGCGTAGTTGAAAATAGCATAGGGCCAGAACAAGCGATTTGAAATGCAAAAGACATCTACTATCGTAAGGAGCAGCAGGAATAAAGCAAAATAGAATGTATTTTGCTTCAACTTTTCTTTCCGTGTCATTTTTTGCTAGTCTGTTTTAATCACGGTTAACATAATAATTGGAAAAGTTGATTTTTCGAGTATAAAGTACAATTTCTCACAAAACTTGGATTTGTACGTGTAAAAATATCAGACGATTCTGGAATTTTGCTTTGGACGATTTCCCTTGTACATGTTTAAGTCTTAAATATTGCTAGAGAATTGTACAAACCTGATACTTGACTAAAATATTGAATTCGGTTTCAGGATCCGTGACTACTTTCTGGTGGAAGGCCATAATAGGAAGCGTTTGGACGTCAACGTCATTATGAAAATGTTGAGGCATCGCGTGGTGCTTCGAATGATGATTTCTCCAAGAAGAGCCAGACAGTCCGCAAAAAATTCCTGTACATTATTGTCATGATTAAGCCGCTTAAAAAAATTGTCTATATTACATTTTTTAAAGAGTGGTAAAACGTCTGCAACATTATGTCTTAAAATCGTCCCGACACTTGTGTGTCGTTTGATAGTAAATGCATTTTAATTCTTGGGTTTCAATTTTGTAGGAGTTAGGGGGTTTGACATACTGAATTAAAGCTATATTTGCCTGAAATCTATGTAAATCTAAGTTTCAAGTAGTTCCAAAATACGTGGGACAGACAGTGTTCACATAAAAGAATTCCGTTAATAAAGGCCAAGTTCTCGTTTAAAACTGCTTAAATTTTTAACTCATAACTATTACTAAATGTCAACCCAAAGCAAAACCAGACTCTCACAGTTTCTTCACACCTGAAATTTACATTTACTTTTGACGACTTTAGTATTATGCAAATAAATTAGAAAGTACTATACGATGAGATTTGAGTTTAAGATAGTCAAAATCCACTCTCCCCAAGAGGGACACTCGCAATGTCAAACTCCAAATCCGACTTTTTCTTACCATAGATGTGATTTTGGATCCATCGGTCCCAATCCGGTTTCCCTGTTCAATTGAAAAATGCATTTTCACAACTAATCTCCAATCAATTCGATTTTAAGCGATTTTTACGAATCGAATTTCGAACCTGTAAGGGAGTGGTGTCCTGATTCATGGACAAACCAACCACTTCGCCCAACAGCCCAAGATAGGAGAGCCAGGCCAGGGACCGCCCATCCGGCCTGAAATAGCTGAATTCCGATGATAGCAAAAGCGGTGATTTCGGTGTATCTGAGGAGAGCGTGGGATATCGAGGGCTCGAATAGCCCCTCGTCCTGGAGTTCTTGGAACAATTTCTCAAAGTCACGAGTCAAGGCCCGATGCCTCTCTAATTTCACCTCTCCGTAATGGCCAATAACTGCAGTTATTTTAATTTTGTCACTCATTAAATGATTATCATTAACCTCTTATTTTTATTAGCATATAGATAAGAGTGTAAGAGGTCGGCTATGAATTTATTTTATTAGTTTTTTTAATCGCTAGTTGTTACTGGCTTACTTTGGCACAAAAGTCGAATAATTACTCAAGATCAGAGGAGATAAAAAAGTATGACATTTGAAATAATTCGTATGTAAATCTTGATGTAATTATTGTGGGTTGGAAAATGCACGCAATTAGAATGTTTTTGTTTTATTATTAGTAGTTTGATATCTATTCTTTGTATGTTTGGCGTTCGTGAGGGAAATTGAGAAAATTCAGGTAGCAAATTATGCAAATAGTGTGTAGAAGTAACGACCAAGGATGTTATTAAAATTTAGAGCATCAATGGATTCACATTTGTGTTAAATTTACGTTATTATTGTAACGTTTGTATAAGTATATTTCAAGGGTTTTTGGTACAGCGATTATTAAAATGTTAATTGGGTTTATAGAACGTTTTAAATAAATTCATATCCGGCCTTCGAATAATTATTTGTATTTTCTTGGCCCATTAAATGTGTCCACGTCTTCTTTACGTCATCATACGATTTCGGGTTATTTGAAAAAATAAAATCAAAAGTGAAAAAGGTACTCTAGTACAATCGACACTATTTAAGTGACAATTAACTAATTAAAGGCTATCATTTATGTAAATAGGGTATTTTAACGAAGATTACAACTTTTGACTCAGATGAGTTAAAAGTACTTACGAAGGCCAAGGGCCTTTGTTAACAGAGCTGTAAAAAGAGAGAAAAGTTAACCCCTCCACTTTCGCCCCTTTTTAACGACTTGACCCAAAATAAAATAGGGAATTAACATTGGATGAGTCAGAACTACCCTTTTGCCAAAAGTGAAACAAGATTTTAGTATAAGGACTCTTGACCTTCTCCTCAACTTTTGGCCCCATACATTTCATTTCTCAGAACTAACTTATCCGTCACTTAATAAGCATGCTTGAATGACCCTATTTGCATTGATATATGACCACCGTTAATTTGCTTGTCACATAAATTATTTCAATTGCGATTCGGGCTACAATACACTATACAGGGTGTCCTATGATTATTTTCCACTAACAACGAAATCCGTCCTTATATATTGTCTAAAATTGACTGATTTACTACGTATACGCCAATGGGCATAAATGTCGTTAGCCGGGGCGATTTGTGTAGATCTTGGTGAAAAATTTGTGGGACACCCTGTATAATATTATTGTACTTACGTTCTGCTTCTGTTGCTTTCCTCCGTGGGAAGGAATGTAGGATGGCTTGGACTCTTTTGGCGGAACGGTGATGGAACTGCTCGATGGCGTGAGTCGCATCTTCGCTGTTGTTCAAATACATCTTAATCAAATCGCCTCCAGGGTGTTTGGCTACAAAACTTGTGACGTCATAGTAGTATCCTTTGTACAAGAGGAATTTCCGGGATGAACCTTCATTCTCCACCTTTCTGTCATCTGAAATTTAGTGCAAAATAATAATTAATTAATTAATACAGCCAATTATATTCCCAAACCGTCCCGGTAAAACTTTTGAAAAAATATTTCAGGATAGGAAATTCGTTAAAAGTAAAACATGAAATCTTTAAACGTCGAATGTTTCTAAAATACGTCCACTTTCACAATGAATGTTTAAAAAGAGCCCCCGGGTTCCATACTACTGAATATACAGGGTGTTGGCGTTAATTGTCCAGGTATTTAATCGAGTTAAAACTGTAAATCCCTAATTTATTGTAAGTTCATGTTTATAGACTTTCAGAAACCCTTAAAATCAAACTGTACAAAAATCGGTTTAGAACTACTCGAAATTTTCAATTCTAAACAATTTGACAATGAACCCAAACATCCCGTTATCTAATATAGTGTCTTCGACACTAGCCCTGATTTAGTTACCTACCGGTCTACAAATTGCTTGCAAAAATATAAAACACATTAATTTCTTGTTTAAATTCTTGAAATAAGATGTTTTAAACTCTCAAAATCTTACCCGTTCTTGAAGTAACAGTCTCCTTACTGCTTCCATGATCCTTAGTAATTTCTTCCGTATTCCCAACTGTAGACGTATACGTCTTCCTGCTAATTTCCACCAACCCTAACAAATAGTCTAAGGTAGACATTCTAAACCCTAATAACTCCGAACTTTTAACGAAAAATAAACGGACAATGAGGACCGAAATCAAAACAATTGTTTTTCCATGCACCGACCAACTGTACAAGCACTAAACTGTTGATGGCTGACGATAGTAGACTAACGCCGATGTAAAAAAATTTGTCAAATAAATACGCCAATATTATTAGACCAAGGTATTGGATACGAGATCTTCGTCACGACGTGATTCACCAATATTAGAGGTAAATCGCCACGTTGCGATTTGCGATATATCCTGATTTGATAGAACTATACGCAATACCAATCATAGTACTGTTACAGACATTGGCTTTGACACTATTTCACTGTTACTTTCATTCGCATTTGTTACCGTCCTCATTACATATTCATCTCGAATTGGAGGAAGGGCTGATCGTCACGTTCAGTGAAATAGAGAGACAAGGTGATCATTCCAAATATTTTAATTAAGCAAGCAAGAGCAGGGATGAGGACACTCAACACGTGGAACGTATTCGCTTCCATACTAAACAAAATATAAATAAATAATAATAATAATAATAATAATACAAACAAGATGCATTTATACACAAAAAATCTAACTTATTACATGTTGGAATACGGCATGCATCTTACGAAGTTCGTTAAGCTTTGGCTGAGGAATTATAAATGAAAACTGGTTTGTCAAGTTGAGGTTCGATGTCAAGTTGGGAAGTGAGAATGTTCCTATACAACTTTTCCTTGTAGTAACTATGCAATGGCAGAAGGATTGGAGTTGTAATGCTTCCTAGACACATTATGTCAATGACTTGGTGTCTGTCTGTCCGTCTGTCCATCCATTCGTCTGTGTTCCCGATTACGCGTTAATGTCTCAATTTTTTAAAATGTTTTTAAATTAACTGATTTAGGGCTTTAAGTCAAGTTCGTTTGGGAGCCAGGAGGTTAATGGTCAAGGGTTTAAGGTCAAAGGTCACCATGATCTTTAACATGATAATTAGATTTTGGGATGTCATTATTCCCTGATCTAGGAAGCAGGGTCTAATTTTGACCGTAAAAATGGTGAACTAGAAATAAAAGTCACGATTCATGATCCAATGCTTTTACATGGAGTATGTTGTTTTTCTTCATGGTTGGGGCTAATTGAGACTTTTAATCATTTTTGTGTTTTAGTAATTTTAAAACGCTGTTTAATAATGAAAATGTTCAAAAATAGTTCCCACACATACAATGTTTGTAAAACAACTCATCTGCGATACACCAGAACATTCGTTGGACGGTTTATTTGGGATAGAGTCATCACCATCACAAGATCTGCACAATTACATTATCGGCCACTATTTATACTCTATTGACCTATTTTGATTCTTCATGTTTCGTCGAATTACGTCAGTTCAGGCCCGTAGCGACGTTTGGTACGGCCGGGCTTAAGAATCCCAAGTACGGCCTTTTTAGTATATTTTTTCTATAACATTTTGAATATGACATTTAAATTTAATCGTTAAATTCGCTGTAAATGTAAAGATGCAATACAATTAATCACATGATTAATTAAATATGCACTTTTCGACACTTAGCAGAAGCAAAATCATTAAATTGGCATCAAACATAATAGCAAAATATTTTCTTGCGCGAATATCATCCAAAATTGAATTGCGCACGGTTGCGGCTGCTATGAGGATGAATTCGTTCTGAATTTGTGGGGACTTCCAGATTTAAGCCGATTTACATGCAATGCCAATGGCGGATGATATCTGCTAAGAAACTTAATGAGAGAAAGGAAGTTTCCACAATTTTTGTCCGTAATTTGGGAAGATGTGCCTCTGAAAGCCAAATTATTTTTAGCCAAAAATAGAAGCGCATCAAGAATGCTATGAAGAACTTGTCGCCAAAATCCAACTTCTTCCTTCAATTCGACTCGGGCTTTTTGGTCTAGCAGTTTTCCATCATTTAAGTTCACAACATACTGCTTCCAAGTAATAAAATTTTCAAAATGGCCTTGGCTATCCTCATGTCTGACAACTGCTCGTGAAAGATGACTGTAATCTTTAAATCCGGACTTATTTTCTCCATAATTAGTCCACGGATTTGCGAGAGTTCCTTGCAAGCCAAAAAGAGAACAGGGAAAGCAAAATAAACTGTTCGTTGATTCACTGAAAATAAGCCATTCACGATTCACGCGTTCACTGGACGGCAGAGTTTTAAAATATTGAGCTGAATTAAAACATCCAGTATCGGTTTTTAGAAATTTCGACAGTTTGAGTTGACACGGTCCTTCAGTCAAGATCTGACATTTTATAGATGCAGACAGAGGAAAGCTCCATGTAGCCGGGTCGGACAGTTTTAAAGCAGTAACTGAAAAGCATAAATTAGTAAATGAAGTTATTTAAGCACTAAATAAAACGTCCACGAGAAACGCAAAAATTTCAACCTTCGAGTAAATGTAGAATGACAGAACTCTCATTCGTATGAGTTGGTGTTAAAACAGCGACAGTCCGTTCCGTAAAATTAGGTTCAGGAATAATAAGACCTTTCTGATGACTTGACGTTGACGGCATGTGAAGATTAACTAAATTTTAAATTTATTTTATTGTAATTAGCAATATTCTAATATTCATACGGTGTTTTAAACAAGTTTTAAAAACGTGAAATGATCTTCCTGGCAATTAAATTATGAAACATACCAGCAGTTTGTTGCATACTTGTCGTATTAAGATTGCGTGGCTGTTGCACTCTAAAAAACTTGGATGCTTCTGACGCGAGCTTTGCTTCATTTTCGATTTGCAACTTTCGTTTTCGCAATTTCTGTGAGCCACTTTGTTCTGGCTTTTGAGAGACGGGTTTTAGATTTTTATTCTCCGGTCTCGGCATTTTAAAACATTTTAAATAACCGGAAGCGGAAAACACACAGTAGATTGGAGTTTCAAGGTGTAGGATTCGCGCTTTGTGAGGGAGTTACAATTTACAATGGAGTATCGTCTGAATTAACAAGCCAATGCAATTCGGGGTGATTTTAGACAATAACGGCAATTAAATTCAGCAAACAAAAGTATTGAATTTAAAACAATTTAAACATGAAAACGTAACAATTGATCCCATGTTTTTGCACTAATCCGAAAAAAGCCATTATATCTACAACAAAAACCCGACCGGTACGGCCCCCCGAACGGTCCGGCCGGGTTGGAGGTAGCCCTCTCCAACCCTCGTCGCTACGGGCCTGCGTCAGTTGTAGTTGTTTCGTTGGAATGAGGTAATGAAACAATTTGAACTATCTATCTAAGGTCTTTTACTTCGGGTTGAAACAGAAAAATGCTTCTTGGTTGCCTTGCGAATGCAAATTTACAATGATCTGTATCGTTCAGTAGAAATGTCTGCGTGTATCTGGCCACAACTTCCCTATTCTAATTGAAGGTGTTCTCGATTACATCAAACTTGCTTAGGTACACATTGGTTAATGTGAATTTAGATTAAGCAGTTGGTAAGGAACTGCTAACCTGACGTGCCCAAAGATAACTCGAGAGGATTGACAAGAAAATTATATGCAAATGTCAAATAATTTGTCTGAAATTAATTAAAGTTTTTAATTGTAAGATGCGTGTGGATTGTAGGTTAAAAGCACACATCCTGTTTGAGAAATTAGGGAAGAACATTTAAAAAATTAAATACTACTTTTTGCCTTAAAAACCGAATATTTATTTCGTAGTAATTTTGGAGCGAATTTGAGGAGGAGTTTTTTTTAATTAATCGTTAATGCTCTAACAGTAAAAAATAGAAGATTAGCATTTTCTGTCAAATAAATCATATTAAATTAGGTTCTATAATAACGATTTCGTAACTTCTTAGCATTTAAATAAGGATATTAATTATGAGTAGATTTTAGTATAAAAAGCAGTTATTCCATATTTTAAGTTGTCAAACCATAAATTAATTTGGTTGATTAACTGGGACATTCCTTTGTGATTAATTGACAACTAATATGGCCGTGAATCGAGATAAAATTAGCAACCCAAATTTGGATTTGCTATTTTAAAACAATGGCTAACGGTAAAAAAAACATTAAAATCATGTTTTCAAACGCTCATAAAACCACCGATTCTGCTCTGATTTTCAGAATTTTTCGATTACTTTGATCTTCAAAAGTAATTTTAATTTGGATTGCTGTCTTAAAATAAAAAAAAAACATTAAAATCTTGTCTTTCAAACGCTCCGAAAACAACCGATTATGGTCCGATTTTCATAATTTTTTGAATATTTTGATATTCAAGAGTAATTTTAATTTGGATTTTCTGTCTTAAAATACTAGCTAACGGTAAAAATCATTAAAATCGTGTTTTCAAACGCTGCTAAAACCACCGATTCTGCTCCGATTTTCAGAATTTATCAATTATTTTGATCTTCAAGAGTAATTTAAAAAAATTCTAAGATTTGCACCTTTTTAAAATTGCAAGCAAAATCGATTTAATTGCAGAACCGATGTAATTAGTCCTTTTAACAGGAACATTTAGTGATTAGTTGATTAGGTAAAGAGGACTTATGCTCGATCGGCTTAAACATATTACTCGTTAGGATCATTTGTCATTAAAAGACACGATTGCCTTAAGGGATGAATGTGGAATTTATTTCAGTCGTTGCAAATGGTCTGTTTAATCCAATGTCTTTGTATAGTAATATGTAGTAACAACTTCCTTATTTCTAATAAAAGCTGTACGCAATTACCTCAAACTTGCTTCATTGATCAATGTGTATAATAAGATTATTTAGAAAGTAATGCATTCACTCTTGTATCCTACTAACAAGCTTGTAACATGCAACGATGTAACATGTCAATCCATTACTCCTCAGCACCTGTCAATCTTAGCACATAAATCATTGGGTTGTAACGGGATCTTACCATAATTGTCGGCAATTGTTTTAATTGTAAATGTAGTACATGTGTTAAGTAATAGGGATAGTATTGGGATAGTTACATCGTTACATGTAGTCTGTAGGTCTGTGCCAATAATTTTATGTTACAATTTAGGTTCCGGCTTGACCCCAAGAGCATGTGAAAAAAATATGACGAATATTTCTCAAGCCCTTCTCCAGTTCAACCAGACAAATGGACAGACGTAGCATTCGCATAAATGGCTTACAGCACTTAATATGCCGCTGTCACGGGTTTAACCGAGTGTTCTAAAAATCAAGAAATTCTCAAAGAAATGTAATACATAGATCCAATGTAACAATTCTGAAATTAATTTTCATTAAGCCGAACTAATATTTAATACAAGTTGGATGCTAATCTTGAGCTTTGTTTTTAGTTAAAGTTACGGGGTTTTGATTCAAAAACATAATTCATTAAAATAATCACTCAAAAGAAACCACACGATTTAACCGCAACCACTATCATACATTTTCCTCGGAGTTTTCATCCGGTTTAATAATTTTTGATTCTTCATCTATATAATTTGAGTCTGTAGTTGAAAATATTACGTAGAATTAAATTTTAAATAGAACCAGTTGAATATGTCACATTATCTCTATATATAAACACTTTCGTTTAAAATATTTATTTAAAAAAAAAATCCGATGGACCGAATTCCAGGAGCTGGAACCTCCACTTTCCAACGACTAGTTTTATCCTCCATGTCCTTGGTACGCATTTTTAATTGGACCTTGTATTTTAAATTTAGAATAAAATACAGTGTTCCAACTTATTATATACATTTGCTGTCAATTATCAAGCTATTTAATTTATTTAAAATTATTTAGTTAATTAGTGCAACCAGTACTTTAATATCATCCCAAGCCTTGAAATCGGACAAACTCCAAATCGACTACTATTTTCTTTTGCTCTTGAAACGAGAAGAAAATGAATACCCCGTCGGATTACTGGCTTCGGCAATTTTGGCTTTGACATTCGGAATTGGACAACTGGTTCTTTCCCTTATGTTTTTTATAGGAGTAAATAAGAATTTACATTTTAACTTTAAATTTGCGTTTAGTGCCAATAATTAAATTGATAAATTAACTAACTAACACCATTTATTTTCGCAGGATGTTGGATGGAAAAGCTGGAGTTGGTTTAATTTTACGTTCTTCATCGTTTATGCCTTTTGCTTGTTTCACGTCCGGAGTAATTTAACGGCCACGTTTAACACGGTTCTTATGATAAATGCAGGATTTACTTTCACTTGTGTTATCCATTCTGTTCTTATCGTTGGCCTTGACTATAGTAGAACAAGCACGAGGATTGGATTATGGAACAGTATGAGTTAAATTTAAGAAAATCGATAGTAGTAACTGATTAAATGGTTTTTGAGAGTTGTAAAATTCAAATGTTAAAGCGTTTATTTAAAAACATCTCCCAGAAAAATCGACAACAAATCTAATATTATATGACATATAAACTCTGGTATCGAGAACAAATGTCTTTCACTTAAGGCTCATTTATTTTAAAATAACTAGTTATGTTTTTTAATCGGGGAAATGTAAGTTTTGCAGTACAACCAAAATCGGACATTATGAATTCTTTAAAACTAATTATTAAAAGCCCATTACAGTTTAAAATTTTAAAATTTTCAACGCGAGTTCATTAAATATTTTGCAAACTGAGAATAAACCGAGTTGCAAACGCATATCCACAGGGAGTGAAATTACGAAGCAAGGCGTCAATCACATTAAGGTGGTTTTAGTGGTCCTGGAACCTAGGTGTCATCTAATTCAGGAATCTCAAAGTGCCCCAGCCATAAAGCAACTTCATATACACTGGATATCATTTGATTGCACTACTTTAATTATGCTGCGTCAAATATAAGAATCTATCGATTATGATCTTTTACAGCGCAAACATACTGACGATTATCCTTACTGGTCTTTAAACGAGCTTTGAATACGCTGGAGATTCTTGAATAGTTTCCCGAGCCACACAAAAAAAATAAACCGTTTAAAAGGTTAGTACAAAAAGAAACAGACGGACAGACAGACAAAGCCTTCCCTGTGTTCCATAAATCCAATAAATCTATCAAACTACTGAAACCACAGCAAACTATTAATAGTGTACAGCACCGTAACTGAAAGGAAAGTGGATTTTGTGGAATGCGTAAATTTAAAAAAATTATATCCCGCCAGATTAACGTACAGAGAAACGGGTTGCAGAGAATGCAACCGTTTCTCATACACCACAAACGATTTTCGAGTCATCGTTACGATTTTCCAGTTCCGAAGAATTGCTGCTGAATAGTCCAAAATATTGGATGCCGCCGGAATCGTTTCCGCGGCAACAATCACAATTAGAATCGAAGCTACCGGGAAAAACAAATATAGAGGCATTGCAATAACAGAATGCATCCGAAGAGACGTAAAATTTATACAGACGGTCAATATGAGGGCAGTTCCTATCAGCGCAGCCGCAACCATCCCTTGGACGCTGGAGAATAAGATAACGATAATGCGCAGTCGTGAATAGTACCACAACTGACGCTCAAATATCTGGCCACAAATCATCACGAAGCGGTTCTTCTGCAAACGGTACAAACTTTCCAGGGCCATTTGAAGGCTTCCGATGAAGAAGATGTAAATTAAGGTGTAGGCCCGACCGATTTCCACGCCAGCTACGAAAAAACAGATCAGTCGGAGTCCAAACGTTAGAAGGTGGAGATATCTACCGGTAAATGCAGGAATGAGGAAGGAGAGCGTGTCCAAGTTGTGGAGACAAAACCAGGAGGTGTAAAAATACGGGGCTGACGCCATTACGAATATCATCCCGACGGTACATGTATATGCCATTTTGATCTGCCGTTTGTGGTGGACCGTTGTTGTAACTTGAACTCCTAAATAATAAAAAACGTTGTGACAGCTGCAACCAAAGGGTTGTAAATGTTGAGACGATATATTGTCAGTCGAAAAAATAAACAGTAAATAATGGACCGCAGGTGAAAAATTCAATTCTAACATGGGTGGGATAGACTAGAATACAAAGGGGTGTGGCCATAATCTTGCTTTGTATCTCGAATTGAGTGGTGTTTTAGTTAAAGGATAGTGTTAGCTGTGAAAGGATTTGAAATAACATTTAATGCTGCTGTGCAATAAAAGAGTCGTGTTATTCAAGAATATCACATTTCCCCAACCATAGAGTAAAGTCATTTACATTGCTAAACTGCAGTTTTTGAGTTGACGGAGGCTTTTAAACAATGCATCGTCTCACAATAAGCAAAGCAATCAAAATATCATTGCCTTACCTTCTCTAATCCTGAAAATAAATTTTTGAAAACTTGTCATCGCAAATGCAAAATCATCCCCATGTTTGAAACACGCATACGAAACAGTACAACTGAGAAGCGATAATTGGTTTAGCATAATCAAAATTAAGTAGCTCAATAAGGTCAGGGACTTTTCGGAACGTTCTGACTGCAAGTCTCGGAGTATTACAACGCCCGTTCCAACCACGTTCACCCCAAATACGAGAATTACATTTACAAAGAACCACGGCACAAGTACTCTTATATTGTTGGAGTAAGTCACACGTTGAATTTTAATATTAAATTCTACGGGGTATTTCCAGAAACGTGAGAAGCACTTGGCCTGTAAATTAAACAAACGTAGAGTCATTTCAGCTGACATTTTAAAACCGGGATTAGGGCAGAATAACGAAATTTAATTCCAAATTGAAACGACTGAGAACTAACAATAATCTGATGTTAGTAAGAACTATCCCCATACTAAAATACAAATGTCCCTGTTTGGCTAAAACCATAAATGTGTGTCCTTGACGGCACTAAGCTATCGCTTAAAAGTTAAAAAAGCACTTGCAATTTCAAAATGTCAGAGACGGTTATTAACATAATCTGGATTTGATCAGGATGAATCATGTCTCGTCTTAAATATGTGGGTATTTAAAATCAAATCAAGACTTAAATAAAAAAAATCCAGATTGCAGTTTTTTAATATAAATTTTAAGCACCGGTATGCGGTAATATGAGCTAAAACAACAGTTGGTATCGATGTTGTTTAAAGAACTTAAACGGTAAAATTACTGTCATCAAAACATCAAAATACAATAATTTTTACAAATTAGGCATTACTATTAGATTATATCGGAATTGGCTAAAGCGAAAATGCAGGCTTGGTTTTCAAGTTATGCCAAAAAATTAATCAAGGTAGTAATTTTGGCAACTTGTAGAATCATAAATGTTTTAATATAATAATTGCAACGATTTTTTTCTCCATTTATTCAAATAGGAGTTTTAGATTTTATTCGAAATTTTTATTATTGTTCAAAGGTATATCAGATAAGTTCAGAGAGGTCACGAGGTAGGTTTGATAGCTCTATTGAAATTACAATTCGAAATTTGAGTACTGACTATGTGACTATATGGCCCTTCACGGCCTTCTAACAAACTTTGAATCCTCTGGAGAGTCTTGAATGATATTCCGAGCCACAAATGAAAATAATAAACAGTTTAAAAGTTAGTAAACAAAGACACAGACGGTCAGACTGACAAAGCCTTCCCTGTGTTCCACAAATCCAAGGAACCGATCCAATTAAGGAACCGACAGCAAACTATTAATCGTGTACAGCACAGTAACGGACAAAAATGTGGACTTGGTGGAATGGGTAAATTTAAAAAAATTATATCCCGCCACATTAACGTACAGAGAAACGGGTTGCTGAGAATGCAGCCGTTTCTCGAACACCACAAACGATTCTCGAGTCATCGTTACGATTTTCCAGTTCCGAAGAATTCCTTTTGAATAATCAAACATATTAGATGCCGCTGGAATCGTTTCGGCGGCAACAATCACAATAACAATCGAAGCTACCGGGAAAAACAAATATAGAGGCATTGGAATAACAGAATGCATCCGAAGAGACGTAAAGTTCACACACACGGTCAGTATGAGTGCTGTCCCCATCAGCGCAGCCGAAACCATCCCTTGGACACTTGAAATGACGATGACGATAATGCGCAGTCGCGAATAGAACCACAACTGACGCTCAAATATCTGGCCACGGATCATCGCGAATCGGTTCTTCTGCAAACAGAGTAAACTTTCTAGGCCCATTTGAAGGCTTCCGATGAAGAAGATGTAAATTAGGGTGTAGGCCCGACCGATTTCCACACCCGTTATAAAGATACAGATCAGTCGGAGTCCAAACGCTAGAACGTAGAGATATCTACCAGGAAATGAGGGAATGAGGAACGAGAGCGGGTCGAGGTTGTGGAGACAAAACCAGGAGGCGTAAAAATACGGGGATGCCGCCATCACGAATATCATACCGACGATACATGTATACGCCATTTTGATCCGCCGCTTGTGGTGGACTTTTAAAACGTGAACACCTAAAAAATATATCATTGCAATCACTCATAAAGAAATTACACGAAAAGCTTCCAATCACATAAGTAACGACACATACGGGGATTGTATTATTGCACAAAAATCTCGTAGTTCCCCAACCATAGAGTAAAGTCAAATACGTTGCTGATATGCGAGCTTTGACCTTTGACCTCCATGGCCCTTAAACCAACTTAATAAATACTGTAATACTAACTAGATTTATTTATTAAATAAGGACCTCTGTTCGTCTAAACTTACAGCAAACGAGCCAATTAAAATGTACTCACCTTCTCTAATCCTGTTTATATACTTTTGAAAACTTGTCATCGCAAATGCAAAATCATCACCATGTTTAAAACATGCATACGAAACAGTACAACCGAAAAGCGATAATTGGTTGATCATAATCAAGATTAAGTAGTTCAATAAGGTCAGTGATTTTTCGGAGCGCTCTAACTGCAAGTCTCGGAGCATTACTACACCGGTACCAACGACGTTGACCCCAAATACCAAGACGATGTTTACAAACAACCACGGCACAAGTACTTTTAAATTGCTGGAGCAAGTCACACGTTGAATTTTAATGTTAAATTCTACTGGATATTTCCAGAAATGTGAGAAGCACTTGGCCTGTAAATTAAACAGACGTAGAGTCATTTCAGCTGACATCTTTAAATTGGGATTAGGTTATGAAGCTAAATCACGAAATTTAATTCGAAATTGAAATTACTGAGAACGTGAGAACTAACAATAATCTGATGTTAGTAAGATCTATCCCCATACTAAAATATAAATGTCCCTGTTTGGCTAAAACCATAAATGCGTGTCCTTGACGGCACTAAGCTATCGCTTAAAAGTAAAAAAAGCACTTGCAATTTTAAAATGTCAGAGACGGTTATTAACAGAATTTAGGTTTGATCAGGATGTATCATGTCTCGTCTAAAAAATATGGGTATTTAAAATCAAACCAAGACTTAAATACAAAATCCTGCTAGCAGTTTTTTTAAATTAATTTTAAGCACCGGTATGCAGGAATACGAGCAAAAACAACAGTTTGTATCGATGTTGTTTAGAGAACATAAACGGTAAAATTACTGTCATCAAAACATCAAAATACAATAATTTTTACAAATTAGGCATAACGGTTAGATTATATCGGAACCGGCTAAAGCGAAAATGCAGGCTTGACTTTTTAAGTTATGCCAAAAAATTAATCAAGGTAGTAATTTTGGCAACTTGTAGAATCATAAATGTTTAATATAATAATTGCAACGATTTTTTTCTCCGTTTATTCACATAGAAGTTTTGGATTTTATTCGAAATTTTTTTTATTGTTCAAAGGTATGTCAGATAAGTTCAGAGAGGTCACGAGATCTATATTAGCTCATAGCTCTATTAATTCGAAATTTAAGACCCCTTTTCTA
The DNA here is from genome assembly GCA_906901685.1 of Desoria tigrina. Lineage (NCBI taxonomy): Eukaryota > Metazoa > Arthropoda > Collembola > Entomobryomorpha > Isotomidae > Desoria > Desoria tigrina. Next base: position 1,594,516 of record CAJQTU010000053.1, read on the forward strand.
TTTCGGTGTCCTTATAAGCGGAATAGGCGCTCTGACATTTCTCTGCGAGTTGCGGAGAATAATTAAAATTCACCGTTCTAACGAATGTAAAGTTTGGGTTATAAAAGTGGAAGTTATGACTGATTTTGAACTTAAAATGATGACCATGCAAAAATTTGCCACTGCACTGAAGAAAACCGTCCCGGTAATTATAGATACATTAATTGGCTTTAATTAAAAATTAAAATCAGAACTCTAATCTTAACTAGTCGGAAGATTTTGATTTTTTAGTAAAACAAAATTTTACATACACGACCTTATGTCGCAGGATTTATCTTTTCATTGACACGGATGGGGCAAAGTGTCGCTGGCCAAGCCTTAATAATGAGCTCAAATCTGCCGTGATGTTCTTCCTTGTTTCCGAATTGGTCAGCTTCTAGCAGTATTAATGCTCAAATTCAGACTCCGCAAATGAAGAGTCAAAATTCAATTGATTTTTAACGTCATAGGTTATTGATGGGTATTTCATAGTGTCGAGACAATTTATGGAGCCTATTTTCGAACTGGTTCTTTGGGGTTATCAGTTCGAATTCAATTAAAGGTGCTCTGGTTTTAATTGTACCTGATTGTTCCAAGTTTTAATTCGAATAGGAGATGATACGGCAACAATTGTGATTGAGCAAAAATTTTACGAGGGATGCGGATGATAATGAATGTAGTTGGAGTTGCATTGGTTGTAAAAGTGTGGCATTTTGATTTAAATTATTTTTTTTAGATTTAATTTGCATTGACTATTTTGATTTTAATTTTTGAACAGGAAAAACGAGAAGCCTTTAGACTCTGGTGTATCGCTTCCCTCGTCTTGGTCTTGATAAGCACAGTTCTATTCGTTGTAATTACGATATCCTGGAGGGGAACAGAGTCGTCTGCAACAGTGGCCTTGTTCATTCTTTTTCCAGTCCATTTACTCTATAGATTTGCTGTTTTGTACTTTTATTGGAGATACACAAGGGTCAATTTTTCGAGCATGTTTTATAAAAATAATTAAGTTCACCAAATATCGATAAAAATTAGAAAATTTGACGACTACAAATGTATCTATAGTTGTTTAAATAAAGAAAATTATTAAACGCATTAACATACGCAATAAAAACATATTTAATCTGACCAAACCCACACCTAATTCTATCCAATTGCAATCCGAATACTTCCCAATTCCAGCAAATTGATCCAACTCTGCGGAACGGACAGCAAACTGTTTATCGTGTACAGTACAGTAACGGAGAGGAAAGTAGACTTGGTAGAGTTTACGACTTGAAACAAATTAAATCCTGCCAGCTCAACATAATTAGCAAGGGGTTGTTGGGACCGCAATTGTTTCTTGTACACCAAAAACGATTTCCGAGCCATCGTTACAATTCTCCAGTTCCGAATCATTCCTTTTGAGGAATCGAAAATCTTGGATGCCACCGGAAGGGTTTCCACAAAACCAATGACAATCACGATTGAAGTCACCGGAAAAAAACAATATATAGAGGCATTGGGATAACATAATGCATTCGTAAGGACGTAAAATTGATACAAACTGTCAAGATCAGGGCTGTACCCATCAATGCAGCCCCAACCAACCCTACAATACTGTAGATGACAATGTTAATTATTCGGAGTCTTGAGTAGAACATCAGCTGCCTTTCAAATACCCGACCGCAAATCATCAAGAATCGAACCCTCTGCAACCGCTCTAAACCCTCGAGTCCAAATTGAAGGGTTCCGACGAAAAATACGTAAGCTAGAGCGTAGGACCGACAAATTTCTACGCTAGCTACGAAGAAACAGATCAGACGGAGTCCAAAAACTAAAACCTGGAGAGGTCCATCCGACGGAAATGAGGGGATCAGGAAGCAGAGGGGGTCCAGGTTAAGGAGGCAAACCCAAGCTGCGTAAATGTACGGAGTTGAGGCTAGTACGAATATCAGTACTCGAACACAAAGGTACGCCATCTTGACATTTGATTTTTTCCCGCCGTTCGTAGAAACGCCTGCATCTAAATATAAAAGGCAGAAAAATTTGAAATTTGAAATTAACTCCGCTTTGACCACTAGGGCTACGGATCGATCGACCAAAAAATATATCAACAAAAAAATCAACCAGTTTTGATTATGTCACTTCGGGTAGGTCAGTTTCAAGTTATCTTTAAAAAATTAGAAAACGAATCCTGAGACCCTTACCTTCTCTAATCTGTATTATAAAGGTGTGAGAACTTGCGATTGCAAAGGCAAAATCATCACCGCGATTAAAACAAACAAAGGAGACTACACAAGTCAATACCGACACTTGGTTCATTCCAATAAGGATTAAGTAGTTCAATAAGGTCAGTGATTTTTCGGAGCGCTCTAACTGCAAATCTCTGAGCATTACAACACCCGTACCAACGACATTGACCCCAAATACCAAGACGATGTTTACAAACAACCACGGTAAAAGTGTTTTTATATTGTTCGTGTAAGTCACACGTTGCAATTGGATATTAAATTCAACGGGATATTTCCAAAAGGGTGAGAAGCACCTCGATTGCAAATTAAACAGGCTCCGAGTCATCTCAATAGACATTTTAAAACAGGTTAGGCAAGCTAATCAATAATATTAGGGTTAAGCTGAAACTGCAAACTGCAATTGCAGCAACATTTTGTTTTGCACTACGTTGAAAAATGTCAACGCTCACACACAAAGATAAAAATTTATCATTGAATCACTCCAAGGAATTTGACCAACCAAGTCAAAAATAGCAAAATGTCATTTTAAGTAGACCCGTTATTACGCGATTATGTTTCACGAATGTATAAATCGTATATACAAGGTTATTCAGTTCGTTTACTGGATTTAAAAGCGAATCAGCATCCGGTGGATATTTTGAAACTTCTGCAGTTTTATTAGCTTCATATATTGTATTTAAATGATTGAATTATTCATATTTTTATATGGGACAGTCGAGACATCATCCATTACTATTTACTGTTTTTAAGTGAATATAAATAAGTGGTTTGTTTGACTACAGCTAATAGTACAATTACTAGCATAAAAAATACATGTAATTACCAAATATATGCAAGTACAAAATATTGCAAAATAAAATTACAAATACAAAATTACTAATAATACATTGAAAGCGCACGGTTTGTCAATGTCAAAAAATAAATCACCTTCCACCACGATATTAAATGTGAAAAGTACGTGTACTTTTTATTTTAATAGAAACGAATTGATACTACACCTTTGACCTGAAAGCTTCAGTAGCTTTGAATATCCACAATATTTAAATCTACAGCAAAACATTGTTGACATTTTTCAGGTCCTTAGCGTCCGGATCTGTTGATTTTGTTGCATTTTTTAAAATTCCACAAGTTATACAATATAATGTTACCTGGAACTAAAGGTTTAAGTTAAAAGTTACTTTGCAATTCTACCAACACGCAAGTTACATACTTCTATTTTATAGTATTGGTATTATGCATGGTGACAAAATTTTGTCTGACATATTTGTCTACATTGCAAAAGTAATCGAGGTAGAACAATCCTCAATTCGGAACAGATCTCTCTGAATTTAATATAACAAGTTCTATGCAATGCCTCAACAACAAATTCTAAAAATATGATAGAAACACAAAACAACGTAATAAAAAATATGGTTTGAATGCTATCAGTCAATCGAGTTGCCTTGACAGGTTCGTACAAAATGTTCATCTGATTTTGGGTATACTTGAGACGATAGGAGTTTTCCGAATAGACAAAATACTCTTCCAATTTGTGGTAAATCCCCGACTCGAAAACGGTCCTAAAAACCGATTTTATGTTTGACCCTCCGGAGGCGAAAAAGCCCCACCCCCTCGTTTGCTTGTACAGAACTTCCTGTCCTAAAGTGAACTGCTTCCAATGGTAGTATTTTGATAGATACTGGTATTCGAAACGGGTTCTGCTCTCCAAATCCGCATATGCCGTCTTATCACAATCTACGATTTCTTCCTCGACTGCAGAAGCAAATGGCAAAACCGGTTTGTTTGTCCACCTCCGCGGAAGCGGAACAGCCAGAGTATGTGCCAACCGCAGCAAGGTAAAGTCCTCTTGAGGAACTCTGTGATTTGGCCCAAATTTCGGGATCCTAAAGCCCCCGTCGGAATCATACATAATGTTGAGTCCTCTTCTTACAAAAGCCATCATGTCATGAAACCGAAACCATGCCATATAGTCACCATAGCCGGGATAAGGGGTTTGACTACCCAACATATCACTGATTCCTGAGAAAATTCGAAAGTCTCCTGGTTTTTGAACCCTCGGAGTTCGTTGGGCCCAGAACCATTGGCAATCGACATCGATTGGACCGCAAGTGTAGTTGGACCAAGTCAGGTTGTCGAAATGTTCGATGACGGAGTTTGGAAGCGGTGCAGTCAAACTGTTGATCATCAGCCCTTTGTATCCGTTTGTGAAGATGACTGAGAGGAGCCACCAGAGTCCAATCACGATTCGGAATACGAACTTCCGGTCCAATGTGGCTGGGATGTCATAACCTGCCTCCAACATGCTACAAAACATCATTACAACAGCGGCGTAGTTCTTTGAAATGACACCCAAATGTCGCTTGTAGACGTGTGCCAATAGCGCCAAAGTTGGGATTACGGCTGCCAATGTTATCCACAAGTTGGTTTGAAATGGCTGAAAATAGATGGCAAACGTGAGAGCGGGTTCAGCGTAACAGGTCAGGAAATTATAGCCCTCCGTTGCAGTCCCGATCATATCTTCGAGGACATCGTTGACGTTAATTAAATCTGCTATTTCAACTTGTCGTTTTTTGCTGGAACTTGACATTTCCTCGTCCATGAGGATCGTTGGTCGAATGAAGCGTCCGTTGGTACTTTCTGGGTGTGGATTCCGTGTTTGGTCTAAACTCATGTTTCCTGGATCCAAGAGGAGTGCAACAATGAAATAGTAGAAGTTTCGCTTTGAAGCTGTGTCTCTGTCCAATCTGAATGGATTCAAGGCCTTCTGCTTATCCAAAATTTCATTTTTTATAGGGAAGAACTGATCTGCATCTAAGTAAATGGAGAAGAGCTTCCATTTCCTCGGAGAATGCAAACCCGCAAAATTCTTGAACGCTAAAACGTTGTCTTGCTGATGATGTTTCATGGAGATTATGCTTGACCTTAAGCAGTACTGGCACAAATAGGAACCAACAGGATCGGTTTTTGATCGGATTGCGATGTTGACGTTTCGAATCGTCAATTGCTTCTGAAAATGTAGTAAGAGTACCTTATCGCGTGGACTTATCTTTTGGGATGTGAGGTAAAGGATATAGACCTCTCGAGGAGCAAGGTCAGAAACGGAGCCTAACTTGAAGAAAAATCGGATTTGCTTTAGGACATGCCAGAATGAGAATGTGATCTTTTCTTGAACATTCCGAACCGCAAATTCGTCGGATTCCAAATTGATGAAATGATAGACACAATTAATACCCTTTGTTTGCATGGGATTTAAATGAACATTGTGTCGGTTGGGGTCGGCCCTCCACTTCGAATTATCCTTTGACCCAACGGCATGATTAATGGATGTCTGATTTAGTCGCAGTATTGTTGTAGGGGTTTTATGGTTTGGGAGTACGTTGGAGGCATTGATTATAATGTTAACATGGCAGTTAGTTATGCCATCCACGATTTTCGACACCTCCTCTGAAAAGTGTGCACCTACAATCGGGCACAAACAGGAGAAAAATAGCTCCATAAGAATGCCCAAATATTTTTCCTGGTTCATTTTGAGAGTAAATTATTTATAGATTATTTAGCTCCTATTGTTAAATTGGAAATATGATTTGAATATGAATATTGACAATCAATTCCAATTTCTAGGAACTTTTTAAAAAGTAATTTTACATTATATCAATTCCTCCACGTCCCAAAAATTAAAAAAAAATGTTGGATGTTCTCACAATCTCGCCTAACGAACAATCAAAACTGGAAAGATATTGGAACTTGGATGCATTGGTTAGATAAAAAAATTGACATTGTTAGTATTGATATGGTGTTGTCTTAAAAGAATTGCCAGTCGCAACGGAAACTACATCAATTAAAATTCCAGACGTTTTAATAATATAGCAGCCGACAACCTAACCGTTCAATACAAGTAACTGGTAGTTAATATAAGACATATATATAATATAAGATATCCGGCAATTAAACGGTCCAAATTAGCCCTTTTATGAACCTCCTGTTTTGTTTAAAGCTGAAGGATATAATGTATTTCCGGTACCCTCGAAAACCAATTACTGGCATTTATTATGAATATACCAGTTCGATTTCTAAATGGTGTGATTTAAACTTTTAAACTCGCTGCCCATTCGGACGGATGTCATTAGTATACACTACTACCATTACATATATTCAGGTCAATTTTTTAAATCTAGACATATTATATACCATTTTGTGGCAAATTTGACGTAGAATCCGAATCTGCAATAAAAAGTGCCGTATCAAAGAAGCGTTTTGAGATAAACCCCGAAAACCGGGTAAAAATCGGATTTTCTTTATTTTAAGGTCCTTTATGATTCTATGTGTGGTAAAAATAATGCAAATTGTTGTTAATCATTTAAAAATGAGTTTATATCACTAACTAGATTGTCACATTTCAGAAGCGTTCGCGAGATATGTGCCAAAAATTAACCCAAAAATTGGTTAAAAATCAGTTCTGTACGAGTTTTTCTGAATTTAAGGTAGTTTACATGTTGATTGTTGTAACATTCAATTGTTGTTCAATTTTATAAATTTTCGCCCCCTATGCTGGACAGTATAGCATTTACCCCTCCACTTTCCTGCCCCCGGCAGGGGCCTCGCCGGCAGGCGCTAAAATCTCAAGAAAACCGTTGATCCATGTTAAGAAGGTAGGTAGGGATAGGATACCGAACTATGCGAGGTAGATAGGTGTAGAATACCGAGCTATGCGAGGTAAATAGGGGTAGGTAAGGGTAAAATACCGAGCTATGCGAGGTAGGTATGGGTAGGATACCGAGCTATGCGAGGTAGTTAGGGGTAGGATACCGAGCTATGCGAGGTAGGTAGGGGTAGGATACCGAGCTATGCGAGGTAGGTATGGGTAGGATACCGAGCTATGCGAGGTAGTTAGGGGTAGGATACCGAGCTATGCGAGGTAGGTAGGGGTAGGATAGCGAGCTATTCGAGGTAGTTAGGGGTAGCTGTAGGTATCTGAACTTATGAATCGAATTGTATCGTTGCTGGGCCTCCGGCAAAACTAAATGGCCCCTGTCCAACTTTACGTGGCCTCCCTACCATTCTTGTTTATTATACCGTTTTTATTAAATTTTTTCAAATACTTTGTTTGAATCATCCTGACTTTTGAATGTTATATCACTGAATACACACGTAAACAGTGTTGTTAATTGAATTACAAAATTTTTGCTCCGAATGATGCAAATACTTTCGCTTGAATAGCCTTGATTAGCGCTAAGAAATGAGTAACACGGAATAGCAAAACATTTATACCCAAGGTTTTTAGGTACAGACACCCAATGCGAACCCAGATTTCGAAAATAAAAACTGCTGTAGCAAATACAACTAAAAGTCCGAGGACATTGAAGAAGGGAGCCAGATTTTGAATGTCGATTTCCGGTTCTCTGATAACTTCGACTGAATTTCGCTCTCGTTTTAGTTTCCTAATAAGGACTCGAAATGCTTCCCATTTTCGAATCCGATCGAAAATACCCGTCTCAACCCATTGATCCAACCGTCTGATTAAACAATCCTTCAAATGTGTTACGAATTTACTAAAGTATGGCATCGAAGCTAATCCTTCCTTAACTCGGTAGCAATTTTGAGTTGGGAGTTGAGCTTGAATTCCATAAAGCGCAGACTCCGACTCACCTCCATTTGGGTCATAAAACGCATACTTTTGATCTTTCCCGCTCAAATAGGACGCAATTATCTCAATTTGAGGGTCTCGAATGGTGTGGGTCCTTTCTACTAGCTGATTATCAGGTAGTTTATGACGTTGAAATTCAATTTGCATCAAATACAATGGGTGCAATCCGGTTCCGTCATGTTTCACCAGTAGAAGTTTGTAGTGCTGACCGATTAGTTCAACAAGGTCTCTGATTGGGGCAACTGGAGTCGGAACAATTAATTCGGCTACCAGTAATTCGCTGTACACTGACGCTAGGAGGAAAAATGCTAATGAAATAATTGCAATTATCGTCGTTGCTTTCTTCAAACGTTCTCCTTGTCCAAATATGATGCTTAACGTTGTCAGCACACTCCTTATAAGGAATTTCCAGCTCCAGATCCCATTTTCAAACAACAAGTAGAATGTAAAAATCAGTGCCAATAAAGCAAACATGATCCAGACTTCTGTTTGAAATGGGGATAGCCAGGCCCCCACCGATAATTTTTCCGTACTGATTCTGGGAAGGCAGTAAATAAATCGGCCGCTGTACATCCCAAGAAAACGGACGCTGATGCCAGTATTACGAACACCAATTGCGACATTTTTATATGACATCCATTGCACATCGGCTTTTAAGCGCTTAAGTTGGTGTACAAGTTCCAGGTTTAACTCCGTTGCCAGCATGTTCATAATTATATCACTTTCAGTGCAGTCACCGTTTAATAAATATTGATCACGTGAGTTTTTGAGCGATATACTGCTTGCGCATGCGTGGTTTGATTTTTCGCCAACAAGAAAAATACTCTGATTTTTGCTATAGCGCTGACAAAATGAATTTTTATTTCCAGTAATCTGGCTAGGCTGCTTGGAGTAATGCCAACTATTTTCATGAGGTCTGAACTGCAGCCAGCTGAAATTTTCTGAGGAAATTATATATAGAGAGGCTGAGAATATTCGAAAATCAAACCGCGATATTGAAAGAAAACTGACATTCATTTCTGCGATTACAACAAAAAATGACTGACTCGGTGATAGATCCGAGTTCCTGTTTTTAATCATTAGCCTATGCAATGATTCGAATACATACGAATTCGCTAAGTTACGGCTTTCGATTATTATATTGACTATACACGTGTCGAAAAATTTCTTGTCTGGTTCAGCCTGTAGTAGGTATGAATCAGAATTGAACACTGTTGTCGCGGTATAGATTTTGTTATTTATTACACTTTCCAAAATCGTACTGGATTCTAGTCGCTTGGATGTTAATTTAAAGTGCCAGCCACAATCTCCAAAAGATTTGAAAACTTCTTCTATTGCCGCGACCAATATTCCGATCTGTAATAAAATCGTTAAAAATACAGATTTGCACCCGAATGACGGCATTGCGGCGCTTAAAGAGCTTGACCAGTCAAATATTAAATGGTTAAAGAAGGTTAAGGGGGGGTTTAAAAAACTATGGAAATTTTGATTTCCCTATCTAAACCAATGTTAAAAACCGTTTTACGGGGGCAACACTTCAGCCCTAACGGGTCAACTAATCGAATCGAACTTTTTTTATAAATATTCCTCGATAAATTTCTAATTTAGTATGATCATTAGTTTTTCGATTTTATTTCACCCTTCTTGCAAAATAAAAAAATAACAGGTTGTCAACCTCGGAGGGGCTAGATTTCTTTACTCATTTGACTTTTCTAAGGTGTTCGAAAAGCGAATTAAAAAATTAATGATCATACTGAATTAGAAATTTATCGAGGAATATTTATAAAAAAAGTTCGATTCGATTAGTTGACCCGTTAGGGCTGAAGTGTTGCCCCCGTAAAACGGTTTGGGTCACTTTTTCATCATTTTGATGACATTACGAAAGTACGTCGAAATCACCGTTGCTATGGGGGTTTAAGGCGGTTACTATGGCATCAAGCCATATAATGCTTGCGTTGCCAAGCAATTTTCATATTTTTAGACTTTCGATGAATGGATAGATCTAACTTTTTGTTGTTATGTGTATCTATGAGTGGTCATTTTAAGACATAAAATATTTTTTAAACCCCCCCTTAAAGATAGGATATTATTACTTTGTATTTTAGAACAAAATTGAAGGCTACATCCTATCGTCTTTTACGTGTGCTTTATAATGGGGCAGAACTGATAGGACATAATTGATGAAATTATTATGGTATTCATCGTCTTTGAATGATAATATGAATTTACAATTCCTCTGATTGTTTGGCCCTAGTGCATTCAAGTTTTCAAAAACTCGATGAAGTTGAATAGATTTCACTGTTAGTAAAATTATTCTTAAAAGTTGCTTTTGTTATTTGTAAGCAATGAAGAAAAGTTGCACTACAAACTACAATAGGAAACGAAAAATGTTACGCGAAGCAAAATGTAGTTTTAGTTATACAAAGTACCTTTGGCATTATAATGTTCAAAATGGCACTTTATATATCTAAAATAAGTAAAAAATAAAAAACATCCGAACGCCGCATTTGGTAGAATGAATGGTATTAAAAAAATATTTCAAAAAATTGCTTAGTTTATTGAAAAAATATAATATGTGAGAAATAAACAGAACCATAATTTTGTGGTTAGGATTTGATAATTTAAACCAATAGAAAATCTTACATTTTTATTAAATTTTGCCCTAATATTAATTGTGTGTTGAAAACACGATCACCCTTTAACCATGTAAAAGACTCAGATTGCTTACTTATGTTACATGAATGAAAAAATCCAGGAACTGTTAAACCCCACTAAAACTATACTTCAAAGCCAGTGAGTTGATAGAACTTTGCGGAACATACAAAAGCAAGCTGGTCGTGTAATTCAGAATGACATCATAGTAGTACGTGCTCTTGGTACTATTCTTCAGATTAAACAAATTATAACCCATGACATTCGAGTGCCAGGACACCGGGATCTGAGACCGAATTTGCTTCGAATGAACCAAATACAGCCTCTTCCCTCCAGCATGGATCTTCAATCTCTTTAGAATTTCCGTCGACAAATCGAAGCATTTCGTTCCAGCCGGAAGCGTCTGAGAAATAACGATCAAGATAATTCCCGCGACGACAGGAAATGTCAAAAAATACGGCATTGGAATGACGGAATGCATTCGCAAACTAGCAACGTTGACTCCGATAGACAGCATTGCTCCAGTTCCCATAAGAGTTGACATGACCTGACCTTGAACCCCCGAAAACAGTCTGACTATTATTTGCAACCGCGAATAGTAACTTAAGTACTGCTCAAATTTACGGGGTGAAATGAACAGAGTACGGCGTTGTCGAATCAAGTCCAAAGTTTCGGTGATGATCCCAACCGTTCCAATGAAGAACGTGAAGATGAGGGCGTAAACGCGACATACTTCGATGCTACCGAGGAATTGAAATCCGCATCTGAAAACGAGAGCCAAGAGGTTAATGATGCTGTAGGAGGAGGTGGGAATTATGAAATAGAGTGGGTCTTGATTGAGGAGGCATGCGCAAAATGGAACGATGTAAACTATCGTTGCCAGGTCCAGTATGATCCCTCGAACACTGTTAAAAGCTAATAGGGCACGAATTCCAGGCTTTGGCTCCAAAGCTCCGATATCTAAATTTAAACCAGCAATAAATTTTAAATTGTCCCACCACTGAACTAATGCATCGTGTATGAGCTGATTTTATAAATGTCTCATGTGAATTTATGTTTTAAGCTATTTATACGTTATATAATGAAAATCTTAGATTTCCCCAATCATAGAGTATAACTACATGGGCCATTTTGAAGAACTTGAGACAACCCTTCCACTTGAACGAAATATGAATTCTGATACACTCGTGGCAGTGCACGAGATACACGAGGATAACATTTTGTACTTTTGTTTTCGTTTATATTTCTGCAATTCAATATTCGAGAAATTTATATTTCCAACTGGAAAATATACTTTATTTTGTAGTTGCTAATTTACATGAATTAGAATTTAATTAATTAATTACATTTATTGGTTTAATTGTCAAATATCTTACTTGATCTCAACTCTAGGACCATATGTCGTATGTTCGCCATCCCGATTTCCACTTGGCTTCCATACTTGTACAAGGCATAAGATGCAATACAAGTGAATAAACCGTTGCAAACGCACATAAGCAAAGAGGTGAAACCCATCCGAAACACTTAACATTTACACCAACTTTAACTTCACGTTGTACACGTTAACTTTGTACACGTTGTACAACTTTGTACACGTTAACTTTGTACACAGTAACTTGTTAACTTTGTACACGTTAACTTATTAACTTTGCAAACGTTAACTTGTTAACTTTGTACACGTTAACTTGTTAACTTTGCATACGTTAACTTCAAGTTCTACACGTTAACTTCAAGTTGTACACGTTAACTTGAAGTTGTACCCGTTAAAGTCAAGTTTTACACGTTAGCTTTAAGTTGTACACGTTAGCTTTCAGTTGTACAATATAGAGTTGGAATCTCAATTCGCCCCAAATTGCGCCAAGGGGCGCGCCCCGGGGTGAGTAGGGGTGATCTCGTATACGTATATTAGCTTCCACAGTACTTGGCTACAATGTAGAGCTGGAATCTCAATTCGCCCCAAATTGCGCCAAGGGGCGCGCCTCGGGGTGAGTAGGGGTGATCTCGTATACGTATATTAGCTTCCACAGTACTTGGCTACAATAAAGCGTTGGAATCTCAAATCGCCCCAAATTGCGCCCCGGGGCGTGCCCCGTGGTGAGTAGGGGTGATCTCGTATACGTATATTAGCTTCCACAGTACTTGGCTACAATATAGAGCTGGAATCTCAATTCGCCCCAAATTGCGCCCCGGGGTGAGTAGATGTGATCTCGTATACGTATATTAGCTTCCACAGTACTTGGCTACAATATAGAGCTGGAATCTCAATTCGCCCCAAATTGCGCCCCGGGGTGAGTAGATGTGATCTCGTATACGTATATAAGCTTCCCCAGTTCTTGGCTACAATATAGCGTTGGAATCTCAATTCGCCCCAAATTGCGCCCCGGGGCGTGCCCCGGGGTGAGTAGGGGTGATCTCGTATACGTATATTAGCTTCCACAGTACTTGGCTACAATGTAGAGCTGGAATCTCAATTCGCCCCAAATTGCGCCCCGGGGCGTGCCCCGGGGTGAGTAGGGGTGATCTCGTATACGTATATAAGCTTCCCCGGTACTTGGCTACAATATAGCGTTGGAATCTCAATTCGCCCCAAATTGCGCCCCAGGGCGCGCCCCGGGGTGAGTAGGGGTGATCTCGTATACGTATATAAGCTTCCCCGGTACTTGGCTACAATATAGCGTTGGAATCTCAAATCGCCCCAAATTGGGCCCCGGAGCGTGCCCCGGGGTGAGTAGGGGTGATCTCGTATACGTATATAAGCTTCCCCGGTACTTGGCTACAATATAGCGTTGGAATCTCAATTCGCCCCAAATTGCGCCCCAGGGCGCGCCCCGGGGTGAGTAGGGGTGATCTCGTATACGTATATAAGCTTCCCCAGTACTTGGCTACAATATAGCGTTGGAATCTCAAATCGCCCCAAATTGCGCCCCGGGGCGCGCCCCCGGGGTGAGTAGGGGTGATCTCGTATACGTATATAAGCTTCCCCGGTACTTGGCTACAATATAGCGTTGGAATCTCAATTCGCCCCAAATTGCGCCCCAGGGCGCGCCCCGGGGTGAGTAGGGGTGATCTCGTATACGTATATAAGCTTCCCCTGTTCTTGGCTACAATATAGCGTTGGAATCTCGATTCGCCCCAAATTGCGCCCCGGGGCGCGCCCCGGGGTGAGTCGGGGTGATCCCATATATGGGTACATTTGTACACGATATATGAATATTCTTATATTTTTAATATGACAGGAAGCATATATAGCATATAATCTATAGGTATAATTTAGTACTATGTAGTGTATACACGGTGGTGGTTTTTTTAGTATTGGGGTAGATGGGCAAAACCCAGGGGGTGTGGTCGATTTCGCCCAACTTCGAACTCCCCCTGCGTATGCATAGTAGAAGCATATATCCGAAAGAAAAATTCGAAAAAGTTAAACCGTTCGCGAGTTATCGTCGGGCATGCGGACGGACGGACGGTCGGACGGACGGACGGACGGACGGACGGACGGACGGACGGACGGACACAAAACGTTTTTAATAAAGAGGTTTCACCTCTTTAATAAGTACATCTGGTTGATGCACGTTAGATTCAAGTAGTTGAGGAAAGTCAAGGAGCTTTCCGTCTGAAATACATCTCTGAAAAGAATAAGAAATGTCGCGACAAAGTGTCCAAAGAATACGACAACTACGTTCACAACGAGGAAAAGCAAGAGGTCCCGTTTCTTTTCATGGTAAACCAGGTTTTGTTTTTCAACATTAAATTCGACGGGAAACGTCCAGAAATACGGGAAGCATTTAGCATGTAAGCCAAACCATTTCCATGTCATTTCAACGGACATTTTGAGCTGCTGGAGGATTTTAGCGATAATACAAAATATCAAAGTCAAAACAAAAAGAACAAATTAATGGTTTTGATTGGACGAATCCGAAAGATCGAATGATACCGAATGTCAAAGAATAGTTTTTCTATCGCAATTAAGTCATCCTTATTTCGCCGAAGGATTTCTCAAGGAAATATTGCAAAATCTATACCCACCTAACTAAAAATTTTTTTAAAAAGCTAACGCAAATCTAATTGTAAAACCGATCATATTACAATATAAAACAGTATATAATCAATATCAACATTTCAAATCGTAAATTTAATCTACCATTTTTTCGGTAATTTTATGCAGATTTCGAATTTTTATTTAAAACTCAAAGGAACTGGAACCGATTTTGAGATAAACATTGGAAATTGAGTTAAAATGGCTTTGATGGGTTTGAACAGATTTGTTGGAATAATCGCTTCTATTCCGTAAAACAATTTGAGCCCCTGCCCAATAGTTTGTGAAGCTTGTTCGTATTCATTCCGCAAGTTATAAATCTTTATAAGGAATAAACTTTACATTGTATTTAAATACAATTTCGAGTATAAAGCAATACTTTTTCAAAGCTTCTCTAAATATTAGAATGGCTTTGTGCAACCCACTTTACCGACGGGAAGAATGTTGTCTCTTAAATTATTTTAAATTTTAATGTGGTTCCTCTTTTTGTTACTACAAAAGAATTCTCAGTATTTTGTCTAACCAATCCTACCTAAAAAATTTGATATAAAATTATTAATCTCATTAAGACAGAGGGCAGGGACTCATTCATAAATTAGTATATTTTTTGAACTGGATCAGAATAAAAAAAATTGTTCCATCTATGCATTTTTCATTGAATTCTTGCATTTAAACATAAAGATACTATCAACCATTTTGTAATTTTTTAAGGATATTAGGTATTAAATTGAAACTATATTCTACGTTACTGACAATTACCTAATATTTTTATTTCTCCACAATTTTGAGGTTTCAAACTTTAATGTAGATCCATAGATGCTACTGGCTTGGATTGCATGATTTTATCTATAGTCTCAATAATATAAATGGCTATAAAACATATTTATTTTAAAATTTATTCGCCAACAGAAATTTTATTCATGTTTGATATGACATCATCATAAACGGCGGTTCTCGCATCTTTTCCGTACATAAAATCAAAGTGGTTGAAATTGGGTACATTAACTTTTGTAAATTGCTTAACATTCCTTAGAGCTGCTTTTAGAAGAGCCACATCCTTAAAAACAAAACCCCGGTATGTTATTCTACATTTGAATTAAGCTGAGTTAAATTAAAATTAAATCAACTTCACCTTTTATCTTTATTTTTGGTGAATAATGTACCTGGGGGTCAACAAGTGTATCGGCTTCTGCCCAATAAATGTACACGGGTGCAGTAACTCGACTTAGATTGTATGAAGGAGTAACACTTGAATTGTACAAGTTTAAATTTCTCATATTGCCCCAATCGTATTGCGTGAACTGTCCTGGCTTTTTAGTTAGTTGAATGCAGTGCGCAAGGGTTCGTACTGATGCGTTTGAAGGACCATGTTCCACTATATTGGAAAGCTGAAGCTGTTGATTAAATTAATGTAACATTAAAAAATTAGCCTTGTTAACTTAAATTGTCAAACAGAAATCGGATCAAATAATGCTCACACTATCAATTTGTTCCGGATTAAAACCTCCAAATTGATACATCAAATTACTACAGCTCATTGCTCCCATTTTCCCGCCACAAAATGTCGGTCTAAAAGTATGTACAAAATCCACGACTTGTAACGGGTTTAATTGTCCTTGACCCAGGAACGTTTGAATCGGCTGCAATCAAAGAATTTTTTTAATTTCTCACATTTAATTTCAAAGACTTAATATCCTCTCTTGTCATTTAAAAATAGTTCATATCGTTTTATACAAAAGGTGACAGCCCCAACGCCTTTATCATATGGGATTTGGTGTTTCCAAAGAAAACACCGGGTGCAAGGCCGAACATCCCCTTAATCTTTTGGTTGTATTCAGGGCGTTCGGACATAGCGACAAAAAACATGGTCCCACCTGCGATTTGCAAAAAAAACAGAAACAAATTAAAGCACAATTTGTGTAATTAATTATTTGTAATTAAGCTTTGAACTGACCCATACTATGACCAATGTAGAACAACCCATCACTCCCTGTAGTCTTCAAGATGAAGTCAATTACAGCCGGAAGGTCGTAAAATCCCATTTCGTGCCAACTAAAACAAAAACAAAACATCCTAATTCACTCTTCAGAAAACAAAACTACTACCTTGCTGCCGTTTGTAAATGCAGTTTAACCGACTCTAAAAGGTTTAATATAATAATAAAGGTAATTTAATCAAATGATATAACTAGCCTCATTTTCCGTTTTTTTTCTCGATATAAATATCTATAGAACCGCACTGAATTTTAAGACAAATAATAAAATTTCGAACCTAAAATTCCAATACTCATCCTCCTTTGGGTTTAGTCTGTTAACATTGCTGGATGAATAACTATTGCCCCTGGCATTACCAATGAAAACATCATACCCTTCATCAGCCAAGAGGTAGGCTGTAACTTGTAACATTAATTTTTGTCTTAGCAAACCAGAATTCTTATGGACAACAACCACAACTGCTTTTAAATAAGAATTCAACGAAGTTCATTAGAGAGCAAAATATTTATGAAATATTTAGGAACTCACGAAAGGTATTTTTAGGCAGATTGACAAGCCAATCGTTGGAAGACGAGATAATTCCATGTTGAAGAAATACTGGACCTTTGGTTCCAGCCCGATTACGCAATCCATGAGGAATACGGAAAACCGTTAGATTGTGTCCATCTTCCGTGCTAATATAATGGGTTTCAACCGGATAGCCGTATTTCTTGACTAGCTGAGGCTTTGAATTTGAATTCGAATTTTGTTGCTCAAAATCAGAAAAGTTTTTTTTGCGGATCGTTAACGTTAAATTTAAGGTAAATTAATTTACAGTGGATAGATGAGCATCCGGATGAGTTCCAAAATCTGATGAACTTTTGAAAAAATTCGAAACGGACAAACATTTAGTATTTGATACAAGCGAAATGAGTAACAGGAATAAATTAAAACCCAATGTTAGAGAAGACATAGTAACAAATGACTTTGCATTGCCGTCTTAACAATGCTTCATTCTTTAATGCCGTTCGTTTACGTCTTTAAAAACAATACTATAATTAGTAATTAAAAACCATCATTTGTTCAAAACTTGGATGGTCGTCCAGGGTTTTGTAGTAACATCAGTCAAATCATCGGGTAAAATATCAATATCATTGATATTTAGTGACAAGCTTAATCCGGTGTGGCTTAATTTCAGAAAACACAAGAAAATTATGCTTTGAAAAATAAATGAGGTTAACTGTTAACATACATGTATGCGAAATAGAACAAAGTGAAGGGTAAACATCAGTTAAACGTCTGGAGTTTTGTCAAATATATGATACTGACCTTGGGAGAGCTGATATATAAAATACCACGTACATTCCCTAATTTAACTTGATTTCAGACAAAGATTGATCATTAAATCTGCTTTAAATACATGTTTGAATTTAACTTATCATCTAACAGTTGCCTCATCGGACTGAGACACTAATCCTTCAAGATTGATGTTTCAAGTATCCGAATCCGAATCAATGAACCTAATTTTGGAGTGCAAATAAGTTTGACGAAATCTGTTTGTAGTTCTTGAAATAGTTTCGGTTTCCAGACAAGCCTTGACTCCAATATTTTAATATTGACAAGAATCCACGGATTGAAAAGTCTATTCCTCCTCAGATTACAGAATGTTACCGCAAACTATCCAATCTTAAATCTACAATCAAATCCGAATTTGTAACCTATCAATTATCATTAGTCACATTGTCACTGTCGAGTTTTGACAATTTATTTTTAACGAGACATGATAAGAACAGCAACCATTAAACTACTAACTGCCTCAATATGTACGAACTCCACAAATGTATAAAAGGATCAACCGTCGATTCTCGAGAGCAATTCAAAACTTGTTGTACTCTTCAAATTAGGAAGTCTCGAACGCCTTAAAATTCGGTAATAATTTTTTTCTCAGATTCCTCAATTTTCGCACATTCGGTCTGAATAAGAATATTTCAAACCCCAATTTACAGCCTTTCACGATATACCTAAGCGTTTGATCTATGGTTGGGGCATTTTGACATTTAAATTTAAAAAATTCTAGGTTGGCCCAACTATCCCAAAAATCGGCTAGATTTTTGCTCTAAACTTGGTTGTAGATTATTACCGTTTCATTTGCAAGTAAGATGAGAGAAGATGACCGATATAACGATGCAACGGGGCGACCTGCGGAAGCGACTCAACGCATCCTAGCCTGTTGCTGTCCACCGTGTGCCGTATATTCCGTTCGAGGATGTGGCATCGATTTTATTCTTAACATCTTCTTAACCGCAGCGTTTCTTATCCCAGGGATCGTTCACGCCTGGTATATTGTCAAGTCATTTTAAGTTTGTCTCGTATTGATACCAAAAATAAAGATAATTTAATTTCCTTTAATAACAACGTCACAAATGTCCTTTTACTGCATTTATTTTTGTACGTCTAAACCGCACATTGTTTGCAAAAGAAATTAAGGTTTGCAATTAACAATTAAATCTTCTAAGTAACTGCTTGCCGGGTATTTTGGGTCGTATACGGTTGGATTGGTATATAAATGACCTTTAATATTGTTACATTGTAATTTACATGGCGAAGAAGTGTTTTGTTAGTCTGAACTATTGTGTTTAGCTATCGTTCATCTAATTTTAAGGCAAAATAAGTATTAAAACTGATTTAGGGAGACATAGTAAAGGCTTGGAATTTTGATACATAGAATTGGAATTCATGAAACCAAGCAATTAAAACTGATGAATTGATATACCTTATTACCCATAAAGCATTAATTTTGACTTGTGTCATGACATGCCTTTTTTCGGTATTTTAAATACCATATTACCAGTGTTTTGCAAATATTCGATTCTCACGGAAATCACCACGTGTATTATTCTATACGTCTGCATAAGATCCAGGAATACTCTTAATTAAAGGTATTCCACTATATTTAAAACATCGCTAGAGTAGGCTTTTTGCTTCCAAAAAATAGTGAACAGAATAGCAATCGTAACAAAATAAATTGATTTTGTTTTGCCGAAAATACGGGTTTTGTGCCACTACCAAACGGTTCAGACTACTATCTATATTACTTTACGATCTCCTTCATAATTAACGGAATTATATCTGTTACGTCGTTTCATATTGAAAAGCAAATAAGCGTCTGATTTGATAGACGGAGTCCTTATCAATTACAGTCTGCATTTCCCATTTGAAATATAGAAGATAATTAAATAATCAAGTTGTCAAATATTTACAACCCTGAAGTTGTTTTTCGGTTTCCATCAGCGTTTTCTCAGAATCGGTGATGGCTTACGGATTGTCTTAACCACGCGACACATCTAGAAATAGTTTATTTTTTTAGCAAAACTCGACGATCACACTTATCATTGCTCTTAGGCTTAAATTAAACTGAGTTGGACTCTTTTTCCAGAATTTCTGAATAAAAACAAGGATGGGGATTCTTTATCTTAAAGTTTGGAAACTGATTTCTTTCGTAGATAAAGTCTATCCAAATCCGCAAACCCTTTTCGATGGAATTATTATCAACCACCGTCAAGCTTTAAATTCAAAGACTCAGATTGTTTCGAGAGAAAGCTACCGATTTTTTTGGATCATTGCATCCGCAATGGCTTTAGTGACGGCATATATTTTTGCAACTTTCATGAAAATATTTCTTACGAGAATTCCCGACCCAGACATGTCCATACTTGCCTTCGTTCTGTTCACAATGTACGGGATTTTCGGAGTTGGTGTCCAGTTTATAAGTGCACATTTCACTGTCGGTGTTGGGAGTCTGAGTCGATTTATTCGGAGCCTTAGTGAACTGCATGATTCAACTCAAGGTGATTAGATCAAATTATGTAAATTACGAAACCTTTTATTGATTCTACTCGGTCTGTACGTCCGTCTGAACGTTTGTACTCTAACTTTCGAACGCTTGAAGATTTTGAAATCCTTTTTTGTCGAACTAGTTATGAGCTGGATTAAATTGTTTTTAAAACCGTATACGTCAAAGGTATATCATCGACAGGTAACAATTAAAAAAAGCAATCTAGATATGAGACACCGTGAAAAAAGTATTTTCGAGTGCTATTCAACGATGCATATGATTTGCTCTATGGTTGGGGTAATACAAGGTTGTTTTAATAGAATGTATTTGACGCGTCAGACAACGACTATAATTTGTCTCGTGGTTCCACCCTTTTTAAACAACGATTCATTTGATTAGGATTTGGAAAGTGCAATATTGGTACAAGGTGCCAATTGCGGACCGGGGTTTTGAATTTAAACATCGTCTAAAACATCTTAAAAGACAATTTTTGATTACGTTTGTCAAACTTAATGGTGTTTAAAAATTTAACTAATATGAAATGCTAAAAATAGAATCCTTCCCAATTCCAGGTTTACTAACCTTAACAAAAAAAGACCGACGTTTTATTCGAACCCTGGACGCAGGATTGCTATGGATCGCCTCCGCCTTCCTATCTCTTCCAATAATTGGGCTCCTCGTCCCGTTCATGACCAAAGCCGAACCCTTCTATTTCCTCTCCAAATCCCTAAAAATCCCGTCTCAACTCACCCTGGCATTTCGAACCGTTGGTAACATTATGATGATGTCCAACTGGTCAGTCATCGCATCCCACATCATGCCAATGTTCATGCTCTATATTCGACTAACAGTTCAAATTTTGACCCAACTCCGAAACTACTCCTTCTCAGAAGTGGCAAAAACAAGTAGAATCAGCTCGTTTTGGAACGTTTTACGGATCGAACGGAAATTTCAAAGATTTCACAAACTCCACCGCAGAATGTACTTGGCCTCGAATGCTTTCAATACCATCCTGGGTCACATTTCAACGTCATTTGGATTTTGTGGCTGTTCCCTCTTCATTCTACTCTTTTATGTTTCAATTAACTTTGTGGGCCGAATTCCAACATCGTTTCATTTGATATTCGTGTTGTCGACGATTTGGTTTGGAGCTATGCTGTTGATTCTACTTCTCCCGGCTTGCCAAATGCATACGATATCTAACGAGGCCTTGACCTTCTGGAAGAAGAAGTTGAGGTCAAAGGTCGGGAAGAGGAGATGTATGGCCTTGAGACCGGTTCGCTTTGAGTTTAATCCGTTTTTTTACGGGACGAGGCTGACGTTCCTCCAAATCGCATCCGTTTGTATTGAGATCACTGTCAATCTTTTGCTGTTTGGTGGGAATATTTAGGGATTCGTTATATTTTGAATGAAAATGGAATACGGGTTTAAATTTTAAAACTAAGAAAACAATAAACATGAGGTTGATGAACATAGAACATATATATGAGGTTATATTTAATGTTTTGTAAAATCTATTTAGAAACCTCTATGTATTTAGTAACATCTAATGACTTAAACAAACAGCGGGTTTTAAATGTTTTACAATGCTATTATCTTCAAATCCCACGCAGTCCGAAAATCCTATACCTCAATAGGCCAAGAAACATTTTGTTGGTGGAATAAAAACCACGCAAATCAATCATCCATCTCCTCAAATATTTACCTTATCGTTACAAACGTGTGTACCAAAGTGTTGCTAGCAAACCGTGCATATAGAAAATTGTGGTATTTCGAAATTATTTATTCATTTAGTTTTTCTTGAATCTTTTGGATGGGGATTTAATTTTTTTAGAAAAAATTATTTATAACAACACTATAAATGCTGAATTAACTGATTAAAATTATATTTTCAAAAGAAAAATCCAAAGGATGCCTCTTGGGAAGTTCTGGCCAGGGCTTAGAAATGCCCTATCAAAAGCATTATTAAACTAACTTAAGTGAATTAATGACCCTTCTTTTATAAAATAATAATATATTAGCATCATGTGACAATGGCAAGACAGACAGACCATGACGTTGTTCATTGACATAATAAGATATACCAGCCCACAAGCCCGTCAAAACAACTTAGCAATGTCAACTCTGAAATTCAATAAAACAGCAGAGTTTCTCAATCTCGTCCCACCTTCCTGAATATTTAATTGTATTTATTCGCGAATGTCAGGATGGTATTGACGGCGATAATGTCGATATCATTCAGCTCTTGAATTCATTAACAACATAAATAGGACTGTTTTGCTTAAAAAAGTCTAGTTATTACTCCGATAAACCAAACCTGTCAAACAACGAGTCCCAACTTAGTCTGATTTACTCCAGTTTAAAATGGGTATTTTAAACCTGAGAATCTGGAGGCTTATCTCGATAATTGATAAGGTGTATCCCAACCCAATCACCCTCTTTGATGGGATAATTCTGAACTATCGTCAAGTTGTTAATAAAAGAACGAAAATCGTCGAAAAAGAGACTTATTGGATTTTTTGGTCAATTTCCTTCTGCAGCCTCTTGCAGTTGTTGTACGTTTTTTTCATCTTCATGCAACGACTCTTTTGGAATGTTGAGGACAGTGAACTGACGATATTGGCATACTTTATGTTCACGGTTTATTTAATATTTGGTGTAGTTTTGCTCTGTATCGGAACTCATTTCTCGGTGAGGACTGGGAGTATGAGTACTTTCATGACGAGTTTGAGCAAATTGCAGGATTCTTCGAAAGGTAAGGTATATCTAGGGATTTGAAAAAATAAAATCTCACAAGGGAACATTCCTAACTGTAACATTCACAGATATTTTTTATCCCTGTCTCCATCAAAAAATATACTAAAATTCAAAACTTTAAATAAAAAATTAAAATTAAAAAAAATTGTTTAATTCAAATAGTCTCTAAACAACGAATTTTAATGTTTTCGTATTTTTTAATGTCAACAAGTTTTTGTTCAGCTTTTAGTTGTTACAAGTTTTGCAATTTTTAATTTTAAAGGAAATATTTCCCATTGTAATTAATCCATTTTTCTTGCAATTTTATTAAAAAGTCGTTGGATCCAGTCTCAAAAATTACGGACGAACGATATATTCGAATAATGATATTATTTTGTAACAAACAAAAACAAAATGGTTCTAACATTGAGGTATTATGTCAATCATTTATTTTTTGAGCTATTTCCGGTCGAATTTCAGATATTTTCCCAGTACCAAAGAATGACCATCTCCATAACATGGCCCTAGATGCCCTACTTACCTGGATCAACGTCGCATTCCTCAGCCTCCCAATTGCCGCAATTATCATCCCGGTTTTTGCAAACGCCGAACCGACGTACTTTCTCATCCGACATCTCCAAATCCCAAGCCCCTATTCCACAATCCTCCGATGCATAGGAAATGCACTAACCCTTAACAATTTGGCAGTAATCGGATGTCACATCATTCCCTTTGAAATGATTTATCTCAAATTAAGCGTCTACATCCTGTCCAACCTTCGGGAATACAGCCGATCCGTCGTTCTATTGTTAAGGAGGTCCAATAACCCGAGGTGGAACATTTTGAAGATGGAACGTGGTTTTAGAACATTTCACAACCTCTATTCCAAAATGTTCGCAGCGTCGTTAGCGTTTAATTCCATTGTTGGACACGTGACGGTGTTCTATATTTTCGGTGGTTGTTTCCTACTTACACTGATGATTTACGGCTCTATTCGGTTCGTTAATCGAGTTGCAGTTCTGTTTCATTTGCTATTCGTCTTGTCAACGATTTGGTTCGGGATTTTGCTGCTGGCATTTATGCCTTCTGCTTGTGATATTCATACGATTTCGAATTCAGCGTTGAACCTGTGGAAGGGACGATTGAGGTCAAAGGTGGCTGTAAAGAGGTTAAGGGCCCTGCGACCACTACGCATGGAGTTCCAGCCCTTCTTTTATGCATCAAGACGGACGTTTCTGAAAATGATATCTGTTTGCATAGATGTGACTGTAAATCTTCTCATATCCGGTGGTACTGTATAGGGTGTTGGAATCTTTAATTAGTTTAATTTAATGCAGAGTACCACATAAAATAATACATTAACTATACTGTTATGTGTAGTTGCCATAATTTATTCTATTAAATAATGCGACATCGAATTGTTCATGTTATTTGATTTTTATCGTTTGAATCAGATCATTCGGCAATGACGCTTGGGTTTGGATGATATGATATAGCTAACGTTAGTGTTAAAATTAGGCCAATTCAAGGCAAGGGTATGGACTTTAAACAATAAAATGCTATCTAAGTAATGATGCAATATATATGGCAGTCAAAGCGATATTTATATGTTTCATGAAATGAGCCGAATATGGGCTTGTGAATTGAGATGAGAATGCATACTTTGACTTGAAAGTAACCTTGAACTTTAAATACTTGCATAGATTTACAAATGACCATGAACTTTGATTTAAACTCGATTTAAATTTTAAATATCTTGTGGAGCAGAATATTTCAATTTAAATTCTAGGAAAAGCTAAAACAACGGAGATTTAAAGATCAAGCCTGAGCACCAATATTTGTAGAGAGATATTATTACCTAAGCTTCGTATATGGAACTTTTATGGAGGTAGGCAAGAGTGAATAGATTAAACATTGAGCTTTGAGATTGAGTTAGAGAGCTTTATTTTTTAACAGCGTTTTTTTGCAAATAAATACTACATTTATTTCATCATGTGTTTTAGTGAGTGAGCTTAAATACTGACACAGCAGTACCAGTGAAAATATGAGCGAGTGATATGAAACTTGTTTAATAACAACATTAAGTTAAATACGTTGTGTTTTTCTGTCAATTTTCATTAGTAGATAAAATTCAGTACTATCCTATTATAGGAAATTTAACTCATCAAAGGACACGACTTTGAGGGGATTTTAATAACAGTAATAAAATTACTACCACTTTTTAAATTTACAAAAAGAATTTCCAAAACATTCCAGCTTAAGCCAGTTATCCTAAGAGGAGTACTAAATAATCAAAGGTAACGAAATTAAGCATCAAATTGTGTCATCTGTATTAGTTTTTTCTAAGTCCTTAGTACTAATACACACCAAATAAAATATTTAAAATAAAAATATAAGTCGGTTTCAATCATATCGTCTTCAAACTGTTCTAAACTGTAAGTTCAGGAAGCTCTTGCCCATCAATCATGGACGGATCGGTATTTTTAGAAGGTATGCAATTAAATGATACATAACGAAATAACAATCCCTATTTTTGTGCTCTTTTATTATTAAAATTGCTTGCACATTCAACATTAAAACTTAAAAGCTTTCACATGATGACAGACTAATCATTAAACATTAATTGCAAAGTCAAACTTCTTTCAAATAAATCAACACGGTTTTTGTACATCAATTCTTAAAAATAGTTCCATCCATCCCGATTTAATATAGGTATGAATTATTAGACGTTCAAAAATGTCACTAATGATGAAATGTTATCAAAACCGTCCAAAACTCTAACAACTCCTGTTTTTTGACAGGTTTCCGGTCTTTCTGAATCGGATTTAAAGTTTTACCTCGTAGTAACATATCCCTCAACCCAAAATATACATCCCAAATTCTATTGTAGTTCTTCGACATTTAAAAAATTCTCAATCAAATCCTTATATTCTAGTTATTTCAATTTACTTAATTCTCATATTATTCTACACATTTCTTCAGGAGCAACAGGCCGAGAAAATGAATTCATCCGCCTCCGCAATTTCATCTCAAATCTCTCAAATTCAGTCCTATTAGTAACGGGTCTACCGGGGATCGGGAAATCGGAACTGACAAATTCCTTCGCCCGAAAACTCCGTGATGCCCCCATCAATCGCATGATTGTCCGTCTAAATGGTGACACAGCCCACAGGTTCAACTACAGTATTTCTCAAATCGGGGAAATGACGGATATCGTGACCACGGACAAGTTTCAAAAACCCCGGAATTCGGTCGACATCCTAACCGAGTTTATAACCCGGAACGAACGGAACAGGAAGATGCTCTTGATAATCGACAATCTCGACACGACAAACGAAGCAGTTAATGAGATGCTGAGAAACGAAATAATACAATCAAACTGCTTTGTCGTCATCAATTCTGGAAATCCCGAGGTTCTAAACCTTCCAGTTCATGTCGATGAGATCATCCCGCTTTCGGTTTTGTCTAATGAGGGGGCCAAAGACATGATTCGCGATTCGATTAAAAATCAGTTAGAATCCGACATCGACAATTTGTCTATTCTCTTAAGCAAGTTCCCTCTGGCTCTACAACTTGCTTTAGCTTATATTAAAATCCGTACAAATAACGTGGAAGCAGAGGAGAATTATTCAATCAAAGACTATTTGACGGAGTTCAGAGATCAGAAGATCAAGTTGCTGGACTTCCCTTGGAACGGCATTGAGCACGAGTTCAAGGAGGTGACCTTAGTGGCCTTTGACCTCTCGTATGAGCCTCTCAAGAGGGGGTCGGGGCAAGTTGAGAAAGCAGCTTTTGAAATTGTCGACCTCCTTGGCTATTTCGAACCCGAGGAAATATATATTGATTTCTTGTGCAAGATTCAACAACAAAGTTCAGGTGGGGATTTGTAAGATGTTTTAAGTTTTTAACCACTTACAAATGATATGTGAGAAAATAGAAATCAATAGCAGCCTGTTCTTCAATAAAATAAAACCCATTTAGTTGTTGTCGACAAAATATATACGTCATGGCGTGTTGGAGTAAGTAATATTATAAGAATTTTCGAGCTGACATTTTTTAGCTTATCGTCTATGGCAGACTGTTTTAAATATCTATTGGGCTGAAATTTAAACAAATCTAGATTTCAAATCCAAAAACCGTATCTAAAAACTTAAATCGGTTTGAACTAAACGGAAACGGACGGACAGATAGACAGACCGATAAAATGTTCCCATAATGGAGTTTGACCCCTTTCAGACCGGCAAAGAACTGATAGTCAATTCCATTTAAGCGACATTCCTAAAAGCATGCAGTTAAATTTGCAATAAAAGGAATTTTTTATTGTTTTATTGTATAATAAACAAGACTGGTGGGGAGGCCACAAAAAGTTGGGCGGGGTCCATTTAGCTTTGCCGGAGGCCCAGCAACGGTACAATTCAGACGAGTTCGGATATCTATCCCTAACTACATCGAATAGCACGGTATCCGACCGGTACCTACCTCGCATAGCTCGAAATCCTACCCCTACCTACCCCTAACTACCTTGCATAGCTCGGTATCCGACTACTACTTACACCTACCTACCCCTACCTACCCCTACCTACCCCTACCTACCCCTACCTACCCCTACCTACCTCGCATGGCTCGGTATCCTACTCCTACCTACATCGCATGGCTCGGTATCCTAATCCTACCCCTACCTACCTCGCATAGCTCGGTATCCTACCGCTACCTATCTCGCATAGCTCGGTATCCTACCGCTACCTACCTCGCATAGCTCGGTATCCTACCCCTACCTACCCCTAACTACCTTGCATAGCTCGGTATCCTACTACTACCTACACCTACCTACCCCTACCTACCCCTACCTACCTCGCATGGCTCGGTATCCTACTTCTACCTACATCGCATGGCTCGGTATCCTAATCCTACCCCTACCTACCTCGCATAGCTCGGTATCCTACCGCTACCTATCTCGCATAGCTCGGTATCCTACCGCTACCTACCTCGCATAGCTCGGTATCCTACCCCTACCTACCTCGCATAGCTCGATATCCTACCCCTACCTACCCCTACCTACCCCTACCTACGCCTACCTACGCCTACCTACCCCTACCTACCCCTACATACCCCTACATACCTCGCATGGCTCGGTATCCTACTCCTACCTACATCGCATGGCTCGGTATCCTAATCCTACCCCTACCTACATCGCATGGCTCGGTATCCTAATCCTACCCCTACCTACCTCGCATAGCTCGGTATCCTACCGCTACCTACTCCTACCTACCTCGCATAGCTCGATTTACTACCCCTACCTACATCACACAGCTCGTTATCCTACCCCTACATACCTCGCATAGCTCGGTATCCTACCCTAACCCTATCTTCCTAACCTAAATCAACGGTTTTTTTTACATTTTGGCGCCTGCCGGCGGGGCCCCTGCCGGGGGCAGGGAAGTGGGGCGTTCAATGCTATACTGCTCAGAGTGCTCAGTATACGAGGCGAAAATTAAGACAATATAACAACAATCGAATGTTACAAAAATCAACGTGTAAAATACCATGATAAAAAATGAGGAAAACTCGTACAAAACTGATTTTAATCGGTTTTTGGGTTAGTATTTGGCGCATATCTCACGAACGCTTCGGAGATATGACAATCTGGTTAGTGATAAAAACTCATAATTAAATTGTTAACAAACATTTACATCATTTTGTCCATGCATACAATTATAAAGCACCTAAAAATAAATAAAATCCGAAAAAATCCGATTTTTACCCGGTTTTCGGGTTTTATCTCGAAAGTTTTTGTTACATTCGCGGGTTTTCTTTGCAGATTTGGAATCTACGCAAAATTTGCGATAAAATGATATATAATATGTCGATATTGAAAACTATGACCAAATCCATATGTAATCGTAGTAGCGTATACTAATAATTTTATTCTCTTGTAACTTGTAGATAATTTGACGGACCCAGAAGTTCCTCAAATGGCAGTAGACATACTCAGAGCCCTTAAATTTCTCGATGGGACACATTTGGCAATTAAAGTCCACCGACTGCTCAAGCAGCTCATCCGTGCCAAACTCCGAAATAATAAGTCCCCAACTGCAGAACTCGAATTCCTCCAAAAAATCATCAAAAGCATTTTAGAGATTAAATCAAGTCTCAAGAAATACGACATGATTCATGTCCTCTCGGTCTGGAGATGGGCTTCAAAATACGATCCGATTCTCAAAGACTTCCCCACCTTTCCCAACACAATCACGGACATCCTCATCAAATTCGGATTGCATTTCGAAACCAAAGATTTCGTCTCTAAAAACCTAGAGAGGATGAAAGCCCTCTTGGGTCCCCATCATCTTGAAACCCTCAAAATGGAAGGTCAGAGAGCATTTGCCTTAGTCTGGACAGAAATTAACGAAATTGCTCTCGAAGCCTATCAAAACGTTTACGAAAAAACTAAAAGTAGTCTTGGTCCCGACCATAAACAAACTGGAAAAATCGGACACGAGTACGGGGGGGTCTTAAAACGTCTCAAGAAGTTTGACCTCTCCGTTGACCTCTTAACGACCATTTTGAATTCCGAAAAAAAACGTCAGGATGATCCTGCAGTTTTAAGAACATTAAAAGAAATTGCAGGAATTTTACTCATAACTAAAAAATTCGACGAACAGCTTCAAGTTCTCGAGGAACTCCTTAACCTTCAGAAATCCCAACTGGGTTCAGAGCACTTGGACATCGTCGAAACGCAGTTTCGGATCGGGATCTGTCTCATCAATCTAAACCAATTTTCGAAAGCTCTCGATATTTTGGAAACGGTTTTGTGGCTAAGGGTCAAACTTCATTCGAAAAATCACCCGAGTATTTCGTCAACTGAAGAGAGAATTAGTCAATGCATTTTTAAAATCGCCGAAGGGTCAATTTTCTCCGGCGAAAGTTCCGGAGACGTTCAAGCCCTAACTATTTTCTTCCAAAATGACTCCCTGGCACTTAAATTGACCGTCGGGATTCTGAAAAATCAAAACATGAAAATCAAGGAATTTTTCAAAGAAATCGACAGGAAGAAATCAGAGCTTTTTCACATTGACCCCGACTTACAAAAGCGATTGGAAGCCTCCTCCCTCGGTACGAAGGTGTCAACTTACGTGACCTTTGACCTGTCAATCGACAAGATTAAAACTCACAATCAGATTGGCAAACTAGCGGTGGAATTACTTTATATAATTCCTTACCTAAACTACCTCGACATTTCCGTTCCGCTCCTCAGAACGATATACAACAAAACAAATCCTCAAAGCGTGGAACCTATGGAACAGATCTTTAAGGCTGTTGACCTCTTGGAAACCTATTCGATAATTAGCAAAACATACAAGCCCAGCAGGACGAATACGATTTCCATAAGTCCAAAGCTACAAGAGGTTAATCGAGACAAAATCAATTATTTGGAGCTGGAAACGGACTTCCTTCGAGGGATTTTAAAAGCCATGTTGACCCTTGACCCAGAGGTTAATACCATTCCTTACAGCCAGTTCGTATCTGTTTGGACTTTTGCATCAAAGCATGATCAGCTGATTGTTGACTTTGACGATTTGGCAGACAAGATCACGGACAGGATTCAGATCCTTAAAAACTTTCCCGAAATGCTTAACTTTGCTATGGAGCAGTTGGAGCGGTTCAAGACCGTTTTGGGCCCTAATCACCCGCAGACTCTGACGATGGAATCTCAAGTTGCGGATGGATTGAGACTTAATAATAGATTTGAAGAGGCGATGGGTCGGTACAGAGGACTTTATGAGAGACAGAAGAAGATACTTGGAGTGGGACACTTGGTGACACTGATTACAGGTAATTGGTGAGAAAAATATCGTTCATTGGTTGAACTAAATCGACACGTTATATTTGTTAGAAGAAGCGTTTTAGCCCACCCATGAAAACGAAGCGAGTTGTTGATAATTAATCTGCTTCATTTTTTTTAATTGAGTGATTTATGCTGCCTGAAGAAGATCTAGGAGTCATTTTATTTAAGATTCTCAAAATGCCCCAATCACCGAGTAAAATAATACACCTTGTTAAATAGCGCTAGAGAGACTTTTTTTCCAAAGTGGTATCACATCTTGTAGGGTTTTTATTAGGAAAACTAGCTATTACCACCATAAAACGCCTAAAACCTCTATATTTCCGTTTGTGGGGCTTTTAACTCAAAATCTCAAGTTAAAGTTGAAATGATTTAAACATTTCATAAAACAAACATAATTCTTAAGTTATTATGAGTTTTTTTTAAAGCCCTCACAAAGCAAGCAAGCAAACTTAAAAATTCAGCGCATGCGTCAAAAATACGATTTTAAATTTGTAAACTATTTTAGGAAATAATTTGGCCTTGACACTATCACAACTGGAAAAGTGGGACGAAGCCATAGCTTTCTACCGAACTGTCATCGAGTCCAAGAGAGCTGGATTAGGAGAGGGTCACTTCAGCACTTTGGAATCAATGGAGAATTTAGCAGAATGTTTATGGAAGCACGGGGTCATTGACCTTCCTCAAAATATGGGGGACTTGACGGAAGCCAAAAACTTGCTGGAAGAAGTACTGGTCCTCAAAATCCGATTTTTTGGAGACGACCACGTGTCCACATTGAGTCTAAAGATGCACCTAGCAGAGAAGTTATGTGGCTTCAACAAACCGGATAGGTCACTTGTGTTGCTGAGGCAGGTTTTAGCCTCACGTGAGCGGAGTCTTGGTCCTCAGCATCCCGATACGGTTTCCACTCAAAGGGCAATCGAACAAGTTTTGTGGGCTTCCGGTCAATCTGAATAAATACAGTTTTAATGCTTTCACCATTTTATTTTTAACTTTTATAACATTCCATTAAATAAATATGAGGATTTTGACAATTAATTGCAATTGGTTTGTATTTTGGGAAAATTTGATAAAATATGAATAAAAAATGCCAATTCTAGCAAATGGACCTCGATAAACTGGGGAAATTCAGGTTTAAAAAATTGTAGGCAAGTACATAATATTATTGTCAACAGTTCATCGGCCTACGAAACGGTAAACTTGGCCTATTTTAGGCCAAGTTCAGAAATGTTTCAGGGGATGATGAAATCACTCGGTTTCCTATTTATCCTTGAATTTCCCCAATCCTTAGCCTTTCTTAAGTATTTTGAATTGAGCTTTGGATATGATTATATTATTTTGCCAAAACCATGAACATAGTCTGGATAATCTGGTGCCAAATCCTTTCCTCACGGAGAAAGGGATAGGTTAGTGATGAAAGGAGACTATTGAATCTGACAAGGGAACATTTTCAACTGTACCACTCCGATATTTTTCTAACCGCCCTCATTCGAAAGAGTAAAATTACGAAGCTTTAATAAAAGAACTACCGGTGCATATTTGGCTTAAGATCAGTAAACCTGTACGTGCCAAAAGTCAAGAACTGTTTCTTTTTTCCAAGAAAATCTAGCTTTTGACACATTTTTTATAAGGAGTTAACATTGGGGGACTCCCAAAATACTATTACAAGAGAACCAGTCGTTTCGTAAAAAAAACAGACAGGAGTTTATCATAGGAATCCGTGAAATAGAGTACAGTTCTTCACCCTCCGACCTAATTATCTAGGTCGAATATACTTTATGCACCAATAATTCCTATTCCTAGAGACAGGTTTGAAAAAAATCCGTGTGGGACAGTTGGGAATGTTCCCTTCTCAGTTAGCTAGAAGTCAGAACGGATTGGGATTTCTAAGATAGAGAGTAGAGAAGAGTGGAATGGAATCTGAACAGAATGCAATTGATATGTAAAGATGCAAACCACTATATAGATAACCTCCGAATATCTACCTAAATTTTGCGTGAATGTTGTCCTTGATTTAATCCGCATTTGACATTGTAATAATATATAACCGCAACGTCTCTTCTGATATAAATCTCATCTCGAGAGGCAAATATGTACAAATAGTTCCGTTCAACTCAATTGTTACTTGTTAATCCATGAAAAATTCCTCGGGCTATTCCTGATGTAACCGATAGGCTAATCTCGTTACAAACCAGGTTCTCTTTACCCGAATGCAAATACATTGTTACACACTCGGGTTGTTTAGTTGTATTTAAGACACTCACTTTAAGCAAAGCATTGTTATTTTTGCCAGTTTCACGGTATTGTAAACACATGTATAATCGCTCCTCATTTAAAAAAAATAAAAATGGGTTCTGATTTTGCAAACAATAACATTCCCCGAGAACTTCTCTCCGAAGCGTTAGGCCCGGATTTCGACATCCAACAGTTCAAAGTTACAGACGGCACAAATCCCGGAGATAATTTCACGAGTGTTATTTATTCGGCTGCCGTGGATGTTAGAAATAAATCTGGAGAAGATGTCAGGTTTGACCTGCTTTTGAAATGCTATCCCAGTCACCCCTCCCGACAAGAGATGGGCAACAGGACAAACATGTTCTTCAAGGAGTTGGAAATCTATCGACTCTGGCTTCCGGAATTAAGACGATTTCAAACGGAAGTTGTTGGCCTTAAAGAGCAGATTAAGCTTCCTTATCCTCCGTTCTTTCATGGAAAATGCATCGACTTTGAATCCATGGAAGGTACCTAATATGGTGGTCAGATTTAATATTAAAACAAGGGTTGAGACGTAAAATTTTCTGATATTCCGAAGTCACGCCAAATAATACCTTCAATTGTTATTATCTGTAACTACAACTCTTTAAAAATGCTTTTTTCATTTGTAGACTGAAATTAAAATTCCGAAAACTCCAAAAAATCGTTTAAATTTCTTGTTTCTAAAAACAAAACCGGCTTTTCAAAATTCGATGTCTGACATCATTTGAATTTCAGAAAGAGTGTCGTTGCATGTTTAAATAACTGAAAGTATGAAAGTTCTTCAACAAATTCCGAGAATCTGAAATTTTGACCCTTCATGATTCCAAAATTCATTAAAAATCATTTCGCTTTTTAAGGACAATTTATGTGTTGTTGCATATTTCTCATTTTCAGAAACGAATTTATCCGGCCAATTAAAATGATTCTTTTGCGTTTTCACTTTTATGATTAAATGTAATTAAATTGTGGATAAATTTTCAGGAACTGAATACGCAAACAAAGTATTTGTACCGC
Organism: Desoria tigrina; assembly: GCA_906901685.1. NCBI lineage: Eukaryota > Metazoa > Arthropoda > Collembola > Entomobryomorpha > Isotomidae > Desoria > Desoria tigrina. The sequence goes on from CAJQTU010000053.1 coordinate 1,628,757, forward strand.
TAGACAACTTCATCATAATGGAAGACATCCGAAAGCAGGGATTTCGAATGACGAACCGAAGAGACCCAATGGACATCCACCACATTCGGCTCGTTGTCCAGGAATTGGCCAAAGTCCATTCGATGAGTTGGGCCTATAAGTTCCATGTCGACCAAAATGTCACCGACAAGTTCCCCTGTCTTGTCAATAACTTCCTTAACGAAGACATGAGGATTTTGGTGGGTATGGCTGAGAATGGGATTCGTGAAGCGATTAAGACGCTTGAAACTTTAATGGGACCAGGAAACGCTCTAAGCAAGGCTCTATTCAACTACAAAGCTGTAATGGAAACCGTTTACGACGTTTTCGTCGGTAACAAACCTGAAGATGCTTTGAACGACATCCTACGTATTCCTAATATTAACAGAATTGGCAAGAATGCTAAAAACCCAGGTAATTATCCCCGATTTTCCATGCACTTTGACTATCCTAGTAGATTTTTTGATGAAAATTTTCTAAAGATTAAATTAACCGTTCAAAACGTAACGTGATACATTTTGATAAATGATAATTTGGCGCCATTTTGATGCATTTTTTAGGAAATACCTTATTTCCACAATTGGATTTTTATGGTGAAATCTATTTATTTTAAGGTGTGTGCTTTTTTGTATCTGAATTTTCTAGTTCCATGGCGCGTTATATGTCACGGAGACTGCTGGAGCAACAATTGGCTTTTCAAATACGAGGAAAAAAGCGGAAAACCAGAAGAGGTTATAATCGTTGACCTTCAGTTGGTCCGAGAAACTTGTGTAATTCCGGATATGGTTTATTCCATTTATGCCAACACCGACGCGGCACTTCGAAAGGAGCACCTCGACGAACTCATGGAATTATATGTCGACACTTTCAATGGGTTTTGTCGAACTTTAAATGTCGACACTCTTCCCGGTTTCAATTTAGAGTCTTTCAAGTTCCGATTCCACAGGTTTAAATTATTCGGCCTATTTATGTGCATATTAGGCTTCCCCTTAACGCTCCAGGACGAAGAGAGTGCATTAGCCTTAAATATGGAGAGTATGGACAAGGACAAGAACTTCATGAACATGTTCTCGGACGTGTGCGCGACTTCCGGTTCAAATTTAGCTTACAATGATCGACTCATTGGGATGCTCACTGAACTGATCGATGAGGGGGTTATATAATTCTACTGTTGGAATAATTCGTTAAAACGCGGGCCAAAACTGCCAAAACATAACATATATCAGGGAAAGTACCATAATGTCGTTCAAATTGTTGGTTTTAGTCAACAATTACAAAGTTTAAATAAACGTACAATTGCCTAATAGGGCTTTGCCTATCTCAAAACTCGTCACTTTTGGCTGAAATAATTTACATTGGATTGAACATTGAATATTGTTTGAAAATATTGAATATTATTCAAAATAATAACCATCATTTGCGAAGTTTAGTTGAGGGTCATATAACGGTGTACCCTTTGTAAAACCCTACATAGGGTTTTACAAAGGGTCACTCAAGAGTCAAAGTTCAGATTATTCACCTGGGAATGCATTGAAATGCACAATAAAACCATCTATATTATATTCGTATGGATAGGAAATGTGAGATTTTCGCTATTTACTCGCAAAATGCAAAGTTTAGTTTGGCCGTTAAAAAACAGTTTCACATATAAATCAGTAGCAGTTCATCTGCCTGGGAAATGATGTAAACTTTGGAACAGTTTTTAAAAGGCTCATAAAATGTCTATTTATAACATTTAATTTGTCTCTTATTTACATACTGTTCCAGACAACAATAATATAGACTATCACAGAACTTTGTAAGTGGGTTATCAAAGTCTTCGCTCGGGTTCAATAGTGAATGACTGGAATTGATTCATTGAATACGAAAGTAAAGAACACAGCCGTTCAACCTAGAGTTTGTATAATGATGTAGATAAGTATTCACATCGAAGTTTGAATTCCTGGTTTAAAATAACCTAATAATTACAACAAGGAGCACGTTGGAACTGTTCCAGATGTCCTCCGAAATAGGTTTAAAAATCAGGTGGGTATGTCGATTTCACATGAATGGGCGATGAGCTGAAAAAATTCAACAGCAAAAAAATCAACGAAAATAAATATTACAAATTGATGAAAAACGCGAAAATCGACCGCTTGTAAGTTTCTGTGGGTCTAGCTCTGGAACGCTGAAATGTGACGATTTAAAATTAAAATTAATTACCCAATTTAGATGTTGCGTTGTTGTTAGATGTGGTGTCGAGATAAATTTAAAAACAATCGGAGTTTTTCTCATTACTTCTTGTCGTGTCAAATCTCAATTATCACCTCAAAAAGTCCCCTTCGTTCAAAGTGTTCGAGTTGAACGGCATTTAAGACACGAACAAACTCTGCTCGTATCGATTATTTTCAAACACGGCATCCAATAAATAATATTCTTTAGGTTCAGAACCAATCTGTTATTGAAACTTCACGGTTCCGTAGATTGAAAATATTAAGAAAATGATTGAAAATTCTAAAGCCTTCCAAAACTTAATTTCGAATCCGGATCTGAAAATTAAATTTCCACTATGTTCCCGGAGAAGAGCGATGCCAGAATCCGCAGATTTTCACGATTCTGTTTAATTTTGCTATTCTACTCCAACTTGATCTTTGCATATGGATATAAAGATGATGAGGATGAAGATTGGACATTTGGGAATCCACTTCCGGGTTCTCGCTGCCTTGTTTATTGCAGACTGTAAGTGCATTTAAATCGAATTGAATTGCGAAATCAGATTTTAATGCAAAAGTCAACATATTATTGTTGTCGAATGCTTAGGATAACTAAATATTGTCATTTTTATGCTATTTTTAATATTGTTTCAGAGGCTGCAACCGGAAAGGTGGCGGTTTAAAGTGTGATATATTGAGAGGTTATGCTCCTTGTTTATGTGATGTGACGAAAGGGTATGCGTTTTTTTAAGATTTTTTTTCTAGTTTAATTTTCCAGTTTTTGTTAGATATTTTTGGAAGTTGTAGCTTGATTTGATTAGTTGTTAAAAAACTGAACCCTTCAACTACATTGGTCAGTTTGTCTGTCCATTCGCACTTGTATCATTGGAAATGTACAATCAAGTATATTTAACATTAACAATGTATTGAAATTTTCTCTATGATTGGGGAAATGTGAGATCCTAGTATAAAGCGACTCATCGCGAAGTTTTTGAAAAAACGACATTGAATGCTATTTTAAGTTTTGGTTCCACTCTTTGTTAATGCGAGTCTGCTACTTTTTTAGTTTCCAAATATATTCGGACATAGTAAAGGTGTTAGTTTTCATTGCGTTTAACCCAACGTTTGATTACCTTCTCAGTTGCTACTCATAATATTGCATCTGTAATATTAATAGGCCCTTATATTTTCAGTGACGCCGCCGGTGCCGTTAATTTCGTTGTTGGTTGGTTAGTTATTGTCGGTTTGATCTTGGGAATCTTTCTTCTCGTCTGCTGTTGCTGTGTCTGTCTGTCCGAAGAATCTGCTGGCCAAGTGTATGTTAAATTGTTAAATATTGTTAAAGTTTTCAGAACTTTGATTTTATCTTGCATGTTCTGTCATACTCATGAATTTTGAGCGTTTTTAATTGTTCACAGCGGAAGAGTATTTGACAATACAACACATCCAGCGGCAAAGGATGGTAAGCTTGCCAATATTTTATTGGTACAATGATAGCAATACACAATACCCCTTCAACGGTTTAATTCTGTCTGTTCGTGCGTCCATCCGCTCGTATTCAAAGAAGTTAATATTTTATATTTTTTGAGAAACTGCTCATGACTTCCAGTGGAGTTAAATGTTGTTCCAATTTTACTATTTTACTCTATGTTTGGGGTGATGTAAGATTTTTTAATTAGACGCATCGGTTGTTATGTTACTTGATGCCCTGCTTTGCGTAGTTCCACTCCTTTCAATATGCGTTTGCAACGGTTTGTTCAGTATCCAATATTCTATGGTTCCGTTCTATACATTCTATGATTCTACTCGTTATAATCGTACATGGTTCACTAAATGAAATACTGACCTTTGATCTACTTTCCATTGGCTTTTCAAATTCAAGACTGCAGTCATAGTAGATTGACCAAGGGAATTTTGCAAAAATATTAGTTTTTTCCATAATTTTGAAAAGAATTCAAATCCAAGAAATAAAAATCGCCGTCAGGTTTGATTCTAACGGGAAAGTTTCATATTTTCAGGAAAGATCAGCTACATCAAAGGACCGGTTACGGCTGAAATGAGAGACCATAAAGATGAGAGTAGCACATTTATAATGCAGCTGTAAGTTCATAAACATTTGTGGAAATTCATGATTTAATTTGGATTCAACATTGTCACAGATCGGCTTGGTAGTGTGAGGTTTTGAAACTAATTATAAACCACGATACAATGATAATGACGGGTTTAATGTTAATAGTGTTTAGTTTTTAATATTTGTATTTGACAATTACACGTAGAATAATCTACTAAACACATTTTAGACGACAATTTTAAAACAAAATAAATCCTACAAAATTGCAATATGTGAAATCAATTGAAACGTGTCGGATATTCCATTTTTTGCATAAATAAAAAGCATTCTTAAACTAGTAAAACGCACCGGAAATAAGTATAAAAATCACAACACCAAATAAACATTATGAAGTCAGAATATGAAATTACTGTATGACAAGTTAATGAATAACAATAAGAATATAGAACTTGTATAATTATTTGTGATGCTAATTGACTACAAAAATTTACCACAAATTTCCCTAATAATTTGCACTTGCATAACAAAATAACGCAATTTCTAATTACAGTTCTGGTGAGTAAGTTTGAAGTTCGTATTCCTATCTAACAAAATTTGTGGGTACCGATCTTTGTAATTTAAAGATAAATCGTGGTTAAAATATTATAATTAAAATCAAAGTTAATAGTATATTAACCTACTGCATACTGGTGGCAGGGTTAATTTGTGAAGTATGTACAAGTTGGTAACGCGTTATTTGTAATTGCTGCAAAGGCTAAGGATATTATTGGACCGGTAATTATCTTTAATTAACGTATCTTGTCGTAACTATCTTATTGTATAGAACTAGAATCAGGTAGTTTATCCAATATTAAATTAGAATTTAAATTATTCACTCGCTTAAACTATAGTGATTTATTGTGAGAATTATTTTTTTTTCAGATTACAGAGCAATTAATTTGAAACATAAACAGATTTGAAGATGAAGGCCTTTGGATTTAATTGGTATTTAAAATTACTAGTCCTGGTTGTCCTTCTGGTTTCAACTTCAACCTGCGATTCCAACTGGATGAAACGTGCGACGGTTTTGACAAAATTTCACAAAGTTTCCTGTTCCAATGGATGGGTCTACTCGAAGTTACTAACTACTTGTGTACCTTACCGACCACCGCATCGTTTGTAATTTTTTTCTAATGCAAAAATAAAATGTCAAGTCCAAGATTTGGTTCATAACTAGAAGATCATGATCGAAGGATTTTAAATAAAAAAAAGTCCGAGAATTATTAATGACAGCGATTTTCAAACCAATCGAAATCAGCCATAGTTATTAAATTCATAATCCATAACCACTATATTAAATGAGTAGAAATAGAATAGCCCATAGTGTTTTGTCTTTTCAAAAGGACAGTATTTTAGTTTGTGGGGATTTTAATTTTCATACAAATGTTTATAATTTTTTAGCACGAACTGTCCGGCATGCATTCCAAAATATCCCAAGGTAAATAGTATGGTCAGTGTTTTAGCAATCGAAAATATTATGAATAAATCGTTGCAAACGTTCATCCAAAAGGTGTAAATCCACGCATAAAAAGACGTCAAATAGCTTTCAAAGCCGTTGGAAGACACCTGGGCGTAGCTTGACAAGAATCTCAAAGTCCCCCAACCATAGAGTAAAAGCATATACACGTTGTTAATGGCATTAGGTATGTGAGTTGATATTTGAAAGACTATGACCTATGACTGCACAACTCTTGACCTTTGACCTAAAAAACTCTTAACCGAACTGCGTCTCTCATTGACGGTCAGAAATGGTGTCCCGAAAAAATAATTTCAAAATGGTCAACCGTTCGAGACTTATTCTCAGAGCGAAAACGGACAGACGGACTTACAGAGCCTTCATAGAAAGCTGTTTCAACTTCAAATAATTATTTAGATTGAATAGCGTATGATATTTAGATATCCGCTTTCCAGCACCACCCGAGTCAACTTTTAAATAATTAATTTCAATTCTACAAAAATATAGCCCTGTCGGGCACTTTCATTTACGGATCATTTTGCAGTGTATATAATATGATGGATAAAATAAATATCCATCTCCAAAGTAGTGGCAGCACATCATTTCTAACGTTCTACCGTTCCGTTGCCCAATCGATGTCAACAGAGCCGAGTCGATCCAACACGTCAGCAAAATGAGTCCCTTTGCCCCGGTTTCGACTCTAACATTTGTAATCATAATGCCAATCCTCATCCGTTCAGCACTAGCTCTAGATGTAGTCCAAGGCCTGTCAGACTTGATCAACTCGGTCTCAGAATGTCACATCCGGCTCGTCTATGACGAAATAGACCTTGGAGACGTTCCAATCGACAAAAATCCTCTCACAATCCGCCGCTACCGCTTCGTCACCGTCACGGATTTCTGGAACGAATCACTACGTCTCCTTCCCCAACCAGATCAACAACAAAAGTCAATCGATGTCGGAAGGTCAAAGGGGATTTACTGCATTTATCACGTAATGTATTTCCAAGTTGAGGCTTATCATTGGAAGACTTTTCCGAGCAAGCCTGAAGATCACCGAATGAGTTCCCTATTTCCGGTTCGGAGGGCCCTTGAGGACGTATCTCAAATATATATCTACAACAACGTCGGTGAACATCACTTTCAGTTTTCCTTTGGAGGACGTGTCCGAAGATTCCAGCAATTAAAACCTCTCCACAATTACTTTGCCTATTTCACTCATGCCTCGAAACTGGAAAAGGTTAGTCGGGAAATCGCATCCCAATTTCTCAGGTATCCAGACGAATTTTACGACCATATAATCCCTTACAGAGGAACGATGGACCGATGGAGGTTCGGAATTTATGTTTTGGACGACTCCGGCCGGATAATCAAGAGGTCAATTTTGTGCCTTTATTGTCCAGTACCAACGGCAATTCCAATAGAGGGACTTGGAGAGACTCGGAAGGAATGGGACAATATTTTCGGTACCGTGGCTCCAAGACATTGGCAGTGCGAACTAAATGCAGCACATGATTATGCAAGCATCATCGACTTGCCTGCGTCAATCCAAATGTTTCGAAATGGAAAAATAGAGCGGAATGCATTCCGAATCCCATTTCTTCAAGACCCGCCTCTGTTCGAGATCTATATTTTGGCCTCGCTATTTCAGGCGACGAATAGTAGTTTGATTGGAAGCTGGAACGTTCTATCTCAGTATCCAAAGCTGCAATTCAATCGAGAGGTCACAGAAGGTCATATTCAGAGTGGGGTATTCTCCTTCATTTGGGAGTCGGTTGTGGCGACATCTGCCGAAAGATTTACTTTCCTCACTTGTTATGCCGAGGAGGCGCTGGCTTTTGAAATCTACCTCCACCCCTTTCAATACGAAGTTTGGACCGCTGTCCTGGCATCTGTTTCAACAATCCCCATTTTCGTGCATTTGTTTTTGTCAAAATTCAAACAAATCCGCCAAACCTTTTCGCCGTATTTTTTCATGTTTGCATCGGTTTTGGAACAGTCTTACTTCATACCGTCCTTCCTCGACGAGCTTTTGTTCTACAGGATCGTACTGGGGATTTGGTTGATAGTCGGGGTGGTTTTTACTAACGCTTACAAGGGGCTTGTGATCTCGGGCGTTACGTCTCCGCTGCCTTTACGAAGCGTTTCGGAGTTTAAGGAGCTGGTAAAAGGGCGCTTTTCGGGCATCGAGCCAAATTCTTTGTATGACGAGCGCATGTCTGCCTATTCCGACTGCAAGAACGTGACGGAATTCAATGTTTTTTCTAGCATTGTCTTTCCCGTAAAAAAGACAGTTGTTCAGTATTATTCTTTTCAATCTGTTCTGGAGAACGCATACGAAGCGATTGAATATCGGATCAGTCACGCGTTTAATGCAAAAAATGTGACCACTAATGCGTCGGAGTTAGAGTTACTCTATCGGCATTTGCTCATTCCCAATCACCAGTGCATTCCAGAAGGGGTCACTGACGACTTCTCAGTCCTGGAGCTGGAGGGGGCAATTGAAGCCGAAATTGTCAAGTGTGGCGAAACTGTTTATGCCGACTATGCCTCCAAGACCCGAGCTGAGTTTGAATATTTGTCGAAGCATTATGACAAACTAAGCTTTACTTTGTCGAAGGACAGCATTCTCCAAAGAAATTACGGCTGGAAGTTCGACAGAAATGAAGGGTCAAAGGTCCCATGGGCTTTTAGAACTTTTGTTTCCTCAGGAATTTATAATAAGCTTGAGGAATATTATCAGAGAGCTGCATATCTCTTGAGGTTGAATTATACTTTGGGGATAACGAAAGGAATAGAAGAAGAGCGGGTCAAAGCCGTAAAAATGATGGATAACATTCAAACCGTTTTTTATATCTATTTATTCGGAGTCGGACTATGTTGTTTTGGATTTGGAATTGACTTGTGGATTTTGCCACTACTTGAGATGAAGAGCAGAAGGAACTTTGAATTTAAACGGTGGACTCAGAAAATGGGGTGGAAATTACAAAAGAACCAATTTTTTACGCGTGGATTTTGGTCGTACTGGTGGGAATTAATGGCAAAGGCTCCGACGAGAATGGGAGGGGCGATAGTTATTGGCACTTAAATACACGGGGTCGAAACCGCCGGGGCGGGTATTTCCGGATTTTTTGTTGATTCTTAATTATTCCATATATATAAGAAGAATCCAATTCTTTTTTTAACATTATAATATATTATCAATATTTGTATATATATATATATATATATATATATATATATATATATATATATAAACGATGTATTTATTAATTCTAAGACGTTTTTTAAAAAACATCAATATTTAATTTATTAGGTATAATTTATAAAAATCTAATTGGAATTGTACCAACTTCGAATAAAGCTACAGACAGAGTAATATAAGTTATTTAAATCAACTATAATCTGCGATTAACTTTCTTTATCGAGTGATTTTTGTCACAAAATTTTATTACTCCATACCAACCTTGACATGAGCAGTTAAAAGCACAACTAATAAACCGTTGCAAACGCACATCAACAAAGGGTGAAACAACACGAAACACAACTTTAAATATCATTAAAGTCGTTGTACGAAACATGGAAGTAATTTTATGCAAGAATCTCAGAATCCCCCAACCATAGAGTAAAATCATGTGTATTTTTTAATCGCTCTTGTCTGTACCTTTACAATAATGTATAAAAAATACAGGGTTGCTATTGTAAAAAGTTATGACCTTTGACCGTTAACCCTTTGACCTACACGGCCTTAACACTAACTCGACCTCCGCTGGAAGGTCATAAATGGATTCCCGAAAAAATAATTTCAAAATATTTAACCGTTTGAAAGTTAGATTTCTAACGGACGGACGGACAGACGGATAGAGTAAACGCATTAAAGGGTTTCACCCTAAATCAACACTTACTAAGAAAATAACATATACATGCAACCGGTGTCACGAGCTTTTTAATAGTATTGCTAGATTTCTGATAGGTTGTTGGAAAGTTACGGATAAATGTATTCAACGGTGTTAGGCTTTACTCAAAGATTTGGGAAGGGTGAGATTTCTTAAACAGCTCTTAAGTGTCCAACAACAACGTATAATGTTGCTTGGCTTCTCGTTTTGAACTTTAACTACTTTACAGCATGCGTTTGGTTGCAACGGTTGATTACCCAGACAAATATTATCAAATATACCCCATTGTATTGTCTAACAAGTTATTCTAATGTAAAATGTAACATGCCTCTCTACCCAGCAATTAGTGCCTTCTTTTTGCTAGCTTAACTGGAGAGTCCGCTAGAACAATTATCAAATTCCTGCTGTAACGGTGTTCCGGTATTTATATTTAAGTGGTGCATTTTCAATTAGGTAGAACAATCATATCAAATACCTCCAGTATGCAGTAACGGTGTCCTGTTATGTTATTATTTTTATTTCCCTTAGTCAATTTTCGGTGGAAATAGGTATGCTTAGTACTACATTGTTAATATTATTATCCCTGAAAGGAGGTAGTTTCTGATTTATTACTCTTTGAGTTCCCCTTGGACACAGACTACAATAACCTTGTTGACATGAAAGATTTTCGGATGAGATGTTATAGAAATTGTGGGCACTTATTTCAGACCCACTCTCTGTGTTGGTAATGCAAAGGGTCCACCCAGAAGTCAGTCATTTACAGGTGATTTATTGACTTCGGGTTTATAGAGTTGTCATACCCTAGTTGAAAATGCATGCTTGTTTAAATTCCTTCATATTTGTCGAGATCTTAAAAGATTGTAAGAATTATCCGATTCCCTTTACAGTTTACCTGTCTTGACTATTCTTAGCCTATTATTAACATGGATCGAAATTACTTGTGACTTAATAAATTTTGTGATTGAGATTTAAGTCACGTCTGTTCTACAAAATACTTTTGAAACTGATGTAGATCTAGTTATCAAAAATCGCGAAGGTTGTAGAACATTTGTACCTGTCTACTCGGTTTGATCCGCGTGTAAAGGTAGCCCTCTTGAAACAGCCTCCTATTCCAATAAATGGTACCATTCTAACAAATCAGATTATGTTATTTAGTTACCAATTCAAATTTTAAAGGGCATGATTTTACTGGGAAGGTTTCATGTGTCGCAAGCCGTTGGAGGTCTATATTTGCGGCTATCCAGAGTCTACAATTCATACTCCAATCAATATACCAATTCTAACAAATCATATTATGTTGTTTTTACTTGTTAATGTAAGTTTCAAACGGCATGATTTTGCTGGAAAGATCTCAAATCTTATTGAAAGTACAGAGTGTTTAAAAATTATATGGACATCTCCATATAATGTAAAAATGTAACCAAACTCCACATAATTTTGAAACACCCCGTCTTGCAGTCTTCTAGAGAGCTACGAATTAGGAGCCGTGTGTGTAGAAAGGAGCCAGTAATAGGGGAAAAGGAGCTGAGAAAGTGAATTTTTTGTGCAGAGATATTTGGTTATTAAGATTAAGGGTTCCAGATAATTTCGAAACACCCTGTATGATCTTCCATGCAGCCTTTCCAAGCTACGAATTATGGAGCTTTCTAACTTATAGAATAGGCGTCGTGGTTACTATCAGGAGAGCCGTTGTGTGTAGATAAAGAATAAAGGAGCCAGTAATGGTAATGGGGAAAAGGAGCTGAGAAAGTGAATTTTTTGTGCAGAAGAGATTTGTTGTTGAAGTTCTCACATAAGGGCGTGAGATTGGAGGGATCTGTGGTGTCCGGGTCATCCATTGGTTCGCACCACCTCTCTCCCCGAAAATCACTTCTCAAAGTGATGGACGAAATTCCACTTTAACATGGATTATATTTTTAATTTATATATATATATATATATATATATATATATATATATATATATATATATATATATATATATTATAATTTTATTTATATATATAAAGCGTATTTTGATTCGGGGTTTGATTTTAATATGCCGACTATTTTTAGACACATTAGGTAGTTTATTTGAACAGTTTAAAGCGGCGAGGACTAAAAGCGATGAAATAGATCTATGTATGTAGTATGTGATTTGGTTGTGGAATGAAATGGTAACTCTCACTCGGTAAAGTTTAATTGTTCACCGTAATGTTTTTCTGTCGAATGTATTGCATAATGGTGAAAGTCCGAAGCGGTGGGGGAGGAGGAATTGTTTGCTACATATTATTCTTGTAATACTTGTCCGTCCAACCATGATAACCTGCAAAGGCTTTTGGAGATTATAATAATCCTAATAATAATAAACCGTCCAACGAATGTACTGATGTATCGTAGATATAACGTTTTTATACCGTTTCATACACATCGAAACATGTTCACAGTGAAAACTGTGTTTTAAAATATTAAAAATGCATGAAATATCGAAAATCTCAAATTGCCCCAACCATAGAGCAAAATTACATACGGCATTCAAAAGCACTTGATTATAGCTTTCGAATGACGTATCAAATGATTAATCTCAATTTGCCCCAACCATAGAGCAAAAATACATACGTCATTCGAAAGCCCTTGATCATAGCTTTCGAATGACGTATCACACATATATGTTTGTAATTTGACCTCTTTGACCCCTCCCCACCCGTCAGGGGGTGACCCCACCCCCAAATCATATACCCCATTGAATAGCCCTTGATCATAGCTTTCCATCCATGTATCACACATGGGGGGTTGCTATTTGAAAAAATGTTGACCTATGACATTTCCCCCCTTGACCTTTGACCTCCAGGGCCCCCAAACGAACTTGACCTCCGTTTGGATGTCTTATATAGATATCCGAAAGAAAAATTTCAAAAAGTTTAGCCGTTCTCGAGTTATCGTGTTTACGGACGGACGGACAGACGGACGGACGGACGGACAGACGGACGGACGGACACCAGACCATTCGCATTATGTATCTACGATACATAATAAATGCCAGAGATGAGAAGAGTATATAGCGCAGAGGCTGAATAGATTCGGAAAGTTTTGCTCGGAAATTAACAAAAGAACTCAGAGAGGTTCCATGTTTACTTATATTATATACAATACAGATTCGTGTGTTTAGACTTCTGGCAATGGTTAGTTGGTACGACGGCTTTGCTACTTGAGTTCCAGGTGCTCTGTAATTATTCAGATGTTGGGTAACTTATTGGAGATGGAATTCGGAATTTACTGTTCTTCTTCCTTTGTGTTTATGTTTTAGAGCGTGTTGAATTAGGGAATCTGAAATGGGGTTGTTAATATTAAAAATTTCTATGGGATGAAAGATGAAACCATGAAACGGTAATATAGTAACATTGCTGAATTTCGCTTTATGTGTTGATATTTTGATATGGATAAAAGTATATAATATAAGGAGTTTATGTTTCTTCTAGGTTAGATTTTTAGCATCCTCCGACGATCTTCAATAATATATCACAGTCTGTATATGTTTTTGGGCTTTTGTTTTTATATACGATGCATGAGTTCAGTCAGATACCGACCCCTTCTTACCTCCTCTCCCCGTCCCTATCTACCTCGCATAGCTCGATATCCTTACCCCTATCTACCTCGCATAGCTCGGTATCCTACCCCTATCTACCTCACATAGCTCGGTATCCTACCCCTATCTACCTCGCATAGCTCGGTATCCTACCCCTATCTACCTCGGTATCCTACCCCTATCTACCTCGCGTAGCTCCGTATCCTACCCCTATCTACCTCGCATAGCTCGGTATCCTACCCCTATCTACCTCGCATAGCTCGGTATTCTACCACTATCTACTTCGCATAGCTCGGTATCCTTCCCATATCTACCTCGCATAGCTCGGTATCCTACCCCTATCTACCTCGCATAGCTCGGTATCCTACCCCTATCTACCTCGCATAGCTCGGTATCCTACCCCTATCTACCTCACATAGCTCGGTATCCTACCCCTATCTACCTCGCATAGCTCGGTGTCCCACCCCTATCTACCTCGCATATCTCGGTGTCCCACCCCTATCTACCTCGCATAGCTCGGTATCCTACCCTAACCCTATCTTTCCGACCTGAATCAACTGTTTATTTTTACATTTAGGCGCCTGCCGGCGGGGCCCCTGCCGGGGGCAAAAAAAGTGGAGCGTTCAATGCTATACTGTCCAGTATACGGGGCTATAATTAAGAAAATTGGAACAATCGAATGTAAAAAAATCAACGTAAAATACGTTAAAATGAGGAAAATTCGAACAAAACAGATTTTTTACCCGTTTTTGGGTTAGTATTTGGCACATATCTCACGAACGCTTGGAAGATATTAAAATCTGGTTAGTGATTTATACTCGTAACAAAATCGTAAATAACATTTTGTATCTTGTTGCCAACATATAGAATCTTAAGGGGGGGTTTAAAAAATATTTCATGTCTTAAAATGACCACTCATAGATACACATAACAACAAAAAGTTAGATGCTGACATTCATCGAAAGTCTAAAAATATGCATATTGCTTGGCAGCGCAAGCATAATGTGGCTTGTTGTCATAGTAACCGTCTTAAAACCCCATAGCAACTGTGATTTCGACGTACTTTCTCAATGTCATGAAAATGACGAAAAAGTGACCAAAACCGTTTTACGGGGGCAACACTTCAGCCCTAACGGGTCAACTAATCGAATCGAATTTTTTTTATAAATATTCCTCGATAAATTTCTAATTCAGTATGATCATTCATTTTTTAATTCGCTTTTCGAACACCTTAGAAAAGTCAAATGAGTAAAGAAATCGAGCCCCCCTGAGGATGACAAACTGTTATTTTGTTATTTTGTAAGAAGGGTGAAATAAAATCGAAAAACTAATGATCATACTAAATTAGAAATTTATCGAGGAATATTTATAAAAAAAATTCGATTCGATTAGTTTACCCGTTAGGGCTGAAGTGTTGCCCCCGTAAAACGGTTTTTAACATTGGTTTAGATAGGGAAATCAAAATTTCCATAGTTTTTTAAACCCCCCCTTAAAGCACCGAAAAATTAGAAAAACCCGAAAAAACCTGATTTTCACTCGGTTTTCGGGGTTTATCTCAAAAACGTCTCGATGATTAATGTTTTTTTATTGCAGATTCGGAGTCTACCCAAAATTTGCGATAAAATGGTGTATAATATGTCCGGATTGAAAAAATTGACCTGAATATATGTCATTTTAGTAGTGGTATACTAACTACTGGGATTCATCCGGAAATATGCCAATTTCGTACATGAACTGCGTTTAAAATTAAGGGTGAATGGCTCTGATTCGACTGCCTAAAAGTATTTGACATCGATTAGTCGATAAACCACGCAAACTTTGAAATCTTTGATTTTTTATTCGACTGGACATTCCAAAAATTATTGCATCGATGTTGTCTACCGGGCAAGCATATACGTATCTAAACCCCGTCATTTCATGTGTCGAATAATATGACCATTAAAATATATAACAGAGGATATAAGTTGGCGTGTCGGTTTATGCATGAGGACAAGGGATAATTTCCCAGTATGTTTTGATCGTTCGGGTTTGATATGGATATGTTCACCTCGGGTTATGAAGTGTTTAAATAAGCCCTGTTGGGTGTAGAGAAATAATACTTGACAATACAACAAAAGACGGAAAGACTATTGAACTTTTTCAGATTTTGTCAAACTCCGATAATTTGGCATAGTCAAAACAGTATACTAGTGACGGGTATCATGCTGGTTTGGTTTTTTGACACAGACAAACACGCCAGATCCGTTGCAGACGGATTTATAATAATAAAAATAATAATTTCGAATTCAAAATCGAAATTTCATTTCCGTGAAAATGGATCAAAACTGCAATTTCTACTGCCCGCAGTAAGATATTTTAACTACAACTTTAATTTTGTCTAATGTTTGAATTATTTAAATTCTACTTAATTTATTCCAGTAATTGCAAGATGTTCTTTGCCGGACCTCAATATGAAACCTGCGTTGGGGCTAAAGCGGCCTGTAACTGTAGTTTCCTTGAACGGTATTTAAATTAAAAATTAATGAAAATATTGATTCTCTTGTTACATTTAAATGGAAAGTAATTAATAAGTTTTGGGGTCTAATAATTTAAATATTTAAAGCCTATCCGGACCAATGATTGCTGTAATCGTAACTTCCCTTCTGCTGGGGATAATAATTGCTACTGCCGTTATTTATGGCCTTTGCCGTGTTCGACAGAAGGGATGGCGCCCGTGAGTAACTGTTAAATCTGGTCATTTACAAACTGTCGAGTTTTTTAAAGTTTGACTAATTTTAAGTGTTAATTTTGTTACTCGGCGATTTAAAAAAATATGGAAATTATATTCGAAGTTTAAGGAAAGGAGCTGGCTCCAAACCCGTTGTACCTTTACTTGTTGGCACAGCCGTTAAGAGTCTGGACAGCAATCCTGTAATAGATAAGGGTAAATTGCTAATTTTTTTAAAAATATCTTTAATTTAAAAAATATGCAAAAATGCGTTATTGAAAAACTACGGATTGGAATTTAACGGAAAATTCGGAGTTTGAAATGCATTTTTTGATCATTCAAATTTTAATTCAAGATCGTTTTTTTTGCAGATTCAATGATCAAGGCAACGGAAAAAGCCATCAGCTCCCCATTAATTGTCGGAACGGCTATTAACAATAATCCTGTCACTAAAGATAAGGGTAAACACTAATTGACTGATTTTGCTGATTTGCATACATTTTTAGATCAATTGTTTTATAGTATTTACATGTGTTTATTTAAATGCCCCGAAATAACTCCTCGTTCTTTTTAGAGGATTTGAAAAACTATACCCCCTTGAGGACTTAACTTAATAAATACGGTATTTGTGAGATTCTAGTTTCGAAAATTTATTTTGCAATAATACTGTCTATAGATATCATCATGACAGCAAAGAAATCAGTTAGCCCCAAGCCACTTAAAACGGAGAACCCTGCTGTAGTGTCTCAAGAACCATCTACAGTCAAAACGGTCCGACGGACAAGTCGTCACGAGTCAACCCAAACTGACCTTGGAGTTAGCCCCTCTCTGGACGCGACTTATACCCCGCCCAATTTAAATGTTGTTAATACCCACTCGCACAAGGCCTGTACTGAGCCCGCGTCGCGGGTCCCAAGGCCCAGGGCCGATGCCCCGAAGGGTGGCCGTTTCTGAAATTTGTATTAAAATAACGCGTTTTTTATCGGCCCGCTATAGAATACGATTTCGATCATAAGATTATTAGGATATTGCTAGCATCTTAAATCGGAGATCTTCACAAATTAGGTTAACGTTAGGGTTAGAATAGCTTCTGACCTATTTCCGATATTTCAGCTATGGAGTCCTCTACTTTACCGAATATTTTTACCAGTACTTATAAAGAATGAACTATAGACTATAGACAAGTAATTTATATAC
Organism: Desoria tigrina; assembly: GCA_906901685.1. NCBI lineage: Eukaryota > Metazoa > Arthropoda > Collembola > Entomobryomorpha > Isotomidae > Desoria > Desoria tigrina. The sequence continues at coordinate 1,645,897 of CAJQTU010000053.1, forward strand.
GTGTTACGTTTTAATTTGCTCAGAATTCCAAACTTCTCTTAACATGAAACCTTAACTAAAAGACATTAATTATCAGCTTGCAATTAAACGTAAAATTTAATTATGTATAGTATCAGTAGTTTGGTATTTACAATATATTTTATTTTAATAGTCCAAATATAGAAAGAATGTGGAGAGGATGTGGTTGTTCATAATTTAATTATTAATTGCTTGCTGGTTTGAGAGTCTGAACCATCCATTCAGACATCCGCCTGTAATATGTACGAAAAGAATGTTATTGTCATTTTTATTGAAATTCGAAAAACATGGAAAAATAAAAGTACGAATTAAAGTTTTCAAACCATTTTTGGGCATTATAGAAGTCATTAAAAGATTTGAATAAAAACATTTTGAGCAGCAAAGAACCTCCGGATTTATGGTATGTTTTCAGTTTTCAGAGGTTAAAAAATTATTTCCTGTCAACTTATCACATAATATTATATCTACAGGGTGTTTCCGTTCATTGTCCAGGTCTTTAAAATTAAAAATCTCAAAAAGTACTGCACCGATTTTAATTTGGTTTAATTTTTTGAAACCCTGAAGGGCTAGAAAGATGAATGCAAAAGAAATTAAGACTTTATCTTTTTCATTGGATGACCCATACGGGTTTTCATAAAAAATCGAAGACTTTACATGGGGAATATTCCTTAACAACGCCTAGCAACGATGAAAATTAAATCCAAAATTGAGATTTCTAATACTGAAAGAATAGGAAAAGTTTTAAAATTTTGATTGTTGCTATGCGTTGTTAGGGAATATCCGCATCTACCCCAATGTAAAATCTTCGATTTTTTATGAAAACCCGCATGGGTCATCCAATAAAAAAGATAAAGTCTTAATTTCTTCTGCATTCGTCCTTCTAGACCTTCAGCTTTCCATAAAATCAAACCAAATTAAAATCGGTGCAGTACTTTTTGAGATTTTTAATTTTAAAGACCTGGACAATGAACGGAAACACCCTGTATTATAATGTATCTTTTATTCCAACTAACTAAGGGACACGGTTTTTTTTACTGACATTTTTTTCGTATTTACGATTTGCAGAACATTGCTTCCTGATTTTGAATTTCAGCGTTTAAAAAAATGAAGGCTTTTGGAACCCTGTCCTGTCATTTTCTGAAAATATTTATTCTGGTCCTTCTAATTGGTGTTACATCTGCAAATTTTCGAGTAAAATACCGCTGTAATGGTTGTGGATGGTATGCCAGTCTGTCGAAACCTTACAGGACTCCTTGTCAGCGAGGATTTGTCTACTCCTCATTCAGATACACTTGCGTTCCTCGTCGTCGACGATATTACCTCTGACTTTAAAATTCAGGATTCGAATCGTGCAACAACAACAAATCTAAACCGACTGTGCAACGACTGTATTTGCAAAATTTAAGAGTGAAAATACGAGTATAATCGTCCATGAATTATACACATATTGAGGTTGGTTATTGTGCAGGACATGAAAGATGTTGTTCTGTAAATCATTAAAGAATAAATTGCACTTGGTTTAATGTTTTATTGAATATACTTCCAAAAACTTTGCTGTAAAATTGATAGCTTTTTTAAGTCGATTTTGGGCTTAATGTTGCTACTCTCGCAATGGATCTCCAAATCTAAATCTAAGTACATCTTCACATATTTAAAGGTCCACATGGAATAATCTATTTCGACAAATGCTAGAGCTGTGAGCTAGAGCCCGTAAAATTTTACAGTTTTTCAAGCTCACATATCCTAAATGTTTGTCCTTGGTTGCAACTGTGAATTCATCTCTAGAAAAATTAAACACGACAAATGTATAATTATACTCCATTCTTATAACCATTGTTCGGCATAAAAAAAAATACTGGCTCAAAATACATATAACATGAAATCTAAATTATATAGAGGCGATCAGGCAATGACTACTCAAAGTGTAGAACCTTTCCGATCAATATAACGATAATATATACTCGGTATCTACAAAAAATCCTAAAAAAAGTCACTTTCGCCAAAACAGCGGGTTAGAGGCTGGTTTTAAACATTTTACGGAACGAAGTTATCATTTACCTGATAATAACCTTTGTTAATTTAAGGAAATATAGTGTCATTAACTCTGCAATTAAAATTATCTAACCTTAACTTACTTTAGCATTGGGTATGCTTCGGTATTACGGTCCTATTGATATTTCAAGTTTTTAAAAATGACAAATCCCATGAATTTAGTTCCTAATTCAGTAAATGTAGCTAAAAGTTTAGTCTTTTTGGTAATTTGTTTTAACCGAGTTGAAGTTGAAGGACAGTTTGACAATTCCGATAACCAATTTGACGATGCCACCTGTAAACGATTCTGCCACGAGTAAGAATTCCCGGATGTGTTTTTCTATATTTAGCCATTTTTATGTTAATTTAATGCATAAGCACTCTTGACGTATACTTGAACAAAAACTTATTTTTCCAAATAAAAGTCCAGGTTTAAAATGTGCTATAGACTCTATTGCGAGGTTAATGAAAAATGAAGCCCTTAGGGATCCCCAGTAATTAAGTATGGTAAATGCAACTGATCGATTAATTAGAGTAATTAGGTACCCAATTTGTTGGGGGCAAATTAGCCTTCCTTATGCAATGAGATAATTAGTCATAATTTCTGTAAAATAAAACCATTATTATGAAGAAGTCAAATCAATTTTATTGGGATAAAATTCAATGTTTTGAATATTTAATTGAATGTGAAATGAAAACTTGTGATTTGAAATGAAATTCATAGTAATTATTGTAATTTTTTCAGTGACTGTCACAAATACTTCAATTCCAATTCCGGAGACTTCAGTACCTGTGTTTCGGCAAATGTCCGATGTAGTTGTGGGTAAGTAAAAATAAATTGCTTATACAATCAGCCCTGGAATAAGTTCGATGGGGAACTTATTTAAGTAGACCAAATTAACAAATTATGTGGAATAACAATTATGATAAGTTTCTCATTGAGGTATGATGTGTTTTATAGGCTTCCTTGGCAGGGGATCCTCATCGTCGTCCTCGGGGTTGGGATATTTCTAGGAATAGCTGTAATCGCTCTCTGCCGATTCTTTTGCGTTAGTTGTAAGTGCAACAAGGTCAACTACAGTCTTGATTGTAAACTATCAATTATAGGTCTATTTATATGGATTAGACGACACGGGTGTCGTTGACACGTATGTCGACGACTAACAATTGAACCCTGCATTTTCATGTTTAACTCCGGTCTAATCGGGAGTGAGTGGGAGTGTTGTAAAAAAATCGATTTTTAAGAACGAAAATCGTTTTTTATAATCCTGCTAAAAAGGGACTTCTGTCATTTCATAATTTTCAATCTTTAATTGTTTAAAATTTAATTAAATAGACTTCTCGAGCCGGGGTCCCGCAACTTCGACACACCCTGCGACGCAGACTGGTAATAACACTCGATCATGCTAATTATAGCATTTTACCAATGAGCAGATAATCAATTAAAAAGCTCAAAAAGTACAAAAATTATCAAAATTTACAGCAAATTATCCAAGACAAGGGACCGGAGCTTATGCCGGGTACACCGGCGGAGTGGTCCCAAATGTCCCGATAACCGGTTACGTCCCGACCCAGCCACCATACAACCCGGCATTTACGCCGCAAACTGCAACCGCACCGGGGGCCGAATACCTTAATCCCGATTCCAGGATGCCGTTTCCAGCCGGCTTTCAAATACATGATGGTTAGTTAGTTACATTTTAATTTAATAGAACATTTAAGGAATAATTCAAAATTCTAAATTAGCATGAAATTACTTTTTCCTTTGATTTTAATTTGTATGTTTTAAATTTCATTCAGGACCACCAAAATACGACGAGGTGGTCAAGCCTTTCTAGATTATCAGGACAGTGCGATGCTTCGAGATGAAATTTGAAGACGACGCATGTAAATATGATGTAATAAAAGTGTTATCTGTTCGAGTTACTAGTAAAAGTACTATAAATGAATATATATGCCTTAATGATATTATTACCGAAATTAGGATTTTGCTACTAACCTATGTTGCGATTAAATGTAATTTCCGTTATATCGATGTACGTATTTATAAGGTCAACGGTTAAAAGTCCAAGTTCCTGACAATACACAAACTGTATTAAGCTATTTGCATTACAGATTACAAACATTTTAATTTTACAATTGATATTAAAAGATTAAAACTAAATGTTTTAAGACTTCTAGTAAATGCGGATAAATGCAAATATATATAAATGTGCACGTGTGCATAACTTATATTGAAAATGTGTCTTTCTATCTTAAAATAAAATATTTACAACGCGCTCGATATTGGATGTTACGCCGTTGATGAAATCAAATACATGTCAAACACATGATTTTGAATTAAAATTCAAATATACCTAATATTAGGAATATATAGCATTTATATTTGAACCTATACTGTCGATGCTATAGTGTATGGGTGGAATTCCGTACCACCGTCCTCTCCCTCTCTCACGCACTCACCTATACTGTCCCATGCTATAATGTATAGGGAGAATTCTGTACGGTCACCGTCCTCTCCTCTCTCACGCACTCACCTATACTGTTCCATGCTATAGTGTATATAGAGAATTCCGTACCACCCTCCTCTCCTCTCTCACGCACTCACCTATACTGTCCCATGCTATAATGTATAGGGAGAATTCCGAACCACCGTCCTCTCCTCTCTCACGCACTCAACTATACTGTCCCATGCTATAGTGTATAGGGGGAATTCCGTAACACCGTCCTCTCCTCTCTCACGCACTCAACTATTCTGTCTCATGCTATAATGTATAGGGAGAATTCTGTACCACCGTCCTCTCCTCTCTCACGCACTCACCTATACTGTCCCATGCTATAGTGTATATAGAGAATTCCGTACCACCGTCCTCTCCTCTCTCAGACACTCGCCTATACTGTCCCATGGTAATGTGTATGTATAGACAATTCCATACCACCGTGCGTCCTCTCCTCTCTCACGCACTCACATATACTGTCCCATGCTATAGTGTACAAGGTGAATTCCGAACCAACTCACCTATACTGTCCCATGCTATAGTGTATAGGGGGAATTCCGTAACACCGTCCTCTCCTCTCTCACGCACTCAACTATTCTGTCTCATGCTATAATGTATAGGGAGAATTCTGTACCACCGTCCTCTCCTCTCTCACGCACTCACCTATACTGTCCCATGCTATAGTGTATATAGAGAATTCCGTACCACCGTCCTCTCCTCTCTCAGACACTCGCCTATACTGTCCCATGGTAATGTGTATGTATAGACAATTCCATACCACCGTGCGTCCTCTCCTCTCTCACGCACTCACATATACTGTCCCATGCTATAGTGTACAAGGTGAATTCCGAACCAACTCACCTATACTGTCCCATGCTATAGTGTATAGGGAGAATTCCGCACTACCGTTCTCTCCTCTCTCCTCTCTCAACACTCACCTATACCCATTCTATGTTATAGTTTATAGGAGAAATTCGGGGCCACCCGTCCGCTCCAGTCACGCACATATATGTAATACCAGTGTAGTGTGTAATAAATACTAAAAACTGAATTTTTCTTTTAGATTTTTATATTATTTTTTAAATTGTAAAAATTATGTACTTAGTAAATCTGCGGCATTCGCACCTAGAATTTTCATTACATTTGAAAGCAGGACTGCACTGCTTTTTAAAAAATTACATTTAGTATTTGACACTGAAACACTGAAAGGCTAAATAAATGTTAACGTACATTATCACTGACTAGGTATGACACCCAGCTATCAGTTGACCATGATTTTATGTAATGTAGTGTTACGCAAGATTCTCTGCAAACTTTTAGTAAAAATATACCGAATACAAGTTAGTGAAACCGCTTTTGATGCTGTTTTAAATTATCACTGCGATTAAAAGTCCGCTTGCAATCCGGACATTCAAAAATCCTGCATACAAAATGAACGGCCTTGATATGCCGATTCAGATTTGAAGTGTCAGTAAATACTTCTTGGCAAATCCGACATATCCGTTGCTTTCGTTTCATTGCAGCGACAGAGTCGGATTTGCCTAGATCTTCTGTCTCCAAAATGTTGTTCGATGATACTTCTTTCGATTTGTTATGAATTCTACGTATGTGTCGCTTCAAATTAACAGCGTTTGTAAATACCGTGCCGCAGTGGGAACATTTTTCGGAAATAACTTCCTGTGGACGTCGAATTCCAGGGTCTACTGATCGTACACGTTTTTTCCCCGAGTGGCGGTTTTTGATATGTCGTTGGAGGTTGGAAATGTACCTAAACGCATCCCCACACGTCTCACATCTATAAATCGCTAATTTTTTAATGTCCGGTTTCACATCTACTTCCATATAAGTTTCGGAATCGGTCTCATCGTCTGTGTATTTCTCGTTAGTTGAACATCGCCTCCATTTATTCGTTTTATTTCGATGGGAATTTGAATATGGATTGTTATTCTTTGAGCCGCTATGGAACCGTTGAATATGGCGGAGAGCACTGTTTTTTGTAGTGAATGCATCGTCACAGAAATCACATTTGACTATTGTCGGCTCTTTTGGTAGTGAGGTGTCCTGAATTGAAGTTGATGAAGGTCGTAGTCGTAGTCGAGGCTTTTTTACCAGCTGATTGGCTGCTGCTGAGCTCGGATCCTTGGGTAACTGGGCGTCTTCCTTGTTTGGTAACTGGAGGTCTTTCTGGTCCGGTAACTTAGTACCATCCACACTGGGTAACTCGTCGCTAATTAGATTTGGTAGCTTATTTCTATTCTGACATGGTAGCACTGTACCAGAATGATACTTGTGCTTGTGACGAAGAAGATTAATTTCGTGGATGAATGCAACATTACATTTGTCACACTTATGGCCCCCGGATTTCGTGATAGCTTCCGAATCGGCAAGTATGTTCTTTATTCGCCAGTTTGGTTTAGCAGGGCCACTTTCTTCTTGATTTGACAACCTGTTTTACGAAGAGGTCAATAAGTTAGTTGAGGTACTAAAAATATAATCGTGCTGTACAAATTAACGCATTAAAGTGTTAAGTTGGGATGAACCTTTTCGAGCCAACGGGTTTCCTCAGTTTTCTAGTTATTTTTCCTTTCTTTTTGACAGTTCTAGGCTTTGCAGGTGGACCGGATTCTCCCTCCCTTAAATAAAATAAGGTTTCGTAAATGCATGACATTAGAACTGTAACTAACACGCTAGCTAGGGGTGATCAGTTCAAATGGTTAAATGGTCCATCAAAAATGGATAAAACTATAAAACATCAATTAAATAATATATACCAGTCAGGGTCATTAGTTTTTAATATTGATGCATCGTCTCCGCTGTCACTTGTATCACTAGGTTCCGCTTCTAACTCGTAATTGGTATCCTTGGGATCATCACAATCCGAAAGATCATCATTCTCCATATCGTCAGTATGCGAATGTGCTTCTTCAGTCTCTTTCTCTTTCTCTGCTTTGATTTTGACAATCCTCTCCATATTCACCAGAAGCAGCGATGAGTTGTTAGGATTTGCGGCATTGACTGTTGATTTTGATTCTAGTGGTTGATATACAAGATAAGCCAATTAAAACTACCTAACTACTTCACAACCAACAATTGAAATTACCATGATCGTTTTCGTAAAAATTACCAGTCGATGCAATTTCATTTGCAGTGTTGTTGGTATCAATGCCAAACAGCTTAACATCTTCAACGATTTCCTGCTTCACAGAAACTCCTTCAATTAAACCGTTCACAATTTCCAAAGAACTGGGCTGATTGCTTGAAGAAAGTGTGGCCCGATACGCTAAATAAGAAAAACAAAATTGAAAATAATTTACTTCTCATTAAATTATTTAATATATTAATATTTTAATAATAACAATAATAATAATAACAATAACATATTTTAAAATATTAAAATATATTTAAATAGCAATTCCATTAATACCTTTGACAAGTTTTTGTCGAAACCTCTGCATCCCTTCCAAGAAGGCTCGTGTCTGTTTAGCAGATCTGGTTGTCGAAGGACCAAGTCTCTGAATCGCGAATTCCAGTCCTGTTTTCGACAAACCGTAACCCTCCCGTTCCGATTTCTGAACTTTGACCCGGATCTCGTTCACCAGGAGGTTCAGTTTCTCTTGAATTTCCGGCCGATCGGAAGCAAAAGGAACGGTGGCGAGTTGTGACAAGTTTCGAAATAGGATGGAACATGATTTACAGAGTGGAATGAAAGAGGTGTTCCAGAGTAAATAGAAAATGTCTTTAGTTTTTCTTAATTTGACACCGAGAAGGGAACAGAGTAGTTTGTAGATTTCCTCTGCTTCGAATTTCATGCTCTCGTTCTCATATTCCTCGGGTTTCGTTGATTTCGAGACGCAAAAGAGACAGGGTAGTTCCAGTGTCGAAGACATCTTCTGTCTAGTTGGATTGGAATTTGGAATTGCAAATTTGAAATTGGAGTGCTAAAACCAGAAAAGAATGTCAAATGTAATTAAAAATTTTCGTTGCGATTTACCAGTTCAGTTCAGTTCCAAGTTGATTTGGCCTTGGCATTGGAAATTTGAAATACAAAATACTAGACGATTAGATCGTCCCAGTATTGACGTGTCTTCATACTCTTCATTCATCTTTTCATCCATTCAAACACAACTTACACTAGAGGGACGCTCTCAGCGTCTAACAAAATACATATGCAATGAAATAATAATATATCACTACCTACCTTATAAAGTAGAAATTGAAGTGGGGCAGCCACAAATTAGGAATCCAAACTTTGACATCGCAAGTTCAAAGTTCAAGTTTCCAAGCTGCAATATTGTAACCGATGACCGATGACCGAATTTAATAAGAGCAGAAAACACGTGCAATCGTGTGAAAGTGAAATGCCAACAATAAACAAAAATAAAGTTACAAAATATGCACTTTCATATTCAATGCAATCCCGGTATTGACACTCCAAATCTTGGGGTTAACTGACAACGTCGTTGTACCTCGAATTGAATAAGAAGTTGTACATTGTATATGTATGTGTACTGTACATATGTATATCTACCTTTTTTAGACTTCAAGGAAAAACATTTTTTTACCTTAATTATGAATATGACACTGTTAATGGCTTATGACATATCTACTATTATATTATGGAGCAGTTATATTTTTTATTGTAACGTTTTATGATTGGTCAGAATCGTGTTAAGTGGGGCGGGTTCGCGGCAAATTCAAAATCATTTAGGTTATATTGCAAATACATGTTAAGCATTGCAAATACATGCTTAAGCATTGGGAATACATGTTAAAGGAGCAGTTATATTTTTTATTGTAACGTTTTATGATTGGTCAGAATCGTGTTAAGTGGGACGTGTTCGTGGCAAATTCAAAATCATTTAGGTTATATTGCAAATACATGTTAAGCATTGGGAATACATGTTAAAGCATTGCAAATACATGATAAAGCATTACCAATACATGTTAAAGCATTGCCAACACATGTTAAAGCATTACAAACACTTGTTAAAGCATTGCGAATACATGTTAAAGCATTGCGAATACATGTTCAAGCATTAGGAATACATGTTAAAGCATAGGAAATACATGTTAAACTATAGGAATACATGTTAAAGCATAGGAAATACATGTTAAAGCATAGGAAATACATGTTAAAGCATAGAAAATACATGTTAAAGCATAGGAATACATGTTAAAGCATAGAAAATACATGTTAAAGCATAGGAATACATGTTAAAGCATCGGAAATACATGTTAAAGCATAGGAAATACATGTTAAAGCATCGGAATACATGTTAAAACATAGGAATACATGTTAAAGCATAGGAAATACATGTTAAAGCATAGGAATACATGTTAAAGCATAGGAAATACATGTTAAAGCATAGGAATACATGTTAAAGCATAGGAAATACATGTTAAAGCATAGGAAATACATGTTAAAGCATAGGAATACATGTTAAAGCATAGGAAATACATGTTAAAGCATTGCGAATACATGTTAAAGCATTGCGAATACATGTTCAAGCATTAGGAATACATGTTAAAGCATAGGAAATACATGTTAAAACATAGGAATACATGTTAAAGCATAGGAAATACATGTTAAAGCATAGAAAATACATGTTAAAGCATAGGAATGCATGTTAAAGCATAGAAAATACATGTTAAAGCATAGGAATACATGTTAAAGCATCGGAAATACATGTTAAAGCATAGGAAATAAATGTTAAAGCATCGGAATACATGTTAAAACATAGGAATACATGTTAAAGCATCGGAATACATGTTAAAACATAGGAATACATGTTAAAGCATAGGAAATACATGTTAAAGCATAGGAATACATGTTAAAGCATAGGAAATACATGTTAAAGCATAGGAATACATGTTAAAGCATAGGAAATACATGTTAAAGCATAGGAATACATGTTAAAGCATAGGAAATACATGTTAAAGCATTGGAATCTACTATTATACTATGGAGCAGTTTGTTTTTTTATGTTAGCAACGCGTATGATTGGTCAGAATCGTGTCACGTGAAACGTTTTCGCGGCAACTCCAAACTTACGCCAAATGTGTACCGAAATACATTCAAAATTTTGCTTTGTAGTAAAAATACATGCTTAAGACTTCGAAATACATGTTGGAGCGTTGGAAATATGTGAGCAAGAATTCGAAATATATATGCAGAAGCTGTGAAAATAAATGTTCAAAAATTCGAAATATATGTCGGAGCTTTGAACTTACATGCACCAAAATTCGAAATATATGTTAAAGCATTGAAAATACATGTTAAAGCATTGGAGATACATGTTAAAGCATTGGCAATAATATTTGAGCGTCGACAATACATGTTAAAGCATTGGGAATCTATATTAGTGCTTCGGCAATAAATATTAGAGCATCGGCAATGCATATTAAATCATTGGAAATTTATATTAGAGCTTCGGCAATACATGTTAAGGCATTGAAAAGATATTTAAAGCATCGGCAATGCATGTTAAAGCATTGGAAATACATGTTGAGGCATTGACAATATGTATTAGAGCTTCGGATATACATGTTAAAGCATTGGGAATACATGTTAAAGCTTTGGGAATACATGTTAGAGTTAGAGCATTGTAAGTATTGGACTCGGAGCAGAATCTGCTCCAGATCGAGAAATAAAGGTTCGAATTGAGAGTTTGGAGGGATAGAAGGTTTGAGTTCAGATCGCGACGTTTGTAGGGATCGGAGTTTTGGGTTTGTATATAGAGATGTTCAGTGTGATCGGGATCCTACTATGTTATCCAATTCTATGGTGTGATCAGAGTTCGGCTTGGAGTCGAAAGGTTTGGTTTTTAGGGATCATAGATTCGGGTTCGAATCTAGAGGTTTATTTAATGGGATTGGAATTCCGGGCTCAAATCGAGAGTTTCGATAGATCGGATGTTCGAATTAGAAGATTTGAAGGGAAAACATGTTCGTGTTAAGATCAAGAGGTTTTAAGGGATCGGACGTTCGGGTTAGAATCGAGAGGTGTTAGAAGGATCGGAGTTTCGTGTTCAAATCAAGAGATTCAGAGTGATCAAACGTTCGTGTTAGGATCGAAAGGTGTTGGAGGGATCGGAGTTTCGGGTCCGAATCAGAATCCAAAAGTTTGGAGGGTTCGGATTTGGATGTTTGTGTTTAAGTCGAAAGATTCAAAATGATCGGACTTTTAGGTTCGAATTCGAATGAAGGAGTTCGGATGTTGTGTTTAAATTAAACGGTTTAGTGAGTTCGAACGTTCGTGTTTTAGTCGAGAGATTTACAGTGATCGAGCTTTCGTGTTTGAATCGAGTGGTTTAGAGGGATGCATGGTGAGATCTAAGTTCGTATTCAGATCGAGAAGTGTTGGAGAGATCGGAGGATCGGGTTCGAATCGAAAGGTTTGGAGGAATCCGAGTTTGGATAATAATAAGATGGATTGAAAAAAAGAGACAATTTATTGAATCGTGTAGCTGTAAATAAAATTGCTCATGGATGTAACGAAAACTCCAAGTCGCTAATTAAATCGTCATAACCTAGATGGGCGAAGGACGCGCGAAGCGCGTCCGAGCACAGCTAGTATATATATAATCTCTGCTGCTGTTGCATTTAATTTACATGAAACTCTGGTATAATAAGTTGAAAAGTACAAGAGACAACCATTAATAGGTAGCTAATTTTAATTAACCAACCTGTTTCATTTCAAATATAATACAAAAAACATCATCACTAATTTCATTTTCATATAAAAACAAAAACAGTTCATGAATGAAATGTATGTCAAAGTCAAACGTAGGTTTTAACGTATGCGACTCAGTCTTGGAAGTTGGAATATATATCTTTGTAAATATTTTGTGTAACTAGATTACAAAATCAAAACTCCAAGATCAATAATGAAACCTAATTAGAACATTAATTAATCAAAATAATAGCAATATACGTGTACAACGATAATAATATAAGTCCGATAACGCTAACAAAGTTCTAATAGCTACCTAATTCATTTCATATACAGTCGATTAGCCGGAGAGAATAAAATTAATTCAATTCTACGGTTTTAACAATAAATACCGTAAATTAAAACAATTACATAGAATACAAACTATTAGTTGACACTACCAAGTGGGACTATCTTTGCTAATTTGATTAGTTTAGTCTGAACACATAATAGTTAGCACATTCTGCATAGGTAAATTATCTAAGAATTCCTGACATGCAATTGACTTGACAGTCAGTGTCTTAATTAGTTTACAAGTCGTATTGCTGTCATTGAAAAATCTCTTAAAACTGTTGGCAATAAGAGGAACACATAAAATGGTCTATTTACTCCACGCAGTCTGCTGCTGTGGAGAAGTGTATATTTTTAAATCGACTAATAAAATAGAATATATCAATGTCAATCCTCTAAACTAATCAATACCTAAAAAATTAATACTAATTATCAGTCAATTTAAGTCAGAGTAGTTGGACGGATTTTAGGTAACATTCAAAAACCAGAAATTAATCAGTCTGTATCCCCAATAATATTTACACTAATTTAATAAATTCGGTTTTCATTTGTCAAGTTCCGTGGCTGAATAGAGGTTACCGGTTTCCGATGAATCAAGTTGACTAGATATACGTTTACCTTCCTACAAATAATAAAAGTTCAGTAAATTATCAATTGATCAATGGTTTTTCTTTAAAATCCGAGTAAGAACCAAAAAACTACACATACACCTATCCCGTACCTTCGGTATAGACGATAAGATGGGCCAACTGCATCCAATCATCCTGACTCACAACGTAATAGAATAGTCCATTCCCATGGTCTACTTTCACGATTGTCGGATGATTGACAACTTCGACAACTGCGATGCAACGAAGTCCCGCCCTAAGTCTGGCAATACCCGATTCATCATAGATTTGAAGTCTTTCCAGTTCCAGTCTCGAAGTCCGCCCAAATTCCAACCCACAGTTCTTCCATCCAACCTGCATGTCACTGTAGCCCTTGGAAAGCTTGAGCGCAGTGCTTAAATACGTTCCAGCTCCGTATGAACTACGGACATTAAGTGCACCCACCAGCCCTCGATGGATGATGGAATGAAAGTTCTCAAGCTTGGACCCATGATAAGCGAAGGACGAGCCAAACTCTTCCTTCAGTTTGAGAAACTCCGCTTTTGGTTTTGATGGCAGCGTTTCGAAAACGTAAATGACCCGGTTATCAGGGATGGGGATATCCGGAAGACCGGTATTGGTCCGGAGCTGCTGAATCGTGTCCCCGATATTTTTGGTGATCGGTTGAATTGTGAGTGGGTTTGTTAAGACCCAGTAGAGGAGTTCCCAGGTCAAGGATGGCAGAGTGGTGTCATCAGTGATGTCGTTGAGCTTAGGGATCGAATTGATGGCCTTGAGCAGTTCTTTGAATTCCTTGGCTTTGGTTTTGGGGTTGAAGAAGCAGGATGGAAAGGGCATGAGGCATTGGGGATGAGGGTGGTTTGTAGCGGTTGCTTTATACGCTGCAGCTACGAAGAGGCTGATTCGAAGTTCAGACATCAATCGGTTTGCTTTATTCCCGTCCCAGAGGATCTGGAGGACCATGTCCTTACAGTCTATCATCTGATACATGTTGATGTTGGAGGTACGTGGCTCCTTGTAAGATCAGTTTGGCAGTAAATTAGCACTATCACCAGTTACTAGCATGCGGTGCACGACTCGGTAGTAATTTCCAATTAATTGACGGTGTGGAGTAAAACTGGAAGTTGAAAAAAACTGAATGTATGAACATCATAGCGACAACAAATTGCAAATGAAAAATGAAAATGACAAAGATGAAAGATCAAAGCTTTACTGAGCGTGTGGACTTGTGGACAGTGTGGACTGGATGCTGGAGACTTATGGATTTAGGATTGAGATTTTGGATTTCATTTGCGACTGCGACTGCAGACTGCTGCCTACCTGCAAATTTAAAATTTAATTAATTGCAGTGACTTGTAATAAAACGACCAACAAGATAACAAGAATTAGAGAATGTATAACAATACACAATACCCCGTGCCCCCCGGCCGAATACACATGCAACATGCCATTCCACATCCATACCAATCATTGCCAATAATAATCCAAATACAAAACCCCCCATATTCTGCATACACACTATAAATATTTGATACATAGGTACATACAATATGCAATAATTTGTAATTCATAATTACAAATTAATAAAGTCAAAAGTACAAAATAATATTTAATATTTAATATTCAATAAATTACATATTAAATACATGCAATCTACGAATCTACACAATACGAAATAAATACAAAATATGAAATATGTGAATGTTGAATGTGCAAAAACAAATCAATCAATTTGCAATGAAATTACTTCAAATCAAACTTCAAACTTACAAACTTTTCACATGTTTTGCATCCGGTTGCATGTACTAACACTTACAACACACTGAAGACGAGTGGACTGGCTGGCAGTGCAGTGGCAAAACTGGCAATCAAATGCCTGCAATCCTTACGCAAAAAGCAAAACGTTTTCACATTGAATGAATATATCATAGACATAGATAAGAATAGATAGAGATCATTCCGCGGAATGATTTCACTATATGGGACCCCATGGCCAATATTATTTAAGGGGTTTTCGGGACAGATTTCGGTTCAAAACCCATACTGAAGGGGTTATATATATGTTTTAGTTCAAATTAGAGCCACACCCCCCAAATTAAGGTCAAATTTTTATATTGTATTTGGGGGTCCAAATTGGCGTCTAATCGATAGCCCTTACCAATTAGAAAAAAAGTGAAAACCCGTTTTCCGTAATTCCCAATACATCGGGAGTTATAAATAAAAAACGGTCATAAATTGCAATTTAAGCCCAAATTTGAGACCTCACAGTTCGAAAAGTCGGGGAGATACCGCGGATTTTATGGATGCAAATGAAAGGTTGTGACCTAGAAAACAACTTTTAAATTTGAACTACCGCGGTATGTCCTCTACTTTTCGAGATATTCTAGTTTCAAAAGTCGGCTAAAAAATAGCCGAAGTTCGGCTAATTCGGCGATGACCTTGTTCAGGTCATTTCTTAAACTTGCTCAAAGTATATCGAGTGACCTATCTATCGAAAGCTTAGATCAAGGGGATTGTTTTGTCACATAGTAAAATTACATACGACCTTAGGATCGTGACCTTAAAAGTAGGTCAGTCTTAAAATTGCATGAAACCACATCGAGTAACATATCAATCGAAAGCTTAGATTAAGATGAATGTACAGTAGTAAACTAGAATAGCCAGTGACCTCTAGGTCATGACCTACATAATTAGGTCAATGTAATATATAATGTAATATTATCAAATCATATCAAATGACTTATGTATCAAAACCTATGCTCAATAAGGATGTGTTGTTCCATATTACACTCGTCAATGAACTCTAGGTCATGACTTACATACTTAAGCCAAGATGCGTTAATTCAAATTATTATGGTTAGTGAATTCTACATGCATTTCTTACGATGAAGAGACGTCTGCCAACCCAAACAGTTGTTTCCCAGGGCAGGGGAACGTGGACCCCTCTCTTCATGCTGCCCCTCACCTCCCACCCTCCCACCATCTCATCGGCACCGTCTAATCGTTGACCAAGGCAACTACCCATTGATTCCTCCGCTTAGATAGACCGTTCGTCACATCCTCCCACTGATATCTTTACTTCCACTTACAATTTTAATCTTCCATAACTTTTTCACCGTAACATAGATCGCCAAGCGCCAACCCACGGCCAGCACAGCATCCCATTGTTTCCACAGGGTAGCGTAAGGACCGAACCGTGGATCTACTGAACGATCTATGTTACGGTGATATGACAACTCAAGCAGCCAGGGCCTGCTGAGAGAGGGGGCTTCAGTAGGCGGGGCCCACCCTTCATACACGGAACACAAATGTATCCGTGCGTCCCCTCTACCTCACACTTGTAATTCATATGTTGACTTGATCAACAGTGATACAAATGCGGGTATACTCCCCACTTCCTGGCTGCTGAGTTATCACGTACTAATTTCTTGAAACCTTAATCTACTCTACATCAAGAAGATCTTCGTCGGCTTCTTTATCGTTCCCCGCATCCAGCTCAGGGTCTTCGTCTAAAGTTGTGGCTGCTAGTATTTCGTCAAACATAACTGTCTCAATATCTTCTTCATGAGTTTCATCGCCCCGCGTAGTATCTTCTGGAAATAGGGTACGTACTGTGCTACTCTTAGCTTCCTCTACTTCTGGTTGCTCAAGAAGTGCAATAGCAGCTGCAGGCAGGGGCAGCTTTCGGCCCTTATTCTGTCTTACAGTCATAGACATACTAGATAGTATAGGGTCAGACGAATCCATGGATCTATTAAAAACGTCCATAAGATTTTCCTTTCTACTAGTTTTTCGGGCATGTCTTTCTCGATCGCTACGGTACATTTTATTTTTGGATTCGCCAGCTTGTTCACTGTACATCCCAACTGGCAGTTCACAGTTCTCGATTATAGATTGTCCATGGGCTAGAATTTTATGCAAGGTCGAGGGCATGTAAAACCATTTATATTCTTGAACATATTCGGTAGCAAGAATTCTACAGAACTCCCCAAAGGCTTTAGCATTAATAGGTAAAGATGAAGATATGACACACAAAATGATATGCAGTTTTTGCACAAGCCAAAGCTTAATACCTACAATTTCTGCGAAAGCAGCTTGATTTTGCTCCTTAAACACTGTTCTTGCAGTGTTACCGTCGTTTGTGTTTCCAGCACCTCCTGGCTTTGGGAAATCAACTCGAACTCCCAATTTCTCAAACAACTTTGTTTGAATATCCCTTTTTCGTGCCTTCAATATTGGGTTTTGATTTCCATTCTTAACTTTCCACGTTTGCAAGTCCTTTACGTTTCGGTAACCTAAATGTAGGCAAAATTCAAGGAATCTAATCCATGCATGGAGTGGGCTAATTCCAAACTGTAAAAGGCTTTCATCCAATATTTCGAACCTTTGACGTTCGATATCGTTCATCTGTTTAGGTGTTGCTCCACACAATGGGCAATTACAATACGCTTTTGCTCCGCATATTGTGCTTAGTACCTTACCGTCTATAACTGTTAAAGAGAGCTTGTATCTCATTAACACTTCCAGATTTTCTGACACCGGTATTTTGTAAACTTCTAAGTTTCGATATTGACATTCCACCCATTCTTTCTCAGCAAGAATGGTCTGTTCCGATTCTTTAGTAAATTGAATCCGTAATGGTCGACAAGATCGAACAGATTGAGAAGCTCTGTTATTCCAACATAAATATCCATCATCAGAGACAATCCTTAGAGGTATAACGGTTGTTACAAATAATCCAGCGTCGGATGGTTTCGGATCTTCTGAGTCGCTAAATGTCTGCTTGTACTGGGATTGGCCAGTGCTTCCATCAAATCCCCACGACGATTTTAAGGTCAAACTTAAACAACTTAATTTAAGTTCCTTAGCATGTGTAAGCAGTAATTCCTTTTGCAGATTTACTGTTCTTTCAGCAGTATGATTAAGAAGAGCCTGAAGTGATATGGAAGCTGATGTGTCAGTAACTTGAACCTGTTCTTCGGGTCTACATTGCTTCTTATTTTTCAGGACTTTAATGTAAGCTGGAAACAATGAGGGAACATTATGGGCCACCGCAAATGCTCTGATCTTGTTGTATTGTGAAACAGACAAATCAGCGTCAAATAATAAGCCCAAGGCTTCGTCTTCAGTGCCAGGCTTAACCGGTTCTTCAGTTAGCCGTTGTGCTATGTCAAATCGTTTTGGAGTATCTGCCGATTCCTCCAATATGTAGGCCAGATTTGGATCTCCTTGCTCCTTTGCAATCTGCATTACCGATCGTACTATTTTTGAGACAGGCTCCTCTCGCTCACGCAATGTTTCGGTCAACTCTTTTACATGCCTTCTTTTAGACCGTCCGCTAGCCTCCCTATATGACAACACAGGTCGTCCTACTGTATTGGACGATTCTGCAATGGACGTCATTTGTGGTTTCCGTTTGAGTGATTCGGGAATATCAACTGCATTATTTAACCAGACCGAATGTTTCGACTCAAATCGTGATTTATTGCAACTCGAGTCTGTCCATTTAACCTTAAAACGACTTCGAAGTTGTACGACAATATCCTTAAATAACGCCTCCTCTATCGTTGTAAAATCTGGTTTAAGGATATTGGCAAACAAAGCTCTGATTGCCTTACTACATTCTTTAAGGTCTTTATTTTTCTTAAGAACACCCACGAGGTCTGAGTTCTTTAAGGATCCCATTGCTGATGAAGCACATTCCTGGGAAGAATGGCCGCCAGTGGCGCTATCCACTGGATCGCTTAGTGCGATTTCGCATGACCCAGATAGCAAGCGCACCTCTGCTACCTCCTCTAGCACTAAGTCATCCGATCGAGGCTCGGAATGACGTCCGCACACAGGGTCGGGGACTCCCTGTGACGACGAGGCGGGGGTTTGGTTGGAACCTCCCTCCATCTCCCCTCAGAGCTGCTCGCTCACTCAAGGTTTCATTAACGCCGGGGTTTATTTACAGCTCTGGGGCTATTCCCGGCGTCCATCAACCTTGAGATCATTGCGAGATTGCAAAGGGCTAGAAAGCCCTTTGCCGGGGAGGAATCAATGGATGACACAAGGTGGATTGATGGATTCTGTAGAAAATGGTGATTTCAAGCAGCGGTAAATGATTACATTGACTTGAGTATGAATGTCCAGAACTAGAGTTCAGCGACGAGTCTAATACGAAACGACATGCTCAACTTAACACGAGCTTGCCATATGTGTGGGTCACTTGATTTGATTTGATATTATTAGACTATATATTATATATACATAGAGTTCATTGACGAATATAATATGAAACAGCACACTCAGAGTGAGCATTGGTTTTGATAGACAGATCACTTTATATGATTTGATAGTATTATACTATATATTACATTGACTTAAGTATGTAAGTCATGACCTAGAGTTCATTGACGAGTGTAATATGGAACAACACATCCATATTGAGCATAGGTTTTGATACATAAGTCATTTGATATGATTTGATAATATTACATTATATATTACATTGACCTAATTATGTAGGTCATGACCTAGAGGTCACTGGCTATTCTAGTTTACTACTGTACATTCATCTTAATCTAAGCTTTCGATTGATATGTTACTCGATGTGGTTTCATGCAATTTTAAGATTGACCTACTTTTAAGGTCACGATCCTAAGGTCGTATGTAATTTTACTATGTGACAAAACAATCCCCTTGATCTAAGCTTTCGATAGATAGGTCACTCGATATACTTTGAGCAAGTTTAAGAAATGACCTGAACAAGGTCATCGCCGAATTAGCCGAACTTCGGCTATTTTTTAGCCGACTTTTGAAACTAGAATATCTCGAAAAGTAGAGGACATACCGCGGTAGTTCAAATTTAAAAGTTGTTTTCTAGGTCACAACCTTTCATTTGCATCCATAAAATCCGCGGTATCTCCCCGACTTTTCGAACTGTGAGGTCTCAAATTTGGGCTTAAATTGCAATTTATGACCGTTTTTTATTTATAACTCCCGATGTATTGGGAATTACGGAAAACGGGTTTTCACTTTTTTTCTAATTGGTAAGGGCTATCGATTAGACGCCAATTTGGACCCCCAAATACAATATAAAAATTTGACCTTAATTTGGGGGGTGTGGCTCTAATTTGAACTAAAACATATATATAACCCCTTCAGTATGGGTTTTGAACCGAAATCTGTCCCGAAAACCCCTTAAATAATATTGGCCATGGGGTCCCATATAGTGAAATCATAGTATACTGCCCCACTAGTGCATGCGAACACCATATGGGAGATCCTTGCAACTGACAAGGGAAGTTTTTCGGGGTGTAATAAGGGAATTGTTTGAAACTTTTACGGTGAAATCTACAAGTCTTATGGACAATAAAAATCGAAAAATTAGGTGCTTAATTTGACGTTGACTATGTTGTAAAAATTACCTAATACAAAAAATCATTTAAATTGACTTTTTAAAATGCTCATAAAACAGTGAATATTGGTCCGATTTTCAAAATTTTTCGAGTTTTGGAATGCCAAAGAGTTGTTTCTCAAGGAAATATAAAGATTTGAATTTTCAAAAAAAAATTGAAAAAACAAAAAAAATTTATTCAGTATCCACAAGCTTAAAAAATTTGAAAATTCCAAGAAAATATAGATTTTTTCTAAAAATTGAAATCGTTTTATTTTCTGCAAATTCAGCTGTTTCGCATTGAAAAACTCGAAAAATTTTGAAAATCGGACCAATATTCACTGTTTTATGAGCATTTTAAAAAGTCAATTTAAATGATTTTTTGTATTAGGTAATTTTTACAACATAGTCAACGTCAAATTAAGCACCTAATTTTTCGATTTTTATTGTCCATAAGACTTGTAGATTTCACCGTAAAAGTTTCAAACAATTCCCTTATTACACCCCGAAAAACTTCCCTTGTGAGCTCAGTTGGAACGCGAGAACCAAAAAGCTGCGCTTAGTCCTTTCTGAAAAATTGAAGCGGGAAATGGAGCATCCACGTCTATTTCGACCATTTGCCTAAATTTTTGAATTATGTGTATGACGTCTCGGGCGTATGAATATTAAAATTTAGAAATATATATTGTTCAAAAATATATATATTTATGATTTTCATAAAGCTTCCATGAAATTCATGGACGATCCTCCCGGTTAAATAGTACCAGCTTAGGCCGTTTGCCGGACAGGTAGAGCTCCGGACCCTATTTATACCCATCAGCCGCTTCTACCTCTATATAATTCTGTGGAATATATCAAGTAAATCAAGTTCAAATTACACTGCACACTGTACTTTCTGTGTTTTTACTTCGAGTTGGAGTCAGAAAACGAACAGAGAACTGATTACTGATTCCCGGTGTAAACAAACAAGGGAGGAAGAATACTTTCTGCAAAATATTGGGGTAACATGGCACAGTAAGGAAACTAGAATATTTGATATTCGAATAGAGTTACTCGAAATCCACTGTCCCCAAAAAAAACAATATAAAAATAACAACTCTATTTTTTACTTTGTACTTTGCATGAGGTCGAGATCGTCGGTGGGGGGCAAAGGTCAAGGGGATACGGTCAAAGTTCATATATATGTCTGTTGCCGTCTCATAGGCATTTTATAACCTCCTTCTTTCATGTCATATTTAGCTCCATCCAATTGTGACGGATGTGAAAAAATCAGGAATAAAATTAGATTTTCAAAACCGAAAATCGTTTTTCACAATGCTGCCTAAAGGGTGAAGAAAATGAGAAGTCGAGTGGTGGCATTCGGCATTCCTTTTTAACCTCTTCGAGCCGTTCGTTCGAGGCCTCTAGGAAAAAGGAAGCAGAACGAAAGTCCACTTTTCTCCCTCCTTCTCGCTGCGGCGTCGAAGAGGTTAAAAAGAATGGAGCGCCCCATACCGCCACTCCTCATTTTCTCTCCACTCTCTTCTACAGCATTGTAAAAAATGATTTTTATTTTTGAAAATCAAATTTTATTCCTGATTTTTTTTTCACACGGACCCTAAGCTAAGAAAATACGCATATATGAATGACCCTTGTTATCTTAGTTAACATCATCGTAGAAATTATAATGCCATGCCTGTACTAAACGTCCTATGTGAAGACCGTAGTAAAAGTCCTATGTCAAGACCGTACTAATTTCCCTATGTCAAGACCGTACTAAAAGTCCTATGTCAAGACCGTAGTAAAAGTCCTTTGTCAAAACCGTACTAATTTCCCTATGTCAACCTAACCTAACCTAACCTAACCTAACCTATAGGACTTTTACTACGGTCTTAGGAATTTTAGTACGGTCTTCACATAGGACGTTTAGTACAGGGATGGCATTATAATTTCTACGATAATGTTAACTAAGATAACAAGGGTCATTCATATATGCGTATTTTCTTAGCTTAGGGTGGGAACTGTCCGGGTGCCAAAGTAGGGTGGAAACTGTCCGCTTTTTTGTGTGGGAAATGTCCGGGTGGGAAGTGTCCGCTTTGGACGGGAAGTGTCCGGGTGGCAAATGTCCAGGGCGGCAAAACGCCGGACACGGATTTGTTCTGCTTCGAATTTCATGCTTTCTTTCTCATATTTCTCCTCTTTCGTCGATTTCGAAACACAAAAGAGACAAGGTAGTTTTAGTGCCATGATTTCGTATTTTTGCTATTTTTACGTCGAGAATCCGAATCTGGAATCGGACTATGCAAATGTGATATGAAACTAAAATAAAAATATTCCTGTAAATGCGATGCAACAATAATTATTATCTACACTTCAGAAAACTTTTCCCAGACAAAAGTTTAAATATATTCTATTTGTAAACTACATCTTACTGGTTTGGGTGCCTGATAATTACACACTCAATGACTCAATGGGTGAAATGGTAAATATGTGAGTCCCCTGACCCCTCGGACTGCCTGATGGCGAAGGTGCATTGTGCCGAGGTTTTCGATGACGTGACAAAAGTGTCAGGTAAGTTATGACGACGGCAAAAGTGTAACGACAAAAGTGTCATGACAAAAGAGTTAGGCGATTCAAACGCATTTTGACATTTATTGACTGATGTCAGAATTTACTTCTTTCAAATAGATCAATGTTTCATAGAGTCCGAGTACGATCCCATCCCAATATAATATTTTAGAACAAACTCCACTGGTGACTCCGGTGACTGGTGAAAGTTGACTCTTATAAATATGTAAGCCCGATATGTTGTTCTCATCCCCCTTGTTTTGAGTATTTGCTGCGTAAAAATTTCGTATGTTAGCAAGCCCCGTGTTTAATCTTCAAGGTTTAACACTCATTAGCTAATTAATTTCCCATTCCTAACTGCATGAAACTTCCACAACAGTCCATATTCATATTGTCCGATGCCAAACTGTCAATAACCTTAACCTTCGATACAGAAAGTTAGTAAACACCTCGAAGTTTGTTTTACAAACGTTGAGTTCCAATTTACTTCTAATCTGCCGAGCTGTCGTTCAAATGGCATTCAAAACTATTCTACAGAATTTACGAAATTCAGCTAAAGCCGTGTAAGGATGTATGAAACTGTACTCCGATTTTACTTGATCTTTGCAAATTTAGGTCCAACAGCCGTGTCCTGTTTTACCGAAACCGGAAGTCCATTCCAAACTGTTTCCAATCTAAACGACTACATCTCCATATTTTCCGACTGCTTGGTCCATGTAATTAACTACAGAGGTATGGAACTGCCGGGTCTGACAGTCCCTATCGTAATTTCCAGATTCCATTACCATAACCCTGAGAAGTTCTACTATCCGGTCTTTTATGAAGATCGGGAAATTCCGGATCCGCAGACTCTTTTTAACGATACAAGTCCCGTTCGTTTCATCCGGAAATCATCATCCTTCAAATGGCACTGTTTGGCCCAGTTTTACGTGTTGCCACCGACAAGGGAATCCGAGCCTCACTATTACATGAGTTACTTTACAAATCCCTCCGGTACGTTTCAGTTAAAGGTCCCGTTTGCACTCATGGATTTCTGGAACAACATGAACGACGAAAGCGAGATGTTTGGCCCCCTTTTGTAAGAACCGTTGTAAAATATACTAAATTATTAGACGGTCAGAGTACTCTGTCTGTCTGTCCGTCCGATTGTTCTCTAACACGGGGAGATGTTTTTGAAACTTTATTTTCGAATTTGTATAAATGTCAAGAAGGGTATGCGGTTCAAGGTTGACATTTTTTCAAACGTCACATAAAAGTACTATCAAGCCTCAATGTACCCCTTTACTCTATGGTTGGGGAAATGTGAGATTCTTGAATAAAACTAATCCTACGTGTCGGGCAACGGCTTTAAATTATATTTTATTTGTGTTTACGCGTTTTGATTGCCTTTGCAACGGTTTATTTGTAATTTATGTATAACTATGATTCAAAATAGCGTGCTTTTTCAATGTATCTAATTGAGTTGTGGGACTTTACTATTTGCACTTGCAGTTATGTGCAACTAGTCTTGAGTTCCAAATCTAAAGTTTTTAATTGCATAGTAGTAAGAACAATTTCTTATTCTTATGGTTGACTTTTGCTTCCAACAGGATTTCCCGATCGGCACGAAGTCGTTACGGGCGATATGACATACTCGTACACGACACACATTTTGACACTCACCCTTGGCTCCTACAAATGGAAGAATTCATCGGTTGGAGACGACGGTCAAGTCTTCTACTTCTTAGCATCCCTCAATCATCGTCATCAATAACAACCGCAAAACTAATTTGCCAACTCTGCAACCGACTATCTCAATTCATGTTCGAAATTTCAACAGTTCAACCAAACTTCTCGAAACCGGTTCTGGACAAGTCATTTGCAGAACTGGATCGAGTCCGTTCGACTGGAACTCCGTGGGATATCAATTACGAAATGACGGCTGGAAATCCATTCGGTGTCACACATCACATCGAAGAACTGCGAAAGCTACAACAATTCATGCTCCACGGGAAGCCGACATTTACGACGGTCAATAATTGGCTAGGGAATCTATCTATTGAGATGGTCCTGGTCAACTTGGTCATTCCCAATGTGTCACTGGTCAACAAGGAAAACGGTCAATTTGACCCAAACAACAATGACCAACATCTTCGATGCAGTGAGGATTCTGGCCCATTTCTCCGCTTTACTTTCGAACATCTCGGAGGGATCGCTCCGAGTGACGAGGAATACATTGAATTCGTAACTTGTGGCGGAGTTTCTCTGACCGGAATTAGTTTTCGAGGACTCGTCTCGGCATTCGATTTGACCATTTGGCTCTTCCTTTTCGGAATTTACGCAGTTTTTGGGATAATCATTTTCTGGGTTTTTAAAGTCAAATTTTCTGAAAGTTCAACTAAGCCATTTTTCTTAGGAATTTCCGTGTTCCTAGAGCAGGGACATGAGATGGCTGGGAATTCAAAACGGCTTGGGTTCATGTACTGCATTAGCGCGACATTGCTTCTTGTCTCCGTTGTCCTAAGCAATGCTTATCGGGGTCAAAACATTACAGCTTTGACTGCTCCACCATCGTCAATTAAATTGACTAACTTTAGCGATCTCTTGACTCTGAATTTCACAATCTACAGCAAAGTACCGCGCTACACGCTGAACGACAATTACCCTGTAACTGAACCCGACACTCCAAACATGACCTATTGTACGCGGTTATACGACCAAGAAATTTATTTTTACGTAATGGTGGTGGCTTATCATTTGAGGACAGAGTACCACAGTTATGCCGTCTCCTCCGGTGTTTTTAGGCTTTCAGACTCAGAAGCGACGTTCTATCAATCCCTTCTATTTAAGGCGGTAAGATTGTATCCTGACTGCGATCAGTTAATATCCAAAAACATCACGTTTCTGGACATCATACAGGACTGCAGTCAAACGGCTTACATCGGCTGGTCGAAGGAGGTGGATGAAATGGCGCGAATATTGAAAGTCGCTAAACCCGCGGCGACTATTTCGAAAGTTCGGGAATTGAAAATGCCCAGGGCAATTTCCTGGGATATTCCAAACTCTTGGGTCGACGATGAAATGCTGAAGCGTATATTCGCGCTTAAGGAATCAGGGATTGATAGACAATGGCGGTTTGTCGCCACATTGAAGGACAGGAACAGATTTAGGCCATTAGAGGGCGCGCATTTATCCGCAACTAAAATGTCTGACAACATCGCAACTGTCTTTCTACTCTTGATCTGTTTGTTGGCGGCGTCTTGCCTGGCATTCGCATTTGAAGATAGAAAGAGGTTAATCAGGGTGGCTAAGAATGCCATGGGCTCTGTGTTTGATTCAATACTTAACGGGTTGAGAATCAGTCAGTAGAAAATTTGAGTAGATTTTATTTTTAAACTTTCAGCTGAGACGTGGGTGGTATCTGAGCACATATCCTATCCGGACACTATTGACTCTGGCACATATGCCCTGACATCCTTGTTGCTGACAAATATAAACTGATAACTTCGTCGCTAACACATATTACTTAACAACTTTGTCAGTTAATCCCTTGAGAAACGTTAATATTTGGTAACTACTACCCATTTCATATCATAGACTTTTGCGAAGTTTTTATTGGCCAGATACCTGTCTGGTTCGATTACGGTTGATTAAACCCAGGGATTTGATTGAGTTCATTGTGAGCGAAACGTTTGGGTCAATGACAGCATATAAATGACTTTTAGATAAATCGACTGACTAACACGGATGATTGATTTCGCTTCGAGTGAACTCCCATTTCAATCAATTCACAATTTACAGCCGTCAAGCATAGCATATAGTTTACCGTTGGTAAATGTGCATATTTTAAACACGTGTAAAAAATCTGTCTTACAATGCAAATAATTAACTAAACCCCATTGTGTGTTAGGTGATAATTTTACCCACATTTGCTAAAATAGTTTATCCTGAACAACATCATTTTTAACACATCATTAGAGCTGTTCAATGCCATTTTGACTTTTAATCTGACCCAGAATCTCAAACCCCCATTTGTTTACAATGTCAAAATTAAGAATCCCGAACAAAAACAGTCAAAACTGAAGAACATTCATGAAACGAAGTTGTAATGATAGGTTCAAAACGGCAATTCACAAACAGTATTAGTGTACAAAAAATTAAAATTCCATGCAATTAAGTAATTAAATAATTAAATATTAATTGCAAAAAATAACAAGTAGCATTTTCCTAGGATCAACAAACACCAACTTATTTTTTAAATCCACAACCATGTTGTATACTCATTTATGAACAGCCCTACCAATGGGCAACCCGACAGATACAAGATAATAATATAACCGTATTAAAGAATTATTTTTTATTTCGCTTTCCCTATCTATCCGTTTCGGTCGACTGGGCCACCAGATATCTACAGATAATAACGTCTCAAACACTGAACATTTAACAGAATATATAGCTCATAGTAATAGAATTCATTCAAAACATAAAAATAACCCAGGTATATCTCGTAACTTAACAATCCGTTTTCATCAAAACAATTCGTTTAGGTTTGAAAATGCATTTTTTGAGACTATACAAGAAGAATGCATGAAATTGAGGTTTTTTTGATACAGGAAATTATATGGGTTGCTACAAGTTCAGTTTATTTTTGCTCTGGTAATGATATCTCAGCATTGTTTAATTTATTACAAGAACAAAATTGCAATGTCAGAGGAGATGCAAGACAGGATATGGTGAAGTCTCGAATCAAAATAAACCGTCCAACGAATGTACTGATGTATCGTAGATGTGACGTTTTATAACGTTTCATACACATCAAAACATGTTCATAGTGAAAACTGTGTTTTAAAATATTAAAAATGCATGAAATATCGAAAATCTCAAATTGCCCCAACCATAGAGCAAAATTACATACGTCATTCAATAGCACTTGATTATAGCTTTCGAATAACGTATCAAATGATTAATCTCAATTTGCCCCAACCATAGAGCAAAATTACATACGTCATTCGAAAGCCCTTGATCATAGCTTTCGAATGACGTATCACACATGTATGTTTGTAATTTGACCTCTTTGACCCCTCCCCACCGGTCAGGGGGTGACCCCACCCCCAAATCATATACGTCATTCGAAAGCCCTTGATCATAGCTTTCGAATGACGTATCACACATATATGTTTGTAATTTGACCTCTTTGACCCCTCCCCACCCGTCAGGGGGTGATCCCACCCCCAAATCAAATACGTCATTCGAAAGCCCTTGATCATAGCTTTCGAATGACGTATCACACATATATGTTTGTAATTTGACCTCTTTGACCCCTCCCCACCCCTCAGGGGGTGACCCCACCCCCAAATCATATACACTATTGAATAGCCAATACTATTTCTCTAAGAACTGTCTTGCTCTTGTTGGTTCTACAATGGTGTTATCTTTATTAAATTATATGTCGGTGGTATGGGGTGTAGCGTGTGATAAGTACCTTAAAATTATTGAAAAAGTGATCAGATCACTGTCGAGATTGGTCTTAGGTTTAAGGAAATTTGACGAAGTTGCTAATTTTATAAAAACTGACCTTAAGTGGATGTTCCCCA
Source organism: Desoria tigrina (assembly GCA_906901685.1). Classification (NCBI taxonomy): domain Eukaryota; kingdom Metazoa; phylum Arthropoda; class Collembola; order Entomobryomorpha; family Isotomidae; genus Desoria; species Desoria tigrina. The sequence goes on from CAJQTU010000053.1 coordinate 1,674,555, forward strand.
AGGAACTGAATGTATACAGAACGCTATGTACAATGTATAAACTAATTACACTGAATAATGTACCGTATTTTTATGATTATTTTAGTAGGGTTGACCAAGTGCACAACTACGGCACCAGAACACATCAAAACAACTTAAGCTATAGCTATAAACCCAAATCTGAGTGTGGTAAAACTACGCTGAAATACCGTGGTGTCATATTATGGAACCGTTTACCGGATGATGTAAAAAGAGCAGAAAGCTTATTGATATTTAAACGGAAGATAAAAGAATTTATATGAATATTGACGAAAGGTAATCGTGAAAAGACTCATGTTACTATTGTATTATAAATTAACAATTTAACTTAAATGTGATTAAGGAAAACGGCACGATTGTGTCATTATATCATAAGTATACACAATGTAAACAATATGAAATCGGTTAAAAGGGTTAAGAAAAGCCTGTCTCTCGATGGGGATTAACTCTTTCTTTTTAATGTGATGAATGAATTATTTGGACTAATAAACTCTTATTATTATTATTATTATTATTATTATAGCCCTTGATCATAGCTTTCCATCGATGTATCACACATGGGGGGTTGCTATTTGAAAAAATGTTGACCTTTGACCTTTCCCCCCTTGACCCTTGACCTGCAGGGCCCCCAAACAAACTTGACCTCCGCTTGGATGTCCTATATGGATATCCGAAAGAAAAATTTCAAAAAGTTAAGCCGTTCTCGAGTTATCGTGTTTACGGACGGACGGACGGACGGACGGACGGACGGACGGACGGACACCAGACCATTCGCATTATGTATCTACGATACATAATAAACGACCGTATCTCTTATTTAGGTTACGCAAAAAACACTTCGTTTTGGAATCATTTGGGCTTATTTCGAGTCAGGAGTTTGACAAGTCGAGAGTGCTTCAAAGAATAGAAGCACATACGGAAACAGCAATTTAAGTGATTAATTATAAAAATATCTAAAATGCTCAGTTTAAAATGCCAGTTGGGTTTTGTAGCTGCAATTTCTTTGCTACTAATAGGTTCAGTTACATCAAACTCGGTTCGAAATGTTAAAGGAGATCCAGGGGATTTTTTACAAGTCAGCAGAAGTTCGAAATCGGACAGTTTGAAAACCCAAGTTGAGTTTAAGCCGATCAGAAATAAGGGGGATGGGGCTGTATTTGACCCGAGGGGCACTGTGAGATATAATATCTTACCTAATGGACGGATCGATAAAGGAATTATCACATCCTTGGGGCAATATGAGCCGAGATCGATACAGGCCAAAGGTAACTAGTTAATGTATAACCATAGATATGGATAGTGTATAACCCTCCTCATAATATACTAATCTTGATTGACAAATATTTTAAAGCGTTTTTAACTAATTGAAAACCATGTAAATGCAATTTTTAAACTGGAAGTTACTTCGGGATTTGTACTGAAGTAGCGGAAAATTGAGATATTGAGAAGTTGTGCGATTTTAAATTCTACTTTTTTGTAGCATTTCATATAGTTTTAAACAATCATTGGTTTCAGAAACAACGACAAGATTAATTAATTTTGATACAGATCGTACTTAAATTCGTTGATACTGATGGTTCCTAAAATCTGATTTATGTGCTCCTATTTAAATAAATTAAAACCTCAATTTCCAGACAATTGCTGTCCTACCGGTGCATACGGATCGGATTCCAGGCCTGAATTAAATGCAAAATCAACTGACGACTGGTGATCTGCAGAAAAATACATCGAGATTCGCAAAACACAAAAATACAAATCAAAATGCAATTTTTAATCGAAACCCAAACTTCTAAATAACAACACCAATCAATAAAACCCGAGTAAAGTATTATGTTATTCACCCTTCATTGCCTATCATTAATTTTATACGGGCATCACCTCAAATTATCGTGTATATCCTGCTTTATTTTAAATATTGCATTTAACAGTTAGTTAAAAGTAAGTTAGTATTTAAATAGACTATGTGCTATGGCGTTGAAAAAAATGTCATATTAAAACAACAAGTTTGAAGCGACCTTACCCTTCTTTCTTATCCATCCTCAGTAATTAATTACTACATCCTGTTAAAAAAAATAATTACCCCTTAAATAATTATGACATATCTGTCATAATACATTGGTTTAGCTACGTCAATTTATCTCCCCGTGGGGACCAAATTCAGCAAATACGGTACATTGTTTCCAAAAACAATAGACAAAGCTAATTAATAAACCATGAGCAAGAACGATTATTTCTTGAAATTAGAGGTCAAAAAATCAGCGGAGTTTAAGGATTATCATTGATTCAGAATGTCAATGCTTTTAGAGGTCACTCCATTACTAATTCAAAGGACAATTCCGGACAAGGCCTCATGTCAAATACCCAACAAACTTGAAACGTCGGAGCTTTGATTTGGCTGTCATTGTCACTGCCACTGCCACTGCCACTCTCGCATTGAGTATTTTAATAGTCATTTTAAACATTTGATTTTGCCGAATTTTTAACTATTTTTCATAAAATGATTAGGCTGAAGATAATAAAATATCCCAGAAAATATTTAAATATTCTAATTCCCGTTTTATATCTAGTTTCACAAATATCAGTAGTAAATTCCACAAGATCAGGGAAAGTAATTCAAATCCTTCAAGGAGATGTGCGAGGTCGAACCTCCGTTTCCCGTGGGGGTCGACTCTTCACAGAATATTTTGGAATCCCGTATGCAAATTCGCCGCAGAGATTCGAGGTAATCTATCCTCCAACTAAATATCGTACATTTATGCTCACAATGGAACCTTTTCCATGTTTAATCTAAGCGTAAGTGGTGTAAAAAAATCAGAAATAAAATTAGATTTTCAAACATTAAAATAGTTTTTGTTTAATGCTGCCTTAAGGGTGGGGAAAATGAGATGGGAATATGGGATGTTTTAGAAATTAGGAGTTATGGTATTGGGCGCTCGGCTCCTTTTTAACCTCTTCGCGGCCTCTGCGAAAAGGAGCGACAAAACTGGACTTCTGCGTCTGCGTCTGTGTGCCCCCTCCCTCTTCTTGCAGAGGTGTTAAAGAGGTTAAAAAGGACCCGAGCGCCCCATGCCACCACTCCCCATTTTCTCCACACTTAAGCAGCCTTATAAAAAACCATTGGCATTTTTGAAAATCTAATTTTTTTTCTGATTTTTTGACTGCACTCGCACTCATGATTAGATCGGAGTTTAAAATCAAAATGGTTTCATTGTCAGTGTTGTGTTGATTGCTGAAGAATGTCGATATTGTCGATTGTTTTAATTTTATCTGAGAGTTGGAGCTGAAAATGTTATGCAAAAGCGTTCGGTTTTCGTCAGATTATTCCCACAGCTTAGATTTATAAGGTTTTTATTCCTTTCTTTAAAAAAAACTGAACCATAATTTAAGGGCTTAAAAGTCTAAGGGGCAGATGAGAAATATTTTTGACGAGTATTTATTGGGTTTCCAAAACTGTTAACATTTTTTGTGCTTTCATCTCCAAACATTAAACAATCTTTGCCAAATTGTAGTTAATGCTCTCCATACCGATTCTCTGTCGGAGATTAGTTTGGATCAAAGGTCAAAGGTATTAATTTTGGTTCGAACAGAATTAGACGATGGTTGAACAAAAAATGTTGAGCATGTTTATTTTGAGTTTTTGATACAAGATAAATTTTAAGGTCGATTATTTTTAAGTCACGGGGTTTCATAAACCCTAATGATATCGTTCCATCGCAGTTAATATAAACACGCGTACCTAAATTGTACCGAATAGTTAGCTCGACCCGGGCCATCCTGGGAAGGGATTCGAGAATGTTCCAAGAAGCCCCCTACCTGCATGTTCCAAACCGACGAGGGTCACATCCAAGGCTCCGAAGACTGCTTATTTCTGAACGTCCACACGCCACAAACGCATGACTTGTATTACGCAAGAAACCTGCCCGTTATTGTGATAATTCACGGTGGCTTCGAACCCTGGGCAGATTCATCAAGCCATTTCCTGGGAGCAAAGTATTTCATGGACAAGGAGGTTATTCTTGTGAGTTTGAACTACAGACTTGGGGCCTTTGGTGAGTCTAAAAGGCTAAATTAAATTGGAAAAATAAGGAAATTGTCATTTTTAACGGGATTTTATTTTGACTACAAACAATTAGGCTTCTTCACAACACAAGATGAGACAATGCATGCCAATCTGGGTTTGAAGGACCAGGTCTTGGCTTTGAGATGGGTTCAGAAGAACATACAATTCTTCGGTGGTTGTCCAAACTCCGTTACGTTGTTGGGTTATGGAGCAGGTGCGGCTTCGGCACATTATCATATGATGTCAAGAATGAGTAGAGGTAAGTTGAAACAGTAGTGGTCATCTTTAGAAAGCTACACTCAAGTACTATTCGACAATGTATATGACTTTACTCTATGGTTGGAGTAATGTGAGATGCTTAAGTAGAGCATGATACAGAATGTCTTATGTGTCAGACAAGGCATGAGCTTAAATGATATACAAAGTATTGTTCCTGATTCGCCATTTCGCGATGTGCGTTTGCAATGATTCATTGATTTGACAAATTAAAATCTGCGTTTTTGTTTTTTCACTTCGATAAGGTTATTTCTCGCTAAAATTAAATACCAACTCATCTTGCCCCATTTTTAACAGGTCTCTTTAGCAAAGTCATAGCTCAAAGCGGAAGTGCCCTCTCCCCCTGGGCCTTCGTTGATGACCCAGAAAAATCATTCTCAGCCTTCGTAACTAACATGAAATGCGATAGTGATCTCGATAGCAAAGCCGTGGTAGAGTGCCTGAGAGGGAAAAGCGCAGTGGAAATTGTTCAGGAAACTTATCGGTTACAGTACATGTTTGCAAAGGTAATTGTTGTTATTCACAGTCTTTCAAAGTCATTTAAGTGTGAAGGCATACTTTAATTATAGTTATTTTTAACATTAATTAACTTAAGGATCGGTCGGAGATGGGAAACGCGGTGTTCTTCGGACCCGTAATCGAGCACTGGATGCGAAACTATCCCGAAATCCCCTGTTTCCTCCACGACTACCCGCAGAATATTTTGGCCAATGCCGAAGCCGAAAACATCACCTTCGTTCCATTACTAACCGGGGTCAATCAGTACGACGGGGTGACGAAGCAGTTTGCAGGTACTGGCACAAAACAAAAATACAAAATCTAAAAACGAATTAAGATTTTAGACCAATTTAATTTGTAATTTGACCAGAGGTCGTCAACAGACAAACGTCGTTGATGGTAGAGACGAAATTTAAAATCCAGGTGGACTATTCAATTAAGACTCTGAATTTCGGCAATTTCTTCGGTTACCGAAACAAGATCAAAACGGCTCCAGAGAACAAGAAAATCGACACGGCCGTCGATACGTTTTACTTCAAACCTCTTGGCAAGAAATGGATTGGGTCGGACGACGGGATGACGTTCTTCCAGGCCCTTAGTCACCGCAATTATTTCCAAGGGACGAGGAAAATGGCGGTGACACATGCCAAATATGCCAGCAATGTATTTCTCTACTACATTTCCTATTTCAGAGGAACTACCTTCCTGGATTACTGGTACCGGGGATTCAGTGTAAAATATGGTAATAGCTAAAATACCGCTTTCAGCTATTTTTTACAGAAGAAACCAAAAGCTTCTGGATTTACAAGGTTTCTTGATTTTTTTTATCAGATTTATTCAAAAGAAAGAGGACCACGTTAGACGGCCCTTGCAATGGAGATGAACTCCAGTATCTTTTCGACCTTGATGAAATGGTACGTTGGTTCATTTTTTTGTGAGACCCCTTTATGGGAACACTCTGCCCGTTTGTCCGTGTGTCCTTCTGTCCGTCTATTTACACTCTAATTCCAGAACGGTTACGGTTTTTTTAAATCCCCATTTAATTGGGTTTTGGCCAAATAAATCGAAATAGTCGGTCACACCCCCTGACTTTAAAAGAATTTAAACTTGAACAGGGCCAGTAACGAGCTATGGTATAAGGTGTATAAATATTCCAAAATATGTGTCGTTTCATGCTTCTAGGGTGAATTCCCTATGATCCGAAAAAAATATCGAGAGATGAGTCTCGGGTTCTCTATGAACCTCGTCCTCCTCTGGGTTAACTTTGCCAAAACGGGGTAAGAAAATCAAATTTTTAAAGAATCAAAATAGTTTGTAGAATAAACTAACAATTAAAACACTACAGAATACCGGAAGCTAACTGGGAGCCCTTACCGCAAGGGGCCAGTATAACCTCCTTGCAATGGTACCATCTCGGGGACGAGAGGCTAAACATGGATGAGCCCTTTAGGGTTCAAGTGAACTTCTGGGACGACCTCTTGGGCCACATCGTCTACGTTTTGCCACCACTGAAGCCCAAAAACGAGACCCAACGTCACCGCAAAGGAACGAGTAGAGACGGCAGTACTGAGGACATCATCTACGTGGACGGTCGCGGTGACGATGATGGCACTGGCGGGCTATTCGAATATGTCGGTTCAAATAAGAAGAATTCAAAAGCTAAAAAACCCGAATCTGGAAGTTCGGAGGATTCGAATTCAATAAAACCTAGTTCGAAAACTAAGGTTGAGAAGTCGGAAAGTGCAGAAGATTCAGAACCAAAAAGCTCAGAAAATTCGAAACCCGAAACCTCAGAACCAAAAAGCTCAGAAAATTCCGAAGAACCCATACCGAAAAGTGCAGAACAGGACGAGCCTATAATTTCCAATCCCGAAAGTTCAGAAGAAATAAAATCCGAGAATTCGGGTAGGAAATTTGCCCCCAAGGTCGAAAATTGTGATGAAAAGAAGAAAGGGAAATAAGAAGTTCTAAAAATAAGCCGTTTTGTACATTTACTCCAACAATAAAATCTACTGAATTTTTTATAACCACCAAAACTCCTCCCATATTACATATTAAGTTTACAGCCTCCATTATGGAATTATTTCGAATCTCAATGTTATTCTAAAAAGAGAAAACGGCAATCCCATTTGATAATTCAGGTGATCAGGTATGAATTTGGAAATTTAGTGATTTTTAGATCAGTATATCGTACTTAAATTGACAATCGATTCTTTAACCTCCTTCAAAATAATACTAATTCGTATTTCGTTAAAAAAAACAACCTGGTATTCCTATTACAATAATAAAGTTAAGTAGAAAGCTTTTAAAAAGTAGAAATTGTTAAAATTGGGACGGAGACTAGAATTGACGAATTACAATTTGATCCATGATAATCAACGTTTCACACGATTAAACTTTGATTCGATTTCACGGTTCCATTCCATCAGAAGTATTTGAATTATCCTTCTCAATTGATAAATCGGAGCTAGGGATATCTCAGCGATTCGGAAACAGGGAACACTAGGAGACAATAATATTATTCCTGACATTGGAAACCAGAACAATGATTTTGTCCCAAATAATGATGACTACATCTATCTCTTAATGGTAAAACTTAATTTATGCATTGAATTTCATAATTTACTTAATAATATAACCATCACACATCAAAATATTAATATATAAACATCTTTTTTTGAATCAGAAATAAAATAATATTTTTCGAAATAAGTATTTACTAAACCATCCAACGACTCTACAAATGTGTCGCAGATGTGCAGTTTTTATATGAATTTCGAATTTCATATTGAATTCAGAAAAGAACCACAACGCACACATCAAAATATGAGATTAACATTGGAATGTATGTATGTATTTTCAGGACTACTACTTCAGCCTTACCTTTCGGTCGGCCCAACCTAGTACATACTGCGAACCCCAGCACAATTAGGTGTATTGCAAATCTCTTACACTTGAAAGATTGTGGTTTCACCCGGTATATCAATATCTCTATTGAATGAGTTGTGGGGACAACTCAAGAGATATGATTCAGGAACATAATAAACCGTTACAAACGCATGTACAAAAGGGGTGAAACCCTTAGAGTATATAATATAGTATGCTATATTATATACTCTAAGGTGAAACTACGTAAATACTTCACAATAAACAACGTTTTATTTAACGTTTAAGACGTCTGGAATAGGAATAAACCTTTAAATGGAACGGTTAAATAATGTATTATGAATTTAGGTAACATTTATAATATTATATGTACACAGTTATATGAATTTGGAGTTTCAAATTTTTTGTGAACGATGGGTGGGCCCGATTGCTTCAGAAAACAATAGGCTTATGGCCAGGCCAATTTAGATCCGAAATGTGAAAGAATAAATTTAAAAACTTTAACCGTTCGACCGCTAGAGTGCAACCGGACAGACGGACCGACGGACATGATGAACACAATAAGGGGTTTAACCCCTTAATAAGAACATAATAGGAACAGGAAATAAGATTGGAATACAATACGTATTTAAATTTTGATTAATATCTTCTTCGTGTAGTGGTTGAGGTTGTGCGTGTCGTTCGGACATAAATTATTTCCTTACGGTTTTAAAAGAGTATTTAATAAATTAAATTATTCGTCGACAAAACCAATGGCTTGGTCATTTATTTAAAAGCATCTCCTAGCATCGACTCCTAACTGAAAAGTTTAATTGTCTTTTAGAAATGCGGAACTCCAAAATCCAACTTATGATTACTTTTGAGTAATCTTAATAATAAAATCAATCTAAATAAATTATTGGCGTGGTATAACTAATGAAACGTCCTAGTATGAGCAGGAATCATTTGCTATCTAATGGATAATTATTTTAAGGTCATAAATACGAATTTTAACCAATACAACTACAATTTAGCAGATTGTGCTAGACGAGCAAACGCACACACTTCACTTCACGGGTGCGACAATGACAAACTTATTCTGAAGAAATAGTCACATTTTACTGTAGCATTTTTTGAACACACGGTATACACTTACAATGACAAGAACAAGACTGCCAATTTGTCTGTATTTAAAGCCGCGATCTCTGGTTCTGCGGATTTTGCTAATTCTGCAAACCATACAATCCGTAATGTCCAGCTATCACGAAACACTGGTAGACAACAATATTATTCCCGACAATGGAAACAAAAACAAGAACAATTGTGTCCTAAATCTTGATGACTACCTCTCAACCTTTGACGACTGTTTGATTCATTTGATAAACTACCAAAACCTGGACCTGATTAATATCCAGACCCCCATCGTCTTGTCCCGTTACCGACACCGGCCTTATACAATATACTACCCACGTCCCATTTCCTACCCCGGTGACGATTTTAATTCCTCACTTTTGACCCCCGCGATGCAGAATCCATCAACATTCAAATGGCATTGTTTTGCACAACTGTATTTTTTGCCACCCGGAAGGGACATCGAACCGGACATGTACAGTGGACCATATCGAGAACAATACGAGCTGGTAGTGCCCTCCGCTTACCAAGACTTTTGGGCTAATCTCGGCTTGAGTCTATATGATTTAGAGTTGCTGTAAGTGTTTTTGACTCTTTACATTTAAAAACTGCCACTCAAATGCACATAGCAAAATATCATAGAGCCATAGGGGGTACTGTTCGCATCAATAGTCACCCACACTCCTAAAGTACATACATACACATCGTAGATTCATCTTCGAAATTGAATACAATTCGGAACTGCTAAATCCAGTTTGAAACGCCAAAGGAAAATCAGATGCGTCGTTGCGTTGATGTTTAAACAAAGGCTACTATCGGGTTTCCATGCAGAAATGAGCTACTTTTCATCTAAATACATTGAAAAAATGGGCTACTTTTTCATGCATAATTACGACATTGTTACTAGGGAGTAATTCTGAATTATCGGAAATTATATCGGGAAGTTTTAAACTTGGAACTGAAATTGTTGGCAAAGAAACCACATTTTCTATTTCAAAAGTCACTAAAGCCGATATTATTGTCATGGAAACCAATTTTATAAATATCTAAAGCTTAAAAGTTGTAAAACGTGAAACTATTGTCATGGAAACCAGATAATCAGAGACCTTGCGAATTAAAAATTCGTCAAAATTGAAATTGTTGCTATAGAAACCAGATTTTCTGAGATCTAGCGAATTAAAAATTCGTCAAAATTGAAATTGTTGATATAGAAACCAGATTTTCTGAGATCTAGCGAATTTAAAATTCTTCAAACGAGAAATTGTTGCCATGGAAACCAATTTTTGGTTTCCGGTTTTCTAGTTTTTGACAAACGGTTTTATTTTCGCCTTGGTAACCCGAAAATGTGACATTTTTTGTCTACTGTGATGTCCACTGGGTATTATTTTGGACAAAAACACGTTTGCTTAGGGCCAAAAAAATGACCAACGCTGGAATGGCGGATTTTTTTAACTATTCCTATAAAAATCATGAGAACTTAATGAAGAAAATGATACTATTTAGAAAAATCCGCCATTCCAGCGTATACTCCAAAAGTGGCCTCAAAGTTTGGCCAATTTTGCATGGAAACCCGTTAGTAGCCTTTAAGTTTTAGCCCGAGTCAGGCCTTATGGAATCATGCTGTCCGACCCTCCGTGACACGCTAGCGGCCAAACGGCTACACCAATCGACTTGAAATTTGGGACACTTGTGCATTTTCGAGGCGAAGGCTAAGTTCGAAGGTGGAAAAAATCGGTCGATCGGTTTACCCGTGTGGGTCATGCAAAGTAGTGTTGCCAAGGGAATAGGTATAAAATACAGACAAATAGAAGCGTGTATTTTAAACCTATATGCTCATTTACAATCATATAGTATATAGGGAAGTGCAGGCCAATAGGCCTTATGGATTTCTATTCCTACCGTACAGCATAATAATTACATCTACCCTATAGACCCTAGTGGATGACCCTAGCGGGTTTTCTAAAATCTGGCCTAGAACGCTGAAATTTTGTATACCGTCGCGATATGATAATGCAAAACCAAATGTTACCAAGTGGAGGCAAAACGTTGCTTCTATGGACCCTAGTGGGTGACCCATGCAGGTTTTCTAAAATCAGGCCTAGAACGCTGAAATTTTGTATACCTTCACGATATGATATTGCAAAACCAAATGTGACCAAATGGGGGCAAACTGTTGCTTCTATGGACATGGACCCTAATGGGTGACCCATGCGGGTTTTCTGAAAACTGACTTAGAACGCCCTGTAATTTTGTAAACCATCGTTTTTATGATTTGATAAACGTAGAAGGACACACGATTGCCTGGCTCGGGCTTTTATACACTGCACACTGTAGGTTTTTACATACGAAATTAGGACCTTTGACCAAAACGCCTTTGACATTGGACCCTAAGGCCTTTGAATTTTGAACTTAAACACCTTGACCTTTGACCCCAAAGCTATGGACGTTTGAACTTAAGGCACTTGATTTTTGACTTATTTTAAATGATGTCAGCGATATTACTAAAAATTTCGAAAAATTTGAACTTTTTCTCTTCCAATCGCCAACTTTTAAATTTAGCCTTTAAATATACAAAAATCACAAATAATTAATTAAAAATTAAAAATTAACTTCAGCCTTGTATCAATGATTTTTTCCAAAATATAGGTGGTATCCGTTATTACACAGCAACCACGGACGATACGAAATACTAATTCACCGGGGGTCGTTCGACACCATGCCTTGGTTACACAAGGTCGAATATGCTATTATCACAATACGACCGTCCAATCTACTCATTCTAACGCTTTCCAACTCCTCCGACTTGATTGAAAACGTAACAATCATCTGCCAATTTTGCAACCGTTTGAACTCATCCAATTTCCGGATCCAACTCCTAACAAACGGACCCAGTCTCACAAAAGAACGGCTTGAAGAGTCCCTTGTTGAAATAAACCGGATAAAACCGGATGGAATCCCATGGGATATCAACTTCGGTACTAGCGAGGACATGTTTAAATATACCTTTGACCTAAAATCCCGTCTGGAGCTATTTAAATTCCTGACCTTCGGAAAAGCAACATTTACAACTGTACAGGATTGGCTTGGAAATCAGTCGATTGAAATGGTCCTCGTCCACTTGGTCCTCCCGAATGTGTCACTAATTAACCGCAAAGACCGTGACGAAACGAAACTGGATAAAAACAGTGACCAACGCCTTAGGCGACTTTGCGAAAGATGCGGACCCGCAATCCGTCCAACCACACTCTTTAACAAAGGAGTCGTCACAACTACCCAAGAGCATCTGCAATTTCTAACTTGTGGCGGTGGATCCGAATCTGGAATCAATTTTAATGCTCTTGTCTCGGCATTTGATGTTTCAATTTGGGTTACCTTGTTAGCAAGTTATTGCATTTTCGGCGTATTTCTGTTTTTGGTTTTTATAGTCAAATATGACGTGTACGCTAGCGAAGCGTTTTTCTTGGGAATCACAGTATTTCTAGAACAGGGTGACGAACTTGCTGCGAATTCAAAACGGCGGGTTTTCCTGTACTGGATTAGCGTCACCTTGCTCTTGGTTTCCGTCGTTCTGAGTAACGCTTACAAAGGTCAAAACATCACGGCCCTCACTGCCCCACCTGCTCCAATTACCTTGACCAATTTCACTGACCTCATTGAGCTGAATTTCACTATTTACAGCAAAGTACAAGAGTACAATTATAAGAACTTTTTTTTTTGAAAACGAGACGAATGAGAATAATTTGACCTTCTGCACTAGAATATACAGCGATACCAGCTGGTTTCTTTATAACAGCCCTTACTACAGGACGGAGTATCATGAATATTTTGATACTGCGGCAAATGATTTCAGGCTCTCTGACGAACAATCAGCGTTTTACAATAATGCATTATTCTACACTGTTTCCTTGTATCCAGATTGTGGACAATTGATCTCAAAAAACTTAACCTTTTTAGACATCATAAAAGACTGTAGTCGAACTGCATATGTCGGGTGGTCCAATGAGGTTGGCGAGATGGCGAGGATTTTAAAAATTCTCAAGCCTAAGGCTACAATATCGAAAGTTACGGAAATGCTTCTGCCGAGAAGTACATCGTGGGGCATTATATATTGGGTTGACAATAATGTCATTAGAAGATCCATTGTTTTGACGGAATCGGGAATCGCTAAGCATTGGTGATTCGTGAGTACTTTGAGAGAAAGCTACAAATTTAAGCACACGGAAGAGGAAGGTGTAACTGCAACTAAAATGTCCTACAATATCGCATCCGTTTTTGTGCTTTTGCTTGGCCTTTTGTCGACTTCGTTTGTAGCATTTGCTTACGAAGTTAGGATCGAGTTGATGCGTTATATTGGTTTAAATTTACAGAATTTTCGGGCTCTCAGACAAAGATTCGAAATCTGCTTGAAATCTGTTATATTTATATCATAGATAGGTGGAACGGATAATAAGGGATTATTATCATCGTCTTAGCTTGAGCAATTTAATTAGTTGGTGTGGCTCGTTTCAATATATTGTATACTCAAAATTATTGGATTCAATTATTTTGCCGTAAATATTTGAAACCAATCTCCATGAAAATGTCTGTGCAACCTGAAAAAAATACTATCCTTTATTCGTTTTACAACTTTTGTTAGCAGTATTTATTATCTGCTTATAATTTTTTGGGAGATAAACTAACTAAAAGACTATTATAAGACACAATCTAGTTAGCTGCTCAATATTCATCGATATTCAGTCGCATAACCTAAACAACGAGTTTTCTTTAGTCTTTAAATTATAATTATTGGTCCCAATCAGCAAATCATTTTCGAATTTCATATTGAATTAAAAAAAACAAATGAACATATTAAAATATGAGATTAACATTACAATACAATGCGTATTTAAATTTTGATTGATATATTCTTTCAGTGGTGGTTCAGGTTGAGCATGTCGTTCGGACATAAAATATTTCCATACGGTTGAAATGAGTATTTTATAAATTAAATTATCCGTCGACAAAACCAATGGCTTGGTCATTTATTTAAGAGCATTTCTTAACATGAACTCCTAGCTGAAAGGTTTTAATTATTTTTTAGAAATGCGGAACTCAAAAACACACCTTATCATTGCTTTTGAGTAATCTTAATAATAAAATCAATCTAAATAAATTATTTCTGTGGAATAACTAATGAAACCTCGTATTATGACTAGGAATAATTTGCTATCTAATAGATTATTATTATTTATTAAAGGGTGAAACCCTTTAATGTTTTTACTTTGTCTGTCTGTCTGTCGGTCCTTTCGCAGCATAACTCTCGAACGGTTGAATATTTTAAAATTCTTTTTTCGGGAAACCATTCATGACCTTCCAGCGGAAGCTGAGTTCGTTTGAGGACCGTGCAGGTCAAAGGTCAAGCGGGTACGGTCAAGGGTCACAGATTTTAAAATAGCAACCCTAGATGTGTACTGTATCGTTGGGATGGTTGGGTCTAGTGTTGTTCAACGAGGTATATAATTTTACTCAATCTTACTATGGTTGGGGAAATATGAAATCTTTAAGAAAACGACTCTCATGTGTCGGGTAACGATGTTAAGTGTAATTTGACGTATTTTTCGTGTGGTTTCACCCTTTTATGATGTGCGTTTGTGACGGTTTATTAATCATTTTAAGGTCAGGATTGAGAATTTTAACCCACGAACACAACTACAATTTAGCAGACAATGCCAGACAAGCAAACGCACCAGACACTTCATGAGGGCAACAATAACTTATTCTGAACAAATAGTTACATTTTATTGTAGCATTTTTTGAACAAACGGTAAACACTTACAATGAAAAGAACAAGACTGCCAATATCTCGATCTTTAAAACCGCGATCTCTCGTTCTGCGGATTTTGCTAATTCTACAAACCATGCAATCCGTAATGCCCAGCTATTCCCAAACACTGGGAGACGACAATATTATCCCCGACATTAGAAACAAACAGAACAACAATTGTGTCCCAAATCTTGATGACTACCTCTCGACCTTTTCCGACTGTTTGGTTCATTTGATAAACTACCAAAACCTGGACCTGATTAACATCAAGACCCCCATCGTCTTGTCCCGTTACCGACATCGGCATTATACAATATACTACCCACGTCCCATTTCCTACCCCGGTGACGATTTTAATTCCTCACTTTTGATCCCCGCCATGCAGAATCCATCAACATTCAAATGGCATTGCTTTGCACAACTGTATTTATTGCCACCCGGAAGGGACATCCAACCGGACATGTACAGTGGACCATTTCGAGAACAATACGAGCTGGTGGTGCCTTCCGCTTACAGGGACTTTTGGGCTAATCTTGGCATAGAGCTTCTGCTTGAGTTAGAGTTGTTGTAAGTGTTTTTGACTTTTTCCATTTAAAAAATGAAATTCAAATGCATATAGCAAAGTATCGTAGAGCCATACTGTTTCCATCAGTAGTCACACTACTAAAGTACATACAAACACATCGTAGATTCAGATTCATCTTGGAAATTGAATACCATTAGGAACTTCTAAACCCAGTTTGAAACACAAAAGCAAAATCAGATGCGTCGTTGCCATTCATATTTTACCAAATTTAAGTTTTTGCACACAAAATTAGGACCTATGACCAAAAGGCTCATTTGACCATATTGCCCTTCACCTTTTTTACCCGAAGGCATTTGAAGTTTTATTAAAGACCTCGACCTTTGACCGTATATAGTCCTTGACCTTTCACCATAAAGCTATGAACGTTTGACCCTAACGCACTTGATCTTTGACTTCATTTAAATGATGTCAGCAAGCCCTGACTCGGGCTAAAAATCACAAATAATTAATTAATAATTAAGAATTAACTAAACCTTGCATCAATTACTTTTCTAAAATTTAGCTGGTATCCGTTATTACACAGCAACCAAGGACGATACGAAATACTCATTCACCGGGAGTCGTTCGACATCATGCCTTGGATACACAAGGTCGAATTGGCTATTATCACAATCAGACCGTCCAATCTACTCCTTCTAACGCTTTCCAACTCATCCGACTTGATTGAAAACGTAACAATCATCTGCCAGCTGTGTAACCGTTTAAACGCATCTAATTTCCGGATCCAACTCAAAACAAACAAAACAAGGCTTACAAAAGAACGTCTTGACGAATCTCTTGTCGAAATCGATCGGGTGAAACCAGATGGAATCCCATGGGACATCAATTTCGGTACTAGCGAGGACATATTTAAATATACCTTTGACCTAGAATCCCGCCTGGAGTTATTTAAATTCCTGAACTTTGGGAAAGCAACATTTACAGCTGTTCAGGATTGGCTTGGAAATCAGTCGATTGAAATGGTCCTCGTCCACTTAGTCCTCCCGAATGTGTCACTAATTAACCGCGAAGACCTAGACGAAACGAAACTGGATAAAAACAGTGACCAACGCCTTAGGCGACTTTGCGACACATGCGGACCCACAATTCGTCCAACCAGACTCTTTAACAAAGGAGTCGTCACAACTAGCCAAGAGCATATGCAATTTCTAACTTGTGGCGGTGGATCTGAATCCGGGATCAATTTTAATGCCCTCGTCTCCGCATTTGACTTTTCCATTTGGATTATCTTGTTGGCAATTTATTGTATTTTCGGTGTATTCCTGTTTTTAGTTTTTAAGATCAAATTTGACGTCTACGCCGTGGAAGCGTTTTTCATGGGAATCACAGTATTTCTGGAACAAGGTGACGAACTTGCCGCCAATTCAAAACGGCGGGGATTTCTGTACTGGATTAGCGTCACTTTGCTCTTGGTTTCCGTCGTTCTGAGTAACGCTTACAAAGGTCAAAACATAACGACTCTGACTGCCCCGCCAGCTCCGATTACCTTGACCAATTTCACTGCCCTCATTGAGCTGAATTTCACTATTTACAGCAAAGTGGAACAGTACAGTTATAGCGATTTTAGATTTTTTGAAAACGAGACGAATGAGAATAATTTGACCTTCTGCACTAGAATTTACAGCGATACCAGCTGGTTACTTAATAACATACCTTACTACAGGTCGGAGTATCATGAATATTTTGATACTGCAGCAAATCTTTTCAGGCTCTCTGACGAACAATCAGCGTTTTACAGGTATGCATTATTCAACACTGTTTCCTTGTATCCAGATTGTGGGCAATTGATCTCAAAAAACTTAACCTTTTTCGACATCATAAAAGACTGTAGTCGAACTGCATATGTCGGGTGGTCCAATGAGATTGGGGAAATGGCGAGAAACCTAAAAATTCTCAAGCCTAAAGCTACGATTTCGAAAGTTACAGAAGTCCTGTTGCCGAGAAGTACATCGTGGGGCATTGAATATTGGGTTGACAATAATGTCATTAGAAGATCGATTGTTTTGACGGAATCGGGAATCGCTAAGCATTGGCGATTCGTGAGTACTTTGAGAGAAAGCTACAAGTTTAAGCACACGGAAGAGGAAGGTGTAACTGCAACTAAAATGTCCTACAATATTGCATCCGTTTTTGTGCTTTTGCTTGGCCTTTTGTCGACTTCGTTTGTAGCATTTGCTTACGAAGTTAGGATCGAGTTGATGCGATATTTGAGGTTGAACTTTCAGAATTGGCATTATTTCAAGCGAAGATTCAATACCTGCTCGAAGCCTCTTATATCATATTTCGGTGGAAAGTAAAGCAAACGATTGTGATTGTCTTTGCGCTAGCTATTTAATTTAGTTGACATTAGTAATAAAAAAGCTGACCTTTGACCGTCTCACAAAAATGTTCTCTAAACAGTATCACCGTAATTAAAAAAAATTATCACTATTAGAAGTCAAACTGCACTATTTAATTAGTCTGTGACCAATACCTTTGTTAATTGTTTGTTTGCTAATGGAGGTTGTAAATAGGTTTTAAATTCCAACAATAATATGTCCAGGCCTTATTGTAATAAGTTAAGGGGTTAAATTTACTGTGCCCCTCTAAATATGAATTTGCCCCCTAAAGTTTGCTAAATGCTTAAGAAGTGGAATTCCATGCTCTGTTACGAGACTTTCAATTTGTATTTTACATTGACCAAGTCGTTGATTGCATTTGCTTATGAAGTTAGAAACGAGTTGATGCGATGTGTGGGTTTAAATTTACAGCATTTGCTTGCTTTCAGACAAAGATTTGAAACCTGTTTGAAGGATTGTATATCCCACTTTAGTGGAAAGAAATCTAAAGGCCTATCATTGGCTTAGCTTGAGCCATTTAATTAGTCGATGTTTCCCGTTTCCTAATTATTTTATTAGAACTAGGATTCGATGGAACCACGACACACAAGATATTTGCAAACTGTCGGTTATTAAAATTGTATTCTTATTCCATAAAAATGTCTGGGAAACATGAAAAATAAATACCATCCTTCATTCGTTTTACAACTTTTGTTGGCAGTATTTATTATCTACTAATAATGTTAAGGAAATTAACTAACTGCAAAACTATTATTAGACACAATCTAGTTAGCTGATGCTCAATATTCACCGACATTCAGTCGCACAATCTTAACAATGAGTTTTCTTAATCTTTACATTATAATTATGTCTCCCAGTCAGCAAATCATTATCGAATTTCATATTGAATTCAGAAAAAACCATAACGCACACATCAAAATATGAGATTAACATTGGAATACAATACGTATTTAAATTTTGATTAATATCTTCTTTGTGTGGTGGTTCAGGTTGAGCGTGTCGTGCGGACATGTTTCCGGTTTTAAATGTTTTAAATAAGTAATTATGAGTATTTAATAAATTAAATTATCCGTCGATGAAACCAATGGCTTGGTCATTTATTTAGGAGCATCTCTCAGCATCGACTCCTAAACTGAAAAGTTTAATTGTCTTTTAGAAATGCGGAACTCCAAAACCCACCTTATGACTACTTTTGAGCAATCGTAATAATAAAACCAATCTAAATGAATTATTTCCGTGGAATAAATAATGAAACGTCGTATTGTGACTAGGAATCATTTGCTTTCTAATGGATTATTTTTATTTATTAATCATTTTAAGGGCTAGGAACGAGAATTTGAACTCATACAAATACAACTATAATTTAGCAAAATAATGCCAGACAAGCAAAGGCAAGACGCACTTCATGAGGACAACAATAACTTAAATTCCAAACAAATAGTTAGATTTTATTGTAGCATTTTTTGAACACACGATAAACACTTACAAATTACAATGACAAGAACAGGATTGCAAATCTCTCTTGATTTAAAACCGCGATCTCTCATTCTACTCATTTTGCTAATTTTACAATTAGACACAAATTCACAGCCCATACACGTCGTAATGTCCAGGCACTCCGAAACACTGGGACACAATAATATTATCCATGGCAGTGGAAACAAAAACAACAACAATTGTGTCCTAAATCTTGACGACTACCTCTCGACCTTTTCCGACTGTTTGGTTCATTTGATAAATTACCAAAACCTGGACCTGATTAACATCAAGACCCCCATCGTCTTGTCCCGTTACCGACATCGGCATTATACAATATACTACCCACGTCCCATTTCCTACCCCGGTGACGATTTTAATTCCTCACTTTTGACCCCCGCGATGCAGAATCCATCAACATTCAAATGGCATTGTTTTGCACAACTGTATTTTTTGCCACCCGGAAGGGACATCGAACCGGACATGTACAGTGGACCATACCGAGAACAATACGAGCTGGTAGTGCCCTCCGCTTACCAAGACTTTTGGGCTAATCTCGGCTTGAGTCTATATGATTTAAAGTTGCTGTAAGTGTTTTTGACTTTTTCCATTTAAAAAAGCCAATCAAATGCATATAGCAAAGTATCGTAGAGCCATAGGAGGATAGTTTTTCCATCAGGCAGTGCAGTGGTCACCTAAACTCCTAAAATACATAGATGCACATCGTAGAGTCATCTTAGAAATGAAAATCATTAGGAAGTACTAAACCCAGAAACGCGAAAGCAAATTCAAATGCCTCGTTGCTTTTGATGTTTAAACAAATTTAAGAATTTACATACGAAATTAGGACCTTTGACGAAAAGGACCTTTGACGAAAAGGACCTTTGACGAAAAGGACCTTTGACCAAAAGGACCTTTGATCAAAAGGACCTTTGATCAAAAGGACCTTTGACCAAAAGGACATTTGACCAAAAGGACCTTTGACCAAAAAAAACTTTGCCCACAAAGCTCTTGACAAAAGTGCCCTTGAGATTTGGCCCTAAGGTCTTTGAAGTTTGACGTTAAAGACCTTGAGCTCTGGCCCTATATGGTCCTTGACCTTTAACTCCAAAAAACCATTGACGTTTGACCCAAAGCACTTGATCTTCGACTTATTTTAATGGATGTCAGTGATATTCCTAAAAATTTCGAAAAATTTAAAAATTTTCTCTTCTGATCGCCAACTTTTTAGTCTTTACTTCTAATAAAATCACAAATAGTTAAGAAGCGTCGCTAATTTAAAAATAAATAAAACCTTGTATCAATGACCTTGTATTTTTCCAAAATGTAGATGGTATCCGTTATTACACAGCAACCACGGACGGTACGAAATACTAATTCACCAGGAATCGTTCGACATCATGCCTTGGATACACAAGGTCGAATATTCAATTATCACAGTAAGACCGTCCAATCTACTCCTTCTAACGCTTTCCAACTCATCCGACTTGATTGAAAACGTAACAGTAATCTGTCAATTGTGCAACCGGTTAAATTCATCTAATTTTCGGATCCAACTGAAAACAAACGAATCCAGCCTAACAAAACAACGGCTTGATGAAGCTCTTATCGAAATCGATCGGGTGAAACCAAATGGAATTCCATGGGATATCAATTTCGGTACTAGCGAGGACATGTTTAAATATACCTTTGACCTAGAATCCCGCCTGGAGCTATTTAAATTCCTGACCTTTGGAAAAGCAACATTTACAACTGTTCAGGATTGGCTTGGAAATCAGTCGATTGAAATGGTCCTCGTCCACTTGGTCCTCCCGAATGTGTCACTAATTAACCGCAAATACCTCGACGAAACGAAACTGGATAAAAACAGTGACCAACGGCTTAGGCGCCTTTGCGAAAGATGCGGACCCACAATCAGTCCAACCAGACTCTTTAACAAAGGAGTCGTCACAACTAGTCAAGAGCATCTGCAATTTCTAACTTGTGGTGGTGGATCTGAGTCCGGGATCAATTTTAATGCCCTCGTCTCCGCATTTGATTTTTCAATTTGGGTTATTTTGTTAATAAGTTATTGTATTTTCGGTGTATTCCTGTTTTTAGTTTTCAAGGTCAAATATGATGTGTACGCTGTCGAAGCGTTTTTCATGGGAATCACAGTATTTCTAGAACAAGGTGACGAACTTGCCGCCAATTCAAAACGGCGGGGATTTCTGTACTGGATTAGCGTCACTTTGCTCTTGGTTTCCGTCGTTCTGAGTAACGCTTATAAAGGTCAAAACATCACGACTCTGACTGCCCCCCCTGCTCCGATTTCCTTGACCAATTTCACTGCCCTCATTGAGCTGAATTTCACAATTTACAGCAAAGTACAAGAGTACAGTTATAGTGACTTTAGATTTTTTGAAAACGAGACGAATGAGAATAATTTGACCTTCTGCACTAGAATATACAGCGATACCGACTGGTTTCTTGATAACAGACCTTACTACAGGACGGAGTATCATGAATATCTTGATGCTGCAGCAAATCTTTTCAGGCTCTCTGACGAACAATCGACGTTTTACGTGGATGCCTTATTCATCGCGGTTTCCTTGTATCCAGACTGTGGACAATTGATCTCGAAAAACATAACGTTCTTCGACATCATAAAAGACTGTAGTCGAACTGCATATCTCGGGTGGTCCAATGAGGTTGGGGAAATGGCGAGAAACTTGAAAATTCTCAAGCCTAAAGCTACGATTTCGAAAGTTACAGAAGTCCTTTTGCCGAGAAGTACATCGTGGGGCATTGCATATTGGGTTGACATAAATGTCATTAGAAGATCGATTGTTTTGACGGAATCGGGAATCGCTAAGCATTGGCGATTCGTAAGTACTTTGAGAGAAAGCTACAAATTCAAGCACACGGAAGAGGAAGGTGTAACTGCAACCAAAATGTCCTACAATATTGCATCCGTTTTTGTGCTTTTGCTTGGTCTTTTGTCGACTTCGTTTACTGCATTTGCTTACGAAGTTAGGATCGAGTTGATGCGATATTTGAGGTTGAACTTTCAGAATTGGTATTATTTCAGTCGAAGATTCAATACCTGCTTGAAGCCTGTTATATCCTACTTGAGTGGAAAGTAAACTAAACGATTGTGATTCTCTTAGCTCTAGCTATTTAATTCTAGTGTATGATCAAAACGCTGGTCAATTGTTTGTTTGCTATTAAAAATAGAGGTTATAGATAGGTTTTAAATTCTAACAATAATATGTTGGAGCCTTGTAATAAGTTAAGTAAGATCTACGTATCCAATTTATCAGTGTTGCTACATGCTTAAGAAGTTGAATTTCATGCTCTGTTACGAGATTTTCAATTTGTATTTTACACTGTACTGATAAAATTAATACGCTAAATATGATTAAATATATTATGACCTTTGACCTACAACTCTTGAACTAACTAGCTGGAATATCGCTCATTTCTCGTCCTCATCATCAGTTTATGATTTCGGTGTCAACTCGACTAACAATGAGCAAATGATCCACTCTTCTTTTATATTCGTTAATGTTTGCATTGGTTTCTTTGCCTCGTATCGTCTGTTTGAGAAGGAATGAATTTAATTACAGAATTTTATCATTTCTACAACTGACAAGGGAAGTTCATCAGAGTGAACTCAAGGAAAGGCCTGAAACTTTTATGATCATATCTACAACTAATATAGACAATAAAAATCTAAAAATTAGCGGCACTAATTAACAATAGGTATGTTAAAAAAATTAGCAAAGTCACCGCGCGGAGGCTAAGGCCATGTAAAATCAAAGGGAGAAAACGGAAGAGAAAGTAAAGAGGGGAAAGAGGTAGAGGCATGAAAGAGGAAAAGAGGGGAAAAAGTCTCTACTCACTCCAAAGAGGGGAAAGGATCTCCACCTCTACTCACTCTACAACGAAAAACCAATTTTCACTTTTTTCACTTTGCATAAAGCATCACCCATTTTAATCCTCTCTTTGAGTATTAAAACCATATTCTTAACTTTCGTCCATTAAAAAATGGTGTTAATAAACGTATCAAATGTTCTTCGAATGTTACACGAAAGCTATGATAAGTCAAATATGAAACCCACCTCCGTTACAGAAAAAGAAGTCGAGCTTAAAGACCATCTACGAGGTAATGCCAAATTTTCTCAAGTGTTCCTTCTTGTTTTATTTGCTTCCTAATATTCCAATCACAATGAATATGTATTTTGATAGATCTCTTATGGAGTGGGATATACGATTTAATTACAATGGTTTGTGGGATGGCAGAATATAATTATAGAGACACATTTTTATGACTTCGCTCTGCGTTATTCAATGATATAATGATCTTAACTATCGATTAATTTGTAGCTTTATTTTATAAGTATATTATATAAACTCTTTTGCATATTGTATTTTAATGTTGTTTCATTTATTCTAAACATCAAGCATATACAAGCATAGACAATAATATTGTTTACTCGTTGCATTTTTCAGTAATTATCGACAATTTCATCGAGTCGACAGAGTTTCACATTCTTGAACAACATGATTTAGAGTTCCAAGAAGAGTTGCAAGACGATGAACATGAAATATCAAAATGTATGGAAAATAAAGAAAACATGGGCTCACAGAATTCGGATTACGTGATAAGCCAAGAAGATTTAAAAAAGGAAATGATTGACAACAACTACAAAACGGCTGCAGTTCAGTTTTGGAAATCTGGAAATAAAAACCACAAAACCTTTTCTGCTGTCAAAAATCGCTACAAAAAAGTTAAAACCAAAGCAGATTTATATAGATGGGAGAAGCAGCTTGATATTGGAGGTAGCAAAGTACATAAATTGCAAATCATTCAAGATCAAACTCTTTCAAAATACAAAGAAGCAAAGAGGTTAAAGTTGGTCGTTCATGACACAGATTTGAGAAGATGGGCAATGCAAATTAATAGATCATCTCGACTACCAAATTTTAAGGCATCTCGTGGTTGGGCTCATAATTTCAAGATTAAAAATCGCATCGTTTCAAGGAAAATAACTAGAATCGTATCAACCAGTCATGAAAATAATAAAGATATGATACAGAAGAGTGCTGAAGATTTCGTTGATAAAGTAATTCCTTACGTACAAAGTCATGGGGCAGAAAATATCTTTAATTCGGACCAGAGTGGGTTCAATAAAGAATTACATTCAGGGAGGACGCTTGATGACAAAGGAATCAAAAGGGTCGAAGTCGTCGTCCAGTCTGTAAATTCTACCACCCACAGCTACACTATACAACCAACCATTTCTGCCTCTGGAAAATTGCTTTCTCCTTTATTTATAGTTTTACAAGAAATAAAGGGGCAATTTGGACCTCGCGTATCTGAATCAGTTTTCAGACCTAAAAACGTTTACGTCGAATGCTCTACATCCGGAAAACTAACCAAAAACTTGATGAAGACATGGTTTTCAGAGGTATACTTCCCTGCGGTTGGCGAAGATTCAGTTTTGTTGGTCGATTCCTGGAATAGTTTCAAGGACAAGGAGACTATTGATTCAACAGTTCCTGATGGTAAAAAGATGACGCTTTTGATGATCCCCGAACACGCAACTTCAATTGCTCAACCCTTAGACGTGTACGGATTTCGACTTTGGAAGAATTTTGCCAGGACCATATCGGATCGAGTTATGCTGGACCAGTTAGACATTTGCCTCTATCAAAGGAATAACATCATAAAATTGCAATCGCTTATTCATAATCAGTTCAGTTCCCCGAGATACATTGAATTATTCAAGTATGGCTGGTACCGATCTGGATACATTCCCAATAAACCTAGTGGGTTTTTAACTCCTAACCAATTTTGTTTCCAATTGAATTCAGTAAAGTGCTCAAAGTGCGAGGAACTTAATTTTATCACCTGCAGCTGGTGCGAGGAGCCTCTTTGCTTTGACCATTTTTTTGTTAAATATCATTTTTGCGAACAATTAAAAGATTAATGGATTAATTGATACATACTCAATGACAGTATTTTTAATTTTTAACTGATTTAATTTTAGTCTAGCATTAAAATATATGTAATATTTAAGGAGAAATTTAAAAAACGATCAGAATTAATTTTTCATCTCGTTAACACCGTTAAAATCTGATTTACGGTTGCAACTTATCAAATCGAGTTGACCCACTATCAACCAATCAAGTTAATTTTATCTAAATTCCTCAATTAATTTCAGTATGTATGCCTTTTACTTTTTTATGTTTAACTACAACCATTAAGACAAAGTATCAGTCAAATAAAATGTAACTTTTCCATTTATTTGATTTTATGAGTCTCTTACGAACAAGAATTTAAACAATTAAAAGGCATTCTGAATACAAAATATATATTTAATCACAGTTTAATGCTTTGGAGTGAGTAGAGACTTTTTCCCCTCTTTTTCATGCCTCTACCTCTTTCCCCTCTTTACTTTCTCTTCCGTTTTCTCCCTTTGATTTTACATGGCCTTAGCCTCCGCGCGGTGACTTTGCTAATTTTTTTAACATACCTATTGTTAATTAGTGCCGCTAATTTTTAGATTTTTATTGTCTATATTACTTGTAGATATGATCATAAAAGTTTCAGGCCTTTCCTTGAGTTCACTCTGATGAACTTCCCTTGTGAGCACAATCCTAGCGAACTTTTTTGGCCGTGCTTAATTTGAAACTTACACCTAAAACGTATAACTGAAAATTTAAATTGAGGTATTTCGATTACTCTTTGCAAGAGTGATAGCCTTTTTTATATAAAAAAATAACCAAAGTATTTTCTAAAATTTATCCCCGAGTGACGGTAGTTTCTAAATTCTAACTTTAACTGACTCTGAACAATAATTATTCAATTACTCGGTATTCCCCTCAATCAGTTGGATATTAAAGTGCCTTTGTGCCTGGTCGCAGGTATTCCGGTCTGGGAATGAGATAAAATTATCTGATTGACATTGATAGCTTCAGCTTATCATTTTATAACCTCGTTATAATTATAACCTCTTCATACTTCAGATTTGTAACATATTCATTTTTTGGGAATATCAGAAGCTGATTGTGATTCTTCAAGTTGTAAAGTAATAGACATATTTTAAAACTCCATCTCAAAATATCTATCAAAAAACTGTAGGTTGACAAAATGCTGAAACTACTCTTGTTAGTATTTTTGTCCCTTGTACCTGCAATTTTTGCAAGTAAGTAACTACATCTGTTCATTATAATGTATCTAGACAACAATAATACTTTAAAATCCCTGATATTTTTGAGTAAATCAACCTATTACAATCCCTAGGTTTAAATGAAGATGCAATTGGAAATTCAATTGATGTACTCCTGCAACAACTGGACATACCAGTTTGTAAGTTTACAAATTAGCAATCATCGACAATCAATTATATTCGGGAACTACTTGGGGGCTTATTCCGGGGAGACGGGTTTTAGAAACCCCTGAGTTGGGGAGTTATTTCAGTATCATTTTTAGAAACTTATTTAATACTTACGGTAAAATAATTGCTTTAATTAATCGCTGTTGTGCTTATAATAGATACTGAGTGTGGAGGAATAATCGAAGGATATTCAGGGCGGATTGAATACAAACTTGACGAGAATTATGATAATTCCGTCCGATGTGCTTGGGTTTTGAGGCATCCCACATTCGCTATGGGAATTCATATAAACAAAACCCGGAGTGGTTTCGAACTCGGGCAGGATTACATCACAGTTTTCGGTTTCGCCTCAGCCAGAGATGACCATCAAACTAAGCAACTGTAAGTTCATAATATGGTAACAATCACTTCAAATTAATTTCTTAGTTACGTAAACGTTACAACTTCCAAAATCTATGCATTTCACATGCAATTTAGGGATTTTAAGAACCTTATCTTCTGATTATTAGTTTGTCTCGTATTAAAATTAAAATTTTTCAAAATTTAAGAGGGCAGATAACTAATAAATCAGAAGAGACGTATCTTTCCTATCCAACGGCAGTGGTGGTTGTCTTCACGTCAAACTCCGACATCCAAGGGACAGGATTCCAGTTGGACTTTGCATTCGACAACACGACGGCTGGTGCAGACAGCTTACATACGTTCTTCTCATCGGACGTTGAAGGGACTTATCGATTGGGTGGACCAGATCCCACGGATCATTATGGAAATGGACAGTACTCGATCTTTGTCATGTCGAGGAATAACACTTACTACACTGGTAAATAAACCGTCAAGAACGCACATAAAAAAAGGGTGAAACACCACGACACAAGACGTCGAATAACATTTAACGTCGTTATCTGACACGTTAGAGACGTGTAATATGTATGTAGTATGTATATACACCGTTAAATATAGCGTTACAGTACCTTTCAAACGATGTATCACACGTGTAGTGTCACAATTTAAAAAATAACGACCCTTGACCTTGCACACTTGACCTTTGACCTACACGGCTCTCTAACGAACTCAGCTTCCGCTGGAACGTCATAAATGGTTTCCCGAAAAAAAATTCAAAATATGAAACCGTTCGAGAGTTAGAGCACGAACGGACGGACAGACGGACAGACGGTCAGAGTAAAGCCATAAGAGGGTTCCACCCTAATAAGGCATCATTTTGGACATCGTAGAATTAGAAATCGTTGAAAATAACCAATTATTAGGAGAATAAATAAACCGTTAGCAGAAATCGACAATGGCGTAGAATATTATTCTTAAGTTCTTGGTGTGTAAGAAAGAACATCCTGATTTGTGTTTAGGTTTTTAAATTCTAAATAAAGAATTCAATTAATCGAAACCAATATTTCGCTGTAATTTCAGACATTGGTTGGAGAGCCAGTCTTCATGTATTCAAACTCGAGGAAGACGACGACATACTCGACCCTTGCCGTTTTGGTGATCGTGTCGAAGTTCATTCCGTGGCAAGGGACACCATTACATCTGTTGGGAGGTATGAAATCAATAATATATTTTCTGTAACTATTTTAAAACTAATGCATAAAAAAAATATTGCAAAATATTCCTAATGATTACGTGAAAATATCTGCAATGACAAGATACTGATATTTCTTTGTTTCTAGGTTTTGTTCCAATACCGAAATCACATTTGGACCGTTCCTAGCCCGGAATCTGTACATATTTATTTTCGCAACTGACGTACTTAACGATCAAGGAGGGTTTGAAATTAGTTGGAGGCCAATTTAAATGCAATACAAATCATAAAATGACTTAATTAGTTACTATAATACAATATTGAAATTCATAAAAACCCATCACGATGCACATATTATAGAGTATTGATAATGAATATGGTGATACTAACCAACCCATATAGTACAAATTCTAAAATCGACTTCCCAATTGATTTACACTGTTAATTCAGAGTGCAATAAACTATAGGTTAGTTGTTCAAAAGTGAAGAGCTATTTTCTTTGCAGTTTTTTATAATAAACAGTAGCCATACTAACTCAACACTCAACGAATAAACATAATATTATAGGGTCCTGGCAGTCACATCAGCTAGCATCGAAATTAACCAAGAGTTTTTCAGTCAAACCATAATTGCATTTTAATTTAAAAAAATATCGGAGACTGATGAGTTTTTGAAAATAAAATAGTGTATAAGGAATAATTATGAGCATATTGTATACTCATAACTATCCCTTATGGAGAATGGCATAGCCATTCTGATTATATCTGTAAGATGTTACGACACATAACGGTACCAATCGTAGACAAAGGTCTACGAAAGGTATGATATTAATTGTATTGATGTGTATGGAGTAGAGTGGAGGAGGGAACCCCGTAATAATTAAATGAACGGGCATAAACTTCCTATCATTCCTATTCATAACCGAAGGCAATCTGAAATGCATAAAAAACCCCTAAGGGTTAACCATAAGGGCATTATAGGAGACCGAGTCCATACTTATGAATGAGATAAGGGATTCGGGTATTATAATTAGACAGATTAGACTAATTGATAGTGGAGCCGGTAACCTGAGCTCCCATAGGAAAAATCTCCGGACTTCTTTAAAGGGAAATTAGAAGCAAATAGCTTATCCTAATCCGTCTCCAGAACCTTCCAATGTATTTTAAAGGGAGACGAGACCTATAAAAGGCTCGTCAAGTCCCTTCAATCTTTTTGTGTAACTGTAACTCTGTACGATTTTGTATTGAAATTTATTTTATATTTACGGTTATTTTTGAGAAATATTGAATTCCTCAATTCAGTCTATATTCAGCCGATATTTCGGGTAAGGTTTTTATTAATATTATTTTATTTCCTAAATTTCGAAGTTTATATTTCCAGGGAATATAAATATATTTACCCTATTTAATTCCCTATTTTATATTTTATTAATAGCTGTCTTGGGTAGACTAAATTTAGGCTTTAGTCTAAAGCTTGGAGCGTTTGCCTCTAAGGGCCCCTTTCCATATTGGTAGCGGCTTTTGAGGGTTAGTTCCTGAGAACCGGTCCTTCGTCCCTTCAGCGGTTTCCGAATCCTTGCGTCCAGTCCTTCGAGTCCTTACGGGTTTCCTTCGTCTACGTCTACACGTCTCAAGGGTCTCAAGTCTCGCTGTCGTCTACGCTTGAGAGGTCGGAGGTCAAAGGTCTGTGTCAACGTTCCTTATTGTTGGGATATAAAGGGGGACCCTTAAGAGTACCTTCGGGAGGTTGCGATTTCTCCGAGTCGGGGACGCAGCCAACCGTTTAGGTAATTGGGGGGTCGCCCTAGACTTTCCGGGTTTCAAAGGGGGTACTTGATTAAGGTTAGGATTATCTTTAAGTGTACTTCCCATGGTTAACTCTCCGGTTTATGGCATATTAATTATTTAATTGCATTGGTTGGCTCAAAGGTACTGAATAGTATTTAATTCGGTAATTAGTAGATTAAGGGTACTTAATTACTAATTAACTCACTTAGTTTAATTGAGTTTGGTTTACTGGTTTACTAGATACCTTTAATTGGTATACTTCTTTATATTTAAGTTAATTGGTATTACGGTAGTTCCTTAATTAATAGTAATAACTTTCTCGTCCTTAAAGTTAATAAATCCCTCCAGGGTCCTGTCTTGAGAAAGATTAATTAATTCCGATTAGTCCATTATTTCTCATCATTAATTATTTCATAATTAGTTTAAGCATAAATAATTCATAATTAATAAGGATTCGGCCCTTGACCCGAAACGGTTTGGTAGCTTCAACCGGTAATAGGAGCTAATACATTAAGGATTTAGGAGTCATAAAGGGATAGGCTTTTAATGTTAAATTACATAGGGAATAATTATCATTTTTACGGCTTTTGGTCCTTATAGTCTCTTATTCCCCACTGTAATTCATTAAATAGAAGCCTTCACCTTTTTAAATCCTTCATAAGTGTGATTCGGATAAAATCATTCAATCGATTAAATGATTTTTCCAAGTGATATGATTCTTGACTAAAAATATTGTCAAATGTCTCCGCTTTCGCCAGTTAGTATCAGTTCCTTATTGTAATCTACATTTTAAAAGCGAGGAAGCACTTAACTATTAACCTTAAGAAATAACTTAAGTAATCAAAAGAAAGGCTTAAAACCACTTGAGAAAACAATCTTAATGAAATATCTGTGTTGAATAAGTAATAGAACATCGGATTCGGACCGAGTTATCTAATGGATTCTAGTTTAAAAACATTTAATCATTTTAGATCATGAAATATAATGTAGTAACTCACGTATACTCACTCGTCAGAACCTCTCCGACGTTCGACTTATTTCAGCTTGACAATATTTAGAGTCATATTTATATAATATTATAGTTCGATTTTAGTAAATTCTAGACGAAAATATACATAAACCTATACAATGACAAAAATTAGGTTGCAATTGTTGCAAAGTAATTACCTTCCCTCAACTCCGTATTTCCAACCACAGTACCTCATTCTGAAAATTTTGATAATGCTCATAGCATATTTTCGAATCGTACAATCCGCGTTAAGAGACAACGATATTACTTCCGACAATGAAAGCAAACACAAAAACAACAACAATTATATACTTAATCTTGATGACTACATTTCCACATTTTCCGACTGTTTGGTTCACTTGATAAATTTCCAAAATTTGGACCTGATTAACATCCAGACCCCCATAGTCCTGTCACGATATCGACATCAGCCAAGAATAATATATTATCCAACTCCCATTTCCGATCCCCGTGACGATTTTAATTCCTCGGCCTTAATCCCTGCGATGAAGAATTCCTCGTCATTCAAATGGCATTGTTTAGCCCAACTGTTTTTGCTGCCACCTGGAAGAGATACGGAACCGGATATGTACGAAGGACCATTTAGGGGACGATATGACCTGATTTTTCCTTACGACTTTGCTGACTTCTGGACACAGCTTTGGGTTAACATTGCAGATGCTCAGCTACTGTAAGTCCGCTTTGACTGTTATCCTAAACATAACTTTTATATGAAATAATATAGTTATTATAAATGATTAGAACCATTATCCATAAAACCATTTATGACTGAATTTAGTCATGTTCTTGAGTATACTGAAATCGTTCAGATCCATAGTTTTATGTCTCCTTGAAATATTATTGGAATTTATTTGCTACCTGTCAATTTTAAAATACTGTAGATCAAGACTATTCAAAAACATCAGCCGTTACAAACGCAGATCACGAAACATAAAGTAATACTTAAAAGAGAATTTAATGTCGGTTTCCGGCACTAACAATACATGTGAGACCTGTTTGACAAGATTCTCATATTACCCCGACCATAGAGTGAACTCATAATATATACATTTTGAATATCGCTTGACTTTAGGTTTCCAACAGTTTAATAGACGTGCAGTGTTGCTTTTAAAAAATGAGAAATTTGGCCGTACGCGTTTGACCTTGACCATCGACATTCAGAATTAATTCAGAAAGAAAAAAGAAACTCACAATATTCGACCGTTCGAGAATGATTCTAGTTTGAGAGTCAAAAATTAGGGTCAAAAACCTTCAATAATATAAAACATGCTTGTTTTTATTTCCGTTAGTTGGTATCCGTTATTGCACTGCATTCATGGACGATACGACATACTGATTCACCGAGAGTCGTTTGACATCATGCCTTGGCTATTTGCGGTGGAATATCATACCATCCATACAAGGCCATCAAATCTTCTCCTCCTAACTATTTCCAACTCAACCGACTTGGTTCAAAACGTAACAACCATTTGCCAATTTTGCAACCGTTTAAACTCATCTAATTTCCTGATCCAATTCAAAACAAATGGATCCAGTCCATCAAAAGAACGGCTTGACGAAACCCTTGTCGAAATAAATCGGATAAAACCAGATGGAATCCCATGGCATATCAATTTTGGTACGAAGGAGGATGTGTTTGCTATTAATTCTGATCTAAAATCCCACCAAGAGCTATTTAAATTCCTGAGCAATGGAAAAGCAACATTTACAACCGTACAACATTGGCTCGGAAGTCAGTCGATTGAAATGGTCCTAGCCCACTTGGTCCTCCCGAATGTGACACTAGTTGACCGCGAAAGCCGCGATGACGACCAAATAAGTGACCACCGGTACAGGAGGCCTTGCCATAATTGCGGACCATCTATCAGACCAACGTCGAGATTCAACAAAGGGACAGTCCCAACTGATCAAGAGCATCTTCAATTTCTGACTTGTGGTGGGGGTTCGGAATCCGGGATCAATTTCAGTGGCCTCGTCTCAGCATTTGATTTTTCAATTTGGGTTGTTTTGTTAATAATTTATTTTATTTTTGGCGTATTCTTATTTTTGGTTTTCAAGGTGAAATATGACGTGTACGCTGTGGAAGCGTTTTTCATGGGAATCACAGTATTTCTAGAACAGGGTGACGAACTTGCTGCAAATTCAAAACGGCGAGGATTCCTGTACTGGATTAGCGTCACCTTGCTATTAATTTCCGTCGTTCTGAGTAACGCTTATAAAGGTCAGAACATAACGACTCTGACTGCCCCACCTGCTCCTATTTCCTTGACCAATTTCACGGACCTCATTGAGCTGAATTTCACAATTTACAGCAAAGTACAAGAGTACAGTTACGAGGGGTTCCAGTTTTTCGAAAATGAAAAAAATGAAACAAACAATCTGACCTTCTGCACTAGTATAATTAGTGCCGTTGACTACTGGAATTTCGCATTAGAGTATAGGACAGAGTTTCACCAATTCGCCTCGATGCGTTCCAATTCCACTCTTTTCAGGCTTTCCGAGTCCCAATTCACCTTTTACCACTCCACACTATTCTCCGCTGTTTCCTTGTATCCAGATTGCGAAAAATTGATTTCGAAAAACATAACGTTTCTAGATATAATAAAAGACTGCAGCCGAACTGCATATCTCGGTTGGTCCAATAAGGTTGGGGAAATGGCGAGGAACTTGAAAATTCTCAAGCCAAAAGCTACAATTTCGAAGGTTACGGAAGTGCTTTTGCCGAGAAGCTCATCATGGGAGTTTCGATATTGGGTTGACAATAATGTCATTCGAAGATCGCGTGTTTTGACGGAATCGGGAATCGCTAAGCATTGGCGATTCGTAAGTACTTTGAGGGAAAGCTACAAGTTTAAGCCTAGAGAAGAAGAGGCTGTAAGTGCGACTAAAATGTCCTACAATATTGCATCCGTTTTTGTGCTTTTGCTTGGCTTGTTGATGACGTCGTTGATGGCATTTGCTTATGAAGCTAGAAAAGAGATATTTAGGTTTGTGTCCTTAGAACTGTTGGAGATTTTAAGAGGATTCGAAAGCTGTCTTAAGCCTCTTACCTCCTTCTTACGTGGGAACTACTTTCAAAAGTTTTAAAGCTCTTGATTTTTTTGATTGTTTGAAGAGCGGATTTAATGTTTCGGGAGCCCGATTCATATTAAAGGAGGAGGCTGATTCATATAAAAAAGAGGAAAACTCATCGGAGTTGGTTTTAAATACTCGAATACGCTAAATTATTTTAGTATTCCGTTCTGTTTAATTATAAGCTTAATTAAATAAACTGAATGAAATTGTAATTTTAAAAGCGTAAAATTGGGCGAAATCAAATTACAAACTTTTTCAACATTGCAATGCCAACTTAAGCAAGACCTAAAGTCAGAAATTCAACTTTATAAGCTGGAAAAAAGTAATCGATTTATAAATTATAAATTGTTCTTACTTAAATTACTCAAAACAATTTAAAATACCAAGATAATCTAAATAAGTTAGAGAAATATCATAAAATGAATTGACGTAGAAAATAATGGCCAGTCGGCTTCGTTGACTACGTCAAATTGCACTCTTACGGTTTTAATTATATCTATTCATTTTCAAAAAAATTAATAAAATATAGAATAATCAAATTTAAAATTTCTTTGGGAATCGTTCGAAAATTTGCATTAGTATTTGTTTGGTTCACCCTAAACCGATTAAATATAAACCAACAGTCAAAAACCGATATTATAAAAGTATTTCAGCAGTTTCATAAGACGCATACACTCTAAATTAAATAATTTGGAAGCTATAAATGCTTGTCTTTAATATAAAATCCTCGGGTACCCTGAATAAATCAATAACTTCTCGATCCGTTTTCCAAACTAATCAATTATTATAGAAGACTAAACGTTGCTATCTTTTTTCATTCGATTCAGCGAAATTAAAGAAATTATTTATCATTAATCATTGGGAATAAACGAAAGAAGAATTATTAAACCCATTAATCGTTTTTAGCCGAGTTTTATAAATAAAACTCCATTGTTTTTTAACTTTGAAGCGGATCGAGTTCGGTTCCCCGTACTGTCAGGATGAGAACTGAAATCGTACTGGACGCGTTGCCCTTGTTTCAGAAAGTTTGCAGCATTTTGTGGCGCTTTCCGCTGATCTGGAATTCCAAGACCCGAACTTTAAGTCTCTATTCAAGTAAATGGAAACGGATTGGCTGGAGTGTGTTTTTCATCGGGATTTATGTCCTGGATGAGGGCTTCAGTCTCTTCCCACTCTGTCAAGCTTTATTTTTAAAAAATCCGCCTGATTTTTCATTTCACGCCACGTTTTTCCACCTTTACATCCTCATACTCAACAGCTTCGGCCTTTTTTGTGCAATCCTGATTGCTATTTGTGATTTTGAGATCGTGGCTGGTTGCAACGAATTCTTGAATCAGTATGGGAAACTGGAAACAAGTAAGGCGTGATATAAAATTATGGTTTAGATTAGGCGACAACGTTGTCACTGACAAAGTTGTCAGCAACAAGGGTGTCAGGGCAAAATTGTTTGAAACAGGGTTTTTGTATCGACACGGTTAGGAGAAGGTAATAAATTGTATTTTGAGAAACCTGTCATCCCGATTACCTTATTGATGACAAGAGCGTTATTGCGACAGCCCTGTCACTGGCAAATTTGTCCTCACAACCTTGTTGTTGACAACTGTGTCATATTACCCATATTTTGAGTTCGACATTGCAATCCGATTGATTATTAAGGGCCAGCAACCCCATAAATATCATCCGAGATAACACGACTCACTACCATTTTGAATGTGTCACTCAAATAATTCACAACAAAAGTATACCTGAATCGCGTTGGTTTTGGATATCCTAACCGAAACGTAGTCCCATCTCCCAATGATGAATCCCTGCTTATTGCAGTACTTTAAATAAAAATGATCCTTTTTGGATATATTAAGGCTCGACCGTCAAGAGAAAACCATTAAAACCTCTACAAGAAAAATTCCAGAAACTGACAATCAAGACAATCATTTTACAATTCGCCATCTTAGGTTTCCTCCTCGTATTTTTCGCGCCATTAAATGGCTTGGACCCTCTCTCCGCCGTTTTCCGCGCACTTGAACCCGCTGAAATCTTCAACGCAACCACAAGCCATTCCCTGTATAAACACATAACGCTTGTGATTTCCATAATTTTTATATTTTTCACGTCAACCGAAGGATGCCGGATGATTCTCTTTATCGCCTGTTTCTTCGCCCTTCTAATACTTCAAGGGTATTCGGAATACATTGAATTGCTGGCATTAAATATGACAACCAGCGCGAATGGGATCATTTTCAGCTTCCGGAATTATCGCGCGTTGCAGCTAGCCCAAAAACGTAGCCTCGTTTGGGAGAGCAATATCGTTTCCCTGGGTTGTGTTATAACGGGAGTACTTAGCATCGTGGCTAATTTCGCGGCCATCAAGATGGCGGACATTTTCCCGCTTCCGATTTATATCTATTTTTCGTTCCTTGGAGCAGCGATTTTTTTTCTATTTTATTTGGTTTTAGACTTACTCATTCAGCCCTTTCAGTTGTCCTCCCAGCTGATTGAGTCCTGGAAGATTGTATTGGATGGGTTGCGGAACAGAAAAAACTACAGAAAGGTCTTGCAAAGCATGCGACCCTTCAATATTTCGGCGTCTTTGGGGCCGTTTGAAATTGTTAGATTTACTAGGGATGCCAAAATTGGTTATTATAGTGCCATTGTCAATCACACGATCACAGCTGTGCTTTCTGTGCCTATTAAGTAGTTTTAGTCAATTTTATGTATGATTAATTTAATTAATCAAAAGCCCTTGATTATCAAAGGTTCTTGAAAGATCCACGAAGAAAATTGGCAACTTTTCAGCCAACGAAACTGTCAAAATCCTGCCCGATGTTGCCTATCAGAAGTTACTCACAAGGGACCTCACCCAAAGTGAAACTCCAGAATTGTCTGAATTTTTTACAGTTGAAACTAAAAGGCAAATTATCATTA
This sequence comes from Desoria tigrina, assembly GCA_906901685.1. NCBI lineage: Eukaryota > Metazoa > Arthropoda > Collembola > Entomobryomorpha > Isotomidae > Desoria > Desoria tigrina. Next base: position 1,711,340 of record CAJQTU010000053.1, read on the forward strand.
AACATAAAAAAATTATCGGCCTTAATTGATTTTAAGTATGTGAAAAAAATTGACAAACAACGGAGTCGGAAATAAACTTACGGGAAATGGCAAATAAAATATACCAAAAAATCGAGAAAAAAATTTGAAAAACGAAAATCATAATAAATTTCATCAATTCGCAGTAGTTTTAAAGAAATCGAGGTGGGAAGTGAGCGACATATGGGCGTAGTTGGTGGGAGGCCAAGAGAGCGAGCGATAAAACTCGACTTTCTTTCTTTCCTATAGTAACCGCCCGTCTGCTTTTATGGTAAAAGCTCGTACCAACGCAATGTTATTATTTGAGTCTTCCAATGCTCACGTCCTATCTACTTTTTGTAAAAAAAAGTCGCAAGAAAGTTACTTAGCGGTTGCCTAGAGCTGTCGCACTCAACTCTCGCTCACTTCCCACCTCGATTTCTTAAAAACTACTGTGAATTGATGAAATTTATTATGATTTTCGTTTTTCTAATTTTGCGCTCGATCTTTTGGTATATTTTATTTGTCATTTCCCCTGAGTTTATTTTCGAGTCCGTTGTTTGTAAATTTTTTTCACATACTTAAAATCAATTAGGGCCGATAATTTTTTATGTTTAATGATAATTTGACTTGTAGTTTCAACTGTAAAAACCTACAGTGTGCAGTGTTAGAGTCAGGATGCTTCAATTTGTATGAATTTTAAACCTATTCCCTTGGCAACACTACTTTGCATGACCCCCACGGGTCAACCGATCGACCGATTTTCCCCACCTTCGAACTTAGCCTTCGCATTTGTAAAATAGTGTCCCAAATTTGAAGTCGATCGGTCCAGCCGTTTGGCCGCTAGCGTGTCACGGAAGGACGGACGGACAGCCTGATTCCATAAGCTCTGACTCGGGCTAAAAATTCAGACAATTCTGGAGTTTCACTTTGGGTGAAGTCCCTTGTCAGACTTCAAAGTGTGTGTACAGGTTAAAAATATAGGTTTACGATTACTTAATCTCATGTTTGATCAGTCTTGTTTTGTTCAAAATACCATAAAAACAAGTAAATTCACTCGGTGTTCAATCATTTTCATTTCCTGAGACAGCCTGAATACATCAAATAGTGAGATGTCTGATTTTTTTAAGGTAGCGCCAACTCAACCATGCTTTTGCAACGGTAAGACTTAAAACATATAAAGTAATTTGTTTACTCTTTATTAATTTTATATTTTGAATAAAATGTAAATATTCAAATTTTGTGTAGAAGTGCAAATTATGGATGTTGTTGGGGTCCTGAAGGCAGATGAATGTCTTTTAAAAAGAAAAGAAGAGTTTGCTGCCAAACTTGGAATTCGCCCCGACGCAATGGCTGATATTGTTGATCATCAAGGGCCTCATGAGTCTGATTCTAATACTATTCGTTCAGCTACACAACTGCTAACACTGTTACACATTTGTGCTGTGAAACCAACCCATTTATGCATTGTTATGTTTAGTAATTCAATAATCTTTGCAGCAGACAATAAAAGGACAATGTACACAAGCATAGAACAGTTTAAGTCTTACCAATATTTTGAAATTCTACTGAATTTTTTGCAAATTCTTGTGTAGAAGCAGTAGAAGGCAATCTTCTGGCACATGGACAGTTGATGTTAAAAACTAGACAATTCTCGCTTCTGAATGCCTTTTCAAGTCGCTCTGTAGAAGGTCAATATTATATAAGACCTCAAGAATTTAGTTCGTTGGATGTTGTATAAATAATAGATTAAACTGGTAAAACTTTTGTGATTACAAATTCCATAAATATCCTTCGTTTACGTTTTTACTCAATCCGTCCGTCCGTCTGTGTGTTTGCGCTTTATGTTTTGAACGGTTTAATATTTTGGGATTTTGTTGATAACCAATATGACCTTCGAACGGAGGCCAAGTTTGTTTGAGGGTAGTGTAGGTCAAAGGTCAAGGGTGTACGGTCAAATGTAATAATTTTTTCAAATATCGAGTAAAGATGTAGTACGGTACGATTAGAAAGGTACGGTCAAGTGCTATTTAACGACGTGTACGATTTTACTCTTCTATGATTGGGGAAATGTGAGATTATTATATAAAATAACCCCACGACAACGACGTGAAATGTTATTCGGCGTCTTGTTTCGTATGGTTTCACCCTTTTGCGAAGCGCGTTTGCAACTTTTTATTCTATTTAAACACTAACCTGCAAGATACTTGAATTCAGCTTCCTCCAAAACTTTCCGCAGGGTGCCGATTGTTGCGGTTTTTCCAACAGCACTGACCCATGTATTAAACATTAAACGCAACGTTTCTACATGAGGGAATCAGAGAGACTTAAGCTAAGAAATTACATTTTTTCGATACAGGATTCCTAGTTTTGACTGAAACGTCAAGTATCCTTTTCTGGCAACAATCTTATCAAAGTTGCAAATGTTCTTTCAAAATATTTATAAAGCCTTGCTCTGAAAAGATTTGTCTCGGATTTAACTGATAAACACAGTTAGTTTTAGTGGGAAGTCAGTAGAAACAATAAAAACGAGATGAAACACAAAAACACAATCAGAATCAATATTTTCAATATTTTGATGGGTATAATTATCTGATTTGTCAATAATAATTCAGTCGGATTTTCAAAATACTCCAGGGCTTCCGTAAAGGTTTTTTGTGTTTAAAGAAAATTAAAAGAACTTTGTTCTAATATTGTGAGCTTGAACAACACAAACGGAATGACAAAATACAAAAACACATTCAGAATCAATATTTTGATGCTCGAAATCATTTTTTGTCAATAAACGGGGACAATAATAATAAAAAATGCAATGCTTGTGCAACCAGTACATGCACAATTGACAATTGATAGTTAACTGTTTACAAAAGTGGTAGCTAAACAATGCTCACAAACAAATCTCTTATAGCAAAAAGCTATACGTCAACTAAACTCTTGACTATTTATTTTACAGACAACACAAACACAATATCTTTAGCAAATGAATGGCTAAGAAATAAGTTAAATATTTGCAAATTGAAACAATAACACTTATTGTGATAAATTAAATTACGGCCAACATCTTCGCTGATTTCCATCATAAATCATAACAAATACATAACACAACCTAATACTTAAACTAATAGATAACATTTATCTGCTCGTTCAATTGTTGCACGACCAACAACTAAATCAACGCAATTTTAATTTACAATCCGAGTATAGAATTGCAAGTTTTCATTTATTCTAGATACTAATTTATTAAAATGAGGGTTTCTGATTTTTATCCACAGTTTTATTCAATATTTAGGAAACGCTAAGCCACAGAATATAATATTTCAATCCAGTTCATTAGTCGACTACGTAAAAAACATTTGAAATTACATAAAAATGGGAATTTAAATTATTGCACTGATAAAAATATGGGTATTATACTGGTTTAATAGATCATCAAGTAGAAAACCTTTCTGAGATGTTTGACCAGAGCTTCATAGATTCCAAGGGCAACGAAGGATCGATTTTGCTGGAAAATATTCCTGAAACTGATGACGAGATGTCAATTTTGGAAAATGTGTTCACACTGGCAGGGCTGGGGACCCAAGTTGATGCAAAAATCCTTGAAGTTTCTCGTGTTACCAATTACTTTGGAAAAGTGGCACGCCGTCTTACTTTTGGGGGCATAGGTGGACCAAGCTTACTAAAGATTAAACTTCGTTCAAAGCGATTGAACGATCGCAAATTCACTTCTAAGATCGTGGAAAAAATCAACACCAGTCACTTAACACAGATGGCTAAAATTACAGCAAAGCGTCATAAATAGTATGAATATGTAGAGTAGAAAATTAATTATGCTGACGTTGTGTTAATATTTCAAATTAAATCTTCAGCGTGTAGTAATCAAGTTAAAAATACCTAATTGGAAACGCCGTAGATCATATCTTGCTTCCATTAGCGCAAACCAAAGCAACTCCGTGGATTCTTTTGCTCTGAATGGCAGCGTCACACGCTGACGTATTTTTGCCAGATCTTAAGTAATATATTTATTCTGACACTTCAGTACGATACCCTGAGTCTTGACACCAAAGTGCCATGCCCTGAGCAAAAGCGTCATCCCCTGACACATTAGTACAATAGTCTACGCAGTAGTGTATACCCTACCTAGTAGCGTCATACCCTGACATGTTATGGCCATATCTCACACACTAGTTCCATATTCTCCGTAGTAGTGCGAGTTAGTGGTGGTTTGTTAATATTGGTGTAGATGGGTGGAACCCAGGGGTGTGGTGAATTCGGCCCAAGTTCGAACTTGACCTGAGTACAAATATTTGGAATTTTTTTTTAAATAGTTGAACCCTACACGAGTTATCGTACTGACAGATAGACAGGTGGACGGACGGACACCACAAACGAAGACATAAAGTATCTACGGTACTTAATAACCAGAAAGGTCCTGCTCTTGCAAGGGATGTATGGGGATATAAAATATATAATGACAATTCCATCGAAAAGAAATTAATGATTATAAAACAGATTAATTTGGTCGATAATTTTTAATTATAAGCATATATATTCATGACGAAAACAAATATGTGATTTTGCATTTAAATTCCGTAATTTTTATCCTGCCGTTATTTAATTTGACTTAATTTAGTGACCGTATGTTAACCTGTTGTAGTCTAGTGCCCTTTGTAAATACACATCAATAAATGAATAAATAAAATTAATTAGCAGTGTAAACATGTGTAACTTAATATATTTAATAAATAAAATGAAAATTAAAAGGAAATGTGATTAAAAATCTCTCAAATAATCTCCAACAATCCAGGACAAATCGTAGTTCCAATAATTCCTAATTTGTTGGTTTGCAAATATCGCCCATCCTGCTATAGCGTTTCGATTCTCAACGAACCGGTACTGATAGGGGGTCCGGGACTTGTCATGAAGAACGAGGAATATTCTCCGTTTTGGCAACCGAACTGAAGTCTGAAAATAATAAATTACCACTCAAAATTCACGGTTCGAAGTAGTAGTAAATATTGAAATTGAAGACATTATGAATACAAAAAAATACCTATTGTCAATCGTCAAAATTAGAGGTGCCAACATAGTGTCCTGGACGAATAAAAGTACGTTTGCCCCATTGTCAAAGGTGTAGACGTAACAATTATAAACGTGCCTCTTGTCGCCCCCGATTCCCAGAAATGAGGCTTGTTTCCAAGCAATAGTTACCGAATTCTGCACGGAGATTTGACGAATCGTCATTCCTCTCATTTGTGACATTTTGGAAAAATATTCTAGTGTTTTTGTCAAGAAACGATGTGGAGCACAATGTAAAGCAAGCAGAAAAACAGTGTTTTGCAATCAAACTACTATGAAAACATAATTATTAGAGTCAAACCCTTTATAGATTTACTCTGTCCGTTCGTCTATCCGTGCTCAAACGTCCAACCGTTGAGCATTTTTATTTGTTATCCGGAAAATGTTTATGAATTTACAACAAGGGTTAAGTTCAATTCAGGACTGTGCGTGCAAAAGGTCAAAGGTCAGTGTTATGTCTTTGGACTACTGCTGAGGTGTCCAATAATACGATGCAGGAACCAAAGATTACAATTTATACAAATGTGGTCTTTATTTAATTGGACAATTAAATAGTTAATAGGAGAGATACAATACACGTGGACTCATGGACATGAGGTTACACACACATGATCAAGGTTTAAACTCCGGTGCCACTTGACTTACTTTAGGAAAACATACATAGACTGCAGAGGGCGTACACACACCTAAGAGCTATTCTGTACTAACATACATACATAACATTCCTTCCCCCTAAAACTTATCGTAGTTAAGACGCTGCGGCTTTCCACAATGACGAACTGGTCGAGAGGAATTCATTAACGATTCCTCTGCTGCTGGGACAGGGTCAGGAACCACAGGTGGGCGGATAGGAGACAAACCGGCCAAGACTGGACTAACTTCCGCATCTCTGACTTCAGGACTGAGTGTCGGAGGAGGAGTTTGACTTTCCTCCTTTGCAGATACGGGAGAACCGGTTTTCGGAGAGACTGTCGGGAATGGACTTGGTGTCGCTTCCAACATCTGGTCAACATGACGCTTCATTTGACGATCTCCAACTAAGACATCATAAGAGACTGGGCCAACAGGACGGACTATCACCCCCAAGGACCACTTCGGAGCATTTTTGGCATGGGACTGGACCCAAACTTGATTTCCTGGCCCAAACTGACGGACTTTGGATGAGGGACTTCGCTCAACCGCTAACTGTTGTTGTTGCCTTACTCGAACACTTGGATTAGGTTTCACTAGATCCATAATTGTTTTGGGTTTCGATTTCATCATGATCTCTGCAGGGGACACGCCCGTCGTAGCATGAGGGGTTACCCTGTAAGTTAGAAGAAATGAACACAAAGACAAATTAGCACTCCCTTTCTCTTTTCCAATCGAACTTTTGAACGTTTTGACAAATCGTTCAGCTTCCCCGTTACTCCTGGGATGGTAGGCACTACTTGTTGTATGCCGGATACCATTTTGACTACAAAACTGTTCGAACTCTTGAGAAATGAACTGGGGACCATTATCGGATACAATGGTCTCTGGGATTCCGAACCTCGAAATACACTCTCTCAGACAGCCAATAACTCGACTCGATGTAGTATTGCTGTTGAGATTAAACACTTCTGGCCATTTGCTGTGGGCGTCCACCAAAATGAGCCACATACTTCCGAGAAAAGGGCCGGCGAGGTCGATATGGAGACGCTGCCACGGCTTTTCTGGATAAGACCAGGGATGAAGTTGAGCTACCGGTGGGTTATCTTGAGTAACACAACAGTTCACACAAGATTTAACCGTAGCCTCAATATCTCGATCCACACCTGGCCACCACACGTGTTGACGAGCAAGAGCCTTCAAGCGGACGATTCCCGGATGGGTTTCATGAAGCTGTTGCAACACTTGTGACTTGAGAGAATTAGGTACGACTACCCGAATTCCCCACATTAGAGTTCCATCCTCCACCGTAAACTCATTTCGATGGACAAAATAGGGGACAAGTTCTTCTGGAACGTCAGACTGCTTGCTTGGCCATCCGCTATGAACTAAACGGATGACTTTCCCTAGGACTGGATCTCTGGATGTACGATCTTTTACTGATTTGGAAGTGATAGGGTTATCTTCACAAATCCTTTTCACTATTCGCTCAGACACTTCATCGACTTGATAGGCATCAGGAAGCGGAAGTCTGGACAGAGCATCGGCATTTCCGTGTTTTAAAGTGTTCCTATACACAACATCAAACTGGAAACCACTTAAATACAAAGCCCAACGATGAAGTCTACTTGCAATGAGAGGGGGCAGTTCACATTTTTCACCAAAAATTTGAAGTAAAGGTTGATGATCAGTAACAAGAGTAAATCTGCGACCATACAGAAACTGAAAAAACCTCTTTACCCCAAAAACTATAGACAGTCCCTCCTTCTCAATCTGTGAGTAGTTTCTCTCGCTGCTGGAGAGGGTCTTCGAAGCGAATGAAATCGGCCTTTCACTACCGTCTGGGTACTTGTGGAATAGGACTACTCCCAACCCAACATTTGAGGCATCACATGATATCCCCACTGGAAGTGTTTGTTGAAAATGGGCAAGGATCGGAGCTGACGAGACTTGCTTCTTGATTTCTTCAAAAGCACTGTTACTCTCCTTGGTCCATTGAAACTTTACTCCCTCCCTTGTTAATCTGTTAAGAGGTTCACACAAACTAGACAAATTGTTAATAAACTTGGCATAAAAATTTACCAAACCGAGGAAGGACTTCACTTCGGTTGCACTGTTCAACTTAGGCAATGTGACAATTGCTTCGACATTTTTGGGATGTGTACGAATTCCATCACGACCGATGGTTTGACCCAAAAATTGAACACCGTGCTGGAGAAATTCAGACTTGTCACGAGAGAGACGGAAGTTGAAATCTCGCATCCTTTCCAGAATCTGTCGAAGATTCTGTTGATGATGAGTCATAGTGGGACCACTCGAAATGACATCATCGATAAATGCTCCAGTATGAGGAATGCCATGCAACATCTTGTCCATTAATTCTTGAAAAATTGCAGGAGATGAGGCGATTCCCTGTGGCAGCACATTATAACGGAATAACCCCTTATGGGTATTGATGACTAAGAACCTCTTAGACTGTTCATCGACTTCTACTTGGTGATAAGCGTCTGTAGCATCTAACCTGGAAAACTCTTCACCACAAGCAACTGTTTCCAATAAATCCTCAACACGGGACAATGGGTATTGAGTAATACACAATTGACTGTTAACAGTTCTTTTAAAGTCTCCAGTGATACGTACCTTTCCGTTCGGCTTTGGTACGACTACCAAAGGCGAAGCCCATTCTGAATGCTCAATACGCTCGATCGCTCCAGACTTTTCCATCTTCTCCAATTCAGCGTTTACTTTGTCACGAATTGCAAATGGAACTGGACGAGCTTTACAGAATTTCGGAACTGCATCGTCCTTTAGCACCAACTTGGCTTTAAAGTCCCGAATACATCCGACTGGCTTATCAAAAACGTCACTAAACTCTGTAAGGAGAGCGCTGACACTGCTGCAGGACTGCAACTGTTTGACTTGACAACATTGTAATTTGACATGGCTCCAATCGACCTGGAACAAGTTCATGAAATCACGACCTAACAATGAACTACTAACACATACCTCAATCCGTAAATCATGAGATTGTTCATTGTGTACAACTTCCGTCACAAAATGTCCTTTTGACTGGAACATCTCGTTTGTGAAGGTTCTGAAAGGGGCGGACTTTTTCAGCTTTGGCTTACCAACCCTTTCCCAATCCTCGACTGAAAAAAACGTGGAGTCGGATCCGGAATCGAGCTCCATACAAAAGTTACTTTTCATCACTTGAATGTTTAACGTTATCGGAGGATTGGACTTACGAACACTTTTGACAACGTTTACTGAACTTGTCTCTGTTTTCTTTCCCGAACGACAGAATCGAGCAAAATGACCCTGTTTTTGACATTTATGGCATGTGACCTCAGTATGAGGACAATCCTGCTTTGAGTGTCCACGGCCACAGTTGGCACATTCTTTAAATTTGCAATTTCCAATGCTACATGTGTTTGATTCATCATTTAAAAAGTACTATCAACTGCCATTTAACGATGTATACAACTTTAGTTTATGTTTGGAGAAAATTGAGATTGGGGAGTAACATATGTCTCAAACCTGTGTTTTGCAGGAGGTCAAATTTTGTGATTTCACTCCTTTTGTATTTGCGTTTTTGATTTCATGAGTATAGTGAAAAAAAAAGAATGACTAATCGTTATATCGTTAAATATCCTGTGCGATGACAGTATTCTCTTGTAAATCATTAAATTCTCAGCTTGGAATTGCAAGCTCTTTCTTTAAGGTTCCTATCCTATAGGCTGTCTCAAATTGCCCTTACGAGACGTTCTCCCTCCCCACAAAAGTCAGGGAAAATTCAAACTCACTCCTCAAAGAAGAGGAAAACAAAAACATAAACACGTTCCTTGGTCATTTTTTGTGTGAGGGTTCATCCACAGATTACGTTGCACAAAACCATTTTTCGGAACCCCCTTTGCCCTTCTATAAAACTTTGTATATTTAAATATTTAAAATATTGCACTTCCCTAATCTCAACCCCCCCCCCCCACTCTCTTCGTAAATATGTATATTAACATTTTGATTTTGGATTTTATTGACTTTTGACTTTGGCTCCGCGATAGAAAATGTTTGATGTTTGACTTGGAATGATGCCTAATTTTGAGTTATAATACAATTCACAATTAATTATTGTGATGCAAGATGTATTGACAACGCTTTCTCCTTGCCCCAATTTCGCTTTCTTCTTCCAGCGCTGTTGTCAATCTTGATTGTGATGTGTAATGCATAATAATTTCGAATGTTAAATGTTAATTGTTAATGCATAACCATTGATATGGATTCTATAATAACAACATCTCATCTCATCATCATTTCACATTATGTGCATAACACATAATGAGAATGAGAAATGATGAATGAATGAGGAAGACGAAGCACAAAGCATGTGCAACGCAGTTCACAGTTGTAGTTTGATCTTATGCAATGGCAATGCAATGCAGAATGTCAAATGTCAAATAAATCATTTGTCGAATGTGGAATCGGATTCGGAATTCGGAATGTCAAAGTCAAATCACAAATCGCAAATTCTGAACAATATAGTTATATCACATATTCAATTCAATATTATGATTTATGATGAATGTGCAATAATAATGCAATATTCAATATTGTGTGTATTGAATATGACAATTCAAAATTCAAATCATAAATCCCAAATGTAATATGTAATAGATGTCAATTCGTGAATGATATCCCATGTTTGACGTGCAATGGAATTTCAGAATTTGTCGAACCACATATATATTAATGCATTTATATTGTCAAATAGTATGTGCATGTGCAACAGTCAACATTACAACAAACAACGCGATGTCAGGCAGAATTACGTTACTTCAACGTGATATGTGGATCACCCATCGCTTTGGTTCCCGCAATTTTTTGCTGAATGTAAAATCTTACTTTACCCCAAAAATCTCAGGACCATCCTGATTTTCCAAAAAATAGTTTAAAATCGCATCATCTTCGTTCATATCGGGTAATCGTAACTTTTTTTTGTCCTGAAATATTCTATTTTTAAGGCTTATCAGTATTAGGAACTTTGTTTTTCGAGTTTTTGTATTCTGTAATTAAAATTAATTAATTACGATTAATTAACTAAGATTCAGTATTTCAGCGGAATTAAACAAAAACTCACAAAACAAAGTTCCTAGTTCTGATAAGCCTTAAAAATAGAATATTCCAGGACAAAAAAAAGTTACATTTGCTCGATATTGACCAAGATGATGCGATTTTCAGATTAACATTGCGCTTACGATGATGGGGAGGGGAGTGTCGTCACATACAGGAGCCTTAATATGAACTAAGCATATTGCATGATAAAATTGTACAACTCTTAATAAAAAGCTGAATATTAACCGTATTAAATTTTAAATGATGTATTAATAGTCTTCTATTATACTATTAAGTAGATTAATGTTCGGAAAAATTAAAATACTCAAGCCGAATTGCATTTATAAATCCATATACATAAGAGTGGCCGTCTGTATGTCACTGACGTTCCATCTATGCGTTTCTTACGGGGTTGACTTATCAAAAAACTGAGATAGCCAAAAATTCTCAAAAAAATTCGGAAATGCTGTAGGCTATATGCCAATTTAAAATTCCGTGACCTGTGACCTTGACCAACCTGCCCTAATGTAATATTGTACCTAAATGGTCGTGTGACATATCTATTTGCACTGTTGTAGTTTGACAAATGCTTTGGCTATGTTGGAATTCTAAAATTTTGACCCCTTGACCTTGAAACGGTCAAAGTTGTCGAAATTTCGAAATTATCGTGTGACATATCTATTGACAACTTCTTTCACCGAGAAATCATTTGGTTGTGTTAGAATTGTGAAATTTTGACCCCTTGACCTTCAAATGGTCAAAGTCGTCAAAATTTCGGTTGGAGTAAGGGAAAGGGGGCCATTTCTTCCGAGTCCTTTGTTACCACCATTGTTGCCACCAAATGTTGCCACCAGTAATTTGTAGCCACCAAAACGTTGCCACCATCGATTTTGTAGCCACCAAATATGTTGCCACTATCGATTTTGTAGCCACCAAAAGGTTGCCACCATGGGACTCTACGGTAATGACATTTATTTTTTTCGAAATCCGGTGGTGGCAACAATGGTGGCAACACATATCTCTTGGCGGCAACACATATCTCATGGTGGCAACATTTGGTGGCTACAAAATATACGGTGGCAACAATGGTGGCAACACATTTATTTTTCCGAGTCCCATGGTGGCAACGTTTTGGTGGCTACAAAATCGATGGTGGCAACATTTGGTGGCTACAAAATCGAAGGTGGCAACAATGGTGGCAACAAAGGACTCTGAAGAAATGGTCCCCTTTCCCTTACTCCAACCAAAATTTCTAAATCATCGTCTGATACATCGATTTACATTCTTCTTTCACTGAGGAAGCTTTTGGTTGAGTTGGAATTTTAAAATTTAACACCTTGACCTTTAAACATTCAAAGTCGTCGAAATTTCTAAATCATCGTGTGATATAGCGATTCACATCTATCTACTTCCACCGTGAAAACTTTCGGTTAAGTTAAAATTTTGAGCCCATGACCTTTAAAGCTGTTTAAATTATCGAAATCTCTTCAGAAATTCATTCTTAAGGCTTTAAGTATGGAGGTCCAGGTGTTGTTTCAAAAACATTGCACATTGTTTAATTTAATTGTTTAAAACCAAAGGTATACGTTTTTTACTGGGTTGACTTTTCAAAAAACTGAAATAGCCAAAAATTCTTTAAAAAAAATTTGAACTGGCGTAGGCTATATGACCTTTTGAAATTCTGTGACCTGTGACCTAGGCTTACATGACCTTGCGTAATATTGTATGTAAGTGGTCGTGTGACATATAAATTCACACCGCTGAGCCTCGGAAAATACTTTGGCTATGTTGGAATTCTGAAATTTTGACCTCTTGACCTTGAAACGGTCAAAGTCGTCGAAATTTCGAAATTATCGTGTGACAGATAGATTGACAACTTCTTTCACCGAAAAATCTTTCTGTTGTGCTGGAATTTCAAAATTTTTGCAACCTGACCTTAAGACGGCCAAAAGGTCTAATTTTGGTCATTGCCAAATTTACGGAGTGAGGACGTATCTCCTTTTGAATGTAAATTAGTGATTAGAAGGGTTTAGTGTTGTATGTTAATAGGGATGTAGGGTGTTTGGGGCAGGGTTCAATGATAGTACTTATTTAGATAGGACAGTGAGGGAATTCTTGGGGAATGGATGTTTTAAGGGTTCTAGATCGGAACCCTTAATCAACGGCGTTGGTTTAAATAACCAACAACGAGTAGGGCAACGTTCAGAGGTGTCCGTATCTTCACCCAAGGGTGGAATGTGTAATCGTAAAAATTGCTGTGGCTCACGCCTGAAACTTTTTGTTTGAAATTAGTCGCCACCATAGAATTGGATCAATTGGATAATATAATAGGCTGTCACTAAACGTTTATCTACAATTTTAAGGCCCGATATCGGGCCTGTGGCTGCCTAGTACATATATAAATTACTGTAAGCTCTGATTTAAGCTCACTCGAAATTTCCCTTATTCCGTGCCATTGATTGAGTAGCCATGAATCCATCGATTTATCTTTATCTCGAGTTACGAGTTCTGTCAAATTTTACTGAACTGGGCTGAGTTTTGGAAACCTAAATTTTTTGTTCTGTAGTTCTAAAGCTCTAAATTAGTTTAAAATTCAAAATCAGTATAGCCCTGCCTGTCAAACTAATAAGGGAGGTAATGGAGAGATAGCACTCCGATTGACTTGATTTTTTTTGTGACACAGCTTTGGACTATGTAGATGAAGCAACTGAAAGAAATTAGTGCCCAAATTGATATGTAACGAGTTTTAAAAAAATCCCGAATTTGAAAAATCAACAAATTTTTTATTTTCAAACGCTGGTCAAACGACGAGTTTTGGACCGATTTTTTAAATCTTTGAAGTTTTTTCATGTTAAATTCTTGTTCTTTAAGGAAATGCAAACAACTTAATTTTAGGGTTTTTTTTTAAGAAAATCAAATTTTTCGCTTTTACCTATAACCGGGTTAAAATTTTCCAAAAATTAATTTTTTTCCAAAAAAATGAAGTCTTCGTATTTCCTTTAAAATCAACTGTTTACGATTGTAAAACTTCTTCAAAATCCGTCTAAAACTCGTCGTTTGGCGAGCGTTTAAAAATGACTGTTTTCGTTGATTTTTTAACCCTGTGAATTTTTTAACATGTTAAACCTCAATTTGGGCACCGATTTTTTTTCAGTTCCGTCATCTATATGGTCGTAAGCTGTGTCACAAAAAAATCTAGTCAATAGGAGTGTTATCTCTCCATTACGTCCCTTGTAAGCTAGAGTACTTACAGCTAAAAGAAAAAATCCCATGGGGAAGATTTCGATGATGTGATGTGGGATATCACAATTTCATTTATTTGACTCATTGCTATTAAGATAATTTATTGTACACACAAACGTCCTATTGTGACTCTGGTCCATGCGTCATCATAAAAATATTAGCATTACTTTAATATTTTAGTTAAATAGACACGTTTCATTGATTTGTGAATTTTGTGATCGTTTTGCGATTTTCTTTCTCTTCCTTGCCATTTTTTTTAAAGAGTTGTTATACAGCCTTTTGAAACAAAATCAAGTAGCCCTTACTTTCGAACAAATCGACTGGAATTTCAAAAGCCAAATTTGGTGCGCCAACTCGATAGCGAATTCCAACATAATTATGGAAACAGATAACAATGCAATAATAAATACAGTTTGAATACTACCGACCAATCTCATGGCTTTAACTGGATCGAATATGATGTTGTTCTGACTTTTGGTAAAATTGAGACGATAGGAGTTTTCAGAGTGGCTAAAGTATTCCTCCAATTTCCCGTAAATCCCGGACTCAAAAATTGAACTGAACTGGGATTTAATATTTGACCCACCAGAAGCATAAAAGCCCCACCCCCTCATTTGCCTGTAAATGACTTCCTTTCCCAAAGTGAACTGTTTCCAATGATAATGGGACGAGAGATACTGATATTCGAAACGGGTCCTGCTTTCCAAATCCGCATACGCCGTCCTACCACAATCAACTAATTCTTCTTCAATTGCAGAAGCCAGAGGCAAAAACGGTCCATACTTCCACCGTTTTGGAATAGGAACCTCCATTGAATAACCCAACCGAAGCAATGTCAACTCTTCACTAGATACTCTGTGACTTCGTTTAAGTTCTGTGGCCCAAAACTGGTTAAAAATCCGATGTTTTAGAAAATTCAAAATAAAATAAAATCGAAACATGTATTGAATGGAAATCCTTGGGTCATAAGGTGTCTGGCTATCGAACACGTCATTTAATCCAGAGTAAATCCTGAAATCTCCACTTCCTCGAGTAATATTTCTGTACAATTTTTGAGATACTTCATGTTGCCATTCCCACGACCTCTTGCAGGCTTCATCAAATGGATCGCAGTTGTAGTCAGATGACGTCAAATTGTCCAAGTGCTCAAGCACGGAGTTGGGAAGCGGAGCCGTCAAGCTGTTGATCATCAGACCTTTGTATCCGTTTGTAAAGATGACGGAGAGGAGCCACCAGAGTCCAATCACGATTCGGAATACGAACTTCCGGTTTAAGGTGGCTGGAATGTCGTAAGAATGCTCCAGCATGCTGCAAAACATCATGACGAACGAACTGTAGTTCTTAGAAATCACTCCTAGATGTCGCTTGTAGAAGTGTGTCAGGAGGGCCAACAATGGAATCACACAAGCGAGGACAATCCACAGGTTCAATTGGAATGGTTGAACGTACATGTCAAAACTAAGAGCGGGAATTGCATAACACGTCAAGAAATTATAGCCCTCCGTCGCAGTTCCGATCATATCATCCAGGGCATCCCTGACATAAATAATATCTGGAACCCCAACTTTAAACGTATTGGAGGACTCGGTCACTTCACCGTCGGGGATGATTGTCGGAACGATGAATCCGCGAAACCAGACTTTAAGTTCAGGTCCCGGAATTTCATCGAAACTCAAGTTTCCTCGACGAAAGAGGAGTCCAATCACGAATAAATAAAAGTCTCGCCTTGAAACTATGTTCAAATTGCGCAATCGGAATGGGTTTAAGTTCTGGTGGATTTTTAGCATTTCGTTTAACGGTTTGACAAAACTAATCCCATTATCATCTAGTACTGAGAACAGTTTCCATTTCTGCGGAGGATAAAGCTCCGAATATTTACGGAACCTTGTCACGTTCTCCTGAAGCGTTTTATTCATTCGAATTACTGTTGGAGTTTCGCAGTACTGGCAAAAGTAGCCACCAACGTCTTCCATATTTGGCCGGATTGCGATATTAACGTTTCGAACCCGAAATCTCTTTTGAATTTTCAAAAGTTCGAAATACGTGCCGTTACTCCATGGTTCAGATGTGAGGTAGAGGTAGTAAACTTCTCGAGGAGCAAGATCTTCCGATGTGACTCCTAGTCCTAACTTGAAGAAAAATCTTGTTTGGTTCAAGACCTGCCAGAGTGACATTCCCACATCTTCTGGATCGTTTGGGACAGTTGTCACATCGGGTTCGAGATTGATAATGTGATAAATGCAGTCGATACCCTTTGTTTTAATCGGGTTTAGATGTACATTGTGCCGGAAGATGTCGTTCCGCCACTGAGACGATGGATCCTTAAATAAAAGGCGTCTGTCAGTGGATGTACGATTCAACTTCATAATAGTGATGGGGGTTTTGTTGATCGGCGATACGTCGGATACATAAATGACAATGTTAACATGACAGTCTGTTATTCCATCTACAATTCTGGACATCTCTTCAGGAGGATACGCAACAATTCCAGGAAATAGATAGAGAGAATAAAGTAGTATCTGAATGCCTAAAAAAATGTTGTGACACATTTTGAAAATTGAGCGCAATATTTAAGAAGTAATGAAAAAAATGTTGATTTTACTGGATAATTGTTAACAAATGTTTAGCACCCAAAATTAAATTCGTCAGTAGATACAACTACTGCCTCAGTCTGGGGGTTTTTGGTTTTAGAGTTACTAAACGGATATCAGAATCTATGGTTAGTTTAAGAATTTTTCATCCTCGGAAAGCTAAAAAATTGCCTGCTCTTTTTTATTCTTGACAGACTGACTTGCCAAACAACTCGGCAATAAAATCATTTTCAATCATACAATGTTCTAAAACTATGTGGAGTTTGTGATTCTCTAAAGTGATTTGATTGTTCCTACGTGGATTTTTTAGCAGGTTAGAACTTAAGTAATCGATTTCAAGTCAATGGTTTTCATAACCACCCATATGATCCTGTCTGTCTATCGCCACAAATCATTTGACACGAAATGAAAACATAAAACACTTTATTATTTATTCGCGATTGTAGATACATCAGGGTATTGAATGCATATTTCATTGATTCGAGATACCCTAGGGACATATTCATGATTAAAACATAAAATCGAAGAAAGCCTTTTCATATACTAGATAATTATAGACTAAAATATTATTTGAACTCAGTCAGCTTATTACATCTACAAAAATTGGGTTTTAAAATTACTCGAGTATTCATTGTAAAAACTAAAAATTTTACTGCATTGATTGAATGTAAGTTTTCGAGAAAGATTTTTCTAAACGTAGGAGTGTACAACGACACATATGCCCGACGACATATATGCTACGAGGTTAAGGCTCCAGAGTATTAATCACTATGGGGAAAAAAGTGTCCTGAGGGGTATTTTAAAACCACCTCATTCTTGACCTAATGCAGCTATAAATGTATACTAAAATTTACTATGCAGATAATTTAATACAGCAAAATCTAGAATAATTTTTTGCACCCTGTGTGGTACCAGTAGATGGAAATTTAATTTTTACAAAAGTATGTTTTTTAATTTTCCAACAGCAGGTGGGCCCGATAGGGTGCACGGAGAGGCTTGCGATGTTTTTCACTCGATAGAGAATTTAATAGCGGAGGGCATATAATGGGCCAAGATGGCATTTTTATCAACACCCGACAGCAGAAATCGATTTGAATCAAAACTTGTCATACATTTTTCCACGTTTTAATTTATACCTCGACATCGTAAACAACTAACTCTAAATTAATATCTAGAAGCACGTTCATACGCCAATATTACTGCAATAAGGTTTAATAAATATTTATGTACTCGTATTAAGTAAACACAAGTCTATTGGATAACTAGAGTATTGTAAACAAGACGTTGTAAACGTCGAAGACAGCTCGCACAATTCATATAGATTGTCGTTCAATATTACTCATCGTGTTTGTCGATTGTATAAAATCAAAATATCATAATTTACGTTCACCTAGACGACTGCGTTTTAATCCCGACGCTTTAGTAATTGTTCTATCATGAATTGATTTACATCCAAAAGAATATGCTATAAGTCGATAAAGATAGTTTCCATAACAAATATGTGAAGAAACCGAATATTTGAGAATTGTTTCAAAAAACATTGCCTTATATTCTATATTACTGTTTCCCAATCTGTAAATCCATGGTGCTATTTAAACCTGTACAATTTCGTTAAAAATTATTTTATTGTTTCACAATTGCAGTTGAAATCAATTTGATCAATTTGTTTAAATCCAAATTACTGTTTTTAAATGATAGATTCGATTTTTGGATCAATTTGAACAGATCATGAAACAATGTTATAAAATGCCCCAATTGCGGCTTTTACGAAATCTGGATTGTTGTTTTGTATATAAAATATGATACCATCTTCAAAATATGATTATTGTTTCAAAACGTACTGCTTTATATAGATATATCATTCATGTAGTTTTGATTACCTATTTAAAGCAATAGAATTAAAAAAAAACAGTTGGTATATAAACCAATACGATTTCCTCGAAAACCATTTTCATGTTTCGCAATTCATATCAAACCTCAAAAGCCTATATGTTCCTATATGTATTGATTTATATCCATCATGATTAATTTCGATTGTTTTTATTCACTTCACTATTTAAACCAATTCAATTTGATATAAAATTGTTTACATGTTCGACAAATGGAGTCGAATTCTATTTTATCAACTTTGTTTAAATCCAAAACCATGCTTTTGATCCTGTTTGCTATCAATTTGAACATAAAATGAAGCAATATTGCAAAAAGACCTAATTTACAAGTTTTCAAAATCTAAAGTGGTGTTTCACATTAAAAATACGTTAAACCTATAAAATTTGGTTATTGTTTCTAAATGTATGTATTTACATCCATAATTCCTGTTTCCAAATGTTTTATATCTCTTTTATATGTAAACCAATACAATTACGTTGAAACTTGTTTTTGTGTTTAATATTTGATAAACGCTATCAAACATAATGCTTCCTTTTCAATTGAATGATATCCATAAAAATATCCATGGAAGCAGATCGCATAATGTTGCGTCTTTCCGCTTCTTAGGCCAAAAATTGTATGCGTTCTAAACCGGCCTGCTTCATGGCTGCTCCTATTTGTCTTAACTTTGATCCACAAAAAGGCCCGACAGACAGACAGACAGACAGACAGACAGACAGACGGACAGGTTGACTTCATTAGCTCTAAACCTATTTTTAATAGGCGAGCTAATAAGCTGTGTAAATACATGGAAGTTTGTCTAAATTATTGAAACTCGGTATTTTTACAATTTTATGAATTTCCAAAAAAATGGATTTTCTTGTATATGCTACCTTTTATAGAAGCCCCATATCTCTGCTTAATAATATACATGTATAATATGAATGTATGTGGCTGATGTTATTATGTCTTGGAAATAGTCAATAGACTACAAACTGCATATTTACTGTTCAAACACCTTTTAGTGCTAATTGTACAGGTATGTGTTGTTTAAGCGATGTTAATCCGACCATCTTATCGAGTTGGGCTATTCACCTTGATTTGGGTAAATCTTTAATTTGCTACACATAATTTTAAATTTAATGAAGTAGAATAAAATCATTAATAATTACAAATTCGAACTCGCATCAACATATGCTCGAATGTTGGATTTTATTAAAGAGTTGAAGAAAACAGTAAAACTTTTCAAGTTTTCGTACTGCAAAATATTTAGTAAGCCGAAATTCGATCATTTAAATATGCATAATTAATTTTAAAATGATTAAAAAATGAATCTGCATCAACTTAAAATTCTGACAAAAAATTGGAATTATCCCTACCAAGCCTGTCTACTCTTTAAATATTCAACTTCAACTAATAAGTTTGGATTTTCGTCAGCTTGTCTTAAAACAATCCCATCTTTTTAGGAATATACATATACATACATTTCATATCCTAAGATTTTTTTAACTCTTAAAATGAAGTATTGATGAAATATATCCTTCGGAATTAAAAAGAATAACTGACGGGCTGTGTATTGAAAGTTAGGAAATAAGTAAGATGATGAGAATGGAGAAACGACGTAAAAAATGGAAAGGGGGATCCGATTTTTCATTTCATTTTAATAGAGGAAGGAGTTGAACAAGGAGTGAAAGAAAGAACAAAAGTGTGCAAATGAAAAAATGACTTCCAATATGTCACATTATGGATGAGATTCCAAACGGTAAAAATTAGTTTTCAAATGGGACGAAATTAGAAAAAATTATAGGAAAAGTTTCCTTGGTCTCAAATATCAGTCCCTGTTCCATGTGTTGTCATTCGCAAGCGGCTCGGGAACAATCACTAAACTTATGTCTTTCGGCATCCAAACCCCTCTCCTTCTCTCTGCCACTCTTTCAAACATTTTTAAATGAACACAAGTTGCCCATATCCGCCTCCCTATAGCCGCACATTTAAGATAATAATATGCATTTTTTCCTCCCTTTAATCCCAAAGAAACTTTTTAAATGAGTGGAAAAGCGTGAATTTTTGCATACTTCTTCAGATAATGTTCCTCCTTGACTCCCCAACGCTATATCTATATAATGAGTCATCTGTGACTTTTCGGTAGCAGTTGCTCTCATATCCCTTACGTGCCGGTGTGGAATTGTAGAAACGAAGCAGAGAATACTATAGGAACAAGTATGGATTCCGCTCTCCTCCCTGAGAAGGGCTGATAGAATTATTGAAGTCGATAAGAGAAAGGGACTCCAGCCGCTCATTGGCAACCGAACATGGAGATGGAATGACCCACGGAGAAAGTTTCAATTTGATGCAATGAATAACGATCATAAGGGCCGTTCTATGGCAGAGAGACAAAGGAAATAAGTATGTGGATGTGAAAGATTGGAAGTGGCATTTATCTGAGAGGGAAGATGATGATAGTTGTTTGGTGTATGTAACATCCGATCCTCGGATATCGGGATGTAACGATGTACGTTGTGATGGTGGAGCAGTAGTAGTAGATATTGAATAAACTGCTCTGTAAAAGGAGAGGGTGGAATAAGGACGAGGTTTGATAAGAGAGGAGGGCGATGGGAGATGTAGTTAAATGATGGACTGAGTAGGTCCCAGGAATGGAGAAAGTTTAGGCAATCCACAAAGAAATAGGATGTAAGGCGACTTTTATGTTGGCAACAAATCACATCTTGAAATGGGAAATGGAATTATATAATTTGGCCCTTTATGTATGGAAGAGTATGGGTTCCAGAGTATTATTTCTCATATCATATTCTATCATTTTCCGTCCCACTCGGAGGCAGAGAGGACGGAGAAAGCCTTTCTCCACACAATTCATGGATCATAATGGAGCCACATCAGTCCACTACGGAGAGGAGAGAGGAAATGCAAACATTTCTCTCAGAGATCCTCTTCGGTTACGACCTCTGTCCACTTAAACGTCTTGGCTCCTGCCGACCAATCCCACCCTCTCTCACAAATGCATTCATGTCTCTTCCACTAAAGTCCTCTTATCCAGCAACTCTCCCGTTTCTACTCCGAAACAAGTAGTCAATTGATAGGAACTTTAACAATGACCCGCTATTACATTCCCGGTCCGCCTCCACTTCCTACTTCCTACTCGAATTGAAAGGGTTGATGAAGGGGAAAAAATTATCTTCCTTGGAGGTAGGAAGTGGTGGTGGTGGTGGTGGTATGAGTATGAGCTATCAGGGAAAGATGAAATTCGATGAGATCAATGAATTATCTACCCTCATTCAACTGGATCACTACAGTTGCTGGGAAAAAATCATCAGGAATTCAAAATGACATCGGGACACGATCTCATCTCCACGTAAAAGCCACCTTTTTATGTTCTCCGTCATCCACAAAGCCCATCGAGGGATTCTATCATTTGACTCCAACACTTTCACTCTTCTTCTTCTATCTTATTTTTCAACTCTCTCTTCCTCTCTATTTTTTTCTGCCTCTCCCTCTTAACCGAGCGGATCTACAGGCCTGTACCTACACGCCGGATCACTCACATCCAACGAATTGGTTCCCATCAAGGGATAAAAACTTTCTTCCGTGTCAAATCATTCCTGTCTTTTGAAAAAATCTTACCACTTCTCCATCTAACATTATCATCAGTTCATCCATCTGCCTCCATCTACTTCTCGCCCGTCCCTCCGCCTTGCCATCATTAAACTGATCCTTTCAGCCCTTTACCACCGACTAAATCGGTTATTGTCGCATGAGAGTTTGAGGAATTTTTTAAACGACAGCATTGCGAAAGTAATGACTCTGCATGTTAGAGCTATCAATAAGTATCAAAAATGATGGTTTTTATTCAGTTGCTCTTATTATATTAATGTATTTCATTCCTTGTTTGGTTCTAACTTAATTATATTTAATAGTTGATTGAATGGCGGAGGGACGAAGTAGGATTGTACTGCTAGGGCATAGAAAAATGAATTAATTTATGCATCTATCCATTGCGTATAATACTATCTCTTTTCGTTGTTCATTACGGAGTTGAAACGTTGGAAGTGATGAAGTTGCTAAATGGAGAGACAGCTCATAGAACCGCGACGTCCGTTTATGTTCAGCCATTCTTCCGTGACGTGATCCGGTGACCCAATGAAGACTAATGGCTACATTTACAATCTTCCCCTTAGTTAACGGTGTTTTTGTTAAAACAGAGTACATTTAGCCCCCTTTCAACCTCATCAATTCACTCTCTTCAGTCGACTATGACTCTGTGTTCTCAATGTGTTGATTTAGCTTTACTTACACATAATGAAATCGATATGGAGGGGCCATTGTCGTATTGATGAATGTTCCGTTTATTGTGCACTCTTTCAGCAGAAACAAGTAACATAAATTGATCTGTTACTCTCCCTTTGGTATATTTAGTAGGTTGGACTTTTAAAGCATACAGCACTTAACTCCTCTGTAATTTGATTTGAGGACTCAGATTCACAATCTAATTTACCAAGTTCACAAATCAATGTTATTAAACTTTTATCGCTTTCGACGATTCATATACATGCATAAAGTAAATAGTTTAAGTTACTCTTTGCATTCAATTTCAATCTAGGGGTGAGATATCTAACACGCACGATTAAAATGATTAAAAACAGTTTGATGTTGTAACCTTTTGATAGTTTTGATGCAGATTAAAATGCACTACATTTTATAATTAAATTGCTTGTCCCAGGGATTTTTATCAACTAACTTTTTTACAATGCGTCTTGACTCGATACCATAATGAACGTCCTTACAGTTTTTCTATATCTACAAGCACCGTTTTAAACTGACTAGTTCTTTTATAATTATCCTAGCTTTGGTGCGTCTATAAATGAACTGGGCTAGGAATTATGTTTTCATGTGACCTGTAAGATATGCACATATAGATATTTCAGTGTAAGTATTGTAATATAAATAGTATTGCAAAATAAGTATTGTTTGTAACGAAATTGAAGTAAACATTGAGGGGCTACATGAGGAATTAAGAAGATAAATTAAAATTTAAACAACTGATCTACATCATGCCTCCGATTTATTATGAATGCCTGCTTTAACGTTGGAACATGTTCGAATGCTTTATTAAAAGCATGAGATGCGAACTGTGATAAGGGTTAAATTTGAGGCGAACGTTGTTCAATAAAATTAAGAGTGTGACGTTGTGGTTAATCTGATGCATTTTATTTGGACCACTGTCACTCTCACTGCAATCTACAATCTACGGAAATGATTCCTTCGTACTTGCATATAGATGATAGGGCCATAATACCAAAACAAAAAGGATGGTTGAGGATATAATAAAACGTTGTAAACGTTAACGACAGCTCGCACAATTCATATAGATTATCGTTCAATATTACTTATCGTGTTGCTCGATTGTATAAAATCAATATTTCATAATTTACGTTAACCTAGACGACTGCGTCTTAATCCCGAAGCTTTAGTAATTGTTCTATGGTCAATTCATTTACATCCACAATAATATACTATGAGACGATAAAGATAGTTTCCATAGCAAATATTTGAAGAAACTGCATATTTGAGAATTGTCCTAAACTACATTGAATACAACTGTTTCCCAATGTGTACATCCACTTGGCTATTTAAACCTGTACAATTGCGTTAAAACTTATTTTGTTGTTTGACAAATGCAGTTAAAATCTACTTAAAACACTGTTTTTAAATTCTAGATTCTATTTTTGGATCAATTTGAACAGTTCATGAAACAATATTATGAAATGTCCCAATTAAGGCTTTTACTAACCTTAGGTTGTTGTTTTGCATATAAAATGCGTTAATACCTTTAAAATTGGATTATTGTTTCAAAACGTATTGATTTATATATATCATTCCTGCTGTTTCCAGAAATGTCGATTTAATTACATATTTAAAGCAATAGAAATTCTTTAAAAAACATTTTATATATAAACCAATACGCTTTCCTCGAAAACCATTTTCATGTTGCACAATTCATATCAAACCTCAAAATTTTTCAAAATTGTTTTAAATTTAGAAAAGGGGCATCCAGGTCATATACATATAGATTCGGTATATAAACCAATACGCTTTCCTCGAAAACCATATTCATGTTGCACAATTCATATCAAACCTCAAAATTTCTCTAAATTGTTTTAACTTTAGAAAAGGGGCATCCAGGTCATATATATAGATTTGGTATATAAACCAATACGATTTCCTCGAAAACCATTTTCATGTTTCGCAATTCATATCAAACCTCAAAAGCCTGCTTCCATCTGCTTCTGGCACTTTGCAATTTGTCTTGATTTACATTGAAAATCTGCTTCCATCTGCTTCTGGCACTTTGCAATTTGTCTTGATTTACATTTAGAAAAAGGCCGGACGGACAGACGGACAGACGGACGGACAGACGGACGGACAGACGGACGGACAGACGGACTGGTAGACATCATTAGCTCTAAACCCTATTTTCAATAGGCGAGCTAATAAACAGATAAACATCATTCAAAATTATCTGATACAATAGCCTGCTTTGCTTAGAAGGGCAGTTTATACAATCATCGAACTAAAATCATGCCTTTAATTAATACCATCTCGTATCTTTCTTGTATGCATATATATAATATATTTATATCAAGTGGGTTTAATGCTTAGTTCGACGCCAGGTGCAGTTCCACTTGAAGACAACTGTTCGAAACAAACGAAAAGCAACCCAGATTTCCGTACAAATCCACTTGAATCTTAACCAACAAATTTGATGCTGAAACTCGACAACAAATTCTAACATAATTATGGAAACGGATAACAATGCAATAATAAATATAGTTTGACTACTACCGCTCAATTTCATAGCTTTAACTGGTTCGAACAAGATGTTGGTCTGACTTTTGGTATAATTGACCCGATAGGAGCTTTCAGAATGGGTAAAGTATTCCTCCAATTTCCCGTAAATCCCGGACTCAAAAATCGAACTAAAGTGGGATTTGATATTTGACCCCCCGGAAGCATAAAAGCCCCACCCCCTCATTTGCCTGTAAATAACTTCTTTTCCCAACGTAAATTGTTTCCAATGATACTGGGACGAGAGATACTGATATTCGAAACGGGTCCGGCTTTCCAAATCCACATAGGCCGTCCTAGCTCCACAATCTACAATTTCTGCTTCAACTCCAGAAGCAAACGGCAGTCCTTTCAACCAGCCAGGTGGAACAGGAACATCTATAGAATATGACAACCGTATCAAAGTAAAGTCTTCTGGAGATGCTTTATAATTGGTGACCCCGACACGGGCAATGTCGTATAGCCAACTTTTAACCACTCGCATAATAGAATGGAAGCGGAAAATCACTTCAAAGTAAAAGTTGTCTTCGTATGGAGTCTGGCTGTCCAGCATGTCAATTAACCCAGAGTAAATCCTGAAATCTCCCGTTTCTCGACTTCCATTTCTTCGTAATTTCTCCGACTCACTCCAGGATAACATGCAGTGTCTGTCATCTGGGCTGCAGTATTTAGGAGAAGTAAGGTTATCAAAGTGTTCGGGGACGGAATTTGGGAGTGGAGCAGTCAAACCATTGATCACCAGTCCTGTGTATCCGTTTGTGAAGATGACGGAGAGGAGCCACCAGAGTCCAATTACGATTCGAAATACGAACTTCCGTTCCAAGGTCGTTGGTATCTTATAATCTATCTCCAGCATGCTGCAAAACATCATCACGTATGAGGAGAAGTTCGTCGAATCTAGTTGCAAATGATGACTATAGATGTGTGTCAGGATCGCTAGAGTTGACATGACGGTAGCAAGTGTTATCCACAAGTTGGTTTCAAATGGTTGGGAGTAGATGGCAAATGTTAGAGCAGGAACAGCATAACAGGTCAGGAAATTATAGCCCTCCGTCGCAGTTCCGATCATATCATCCACAAGATCGATGAGAAAAATATTGTCAGGAATCTTCACTTTCAGTTTTGTGCTAGATTCAGCTACTTCAATGTCGGTAATGATTGTTGGGCGGATGTAACCCGTACCCCAAGTATATTTTTGTGCAGAAGGTTCCATAGTTTCATCAAAACTGATGTTTTCCTGATGAAAGAGGAGTCCAACCACGAAATAGTGAAAGTTAATCCTCGAAACTATGTCCTTGCCCAATCGAAATGGGTTTAACTTTTGGTGTTTTTCCAGCTCTTCATTTTTCGATACCGGATTTCCTCCGTCCCCATCGATCAATAGGAACATTTTCCATTTCTTAGGGGGGAAAAGCTTGGAATATTCACGGAAGGTTCCAACGTTTTCGTGAAGCTTCTTATTCATTGGAATTACTGTCGGAGTTTCGCAATACTGACACAAGTAACCACCCACGTCACTCATTTTCGAACGGATTGCGATATTGACATTTCGGACCCGAAATCTCTTTTGAATTTCCAATAATTCCAAATACGTGCTGTTACTCCATGTTTCAGAGGTGAGGTAGAGGTAGTAAACTTCTCGTGGAACAAGGTCTTCTGACGTGGCTCCCAACTTGAAGAAAAATCGCGTTTGTTTCAAGATCTGCCAGAGTGACATTTCGATATCTTCTGAATCATTCTGAACAGTGATCACATCGGGTTCGAGATTAATTACATGATAGACGCATTTGATGCCCTTTGTTTGAATTGGATTTAGATGTACGTTGTGTCGGAAGGGGTCATAGCGCCACTTTAACGATTCATCATATAATAAAAGACGTCTGTCAGTGGATGTGCGATTCAGCTTCATAAGAGTGGTGGGGGTTTTAAAAATCGGGGAAACGTCGGAATTGTCAATGATATTGTTAACATGGCAGCCAGTTATGCCGTCTATGATTTTGGACGCTTCTTTGGAGGGATATGCACCAGTAGTAGGAAATATGTAGAATGGGTAGAAAGCATTAAAAAACATAGAAATGCTGTAGAATGGTTGACGGCACATTTTGTAAATTATGGTCAAAATATGACGACACCGAATATATATTGATGTTAAAAAATAACTGGAACAACTCACAATTGATAATGTAGTAATAGTAATGAAAACAAGACTGGTGAGGAGTTCACGAAAAGTTGGGCAGGGGCCATTTAGTTTTGCCGGAGGCCCAGCATGCCCAGCAACGATACAATCCGATTCATAAGTTCAGATACCTAACCCTGTAAACCTACCTACCTCGAATAGCTCCGTATCCTACCCCTACCTACCTCGAATAGCTCCGTATCCTACCCCTACCTACCTCGATAAGCTCGGTATCCTACCTCTAACTACCTCGCATAGCTCGGTATCCTACCCCTATCTACCTCGCATAACTCGGTATCCTACCCCTATCTATGTCGCATAGCTCGGTATCCTACCCCTAACTACCTCGCATAGCTCGGTATCCTACCCTTAACTACCTCGCATAGCTCGGTATCTTACCCCTACCTACCTCGCATAGCTCGGTATCCTACCGGCTACCTACCTCGCATAGCTCGGTATCCTACCCTTACCTATCCCTATTTACCTCGCATAGCTCGGTGTCCTACACCTATCTACCTCGCAGAGCTGGGTATCCAATGCCTACCTACCTCGCATAACTCGGTATCCTACCACTATATACTTCTATCTACCTCGCATAGCTCGGTATCCTACCCCTAACTATCTTCTTAACCTGGATCAACTGTTTTCTAGAGATTTTGGCGCCTGCCGGCGGGGCCCCTGCCGGGGGCAGGAAAGTGGGGTGTTAAATGCTATACCGTCCAGCATAGGGGGCGAAAATTAATTAAATTAAACAACAATCGAATGTTACTAAAATCAACAGAGAAAAACTCGTACAAAACTGATTTTTAATCGTTTTTTGGGTTAGTTTTTGGCAGATATCTCACGGACGCTTCTAAGATATCACAATCTAGTTAATGATATAAACTCATATTTAAATTGTTTACAACAATTTGCATCATTTTTCCCACACATGGAATCATAAAAGACCTTAAAATAAAGAAAATCCGATAAAATCCGATTTTTACCCGGTTTTCGGGGTTTATCTCAAAAACGCTTCGTTGACACAGCAGTTTTTATTGCAGATTCGGATTTTACGTCAAATTTGCCACAAAATGGTATATAATATGTCTAGATTTAAAAAATTGACCTGAATATATGTATAGTAGTGTATACTAACTAGCTGAAATAGCTTTTTACTCGTTAAACTTCAAAAATATTTCTTGTTTTGATCTTACAGCTCCACGGTTGTGCCGAACTAATTTCGAACATTGAATGAGGTAAATATCTAAAAAATATTCAGAGTTGGTCAGTCTAATATACTGATACTATTTGAACCTCTTTTACCTATATAGCAATTTTACAGCCAATTAATCGATTTCAAGCCCATTTTTTGGATACCGCATATTATATTTTAACCTTCTCCCTGTCTAAAGAATATTTGACAGGAAATGTAATTTTGTTAAACTTAAAAACACATAAATATATACTTCTGTTTGTAGATGTATAAGAGCCGTATTTAGCGTCGAAAACACTCCTGGAATTTAAGAACAGTTAGTACAATACAATACAACCAGTCCATATTTTGTCTAATCCAACATTTCCTATTCAGTCGAAAACCATTTACCAATCAAGGAATCTTTGAGAAAGCAACCGCATTCAGATATCCCTACCAAATTTCGTCTTATATTTATCGAACTGAATTTCTAATATTAAGTTAAGTAGGTGCACTTCCCCTAAAGATTACCTTTCGAAACAAACTGACAACTAGTCTAACCTCGGAACAAATCCACATGAATTTTAAAGAACAAATTTGTTGAAAATACTCAATAACGAATTCCAACAATACTACACAAATTGAGAACAATGCAATAAAAAATATGGTTTGAACACTGCCGCTCAATTTCAAGGCTTTAACTGGTTCGAACAAGATGCTTGTCTGACTTTTGGTGTAGTTCAGACGATAAGAGTTTTCGGAATGAGCAAAATATTCCTGCAATTTGCCGTAAATCCTCGATTCAAAAATCGAACTCAAATGGGATTTGATATTTGACCCTCCGGAAGCATAAAAGCCCCACCCCCTCATTTGCCTATAAACGACTTCCTTTCCCAAAGTAAATTGTTTCCAATGATAATGCGCTGATAGATATTGATATTCGAAACGGGTCCTGCTTTCCAAATCTGCATAAGCCGTCTTATCACAATTTACGATTTCTTGTTCAATTGCAGAAGCCAGAGGCAATAACGGTGCGTTTTTCCACCGTTTAGGAATAGGAACTTCCATAGAATACCCTAACCGAAGCAATGTCAACTCTTGGCTAGATACTCTGTGCTTCCGTTTAAGCTTAGCGGCCCAAGATTTGTCGAAGATCCTGTACTTCAAAAAACTCAAAATAAAATAAAATCGAAAAATGTAGTGAAAGCGATAGAGTGTGCTATATTTGGATTGGCTATCCTCAATAAGGTCATTAAATCAGGAGTATATCCTAAAGTCTTCCGTTCCCCCACTCCTGTTTCTGTACAGTTTCAGCGAGTCGTCATCTTGCCATTCCCACGACATTTTACAGGGGCTATCAAACGGATCGCAGTTGTAGTCGGACGAAGACAATTTATCAAAGTGCTCGAGCACGGAGTTGGGAAGCGGGGCCGTCAAACCGTTGATCACCAGTCCCTTGTATCCGTTTGTAAGGATGACGGAGAGAAGCCACCAGAGACCAATCACAATTCGGAATACGAACTTCCGGTTCAAGGTGGCTGGGATGTCGTAAGAATGCTCAAGCATGCTGCAAAACATCATGACGAACGAACTGTAGTTCTTAGAACGAACCCCTAGATGTCGCTTGTAGAAATGTGTCAGTAGTGCCAAAAATGGAATGACGCCAGCTAGGACGGTCCACAAGTTGAATTGAAACGGTTGAACATACATGTCAAAGGTGAGAGCAGGAACAGCATAACAGGTCAAGAAATTATAGCCCTCTGTCGCAGTTCCGATAATATCATCCAGAGCATCTTTTACATAAACATTATCCGGAATCGCACTTAGCATTTTATTCCCAGACTCGACCACATCAAAGTCGGTGATTATTGTCGGAAGAACGAACCCCCGTCTCCAGTTTGTACGGTTGGGACTCGGTGTTTCATCGAAACTCAAATTTCCGCGATGAAACAGCAACCCAGTCACGAATAGATAGAAGTCTCGCCTTGAAACAATTGCTTGACTTTGCAATCGGAAGGGGTTTAAGTCCTGGTACTTTCTTAGCATTTCGTTCATCAATTCGTCTTCATCCTCATATATCGAGAACATCTTCCATTTCTTAGGAGGAAACAGCTCCGGATATTTGCGGAACATTGTCACATTTTCCTGGTGCTCGTTTTTCATTGGAATTACGGTTGGATTTTCGCAATACTGACAAAAGTAGCCACCCTCATTCTTTGAACGGATTGCGATATTTACGTTTCGTACCCGAAATCTCTTTTGAATCCCTAAAAATTCAAATAACGTACTATTACTCCAGGTTTCAGATGTGAAGTAGAGGATGTACACTTCTCGTGGGGCAAGGTCCTCGTCCAAACTGGCTCCAAAACGTCCCAACTTGAAGAAAAATCGTATTCGTTTTAAGATATGCCAGAATGATAATGGTATATCTTCAGGAGGATTCTGAAGAGTAAAGCGATCGGGTTCGAGATTGATGAGATGATAGACACAGTTGATACCCTTCGTTTTAACAGGATTTAAATGTACATTATGTTTGAAAGGGTCAGGCCGCCGCCATGAATACAATTCACGAAACGAATGGAGTGTTTCAAGGAATTCACGGTTCCGCTTCATGACAGTGGTGGGGGTTTTATGGATCGCTGATACGTCGGATGCATCGATGATAATGTTAACATGACAATCGGTTATCCCGTCTACAATTTTTGACACTTCTTCGGAGGAGTAGGAAAGGAGTGGCTGGATTAGGTAGAAGGAATTGAATACAATAAAAATGTGCACTGATATTTTGCGGCACATTTTGACAATTAAGGTCTACTTTTTTAAATCCTTAAAATGTGTTTATATGTGAGCAAAAAATTAGTTTTTCACCCTGAAATTGAGAATATTTGGCTGTGTCAATTATGTAATCACAGTTTACGTCTGTCATTGGGTTGTGCAAATATAATCGACACCGTGAATATCAATCAGCAGAGCTCTGAAATGTTGCACACTTACTACAAGCTGTCAAACCCGAGAAAACAAATACGATTATCAACTCCATCAAAAGGTTGATAACAAAATGCAGAAATATTTACCACAAAATGCACTACCGTGTCAAAACCATTTCGCTTAAACACCCATATTTGTCAATCCCCGACTGGTTGAGTTGCCGAAGGACTTTCGAATATTCAATGGTGGTTTAAATATTTAAAAACTATACCGAGAAGGGAGCAACCCCTCTAAATTGTAATATTTGAATTTTTAACAATTTAAAGTTAAGCAGAGGACTTCAACAAAGTAATCAATATTTTAGACATTCACATTATAACCTTAAAAAATATTTCACACGAAATGTACTATTGCAAAGTTGAGACACTCTTTATTATTTAGTTGTGTTTGTAGAGACTACTGTATTACATGCATGCTTTTACAATTTGAGGTTTTTCAAAAACCTTTTCATGAATAATGAAAAAATAAAATCGGACAGGACACTTGCATCTACTACGTATAGCTACGCTTCTCCCTGCCCAAGGGCCGTTCGTAGACAACGTCGATGTATTGTGTTGTTTAAACTATCGTTTACTGGAGCAATGAGTAACAAAAATGCACAACGACGTCATCAGTGAATGACCCTTGGACAGGGGGAATCGTTTGTATAGGTTGGAACAGTAGTATCCCTTAAAGACAACGTTCCAAACCAAACGGAAAACAACCCTTATTTCCGAACAAATCCACTTGAATTTTAAAGCGCACGTTTGATGGAGAAACTCCACAAAAAATATTACCAATATTATAGAAATGGACACCAATGCAATAAAAAATATGGTTTGAACACTGCCGCCCAATTTCATGGCTTTAACAGGCTCGAACAAGATGCTTGTTTGATTTTTTGTATAGATGAAACGATATGTATTTTCCGAATGAGCGAAATATTCCTCTAATTTGCCATAAATCCCTGATTCAAAAATCGAACTGAAGTGTGATTTGATATTTGACCCTCCGGAAGCATAAAAGCCCCACCCCCTCATTTCCTTGTAAATGACCTCCTTTCCTAATGTGAACTGTTTCCAATGATAATGTGACGAGAGATGCTGATATTCGAAACGGGTCCTGCTTTCTAAATCCACATAGGCCGTCCTAGCTCCACAATCGACAATTTCTGCTTCAACTGCAGAAGCAAACGGCAGACCTTTCAACCACCCCGGTGGAACAGGAACACCCATAGAATATGACAACCGGATCAAAGTAAAGTCTTCTGGAGATGCTTTATAATTGGGGACCCCGACACGATCGATGTCGTATAGCCAACGTTCCACCCAGCTCATAATAGAATGGAACCGGAAAATCACTTTAAAGTTAAAGTTGTCTTGGTATGGAGTCTGGCTGTCCATCATGTCAATGAATCCGGAGTAAATCCTGAAATCCCCCGTTTCTCGACTTCCATCTCTGCGTGATTTTTCTGACCGCTCCCATGATAACATACAGCGTCTGTCATCTGGGCTGCAGTATTTAGGAAAAGTCAGATTATCAAAGTGTTCGAGGACTGCGTTCGGAAGCGGAGCCGTCAAACTATTGATCATCAGCCCTTTGTATCCGTTTGTGAAGATGACGGAGAGGAGCCACCAGAGTCCAATCACGATTCGGAATACAAATTTCCGTTCCAGGGTCGCTGGGATGTCGTAAGAATGCTCAAGCATGCTGCAAAACATCATCAGGAATGAGGAGTAGTTCTTAGATTTGACTTCCAGATGTCGTTTGTAGAAATGCGCCAAGAGTGCCAAAAACGGAATGACTCCAACATGGGCAAGCCACAAGTTGATTTGGAACGGTTGAACGTACATTTCAAAGCTGAGAGCGGGCAGGGCGAAACAGGTCAGGAAATTAAACCCTTCTGTCGCGGTTCCGATCATCTCATCCAGGACATCCCTGACAATAATGTTGTCTGGAATCTCAAATTTATATTTCCTGCTGGTCTCGGCAACTTCACCGTCCGTGATAATTGTCGGACGGACGTACATCAAAGGCCGCAATTCGTCAAGTGCGTGGGGTTCCGGTGTTTCATCAAAGCTTAAGTTCCCTTTGTGAAACAGGAGTCCAATCACGAAGTAGTAAAAATTTATTCTCGAGACAATGTTATCTTCTAACCGAAAAGGGTTGAATCGCTGGTGCTTTTCCAGGATGTCATTTCTCGAAACCTCATTTCCTCCATCTCCATCTATTAATTCGAACATTTTCCATTTCTTAGGGGGATACAGCTCCGAATATTTACGAAAGGATGCTAGGTCTTCCTGAAGCTCCTTCTTCATTGGAATTACGGTTGGAGTTTGGCAATACTGACACAAGTAGCCACCCAAATCGCTCGTTTTCGAACGGATTGCGATATTGACATTTCGAACCCGAAATCGCTTTTGAGTTTCCAATAGATCGATGTAGGTACTGTTACTCCATGTTTCAGATGTGAGGTAGAGGTAGTACACTTCTCGCGGAGCAACGTCCGAGTATGGGAAGGATGTTGGCCCCAACTTGAAGAAGAATCTTGTTTGCTTCAAGACTTGCCAGAATGACAATTCGACATCTTCTGGGTCATTTTGGACAGTGAATTGGTCAGGTTCGAGATTGATGACATGATAGACGCAGTTGACAACCTTTGTTTGAATCGGATTTAGATGGACACTGTGCCTGAATAGGTCATATCTCCATTTTTGCCAATGAAATAGTCCGATAACCAACTTTTCAGAGGATGAGCGATTCAGTTTCATGACCGTGGCAGGAGTTTTGTAGAGCGGGGATACGTCGGATGCATCGATGATAATGTTGACATGACAGTCAGTTATGCCATCTACAATTTTTGACACTTCTTCAGAGGAGTATGCACCAGCTAGAGATAGGAAGCAGGAATTGAAGAGCATACAAAGTTCGAAATAGGTTTTGCGGCACATTTTGACCATTAAAATCAGACACCGAAAATGTGTCGAAATCTCATAACAAGTAATTAGAAAATACTTTTAATAGTTTTTCATTCTTAACAGTTTAAAAAATATTTTATTTCGATCCTTGGCTAGTTGACTCGCCGAAGTACTTTCAAATACAAGTGTCATTTGAAATATTTTCAAACAAAATGTTCTAATTTAGTGGTTCAACTCCACTATACCGACATTATGTGAACCTCTTTTGGCTTTCTAGCAATTTTGTCTCTAAAGTTAAGTAATTGACTTCAAGTCAATATTTAAGGAGCTAATATTTTACAACATTAAGCTTATGTCAAGCTTAAAACACTCTATTATTTAGTATTACATCCTGACTTTGATGAGTAGAGGATATTTAGTCGAAGCTCTTTTCATGATTGAAAACGAAATCGAACAACCCCTTTGCAACAACTATGTAATTAATGGCAGGTTGAATAATATTTGACCAAAGCTGGTTTATTATACCCCGGAAACTGGGTTCTCGAATTACCAGTTTTTACTGTAGAACCGGAAATTTTCGACACCTGGAAATTTAACTACGTTATCTAACATCGAATTTTTTGTTAGCCAATTGCTACACCAGCGTGTTTTTAGAGGTTCTTTTGCTTCTGGTTCTGGGGCGGACGGGATAAAAAAAGCAAAAAATGCGTGATGATATGTAAATGCTTTTGTTTTAATTTTTACCGAAAATCTGATCATAATATAGCCAACTTGCTAGATGAAGTTCCACTCCACAAACAGAAACAAAATAATTGATTCGATCAAATCCGATTTCTAAACCCGTTTTTCTTAGCTTCCAGTTGGCTTGTAAGCCCCTCAACATAGATTTCTTAACAAAGATTTCTTACACGATACTCCATTTTGCTACGGTCGTTCTTCATGCATTAGGGAACCCAGACATATTATATAGAGCAGCAATTTTTATTTAAAATCTCATTAAAATAAAAGCATTTTTATTTTCGACAAACCGGAACTGGTATGGAGTCCGGGACTCGTCATGAAGGACCAGGAACATGTCTCCATTGTGGCAACCGAGCTCAAATCTGAAAAATCAAAATTTATAAAAAGTTCCTCATCCATCCTCACCTTGTTAGTGGTCGGAACCGCATGTAATTAAAAAAGCACATACTTTAAATAGATAATTTAATATTAAATATTCTAGGTGAACTCAATACAATACACAATAGACACGCAAATAGTGCATCTACCTGTATTTGTGCGAGTTTTTTGTATGTCTACTTTGTATTTGTATAAGGATGGAAAAGTAAAACACAAGAATACTTTCGACTTTAAACTATCAGGCAAGGCCCTAAATCTATAGCGACGAAATACCTCACGAGGTTGGGTCACTTGCCTTTACCGTTTTCTCCTCAATTTTTTGGGGACTGGAGGTTTCGAAATGCATTAAAAACGCCTAAGCATCCA
Source organism: Desoria tigrina (assembly GCA_906901685.1). NCBI lineage: Eukaryota > Metazoa > Arthropoda > Collembola > Entomobryomorpha > Isotomidae > Desoria > Desoria tigrina. The sequence goes on from CAJQTU010000053.1 coordinate 1,747,433, forward strand.
TGGTTATGTGTACAATCCCCTTAAAATCCTAATGCCTAACGAATGTATGAAAAATGATGGCATTGGGCAAAATCGGTGTAGAAAATATTGGAAAATATAAATATGCTAGATGAAATCGACCTTATAAAAAGGGCATTTTGACCCCCACGGGTCTAATTTTTGGAAAATTCGAATTTTTTAATTAGCTAGACCCGTACTATTTGTTCGTGTTAGTTTTTAGCTGTCTCGGTTTTCTTAAAAGTCAGCCTCAGTTAACAAAGTATGGACACAACATCACCCATTCATTGCTTTACAAACTCTATACTTTTACATACATAGATTTGAGATTGGAAATAGCTGCGTCGGTCTGGTCTAAAATATTGAAGCCGTCAAGTTCAGCCCCCCATTTTACATTTTAAATTTTACTAAAAAAATAAATTAAATTTATTTCATGACCCAGGGTTCAAATCGGAGCAGTTAACATTTCTTACATCAAGCCTACTTTTTCATACTTCACCCAAGGTCTATATACTCTTGGTTTCCTGGGTGTCTTTCTTTCAGGAGGTTGTGACAGTTCGTCGATTTCTAATTCGAAATCGGGTCTTGGAGAAAACAAACTTTTTTCGCCGTTTCCACGGCATTTTTGAGGCCAAAATCGAGATTTTTAATCCAAAGTGCAGTTCAAATTCAGACATCATCTCTACTTTCTGATTGTATTTCTACTATGAATGATTTTAAATCAGTATTTGATGTATCAGTAGCAGTGTAGAACCTGATGGGAAACTAATTCATAAATGGTGCAATGACTTCTCGAAATTTTAGTTTTGGCTGTACAAGTGTGAATTAAGAATGTGATTTTGTATCTTTGTAAATCCGAATGTAGTGACGATTATGACAATGTCAAGAACTTGATATCTATTTCTGAAGTTCTGGGGAGTAGGATTTCGGGATTGGCTTATTTCAGTTCAGCTTAATAAATGGAACGTGACTGGTTTAAAAAATAATGATTCGAGGAAATTGGAAATTAAACATCATCAAATACTGATTCTATTCTTATAGTATTTAAAACTATAAAATATAAAATATATTTAAAATATAAAGTATAAAATACTATCACCTCCGATCGATGATAATGTTAACATGCCAATCGGTTATCCCGTCTACAATTTTTGACACTTCTTCGGAGGAGTAGGAAAGGAGTGGCTGGATTAGGTAGAAGGAATTGAATACAATAAAAATGTGCACTGATATTTTGCGGCACATTTTGACAATTAAGGTCTACTTTTTTAAATCCTTAAAATGTGTTTGTATGTGAGCAAAAAATTAGTTTTTCACCCTGAAATTGAGAATATTTGGCTGTGTCAATTATGTAATCACAGTTTACGTCTGTCATTGGGTTGTGCAAATATAATCGACACCGTGAATATCAATCAGCAGAGCTCTGAAATGTTGCACACTTACTACAAGCTGTCAAACCCGAGAAAACAAATACGATTATCAACTCCATCAAGAGGTTGATAACAAAATGCAGAAATATTTACCACAAAATGCACTACCGTGTCAAAACCATTTCGCTTAAACACACATATTTGTCAATCCCCGACTGGTTGAGTTGCCGAAGGACTTTCGAATATTCAATGGTGGTTTAAATATTTAAAAACTATACCGAGAAGGGAGCAACCCCTCTAAATTGTAATATTTGAATTTTTAACAATTTAAAGTTAAGCAGAGGACTTCAACAAAGTAATCAATATTTTAGACATTCACATTATAACCTTAAAAAATATTTCACACGAAATGTACTATTGCAAAGTTGAGACACTCTTTATTATTTAGTTGTGTTTGTAGAGACTACTGTATTACATTGCATGCTTTTACGATTTGAGGTGTTTCAAAAACCTTTTCATGAATAATGAAAAAATAAAATCGGACAGGACACTTGCATATACTACGTATAGCTGCGCTTCTCCCTGACCAAGTGCCGTTCGTAGACAACGTCGATGTATTGTGTTGTTTAAACTATCGTTTACTGGAGCAATGAGTAACAAAAATGCACAACGACGTCATCAGTGAATGACCCTTGGACAGGGGGAATCGTTTGTATAGGTTGGAACAGTAGTATCCCTTAAAGACAACGTTCCAAACCAAACGGAAAACAACCCTTATTTCCGAACAAATCCACTTGAATTTTAAAGCGCACGTTTGATGGAGAAACTCCACAAAAAATATTACCAATATTATAGAAATGGACACCAATGCAATAAAAAATATGGTTTGAACACTGCCGCTCAATTTCATGGCTTTAACAGGCTCGAACAAGATGCTTGTTTGACTTTTTGTATAGTTTAGACGAAATTCATTTTCCGAATGAGCGAAATACTTCTCTAATTTCCCATAAATTCCTGATTCAAAAATCGAGATGAAGTGGGATTTGATATTTGACCCTCTGGACGCATAAAAGCCCCACCCCCTCATTTCCTTGTAAATGACCTCCTTTCCTAATGTGAACTGTTTCCAATGATAATGTGACGAGAGATGCTGATATTCGAAACGGGTCCTGCTTTCTAAATCCACATAGGCCGTCCTAGCTTCACAATCTACAATTTCTGCTTCAACTGCAGAAGCAAACGGCAGCCCTTTCAACCACCCCGGTGGAACAGGAACACCCATAGAATATGACAACCGGATCAAAGTAAAATCTTCTGGAGATGCTTTATAATTGGGGACCCCGACACGGTCGATGTCGTATAGCCAACGTTCCACCCAGCTCATAATAGAATGGAACCGGAAAATCACTTTAAAGTTAAAGTTGTCTTGGTATGGAGTCTGGCTGTCCATCATGTCAATGAATCCGGAGTAAATCCTGAAATCCCCCGTTTCTCGACTTCCATCTCTGCGTGATTTTTCTGACCGCTCCCACGATAACATACAGTATCTGTCATCTGGGCTGCAGTATTTAGGAAAAGTCAGATTATCAAAGTGTTCGAGGACTGCGTTCGGAAGCGGAGCCGTCAAACTATTGATCATCAGCCCTTTGTATCCGTTTGTGAAGATGACGGAGAGGAGCCACCAGAGTCCAATCACGATTCGGAATACGAATTTCCGTTCCAGGGTCGCTGGGATGTCGTAAGAATGCTCAAGCATGCTGCAAAACATCATCAGGAATGAGGAGTAGTTCTTAGATTTGACTTCCAGATGTCGCTTGTAGAAATGCGCCAAGAGTGCCAAAAACGGAATGACTCCAACATGGGCAAGCCACAAGTTGATTTGGAACGGTTGAACGTACATTTCAAAGCTGAGAGCGGGCAGGGCGAAACAGGTCAGGAAATTAAACCCTTCTGTCGCGGTTCCGATCATCTCATCCAGGACATCCCTGACAATAATGTTGTCTGGAATCTCAAATTTATATTTCCTGCTGGTCTCGGCAACTTCACCGTCCGTGATAATTGTCGGACGGACGTACATCAAAGGCCGCAATTCGTCAAGTGCGTGGGGTTCCGGTGTTTCATCAAAGCTTAAGTTCCCTTTGTGAAACAGGAGTCCAATCACGAAGTAGTAAAAATTTATTCTCGAGACAATGTTATCTTCTAACCGAAAAGGGTTGAATCGCTGGTGCTTTTCCAGGATGTCATTTCTCGAAACCTCATTTCCTCCATCTCCATCTATTAATTCGAACATTTTCCATTTCTTAGGGGGATACAGCTCCGAATATTTACGAAAGGATGCTAGGTCTTCCTGAAGCTCCTTCTTCATTGGAATTACGGTTGGAGTTTGGCAATACTGACACAAGTAGCCACCCAAATCGCTCGTTTTCGAACGGATTGCGATATTGACATTTCGAACCCGAAATCGCTTTTGAGTTTCCAATAGATCGATGTAGGTACTGTTACTCCATGTTTCAGATGTGAGGTAGAGGTAGTACACTTCTCGCGGAGCAACGTCCGAGTATGGGAAGGATGTTGGCCCCAACTTGAAGAAGAATCTTGTTTGCTTCAAGACTTGCCAGAATGACAATTCGACATCTTCTGGGTCATTTTGGACAGTGAATTGGTCAGGTTCGAGATTGATGACATGATAGACGCAGTTGACAACCTTTGTTTTAATCGGATTTAAATGGACACTGTGCCTGAATGGGTCATATCTCCATTTTTGCCAATGAAATAGTCCGATAACCAACTTTTCAGAGGATGAGCGATTCAGCTTCATGACCGTGGCAGGAGTTTTGTAGAGCGGGGATACGTCGGATGCATCGATGATAATGTTGACATGACAGTCAGTTATGCCATCTACAATTTTTGACACTTCTTCAGAGGAGTATGCACCAGCTAGAGATAAGAGGCAGGCATTGAAGAACATAAAAAGTTCGAAATATGTTTTGCGGCACATTTTGACCATTAATATCAGACACCGAAAATGTGTCGAAATCTCATAACAAGTAATTAGAAAATACTTTTAATAGTTTTTCATTCTTAACAGTTTAAAAAAATATTTTATTTATATCCTTGGCTAGTTGACTCGCCGAAGTACTTTCAAATACAAGTGTCATTTGAAATATTTTCAAACAAAATGTTCTAATTTAGTGGTTCAACTCCACTATACTGACATTATGTGAACCTCTTTTGGCTTTCTAGCAATTTTGTCTCTAAAGTTAAGTAATTGACTTCAAGTCAATATTTAAGGAGCTAATATTTTACAACATTAAGCTTATGTCAAGCTTAAAACACTCTATTATTTAGTATTACATCCTGAATTTGATGACTAGAGGATATTTAATCGAAGCTCTTTTCATGATTGAAAACGAAATCGAACAACACCTTTGCAACAACTATGTAATTAATGGCAGGTCGAATAATATTTGACCAAAGCTGGTTTATTATACCCCGGAAACTGGGTTCTCGAATTACCAGTTTTTACTGTATAACCGGAAATTTTCGACACCTGGAAATTTAAATGCGTTATCTAACATCGAATTTTTTGTTAACCAATTGAACCAATTGCTACACCAGCGTGCTTTTAGGGGTTCTTTCGCTTCTGTTTCTGGGGCGGACGGAATAAAAAAGCAAAAATGCGTGATGATATGTAAATGCTTTTGTTATAATTTTTACCTAAAATATGATCATAATATAGCCAACTTGCTAGATGAAGTTCCACTCCACAAAAGAAACAAAATAATTGATTGGATCAAATTCGATTTCTAAACCCGTTTTTCTTAGCTTCCAGTTGACTTGTAAGCCCCTCAACATAGATTTCTTAACAAAGGTTTCTTACACAATACTCCATTTTGCTACGGTCGTTCTTCATGCATTAGGGAACCCAGACATATTATATAGAGCAGCAATTTTTATTTAAAATTTTATTAAAATAAAAGCATTTGTATTCTCGACAAACCGGAACTGGTATGGAGTCCGGGACTCGTCATTAAGGACCAGGAACATGTCTCCATTTTGGCAACCGAACTCAAGTACCTGTAAAATCAAAATTTATAAAAAGTTCCTCACCCATTCTCACCTTGTTAGTGGTCGGAACCGCATGTAATTAAAAAAGCACATACTTTAAATAGATAATTTAATATTAAATATTCTAGGTGTGAACTCAATACAATACACAATAGACACGCAAATAGTGGATCTACCTGTATTTGTGCGAGTTTTTTGTATGTCTATATACTTTGTATTTGTATAAGGATGGAATAAAAGTAAAACACAAGAATAGTTTCGACTTTAAATTATCAGGCTTTTAAAACAAAATTTTTTAATCTGAAGATTTGATTGGATTTGATTTAAACTTTATTAACGTGTCAAAAAGGTTCAGATCTTTTCAGTTCTGTTCTTCCACCCGTGACACGGATCCCAATTTCATCATACATATAATCATAGACAATAGACGGTATCAGTAGTACATAAGTAAGAAAGTAAGATACAATTAATTACTCCTTTCTGTAATTCTGTAGACAATTCACAATACATATCTGTTATCGAGTGACGGCACAATTATATTTAATGAAAAAACAAAAACATTTAGCAATAATAAAGAGTAGAGTTGAGAAGTTCAGGCTGAATTGTTCTCCTATGTAAATTATTATTATGTATTCATTGCGATTTATGGACTTGAATTAATGAGTTAAACTCATCATTAATATTTAGGGCAGCAAGAGGTATCAAGAAAAACAAGCAGTGGACGAGACATTAAATCTTCAAAAGTGAAGACAGTCGACTTACAATTACCCGGTTATACTTCCCGTCACATAACCAAGAAGATGAATTATTGATATCTGGCATTCTCCGGTTTAGCATGGTGGTCCCTGAATTGACGGAATCAGAATATTAATATTATATAGCACATAATGTAATAACAAATTGGCTTACTCGCAAAGGACACGCGCATACTGCAACTACTCCTACTACTGTATGCGCCATAATATAATGAAGTTAGTTCCCATTTTTTCCTAATCAACCTCCGCCATAACCGGTGATGCAGTGTTTGCGTGTTCATTCCACTGTGAGAAAACAAGTCATGGACAGAATGTCATGTCATATGAAACCTATGTCAAAGTACCTCACTGTCTAACAGACATTAGACGGTCCGATAGCAGATATCACTGGAACAGAGGTGCCACGTTCTTAAACTCGCAAATCCAACTACGGTTTTAACTTTTATGTAAAGCTTCAGTAGATATATGTGTGGATCGTGTGGACCAGTCTCTTTCAAGACTTCATGCATTTGTCAGCGTTTTAAAAGTTAAGCAAAAATAACATTGCAGCAATGACTATACCGTTTCTAAACCGCCAATTGGTATCTCAAGCGATGACATTAATCCTTACAGCTCGTTCATCCGCCGTGTTAAGTTATTCAGAAACGGGGCAAAATGACGCTTTTGATTTTGTCGACACTTGGGACCGAATCTTGAAGGTTGATGTTTACACATCTCTATTTTCCGACTGTTTTGTTCATATAATCAATCATCAAAATCTGGACCTGATTAACCTCCAGACCCCTATCGTCTTGTCCCGTTATCGATGTCGTTTATACAACGAAGTATACTTTCCAAACCCTATAGTATCTTCCCCAAGAGATGACTTTAATTCTTCGACCTCGACCCTATCGATGCAAAATTCATCGTCAGTTAAATGGCATTGCTTTGCGCAATTGTTTTTATTGCCACCTGGAGTGGACCACGATCCCTACCTCTACCTTGAACTTGGGCGAGGTCATACACTGGTAACCCCTTCCGACTATGGTCACTTCTGGATCAAAATGGACGAGGGGTCCGATTATACAACGTAAGTCGATATTGGTTCTGGTCCAATCGCTAATTCAAAAAAACAATCTCCTGTTATAATTAAAGTTTTTTATTAAAATTGTATAGCTTTTTGTTTTATTTTGAGATTTTTATAACAATAACATGTGGTAACTGTAGTTTTGAACTTTATCCACAATGCAGGCATTATCCAGCATTAAACAGCTACCATGGAAGATACGATGTACTAATTCACAGGGCTTCTTTCAACACCACGCCCTGGTTGCACCGAGTTGAAGATGATATCTATTACAACAGAAGGCCGTCAAATCTACTCCTCCTGACCCTCTCTGAGAGATCCGAGACGATTCGAAGCGTAACAATCATTTGCCAACAGTGCAACCGCCTAATTTCGAAATTCCGATTCCAGCTCGAAACTAATGGATCCAGCTTTACGAGGGAACGGCTTGACGAATCCCTAATCGAAATCAATCATTTCAGACCTGATGGTATCCCATGTGATATCAATTTCGGTCCTACCGGAGGTGTCCAAACCCGTCGAGAACTACTTAAATTCCTAACTTCAGGAAAAGCAACGTTTAGAACGGTACAAGATTGGCTTGGAGATCAGTCGGTTGAACTGGTCTTCGCCAACTTGGTTCTTCCAAACATGTCATTAGTTGACTTTGACGACTACAGTGTACCCAGATTTGGGAAAAACAGTGACCAACATTTGAGAACCTGCTTAGATTGTGGACCTTATATATCAAAGTACAGAAAACAGTTTGGGAGGATGGTCCAAGCTGAAGATTCCCAACTCCAATTTCTAACTTGTGGCGGAGCATCCGAAACCGGGATCAATTTCAGTGGCCTTGTCTCCGCATTTGAATTCTCAATTTGGATCATCTTGTTAGTAATTTATTGTATTTTTGGCTTCTTCTTGTTTGTAGTGTTTAAAATCAAATATGGCGTGTACGCTTTGGAAACGTTCTTCATGGGGATCACAGTATTTCTAGAACACGGTGACGAACTCGCTGCGAATTCGAAACGGCGAGAGTTCATGTACTGGATCAGCGTCACCTTGCTCCTGGTTTCCGTCGTTTTGAGTAACGCTTATCGCGGTCAAAACATCACGGCTCTGACTGCCCCATCTGCCCCAATTTCCTTGACCAACTTCACGGACCTCATTCGTCTGAATTTTACAATTTACAGCAAAGTAGAAGACTACAATTACCAGGACTTTCAGCTTTACGACTACGAAACCAATGAGGGAAACACTACTTTCTGCACTAGAATCTATAGCGCTATTGACTTTTTTGACGTAACTTATTACAGGACCGAGTATCATATCTACGCTATGACTTCCATGTTCTCAGACTCCAATTTACATTTTTATGAGTTCACGCTTTTTTCTGCCGTTTCATTGTATCCAGATTGTGGTCCATTGATATCGAAAAACCTAACGTTTCTGGACATCATCAAGGACTGCAGCCGGACGGGGTACATCGGGTGGTCTGATGAGGTTGCCGTGATGGCGGGTAACTTAAAAGTACTGAAGGCTACAATTTCAACAGTTACGGAACCGCTTATGCCAAGGGCTGAATCCTGGGCCATTCGATATTGGGTTGATAACAACGTACTTCGAAGGTCATTTGCGTTGACTGAATCGGGAATCGCTAAGCATTGGCGATTTTTAAGTACTTTTAGTAAGAATTACAGATTAAAAATCCAGGGTTTACAGGAAGCACCCGTCACTGCAACGACAATGTCCCACAATATTGCGTCCGTTTTTGTGCTTTTACTTGGACTATTGGCTTCCTGTTTAATTGCATTTGGCTATGAAGTTAGAGTCAAATTAATTACACATTTTTGCTTAGGTATTGAAATCTTATGGACTTTTATGAAACGATTTTGTAACTACTTGAAACCTCTTTGATCATACTTCAGTGGATAGTGCTCGCGAATAATCATAATGACCGTATATTGTGCTTTTTTATGTTGGAGAAGAATAAAATATAAGCAACTGTCTTTGTGTGTGACTTACAATTACTTTAAACCAAATATTACATTTGTGATTAGCACTGGCATGTAAGCCATAATCACGTCTAGTTGATAAGCACAAACTATCAACTGATCAATTCGTCAACATAGGATAACAACGTATATCCCAAAGTGCCCCAATCATTGGATTGTCCTCCAATATGTTTGCAAACAAGGCACAAATAGAATAGATACAATCTGAAAAATGAAGTTGGTGATGATGCTCAATCGAACAGATTCAATAAAATCGAAAATCCTACTTTACCCCAATCATACAGTAGATTCGTATGAGTTGGTTAAATACCAACCAAGGCCCTAAATCCTTAGCGACAAAGATTCATTTACCAGGTTGGATCACTTACCTTTACGAAATTCTCCTTACTTGTTGGGGATTTTGTTTAAAATTCATATCTCCAAATTCCTCTGACACAATAAATTGAGGGTGGTGTCAAAAATTAGATAAATGTCTCAGGTACAACTAAACCAATTGGTGTTGCAAAAATAGGAATAGGTGACCCGTGGGGGTTTTTTGAAGTGGTCCTATTTAAGCGTTACTAAGGGGGTGCCCTATCCTCCATAATAACAAATCCCCCAGAAGTGAGTAGAATTTTTTAAAGGCAAGTGATCCAACCTTGTAAAAGAATCTTTGTCGCTAAGGATTTAGGGCCTTGATACCAACCATATTTTAATAATTTTGTTTAAAACAATATGCAATAAAATGAATTTGCTCTTTGCTAGTCCTATGTATTTATTTGTTTTCTACATTCCGATCATAAATTCATGCCGTTTTAATGAAACTTCAAAAAAAAGAATCCAAGACATTATTAGTTAAAGCATAAACAGAGATTTCGATTAAAAATCTCTCAAGTAATCTCCAGCAATCCAGGATAAGTCATAGTTCCCGTGATCCTTAAGCTGTTTGTTTGCATATTTCGCCCATCCGGCCAAAGCGTTTTTATTCTCAACAAACCGGTACTGATACGGGGTCCGGGACTTGTCATGAAGGACGAGGAACATCTCCCCGTTTTGGCAGCCGAACTGAAGTCTTTAAAATTAATTTTTTTTAAAGTTAATTACGAACCTCCCAATGTATTAGCTAATTAACTAGAGACGTTGTCAATTAGAAAAATACCGGTTGTCGATTTTCAAAGATGATGGTGCCGTCATATTGTCTTGGACGAACAAAAGGACGTTTGCCCCATTGTCGAAGGCGTAGACGTAGCAACTGTAAATGTGGCTCACGTCACCGCCGAACCCCAGAATTGAGCCCTGTTTCCAGGAAACGTTTACTGAAGCCAATTTAGACGTTTGTCGAATTGTCATTCCTCTCATTTGCGCCATTTTAAAGAGTTGTTCTAAATTTTCTGCTCTACAAGTCTATAGATAATGACGCCAACAATCTGAATTATACAAATCGAATTAAGGATATAATAGATAAAATAGCATAAAAACTACTAAATACTACTACTAACTATATTTAGGCTTACTACTTTCAAGGAACTAGTTCTTCTTCGCCGACGTTCGGAGGTATGAAACTGCAAAATCCAATCTGAATATCTTTATCATAGAAAACTTTTCATTAACAATGGGATTATTGCCTGATTAATCTGCTATTAAAGGAAGGTTAATTGACATCAGAATTAATACGCAAACAACTTAATCTGGACTTGTGGTTTGAGATAACGGGACTGTTTGCTGGACGAATGGTACGTGCATGTATTCATGCATATGAATAACAAACTGCCTCTAACAATAAGATTACAATTATACAACAGATCAATCTGTCAATCGCGTTATCTAAACGTAATTCGACACTCGATTGTCGGATTTTACATTTTTACCTCAAGGTGACTTTGTTTCAATACCTACAATTGTTTGATTTATCTGCTGATAAACTTGTTGTTTCAGTCCAATTGATTTAAATACCGGACTGATAAAATGTCTCTAAATAACAATGGGCATTGGCTTAAGGCATATAACAAATTGAAAAATAGAGAAAAAACCTCACAAGATCAATCAGGCTTAGCTCCATTTATGTTGAAAAATACCATTAATGCTCCCATAGTTAGTGCATCCTATAGATATGGATAGTGCATCCTTAACAGAAATGATCAATAATTCTCTACAAATCGGCAGTTTTCCTAATTGTCTAAAACTCAGCGCAGTTACACCTTTGGCAAAAATTAATTCACCTTCTTTACCCTCACATTTTAGACCCGTGTCAGTTCAATCTTTTCTATCTCTCTTAATCGAAAAATGTGCACATCAACAAATAATGAATTTTTTATCAGGGTCAGTTTGGTTTTAGAGCGAAGCATTCTTGTGAGCTAGCAATGACAGCATTAACTGAATGGATATACGATGAAATAAATAAGGGAAATATTTGTTTAATTTTAGCGTTGGATCTTTCAAAGGCATTTGACGTAATTATTAGACAATTTTTAATGAATAAGTTGAAATGGTATGGTTTTGATACGAAATGGTTTGAATCCTACCTATCATATAGATGCCAATTTGTTAAGGGACAAAACGGAAAGAGATCAAAAGTACAATTTACAATTCGCGGCTGCCCGCAAGGGTCGGTCATGGGCCCACTAACATTCTACATATACATAAATGACCTGCTTCTTGTAATCCGCCACTGCATAGCTAATCTTTTTGCGGATGACACGCAATTATGTATCGCGGGTAGACCAGAAAAGGTACAAGACCTTATCGCTAAATGAACGACTGACCTCAATTACGTTATGGAGTTGATGAAAAAGAATGGAATGAAATTAAATTTGGAAAAGTCACAATTCATAGTTCTAGGAAATGCACGAAATGTAGCAAAAATTCGTGAGATCGAAATTAATCTTAATGGTATAATTATAAAAAACAAGTAAACCTTAAAAAGCCTTGGTCTCACAGTCGACTCTCAACTTGCATGGTATCAGCATATTAATAAAACCTCCCGAAGCTATCATTTGACAGTAGATCTCTGTACCCTTTGAGATTTCTGATGTCCCATGAACATTTTATTAGCATTTTTAACTCGTGTGTTTTGCCTAAAATACGTTAAATGGGGTTAATCTGGGGATCTACTACTAAGCAAAATTTTAAAATATTTGAAAACAGTCTTAGTTCATCGGCTAGAGTTATTTTAGGAAAGAGAAAGTATGACCAAGTTAAATATGACATTTACGACAAACTAAAATGGTTTATGCCAGAGGATATGTATTTTTACCAATCCCAATGTTTTATCTATCAGATTTTAAACAACTTATGTTCCCCTTACTTTAAAGATTCCATCAAGCATTTTATGTTGCAATCAATAGCAAATAGCAATGACGGGTTATGCAAAATTTATTGATTCAAAATTTTATTTTTATTCCCGAATGAAACGAACAATTTGCCATTAATTGGATTAAATGAGCTTCAGAGCATCAACGCTCAGCCTGGTAGCGCTTGAACTCATGATCTCGCGTGTGTCTATACAAATCACTCGAGCTATAACAGTTGGAGCAGAGGTCGAACTCATAGTTATGACAGTCCTCGCAATGATACCATCTCCGGAGATGCCTATCGCACTCGTTGCATATTGCTCCGTTTACATATCCGTAGTCCCTATTACGTCGAACCGGTTGATCGGGATCGAACAAATCGTCATCATCGTCTGTTGAGTCGTCATCATAGTCGTCATAGTACCGATTGGTTTCAGGGTATACAGTAGGTGGCGGTTGTTGACCGTATAACGGGTGGGGTGCCGGTTGATGACCGTATAACGGGTGAGGTGCCGGTTGATGACCGTATAACTGGTGGGGTGCCGGTTGATGACCGTATAACGGGTGGGGTGCCGGTTGTTGACCATATAACGGGTGGGGTTGCCTTTGTTGACCATACATCGGGTGCAGTTGCGGTGCGGGGGCTTTGTGAAAATTTTTCCGTGGCGGGGGATTGTGCATAAACGGATTTGGTGGATGCACCAATTGAGCGTTTAGCGCCATATTTCCAAAAGCAGCGGCAAGATTACCGCCGGTCGCTGTAGGGACTTTTATTTTGAAAAGCGTGTGATCAGCGGCATGAATCCCCGGTCTCTGCTCACAGTGCTCACAAAGGTCATAGTTCGTACAAACAGAGCATTTGTATCGGACACCTCGAATATTCTTCATGCCACATCCATCGCAATTTGTCCCATGGTGAACAGGAAGGGGTGTGGTTGTTTTATATTCAGCTGTCGCGGTGTAATTTTCAGTAGTAGCGGAAGGACCTCTAGCTGCCGTCATTGCTGTTTTTACTGCTTCGGCTGCTTGCGTCAAATTACGTGTCCTCGTTCCCCCATTACTCGTGCTGGGAGCGGCGAAAGTCCCGTAAATTCTTGCAAAGTCAGGCCTGTCGCTCGCGGCGTAGGAAGTCATTTTTAAGATGAGCTTACTTGCGAGTGGGTATTTGGCCGCGACGCTAGAGGGCAATTTTTGTTTGAATTTTAATTCCTTAATTTTATTAATAAGATAGTCGAAGCTGCCACCATTAGCTTTAGGCTGGAGGGTGGGGCAGAGGAGCTCCATTAGTATGATGCCCATGGCGAAGATGTCGACAGCTTTACCATAACGACTACCCTCTTGCTCTGGCGCGAAATACATCGGCGTCCCAACCCCGCGAGAATGTAGCGCGGAGCGGGTAGCGGAGTTGTGGCCGACTGCGATGCCCAAGTCTCCGACTTTTACAGTTAGCGGTTCTTTTGCCCCGAGGAATATATTTTCGGGTTTCAGGTCCCGGTGGATGAGGCCGTGATTGTGGAGGTGTTCTATGCCTTGGGCGAGTTGGATGAATATTTGGACTGCCTTCTCGTCATTCACGGTCTTCTGGTTCCCGAGCCAGTGTCGAAGGTCCTGTCCACATAGTTCCATTTGAATGCAGATGCAGATTTTGTCATAAGGGATACTGAAAATAAAATTAGAATGGAAATTATATCAGAAAGCGTTCTAAAAAAAGCCGGAGTTTTTTTTTAAAACATCTGGTTTTAAAATATAATTGTGAATTCTCATAAATTTTAAGTGATATTCCAATACGATTTACGTGTTGGACAAATAAATAGGCAAATACCTAATTTTCCCCAGCATTGCCTTGTAATTCTCCGTCTCCGACCTAGAAAATTTGTCCTCCCAACAGGTGAAGTACTGGACAAGGTTTTCATGGTTAGGAACCTTGACCAGATTTTCAATTTCTTTGCGAGCGTTTTCCACGCCATCGAATTCGATTTTAATAGCATACGACTTTTTATCCAGCCGGTTTCGGCATTCCAACACGGTCCCGAAACTACCCGCTCCAAGTAACCTTTTTACTTCGAAGTCGTGGAGGAGACGAGAACCTAGTTTACAAATTTAGAAAATGAATTAATTGTAAATCTCTGTTTCCAAATAATTAATTATTTTTATTAAAGAGAGGTAGGGGTTGTTTTTCACTCCACTTTACTGGATATAAATCCTTGTGTTGAGAGATAATTATACAAAATCTACAGCATTAAACGTACAATTAAACGCTAATTTTTGACTTTGCATGATACCTGTTCGCTTTGTCGCCATGTTAAACGCCCGAAGGGTAGAGTGGGGTACACTCCGGAGAAGCAAACCAAGTCCGCTTGGAGATGAACTTGGAAATTACACATTAAGCACAGATTGGCAGGAATTTTTTGTTTGAACAATAACAAGTTCAAGTGCTTGATTACGTGATTAATTAAAAGCTAATTGTAGACTAAATGACACTGCACCCATGCCGTGCAAATAAATTCAGGACATGATGATGCAACCCCTGGACGATCAGGGTTCTGGGACCGGGATTATTTCACAGCTTTAGTTTAATTTTTCAGACGAGTTTAAGCAAATTAAATGATATTTTTTTTTATTTTAAGACGATTCCGATTCTGACTTGTATTGCTTTAAAAAAATTGTAAAGTTGAAAATTAGAAGGTTTAATTTATTATAGGCACTTTCATCAATCATCCCCGGGCGCATTAAGCAAAATGACCCTGGCCAAAAATGCGAGTACCTATATATGTAACCCTAACTTACAATTAGATTTTTTGTAATCAATCGTTCATTTACAAGCAAATATTGACAGAAACCACCCATGAGGGATTATTTTTGTTCTGTAATAAAATTGAACACGAGGTTCCTGACTTCGGCATTCGATATAGACTTCATTTAATAGGCTTCTGTCAACAGTTGTTTGTAAAATATTAACTCAATACGGGATTTAAATAAGCCTTATAAATTTCGTCATATCTCGTTGTTGAACGCAATGGTTATACAATTCCGAGCTTAATAGTCTGCCCTTGGACATCAAAAGTTTCAGGTGAATTAAATCGCAGTAATTTATTCCACATTCCACTTGATTTCAGAGTTTATTAGTATTGAGCTGTTTCTGCTTCTATATTAATTTATCCTTTGTTATCAACTTACATAAATTAGGTATATCAATTTATATAAGTCTATACTTGATCACAGTTGTCACAGGATATCACTAATATACATTTTATTGGGTTCCATAACGGTAGACGTAGAGTTGGAAATAATTCCTCTCCCCTTTACATTAGTTGAGGTGAACAAATCTCTTGTAATAAAATTTACCCCAACCGCACAAGAAAATTAAAAATAAGGTAACATTTTTTGGAAATAATTACAATTTAATAATTGTATTTGACCGGGTCATTTGAAGGTCAGTTTTTCTGAAAATTGACCCGCCCGTAGTAACTTTACCTCAATCAGAACACTTCATCCAATAACGATTATTAACGCGTTTGTCTTTTTTAGAGTCAAAATGTCATCAACGAGCCGAAGCATTCACACAGGCGGAGGGACGAGAAGTGGGTCAAATCGACCACCGCAAGTTTGCGTCTATGCGGCAATAGATGTCAGCCGAAGCATGGCGGGGTCAAAATTGCGGGAAGTTTGCTCCTCTATTCACGACATCCTCAACAGCGTCCCGGATGACGTTCTCTTTGACGTAAGCCTATTCAGCGCTACGGCTTGGAAAGTTGCCACGGCCTTGAAGTCCGCACTCAACCCTGCACGCCTCACCCAGGAGATTCAGGACGCTTGCGGTACCCAGGGTGGCACTGCTCTGTACGATGCTTGGGGTGACCTCCTTATGAGCATCCCGGACGCTGGTATGTGGCGTTAATTTCGATAAATTTTTGACAATTCTTTTGGCATTTTCATAAAATTGCATAGAAATAAAAGAGGGTTACTCTACTTGTGAGAAGTATATAAACGTACAATACAACACACGAGGCAAATCCAGGTTTTTGAGACAAAATACCCCAACACGATTCGTCTCTAACAGATTCAAATGATACTCTTCAAGCATCAGCAACACATACCGATATTTTAAAACATGTTGGTTTTTTGACGATACTCACGATCAATTGTAAACCTAACTTCTGTTTTAATATTGCATTTCTAGTATGGAGGAAGGAGATCGTTCAGATCTGCATCCTGACGGACGGAGAGGACAATGCTTCGACGCGCTATGACCACGCCTCCGTCATGCAGCTAATGAATGAGAAGATGACACCTCGCACAACGTTTAACTTCATTCACGTCGGAAAGGGCGGCAATGAACAAGTGGTCCAGTCCCTCAAAACTATTTGCAACGCGACTCAAGGACGGATTCAGACCCAACATGTCGACGACAATGCAACCGGCATTAAAACCGTAAGCATGAACGAAAAGCTCACCATGAAACCTAGCTTCTACATTTGGGTCTAAACTTGGCGCTAAACAAGCTGCGATGGTTGAATAGATTTTTCGAGAAACTGCATAGGAGTTCGGGACTAGAAATAATTAAAAAATCAAAAACACCACTACTACTAATGATTTGCAGATAAGAACTCACAAAATTATAATTTTTTAACAGGCGATGAAGTCGGTTCGAAATGACATAATGCTATCGACAAGAAATGGTCCCAGCATGAACACTCCGAGTCCAAAAACGGGGATCAAACTGGTCCGTGGTCCAGAGTCTACGCAATCGGTACGAGTGGCCAATAAACCTACAGGGCCTAGTTCTTTGAAACCGCAAGTCCAATATTCATTAAACCCCACCCAGTCAGCGAAGTCAAACCATGTTGTGTCTACTGCATCGAAAACAGTACCAGCTTTAAAAACTGCAGCTTTCCCAAGTTCCACGAAAAATCCTACCATGTCTTTCAAACTCGGCTAGAGTTAATAATATATTGGTATTGGGAACCAGGATTATTTAAAAAATAATAATTTGTATTGTCTAGAAAATAGCTTGATTACTAGCTAAGAACATAAATTTCTAATTAAAGAGGTATTCGTCAACAAAAGATTAAAAACTCAGCAAGATGAATTGTTGTTGGTATAGTTTTTTGATACGGCTAGAGTTTATGGCAATGGGTGGATACGCCACCGGGGATTCAATTAGCAACGATCCGTATGGGGCCTCTAATGATAATTTTTTTATTTTAAAGTTCAAAATTTCATAAGGTTTCCTCAAATTGCAGCTTTTCCTTTTTATCGATTAACCATAGATTCATTCATGTTCATACGACTTACAATGGACCTATTTCTCCTTATAAACTCATAATGGGATGTATTATATACCAAAAATCAAGAAAAAAATTTAGAAAAACGAAAATCATAGTAGCTCTTCTAAATGGGCATTGGTTTTTGTGAAATCAGGATGGGAAGCGGCGGGAAATAGATGTGTGGGCGCGAGGCAGTAATTAGTAGGGCGTGGAACGGAGAAAGAGAGAGCAACTCGAGTTTCTCTCTCTTGGACGGAAGCGTAAATGGAGGTTAACATTGGGGGGGCCCCGGAAATAGTATTGCACGAGATCGAGACTTTTCACAAAATCAGACGGGCACTAACTATAGGAAGGAAAGCCAAAAGAAGGAAAATCACAACTTTCTTGCTCCCACTCACGGCCTCCGCGCCCTACACTCCCATTTTCCGCCCACTTCCCACCCAAATTTTTCAAAAACGACTGACCATTCAGAAGAGCCACTATGATTTTCGTTTTTCTAATTTTTTCTTGATTTTTTGTTATATAATACATCCCATTATCAGTTGATAAGAAGAAATAGGTCCATTGTTAGTCTCTAAGGGAAATAACCCCATTGGGCTAACGCTTTGCTCAAGCAATAATAGCTATTATTCTGTTTCAAGTCAATTACATATCATGAAGGTGATCTGTCGGATGAACTCGTAGTTAGTTAGTACAAGAGCTTTGAAAATATAACCTTAAACTCTGGAGCTAATAAATTTAGATTAATTGGTATTGTAATTTTGGGTCAAGTATTATAATTATCGAATAGCATCTACTTAACAAGGCTGTAATATGCGACAATATTCAGCCCTTTTTGACTGGTTAAATTTTGGATTTTTTGAATCGTTGTCATAATCTCGTAATATAAAGGTAAACGAAATTATAAATACTTTAATTTTAACGGTAGAAATTAAGAATAACGGTTTGGTTTGTAGGATGTCCTAATTGTTTGTTAATATTAAATGACATTACTTTCATTTCATTCATTCCGGTTTGCCTTTTAATACTAATGGGATTATTTTATACCTAAAATGACGTTTTTTTTGGGACCGAGGTCAGATGCATATGCAATTATGTTCCGCATAAATATGTCTTACTTTTGAAGGACTTTCGCAAGTTCAAGTTTGTTATGCCGTTGAACGAATTTTTCATTCGCCAAAGTCTCTCTATCGAAAATTGGCTTCAATAGTTGAATCATTCTAAAAAAAACTTCCTCACAATTTTAATCTCTTCACAACCATAATAAAATTAACAAAAAATATAAATTTTTTGACGAAAATGGAACCCCTTGAACAATCCTTACGTTTCCTGTTCAATTTTTCCAACAAAATCCTTGCGACTCCTTTCTCTTTGGATTTAAACTCGAAACGAATCAGGATAAACCGAGAGGACTATTTTAAATGGCTCTTAACCAGAATTTTTACTTCGATCATACAGTACTCTCTCTTATTCTATCAAATCCACTACCTTCTTCGGAATCTGGCACGTTTCACGACAATCGACGTATTTATCGTCCTTCACTATTCGACTATCTGGGCTCTGTACTCTGTCTTAAAGGTTACAGTCGTTTGTAAACATGACGAGCTTGCTCAGTTTACAAACCGTTCACTCGGATTTCTGGAATATTTTTGGGGTAAATATGTTAAATTATCACTATTGAAAGTCCACAAGGAGGACTGGTCAAATAAACTTTATTAAAATCAAAGGTAGAGTTAAATATGGGTAATTTTCGCATTGCAAACCGCGAGAAAAATTTTGTCAAAGATCATTGATCATCTTTATTAGGTACTTTGGAGACGTAGATTTAAAAATCTTACATTGCCCCAACCATAGAGTAAAATCATACACAACGAACATTCGAGAGTTAGAGCATAACTCGATGGACGGACAGAAATAATAAAATCATGAAAGGGTTTCGCCCTCTCAAATATTTTAAAGTAGTATTTAATATTAGATGAATATAATTTTAACGTTTTTTAATAAGGAAAATTGGGGAATTCAACCTCGTCAGTCCTGAACAAATGCGGACTCATGGTACGATTACAAATCGGAAGTACATTATGTTGGAACGTTCTAGCTGTTGCTCATATAATTGCAAATCCGTCCTTTATCGTCTATCCTCTGTACCACTTTCCAAACTTTGGAGACACTTTGCCCGGGATCGGTCTTTACATTCTCGTTTGTGTTTTTTACGGATTCCAATTGTTAACTTGTAGCTTCTTCGTCTTGACTGAAGTCAATATGTTGTTTGCACCCGTCCTGTTCCTTCTGGGAGTTCTTTTGGAAATCAAGTAAGTAAATTTTATTGACAGTGGAAGTTGGTGCTGATTTATGTAGGTATGTACGTTATTCATTTTATAAGGTTTCTCTGCAATTTCGACGTTTTTAAATGAACCAACTAGATTAGTTAAGTATGCAAGATTAATATCCCCACTAAAAGGCTGAATTTGCCCACTAATACATTGAACATTTTAGGAATATATTCTTGCAGCTTTATTGAACTAGTCAGTAATGGAAATTAAATACAAGATTGGTCATTATTGCAAAATTATTTGTCACCATTTTTATAAAATTTCGATGTACTCACGTAGTTTTTTTTTACAACGATTCCGAGGCTTAAAATTTAAATTAAATCAGATTTTTAAATTTAACACAGGAGACAAAATCGAATCAAACCATCGGAGCTGAAAAAAACGCTAAGCTGTGTCCGGATATTGGTAGATGAGTTCAATCGCTCCTGCGCGATGGCCGTTCTGCCGGCCAATTTCATAAGCTCTTACGCGGGAATCGGGAGCACAGCTATGCTACTGCGCTACTGGAAGACCCTCAGTCCGGCGCACCGCGCTATTATGCTATCCATGTCTATGGTACCCATCCTATGGGTCACTATGCTCATCATTTTTAGCAGGATTAACAAAACGAGTGTAGGGGTTCGAAATAAGTTGAAACGACGTGACTGTGATGATACAAATTGGGATCAGAAGTACAGGAAACGGGTCTGGAGGATGAACCGACCAGTTGGACTCAAAGTTGGAAACTGCTACGTCGTCACGACCAAAAAAGTTATGACCTATATCAATTTCCTAATTTGGGGAACCATGAAGGCATTAATTGCAGTCAAAGTGAAGTAACTTCCGGTTGCGACAGAAAATCGTTTACGACAGTAAAAATCATATCATCTGACAACCGTGTCCTCCCGACAACCCGGTCGCTGGCAATCATGTCATTGTACTCGAAAATCAGAAAAAGCTTTATTTATGAATTAAATTAAACCTACAAGAGAATGAGGTCATGGTAGAATACTTAAGAACAAGTCATGCAATTTCCGTGGCGGAAGGATATTTATTTTAGAGGTCGAATTTCAGTAATTGACTGTCAGTTTAATGTCTTGTGGATTCGAGTTATCATCAAAATTGGAATAAAAAACCTACCATTTTGAACTCAATTAAATATTTGTCTTTGATTGCCATTCTTGAACATTTCAAATCATCAGTTGTGGTAACTGTATTTGGTGTATTGTCGAATTAAACAGAATTTTAAAACCCCTTGAAAGGCGAGTGATGAAATAATTATAAATTAAAATAGTTTGTCATTGCAACCCTCATTTACGCCCCCTCCTACGTTGCTCAATCGGCTATCCGCTCCGGTTCCGCGGCTGACAAGGGAACATTCCCAACTGTACAACCCCGATATTTTTCAAACTAGTCTCATTCGAAAGAGAAACAAAAATAATGAAACTTTAACATTGGAACTATCGGTGACTAAAATCGTTTTGACGTAGTAAAGTCGGTGGGAAGGTCAAGGACTGCGAGTTTTACGTGAAAAACTAGCTTGAGCGAGAAGGGGGGAAAGAGGAGAAAGTCGACTTTTCCCCTTTTCACCACGTTTCCGTGGAAAGTCGAGACCGAGATAGAGAGTTAACATTGGAGGACCCCCCAAATTAACATTGCACCGGTATTAGACTTTCCGCAAAATTCAAATGTAGATTTACTATAGGAATCCCACGAATACCGCCCGCTGCTTGACCTTCCTACCGACTTTACTACGTCAAAACGATTTTGGTCACCGATAGTTCCAATGTTAAAGCTTCATTATTTTTGTTACTCTTTCGAATGAGACTAGTTTGAAAAATATCGGGGTTGTACAGTTGGGAATGTTCCCTTGTGAGTTAGCCGAAGAAAAGAAGAGGAGAAAGTACAACTTTCTCCTCGATAGATACATTTTTGTTCCTGTCGCTTTGGAGACAATCGGGATTTGGGGAAAGGAGGGACTCCGCCTGATTTCTTCGATAGGTCAGAGGATAACAGAGGTGACCGGTGAACCTCGGTCATCCTCATTTTTAATTCAGCGTATTGGAATCGCTGTTCAAAGGGGTAATGTGGCCTCCATTTTAGGTACCCTTCCAGCTGGTAAGGAGCTGGAAGAGATTTTTCTCCTTTAATTTTGTGAGAATTTTGTGTGATAGTGTTTTTGTGATATATATAATCTCAAGTGATTTAGTGGTTTTATTTTTCTAAATTGTAGTTCTGCGTTTCTGTTTAGGGAATATTTTTGTGAGACGATCAAAGGTCAGTTCTTTTTAAACAATTTATGTAATTTAATATCAAATACCATACTCCTTGACAAACTCTGCGTTACATTTTTAGACTTTTTGAATAAATATCTTCATTATTTATGCAATACTGTTACAATTAGTTTTAACACAGAGTTAAATTTAAAAAAAATTGTTTAAACAAAACAGTATTTGTTGTTCTTATGCATCTATTGAATTGCTAGATAATTCAACGGTCCCAGGTTTTATTAAAACCATCCATACATTCATCATAAAAATTGTATTTAAATTTTATTCGACTTGAGGAAGCGGAATTATTCTAATAGCACATTTTCTCTTGAAACATTGTTGGATTTTTTTTAAGATCGTAATTCGTAATTCGATGAACTTATAATGAGATTTATGATATTTTTTAAAGAATCAATGCATGAAATACTCACTACTCAACGATTGATCACGTGAATAAAAGTTGCAAGGTTAAGTCAATCATTAGTGGCATGTCAATTTCCTCTTTCCAAAACATATATTATAGTACTCACAATCATGCATGCCAATTGCCAAAGATAATTGATATTGATAATCTTCTTACCAATGCCATTATCAGTATTTGAAACAGCTCACTGGTATCAAATGTGTCAAACTGGAGCATTGGAATTGAATTAAATGATTGAAACCTCAAAATTGAAGTACCAAAATAAAATTGATTGCACTTGAAAAACTTCCACCTCCGTAACCCATACTTCTTTGCGCAATTGTTATCAAGCATCAATCAGTACGATATAGTAATTATTATGTAGTATAAAACCAAGCTCTTAAAAAGAAATGTCATCAGTACAGAGTTGATATTAGGGACTCGAATCACTTGAATCAATTTACCAGAGTATTTTTTTCCAAAACTGTAAAATGGCGAGATTATTGTCCATCTTCGAAATTCTAACAATTATAGCCGCCGTCTTGGTAGCCCAAGGAACTTCCCAACTCGTTCGTGCACCAATTCATTTCAATGCCGATGGCACCTTCAAAATCGTCACATTTGCGGACTTGTAAGTCACTACTACAAGCGTTTGATTTTCTAAATCGGGTTTTAAAAATATTCATTCTCTTTGTAGATTTTCTGACTGTTTTTGCTATAATTCTTACGACAGATAGATTTACTGATTTGCATTTAACAGGCATTATGGCGAAGGGCCAGGAACGGACTGGGGTCCAGAACAGGATGTGAAATCCGACAAGGTCATGAGGGACATCCTCTCCTGGGAACATCCCGACTTTGTCGTTTACACGGGGGACCTTATGTCCGCTGAACACATGTTTCCCAACGGTTCGGAAACTGTCGATTATCTTCTAAAGCCTGTTGTTGAAGGAAATTACCGGTATGTTTTATATGATTACAGAGAGGTTTTATTACGAAAAATACTGTAAATCATTCGTAGTATTAATTATATTTAGATGGGCTGCAACTTACGGAAATCACGACATCGGTAACAATGTAACTCGAGAAGAAATCCTGGCAGCTGAACAGAAGTACAACCTCTCGTACACGCAACAAGGGGAAGCAGGTCTCATCGGAACGACTAATTACTACGTTCCAATTTACCCCGCTGTCAACGCTTCGAATCCAAACCAAACGGCCGAAGCACCGGCACTTATCCTCTGGTTCTTTGACAGCCGAGGGGGCCGGAATTCCAGCGGTGGCATTTCCGCCTATGTACATGAAACTGTTGTCGATTGGTTCAATCGAGAGGTGGAGAGAATGAATGCGACTTGGGGCCCTGTCCCGTCCTTGGCATTCTTCCATTATCCAACGTGAGATATAAAAAAAATTATATATTTAAAAAAAATCCAGAATTTAATTTAATGACTTTAATTTAACATGGAAATAGGGCTGAATATTCCCCAATTCATGACGAAATCGGAACCGGAGCTCATCCCGAATGTCCTGGACAACATGGTGCGTTTCACAATATAGTCTATGTTCTCTTTGACTCGGCCTATAAACCTTGCTCCATGTTGAAGCAATGAACTGTACATGTTGCTATGTATATTGACCAAATAGGTTTTATGGGCCGAGTCAAAGGGCACGGTAACTTTAAAACAGTACTATTTGCAAAAATTTGATTTTTAACACATTTTTATTTGTTAGATGACATCGTCACACCCCAAGAGAAGGATACCGGTTTCATGGCAGCTTTAGTCAACTCTAAAATTGTGAAATCAGCGTTTGTTGGTCACAATCACGGTGAGAAGACGGTTTCAAAATTAAAATGCTCAAAGTTCAACAGAAATTTTTACTGACTTTTACTGATACATTAGGAAACGCTTGGTGCTGCTACTACCAAAATGTTGACCTCTGCTACAACCGACAATCGGGTCACGGTGGTGGCTGGAAGGGTTGGACTAGAGGGTCAAGGGTCATTACTTTGAAGGCAGATCAGCTCTGGGCTCAAACTACCAGTTACATCCGGTTGGAAAACGGGACAGTTGTTGATCATTTCCCCCTCGCCAACCAAACCAGACCTTTTGAACTCTGATTTTAAGTTCCGGCTTTGAGTATTTATGAATTTTCAAAAAATAAATTGTACAAATAAAAAATAATAATTTCAAACACTGTATTCCGAATAAAATTTCGTTTATTTAAAACAAATTAAACGCATAATAATTCGAACGTTGATTGCCCGATTAATGTAGAATATAATTTGAACGCCTCCAGTCGAACCCCTCCTTCTTTCGACATTGACACCCACAACCTAGCGCGTTGCAACTCGTTATACCACAGTATATTCCGCCGTTATTATACGGCTTAGTTCCATCGTGACCTGAAGTAAAAAATATTGCCAATTTAATTTAGTGAGAAAACTAAAAGCTCAAGTTGTGTCAAAATTGTGCTGAATTTTGATGCTTACAACAGTCTCGAAAAAATCCATAGTTGGGCTGAAAATTAATATAATTTTAAGAGGTTTTAAATTTCAAGATCATAATGATATAAAATAGTTCATGGCAAGCCGAAGTGAGTCCTCACGTCAATGGTTGCCCCACATCGGTACAGCGGGTAACAACAATCCGCATACACGTGTAGCAGTAACTGTGTAATGCCAACGAATAGTCCTATTACTAAATTGAAACGAATCATCGTCTGTTGAAAAAAATCTTCGGAATCACAAATCAAACATTGATTGCATATAATTAAAATGTGAAATTACAAAATTCTGTAATTTTTTTTCATTTTTTAACGATTGTCTCATGTTTCCCGTTTTTAATTTTTGATAAAAAAAATATTGTCAAAAGAGGTAAAACAAGTCACAGATTGTAATCTTTCATACCCCCGGTATAGTAGAACGTAAAACCCCTAAAAATGTATCAAAATGCCCCGTGAAACCCGACCTCAACGGGCGAGTCTCACTTTCCCCAGTTGCTCTCTACAGGAGTTGACTAATAATGCTTGCTGACTATTTGTAAACTCTAGAAATTCGCATTCTTAAATATACTTTTGTTTTATTTCGAGTCATCTATAATAAATTCTAATTACAATTAATTCTCTAACCCAATTGAAATGTAAATCCCGAGGAAACGTGATGAGAAATGAAGCAAATGTATTAAACCGTGAAAAATAAATCAAGGAACGGAAATGTGTTTAAAAACTAAGATTTTTAGTATTGAATATTGTCACCTAGTCACCTTTTCATTTTGACAAACACTCACCTTTTAACGCTGCTATAATTATTGTTTGAATAAGCTTAAGTCATCAACTCGTTAACCCTTTCCCATTTCCTTAGCCCAATCTCTGTGCTATTGTTGCCCTACTAACAACACTAACTATGGTGTTTACAGACTAAAATTTGTTTAATGTATCTTCCTTAAATGCGTATAATGTATTTCTATAAATAGTTCCTCTGTTGATGTACTTTTCAGCCTCTTAAAATGGGTGGGGAGTTATTCCGGTGGTTTTTTTTATTAAAATGACTTTGTATAGTAATTCATCAAAAACTCGAAATATTTCATCAAATCTGTGATCTAGGGTCTATTTCCTGAAGAAATTGCAATAAATAGTCTAGTTTTTACGGTTTGGAGATATAAGGGGGCGATTATTTTTAAAATTACGGTATATCAATACTTGTAAATTTATATCTAAAAAAGTACAATCCCCGCAATTAGTGATAACTTACCTATGGAACCTCCTTTTAAAAGAGGCTCAAAGAGTTGAATGCTGTAACATTGGATGCGAATGACTGTTGTAATTTCCGGTGACAAAGATTGTTACGATATCAATGAATATCATAGCTTATTACTGATATACATATTATGTACAATTAGCCAAGAAGAACCTGATGACTCGTACACCTATTTTTCGTAGTAATAATCGTTAAACCAGGATTTCAGTTTCATTGTTTAACTGCCCTAAATACCGATTGTTTGCAGATCCTAATGAAGCGAAAAGGAAGGTTCATTCGACAGTTTAAACCGTTATTCATAACATTTGCATTTTTTTTAGTTTTTTAAAACTCTCTCTTTCATTTCCTACGAACGTCGGTTTAAAGTTTTAAAATTAAAGCTAGAATTACCCAATATTTTAAAATCCAGCGTAGTTTTGAATTAATTTAAAATTAGACTTCATTTAAATTTTGAATTGGTTTGTGGGATTTTTTAATATAAAATGCAGTGGCTAGGAATAGTGCTGTATTTTGTTTGTTCAACATGGGTGTGTCATGGGTGTCTTACTAATCCATTTCGGACTCCCGTGGAGGATGGACCAGGTTAGCTTTTAAAATCATTTAGATTAAATTATTGCTAAAAAATATGTCAATTTGCATAAGTTAAATTACAGATCCAGAACGGATTAATGGTGTCACTCAGGGATTTTTGATACAGAATTTTAATGGAAATTCTGAGAGATCTGCTCTCGCCTCCAGACATGGGAGAATCGTGAATTCGGAAGTTCTTGTAAATGGTAAAGGTGGGTTAAATATTACAAATTAAGGATCATTTAATGATTAAAGAAGGCTACTGACTTTTTATAAGTCATGCTTAGTTAACTGTTTTTTTTTGACAATCAGATCGTCAAAATTATCACGATCCTCGGCAGCACACAACAGGACCGACAATACGGCATGAGGGTGAACATCGGCTCTCCGTTGACGTACGTTTTGAATTTTTATAGTACTTAATTCAGTTGTCGAAACGAGTTGTCGAATGCCGAAAGTCTATTAATAGTTTCGACGTTAAAAATTATACATCAAAACTCCTGAAAAAATATTTTTTGTTGTAACGTTATAAGAATTACAATTCGATTTTTTCTAAAAAAATATAATAGAAATCATTCGATTCAGCAAAGAGGTAAATAGAGTTAAAAAACTAAAACCAAGGATTTTTAAGTCATTTAGAGCTAAATAAAATCTTAGAGAAAAACAAATCACAGTTTAAATCAGATATTTTTAACTGATTTCCCAGCTAACTAGATTTAGAAACGAAACGACGAGGTCGTCATTGACGGTAAGGAACGGAGGACAGGAAAACGAGTTGGTAACGATGACCGCATATGACTCCAACGGTCAGCCCATACCCATAGACCCATCCGAGTGAGTATAAATTTAAACCGTTTTTTTTATTTAACTTATTTAGTTAATTAAAATTGCAATAATGTGATTATACCACTCTCAGGTTTTATTTAAACGGCGGAGCAGCCAGGCAAATCCCCCTGACATATTCGAGAAAAACTCGATCTTCTCAATTTGAAAATCAGAATCCTGAATTGATAACCATTCAGGCTCGGAGTAGACGGGATTCGGTCAAGAGGAGCTTTTATTTTAAAGATAGTCAGGTAATTTTTAAGAATTTAAAAATGTTTTAAAGTTTTTAACTGATGGAAGACAAGTTTCCTTTGAAGCCAAATTCAATACATTTTGAATATCTGGAATGTTTGCAATACAAAAGAAACTGATACACAAAAGTACAAAAACTAAACTATATATTATTTAGTACAATGAGCTGGAACCATTCTGTTTCGACAAGGACGTGTCGGGAACTTGTCGATATCGGAGTGACCCCGAAGACTGCTTTCGATGGGACTGGACTGCTTATGCCACAATTCTAAACCGAGGCGGTGGTAATGAATTATTTAAAAACGCTAATTTATTTTAATTGTAGCCCGAGTCAGGGATTATGTAATCATGCTGTCCGTCCGTCTGTCAGTGACACGCTAGCGGCCAAACGGCTGGACCGATCGTCTTGAAATTTGGGACACTTGTGTATTTTTCAAATGAGAAGGCTAACAATGGACACTATTTAAGTGACAAACGAGTTAAGGGTTGTAATATATGCAAATAGACTAATTCGACCATGCTGATTACGAAAATCATAATTTTAGCTCTGCGAATTTACTCCTTGGGGGTCAAAAGTAGGCGGGAAGGTCAAAAAAACGGGCGTGAGTTTAGACTTTCCTATAGTATTCTCCCGTTCCCTTTTCGTGAAAATGCTAATACCAGCGCAATGTTATTTTCCCGATCCTTCCAATGTTAGCGCCCTATCTTCTGATCGGTTTCGCGAGAAAAAGGAAAGAAAAGTGGAAAACTCGACTTTCTCCTCCTTCCCCCCTTCTCACCACTTCTAAATTTTAGCTGAAACTGCGAGGTCTCTGACCTTCTCACCTACTTTTGAACCCCAAGGAGTAAATTCGCAGAGCTAAAATTATGATTTTCGTAATCAGCATGGTCGAATTAGTCTATTTGCATATATTACAACGCTTAACTCGTTTGTCACTTAAATAGTGTCCATTGTAAGTTCGAAGGTGGGAAGGTGGTCGATTGACCCGTGGGAGTCATGCAAAGTAGTGTTGCCAATGCAATATGTGTAAAATACAGACAAATTGAAGCATCCTGACTTGGGCTAGATATAAGACTGCACACTGTAGGTTATTTAGTTTCTTAATCAAAACGATACCGTACTATGACCTTAAAATTCTGCAAAATTCGTTTTGCAATAGGATCACAAAAGATAACCTCAATACCCGAAGGCCTATATCTGATACCCGGGGATCACGGGCGGGTCCGAGTTTACCTAAAAGTCTCATGTTGTACACCAGTCGTCCAATTTATCAGCAGCGACCCTTATAACCATCCCGTTTCCTGTGTTGTCGATGTCAGAGGTCAGTATCATATATTATATTTAACCCATCACTGATTTTTTAAGAAAATTGTTTTAAGAAATTGAAATGATACACAGAACTACAAATACTTCATCCCGGGGAAATTGCTGGAATTGTGATTGCCGTTATCGTCCTGCTCATAATCATCATTGCGGTTATCGTGTTTTGTGCTCGGAAACGGGGTAAGGAGACGATAAGTGTCGGGATGCTGCCACATCGGGCTAGAAGCCGTGAAGTTATCTCTAGACAGTAAAATTGTAAATGGTTCTTGCTTCCGTAAAACTACGAGTTTTGACTGAAAATTGTTTAGATGTTATTCTTGTTCATCAGTTTAACTAAATAAATTAGTTTTAATACATTAAAACTTATCACTTGCATTTATTTTTTATCACATCACAATTAATACAATTTATGCTCAATCTTACGTAAAACCCTCTTTCTTCAAAAATACAATACATTTAATCATCTATAGGCTTTGATTATATGCAAACGTGAAATTACTGCAATCGTAATAGTTATTTTTAGGTCAAAATAGTACGGTGAAACGGCGCAATTGGATTTAATCCTCCCACATGTAAAGGAGCATCAAGCCTTTTACTCTAAATTAAAGTAATAGTATTTTCAGTGTTAATCATGCTGTTTAATTGGATCACCTAGCATATATTAAAAAAGCATTTGAGTTGTTGGCTTAGATATTTTCGTATGTGTAACGACTAAAAAATACAAAACTTGTATCTCCATACCGTTTGAACCTTATGAACTAAAATATATTATTTCACTTATATTCTAGTAACGCTAGTACGACAATCTTACCAGAACCTAGAAAAATCTTACTTATTTTGATTAGTCGATAAATAGGATAATTCCAGATTCCAACAATTGTTGTAGGTTACTAATAAAAAACTCTGCCATATTAGTGTTGACCCAAGTAAAGAACACGTTTTTGTCGAAATCCTCGCTCATCCGAATGCAATTATAATTCGGCAGTAAAATTTGAATTCGAGCTAAACCTGCAGCGTTCTTGGATGCCGCAGATGCACTTACATCGTAGTAGGAGTACTTTTCCGCAAGATTTGACAAGTACTTGGTAATCACCGCCTCTGAGATCTCTGAAACTATTACCAAAGACTCGTTAAATACATCACCTATATGATGATTTTTAAATGCAGGTCGTAGATACACAGAGGGATGTGAAGATACAGTTCCCTCGGTGTGTTGAATCAATATTTTATAATTGTTGTGAATTAGATCGGAGAGGTTCTGGAATGAGGTGGGCATTGTCGGAACTATCAGTTCAATTGTCAAACGCTCCCGGTAGATGAACAAGAACGCAGCTGAAGTTCCAGAGATTAGTAGAAGTAACCGTGTGAATATTTATTCAGTTGAATACCATTTCCAAACGCTAGCATCCAAATAAGAAATAGGTAGTGACCAATAGTCGAAACGTTCCATTTTTTGCTAATTAGAGTCATGAAAATTGCCAGAAAAACTAGAGTAAAAATCCAAATCATCCATAATTGGAATGGTATGGGTGAGAGCCAGACATAAAGTGACAGCTTTACAGAACTCACTTTCGGAACGCAATAGAAAAGGCGGGCTGCGTGAGTTAAACGATACGACAATCGATTTCCGTCATTAGGATTGTAATTCTGAAAGTTTACTGTATACTTCAGACGCATTATTTCCCCCGAAGCTGCGTTTCCATTAAATTTTATTCTAATTTTTAAAACTGCCGCCATCGTTTCAAATACGAAATGACCTGGATCACAGTCCTCCCTCATACTACTGGTGATTTTATTTCTCCCCCAGATAGTATCTAAACATTTATATGGTAAAATGGGCTCATTTATCGGTAATGTGTAATTAGCCCAATATTTTTGAAACTGTGTCGGACGTTGTAAGTTAATTGGTGAAACAATTGGCCCTATTGCCCAAACCTGCAATAACTGCACCAGTAGAACCATCTGTATCCAAAACGTGAGGCTTGAGATCTACGCTTTTGGACTTTACTGCTGTAGTTATGAGTTTGAAGCAGAACCGTATATATTGATGCAGGCCAGATTTCGAATATCGAGTGTAGGAATTTTAAATCCGACGCCTTGTAATCCCCAAAGTGAACGAATAGGAAATATGAGTGCTTTTGAGTTTGTTGCGTGTAATGGCTTTTTTCCATGTAGAGAACGACGTCAGAAACCGCATCATGATCTGGGATAGCTTGCTTGATTATTATGTTGATTGCACAGCGTTCGAAAAAATTAATTACAGGTTGAACGGGCTCTTGTTGATTGTGGGCATAAAATGTCCATAAAGATTTAAATTTATTGGTGTGAATTATCTTTTCGACAATGTCGATATATGTACACTGTGTCGATAATGCTTTAAAGTGTAGAGTACATTTTCCGAAATATATTAAATTGAGATTGAACTTTAAATCTGGGATTTCTTCACAAGAAACTGTGGATATGAGGAAAATGATGTGTAAATAAACAATAATGCAACCAGTTAATTTCATTTTTGGATTTGAAATTTAAAATATCGTCCAGTAATTAATACTCGTATTGATGTATTAAAATGACATTTACTCAAAGTCAAACATTCTGATCTTAAGTTTTACAATTCCGAATTTCTTGTCTTGTGAGAAGCCGATTGCCAACTAGTTTTGTTGGGATTTGGTTTCGAAAGTAGGTTTAGGTTTGAATACGTTCTATTTTGAAAACGTAAAACCCTAAATGCTTTGTGGTTTCTAAAACGCTTTGAGTCATTAACTATCGGTATCTTTCTGCGATTCCTTTGAATAAAAAAGCTCAAATGGAACAAGTACGTTCAAATAAAACTTTGTTTGTCTGATGCAATGACAAACACCTATATTATTACTGAGAAATTGTGAGGATTTCCGAAATAAATAATTACATGATCCAAGTTTTGAATGTTTTTTATTAGATCGTACTGCCCTACACAAGTCCGCCTATACATTTAAAATCTCAAATATTAGCGAACTTTAAAATTGAATTCCTAGGTATATTTATAGGACAATTGATTACAAGGCTACGACATGATTATCAAGTTGCTGAAAGCACAATTACGACCACCATCGAAAAATACACTACAAACTACAGTTTTAACTACACTTAAAACTTTTTATCATTTTATCCTTTGATTGCTGGAAGAAACCGATCAAAAAAATTTCGCAAAATTCGACAAGTTTTTACTCCTGACAAGCAATTTAAAAAATTACAGATTCCAAGGCAGCATTCCGAGAAAATTGTTGGAATTGTATTTTTTATGAAATAGGATTAGGAGTTAATATTGGAAAAGGAAAAAATCAGCATTGTGTGCGGTAAGCAGTATTTTCATGAAAAAGGAGCCGGAAGCTACAACTGGGAATGCCATTTTAACAAGTCGTCTGTGCCAAAGTAACCTCTAAAATAAATTAAATATTTTAATAATGTAAATATCAGTTTCGTGTGTTTATCTTAATTTCAGATTTCAAATAGAATTAACAAAGCGGTGGCATTTCGACAAACACCTGCATGTGTTCACCATAAGAAAACTACGACCAAGAAAAATAGTGTCTGATTGAAATTACTTGCCTTCGTCGGGCTTCAATAATACAAGCACTGAACCCATTTAAAAATACAAAAATTGAACTGAAAATATATTTTCGTCCAAAGACAACATATCTACTAGATACTTCTCTAATAAATCGATCCACGAACTTTCGCAAAATTGTAAAAAAAAGTTTTTACTTCTGTCCCCTAAGTTAAAAAACAAATAAAAAACAAGACTTAAGACACCAACTCGATAAAATTGTTTAGATTTTTATTTGGCTTTGTTGTTCTGCTCATTATCCAAATTACTGCAGTCGTGTACTTGGATCGAAAACTGCGTAAGGAAACGATAAGTGATGAGATTATCTCTGTCCTCTGTTGCTTCCGGTTCAAATTTAAAAAGCTGCGAGTTTCGACTACGAGTTTTGACTGAAAATTGTTTAGATTTTATTCTTGTTCATCAGTTTAACTAAATAAGTTAGATTTGATACACTAAAACTTATCACCTGCATTTATTTTTTATTACATCACAATTTAAAACTAATTCTGAATCTTAGGCAAATCCCTCTTTTCTTTAAATATACAGCGCATTTTGATGCGTCCAACCGAAAGTTCGGCGAGGCACACCAAACAAATACCAGCGTTCATAATCCGAAACAGCTTGAAAAACGGTGTTAAATTACGCATCCTAATTTGCGACGAGCAGGTAGAGTCGGTCATATTCTCCCTTTCCCGCAATAAATTGGCATTCTGGAACGGATATACAAATTCCTCTAGCCAGCGTTCGAAAAATAGCACAATTCCTGATTCCGACATTTTTTGCATCTTACCGATGAAAAACTCCGACATGTGAGTATTGACAAAAGTGAAGACCATACCTTTATCGATATCCTCGCTTATCCGAATACAGTTATAATTCGGGAGGTAACTTTGAATCCGAGCCAAAACTTGACTGTTCTTGGATGCCGCTGATAAACTGGTATCGTAATAGGAAAACTTCTGCAAAATATTTGACAAGTACTTTACAAGCTTAGTCTCTGAGATATCTGAAACTATTACTAAAGACTCCTTCATCCTACTGGCTATATGATGACTTGCAAATGCAGATTTTAGAAAATCAAAAGGATGTTCTAGTCCAGACCCTTCGTCGTACCGAACTAATATCCTATAATTGTTTTGAATTAGTTCAGATAGGTCCTGGAATGGCGTGAGGATTGTTGGAACAATTAGCTCAACAGTCAAACACTCCCGGTAGATAAACAAGATTGCAGTCGAAGATAGAGAAATGAGTAAAAGTAACCACGTGATTCTATTTAGTTGAATACCGTTTCCAAACGCTATCTTCCAAATCAGAACAAGATTATGGCCAATAGTCGAAACGTTCCATCTTTTGCTAATTAAAGTCATGAAAATTGCTATAAAAATTACGACAAAAATCCAAATCATCCACACATCGATCGGAAGGGGTGAGAGCCAGACAAAAAGGGACGAATTTACTGTCCCCAAATTTGGAACGCAGTAGAGGAGGCGGCCTGATTGAGTTTCGGGATAAGTCAATCGATTTCCGACAGTACGAAAATACTCAGGAAAAGCAATTCTGTAAACTAGTCTAGGGACATACCCTGGTGATAGAATTCCTATGAATTTTATTCCAATTTTCAAAACTCTCGATAACGTTTCAAACAGAAAATGGGATTCGCCGCAGTCCTTTTTAAACGCGGTCGTGATGTTACTACTGCCCCAAATGGTTTCTAAGCATTTGTAAGGCAATATGACCTCATTTGCAAATAGCGTGTAATTAATCCAATACGATCGAAACCTCAGGGGACTTTTGAAGCGAATATATACGAATTTCCAACTGGCCCAGCCCCCGCAGTAAGGGCACCAGTAGCCCCAACTGTACCCGTCAGTAGGGACTCACCTATACCTAATCCGTTCCTGGGGAACGGTATTCCGTTCCCCAAAAGGAACGGAATACCGTGCCTGGGGAACGGTATACCGTGCCTCGGGAACCGAATACCGTGCCTGGGGAACGGAATACCGTTCCCCAAAATTCGGAAATAAAATTGAGATTGGGGAACGGAATACCGTTCCCCAAATGCGATTTTTCCTTCCAAATTTTGGGGAACGGTATTCCGTTCCCCAGGCACGGTAATCCGTTCCCATGAAGTATGGATTGAAGTCTTTCAATTT
Source organism: Desoria tigrina (assembly GCA_906901685.1). Classification (NCBI taxonomy): domain Eukaryota; kingdom Metazoa; phylum Arthropoda; class Collembola; order Entomobryomorpha; family Isotomidae; genus Desoria; species Desoria tigrina. The sequence continues at coordinate 1,782,671 of CAJQTU010000053.1, forward strand.
TCTTCACATTTCATAACTACCTTCTCCTCGCTCTAAGGTTTTTGTTTTTTTAACAATCAACCAGGCCTCTCGCTTAAAAAAATCGATTCTTAACACATATATATGTTGCCTATATAATACACTATTCATTGCAAATGACAGTTGCATATTCCTAAAATTTTAATTCCTAAAACACTTTCCATGACCTTGTAGAATACAGTAAAAATATTTTTTGGTCCATGGTCGCGCTCTATAATGCGCGGTCGCGGCAAGTTAAAAAGCCAAAAGTTGGCATTTTCATGCCGGAAAAGTTCATAAAATACTTAACCTGACCTATAGAATTCATTAAAAATACCTTTTGGTTCATGGTCGCGCTCTATACTGCGCGGTCGCGGCAAGTCAAAAAGCCTAAAGTTGGCATTTTCATGCCGGAAAAGTTCATAAAATACTTAACCTGACCTATAGAATTCATTAAAAATACTTTTTGGTCCATGGTCGCGCTCTATACTGCGCGGTCGCTGTAAGTCAAAAAGCCTAAAGTTGGCATTTTCATGCCGGAAAAGTTCATAAAATACTTAACCTGACCTATAGAATTCATTAAAAATACTTTTTGGTTCATGGTCGCGCTCTATAATGCGCGGTCGCGGCAAGTTAAAAAGCCAAAAGTTGGCATTTTCATGCCGGAAAAGTTCATAAAATACTTAACCTGACCTATAGAATTCATTAAAAATACTTTTTGGTTCATGGTCGCGCTCTATAATGCGCGGTCGCGGCAAGTTAAAAAGCCAAAAGTTGGCATTTTCATGCCGGAAAAGTTCATAAAATACTTAACCTGACCTATAGAATTCATTAAAAATACTTTTTGGTTCATGGTCGCGCTCTATACTGCGCGGTCGCGGCAAGTCAAAAAGCCTAAAGTTGGCATTTTCATGCCGGAAAAGTTCATGAAATACTTAACCTGACCTATAGAATTCATTAAAACTACTTTTTGGTCCATGGTCGCGCTCTATACTGCGCGGTCGCTGTAAGTCAAAAAGCCTAAAGTTGGCATTTTCATGCCGGAAAAGTTCATAAAATACTTAACCTGACCTATAGAATTCATTAAAAATACTTTTTGGTTCATGGTCGCGCTCTATACTGCGCAGTCGCGGCAAGTCAAAAAGCCTAAAGTTGGCATTTTCATGCCGGAAAAGTTCATAAAATACTTAACCTGACCTATAGAATTCATTAAAACTACTTTTTGGTCCATGGTCGCGCTCTATACTGCGCGGTCGCTGTAAGTCAAAAAGCCTAAAGTTGGCATTTTCATGCCGGAAAAGTTCATAAAATACTTAACCTGACCTATAGAATTCATTAAAAATACTTTTTGGTTCATGGTCGCGCTCTATACTGCGCAGTCGCGGCAAATCAAAAAGCCTAAAGTTGGCATTTTGATGCCGGAAAAGTTCTTGAGACACTTAACCTAACCTGTAGAATACAGTAAAAATATTTTTTGGTCCATGGGCGCGCTCTCTACTGCGCTGGCGCTTCAAGTGAAAAAACTTAAAGTTGCCATTTTGCTGCCGAAAAAGTTCTTAACACACTTGCCATGATTTGTAGAATACAGTAATAATACTTATCGGTTTTTGTGCGCGCTATATAGTTTGCGTGCGCGGTAAGTAAAGAAACTCGAAAATTATATTTCGAATCCAAAAAATCTTAAGCATCCCTTAAGCTTGTAGAATACAGTAATAATACTTTTTCGTTCGCTCGCTTTTCCGACATCAAAATAAATACCAACTTTTAGCTTTTTGCCTTGCCGCGCCCGCGCAGTATAGAGCGCGCCCATGGACCAAAAAGTATTTCTACTGTATTCTATAAGTCGTGGGAAGTGTGTTAGGAACTTTTCCGGCATCAAAATGGTAACTTTTAGCTTTTTGACTTGCTACGTCTGCGCAGTATAAAACGCGCCCAGGGACCAAAAAGTATTTTTAATGAATTCTATAGGTCAGGTTATCAGATCGGTGAAAGCTTTGGTTCCCAGATTACGGAAATAGAACTCCCATGTGACTTCGAAAAGATGTCTCACTCTGAGGAGAGACATTTCGGAGTATGCATTAGGACTAAATATCAGTGGGATCAAGATGGTTACCCAGAGATGCATCCTCAAAGTGAGGTCTATCACACAGATGGATCAAAGTTGGAGGGTCTTGCTGGGGAAGCTTTCTTGGGCTCAGAATTAAATATCCAAGGAAGAATACCACTAGGAATATACACATCAGTCTTTCAAGCAGAGGTCATGGCTATGTCTAGACCCAGGCATGAAGTAAACTTTTTTGTTGACTGTAGAAGTGCTTTAGACGCTCTTGTTAGCACGGCTCCAGTTGCTGGGCTTGTAAGAGAATGTTTTAAAGCTCTAAATAAACTGGCAGGGAACTGTGTAGTGACGTTACACTGGATCCCATCTCATATTGGTTTAAGGGGTAATGAAGACGTAGATGAATTGGCCAAGGAGGCTACTAAAGTAGCATTCTGTGGTCCGATTTCTCACATCTCCATTCCGAAATCAGCAGTTGTTAGTGCTATAAGTCGATGGTCACATTTGAGACACACGCATGCATGGAAAACAAGTAAAACATGCACTCAAACAAAAATGTTCGTTAAAGGTCCCAACAGTGGACTTGGGCGATATCTACGAACCTTGTGTAGGCCATCCTTAAGGTTGATCACACAGATAATAACAGGTCACAATACACTGAACAGGCATCTTTGTAGTATGGGAATCTCGGCCTCACCCACCTGCATGAAATGTGAGGAGGGCAGTGAGACGAGTTTACATTACCTCACGGATTGCCCATTCTATGCCATTTTACGGTTTGAAATTTTGGGCTCGCACTCGATGAGACCAGAAGAACTTTATAACATTCCTCTACCTGACATTCTTAAATTCATTAAGATGTCGGGGAGATTCTCTGATTCATTGGGGAATGTAGGGTCAGCATATTAAAGGCGTGTTATGGGTGAGTCTGCATTAGGTCAAATATGGCCTGTGCGGCTTGGGGGGTTATTGATGATCAGTAATCACCCACACCTCAAAAATACATACATACATAGGTCAGGTTAAGTGTCTCAGGAACTTTTCCGGCATCAAAATGCCAACTTTAGGCTTTTTGACTTGCCGCGACCGCGCAGTATAGAGCGCGACCATGAACCAAAAAGTATTTTTAATGAATTCTATAGGTCAGGTTAAGTATTTTATGAACTTTTCCGGCATGAAAATGCCAACTTTTGGCTTTTTAACTTGCCGCGACCGCGCATTATAGAGCGCGACCATGGACCAAAAAATATTTTTACTGTATTCTACAAGGTCATGGAAAGTGTTTTAGGAATTAAAATTTTAGGAATATGCAACTGTCATTTGCAATGTATAGTGTATTATATAGGCAACATATATATGTGTTAAGAATCGATTTTTTTAAGCGAGAGGCCTGGTTGATTGTTAAAAAAACAAAAACCTTAGAGCGAGGAGAAGGTAGTTATGAAATGTGAAGAAAATTGAAAGACTTCAATCCATACTTCATGGGAACGGATTACCGTGCCTGGGGAACGGAATACCGTTCCCCAAAATTTGGAAGGAAAAATCGCATTTGGGGAACGGTATTCCGTTCCCCAATCTCAATTTTATTTCCGAATTTTGGGGAAGGGTATTCCGTTCCCCAGGCACGGTATTCGGTTCCCGAGGCACGGTATACCGTTCCCCAGGCACGGTATTCCGTTCCTTTTGGGGAACGGAATACCGTTCCCCAGGAACGGATTAGGTATAGGTGAGTCCCTACTGCCCGTAACCTGAGACTCTTGAGCTTTCAACTTTACTAACATTATTAGGAGTTTGTAGCAGGACGGCATATACTGATGCAGTCCAAACCTCGAATACCAGGTGCAGTGATTTTAAATCTGACGTCTTGTAATCTCCAAAATGAACGAATATGAAATATGAATGCTTTTGAGTTTGTTGGGTGTACTGGCTTTTTTCCATGTAGAGAACGATATCAGAAATGACACCCCGGTCTGGAATTGTCTGTTTAATTATGATGTTGATGGAGCAGAGTTCGAAGAAATTAATAACGGGTTGAACGGGCTCGGGTTGATTATGGTCACAAAATGTCCATCAAGAATTAAATTTGTTGGTGTGAATTACCTTTTCAACAATGTCGACGTATGTCCAGATTGGCGATAATGTCTTAAAATGGAGAGTACACTTGCCGAAAGCTTTCAAATTGAGATTGAACTTTAAATATCCAGTATTTTCATACGCCACTGCGAAGCTAAGAGCAAGGATGTTCAAACTAACTTTAATGAGGTCGTTTAACTTCATTTTGCAAATTTGCACTGAAAGAATTCGTTTTTAACATTACTACAAGCATAATAATTCAAAACGATATTTTTTTTTAAATTGTGAGCATTCCGAGTTTTATAAGTCAGTATGACTTGTGTTGTTATGTTAGTATGACCGGCGACCAAATGACTGTCGTTGAAATTTGGTTTCAAAAGTGGATATAGTTTTGAATCAGTTGGATTCTGAATTTTGTAAGCCGTAAAGACTGTGTAGATTTAAAAATGCTTTGAGTCATTAACTATCAATAAATAGTTACGATACTTCTCAATATAAAAAGTTTGAATTTAATAAGTACCTACAACTACAACTTTGTTTAGCAGATTCTTTGAAACAGTTCTGTTCCAGAGAATTCATAAAGATTTTTTGAAATAATAACATGCTCCAAGTTTTGAATTTTTTTGTGAAATGGTATTGCTTAATCCCTATACATTTATTTCTAACCATTACAACACCAACACGAATTTACTAGGTATATTCATATGAATATTAGTGACAAGGTTACGACATGATTGTTTTTACTACTATCCCCCAATTTCAAAAACAAATAAAAAACAAGATTTAATTGCTTTTGGGGCAATGCTATCAGCAAATCCAGTAAACCTCAATTTGACGGCCGGTTCTTCTCAATGCAGTAAGGGGATAATAATGATGGTGATTTCGAAAATCACAACATCAGCTCTACGAATTTACGGTTGGAGCATCAAAATTTGGCGTTTTTTAGGTTTCTAGCCGTAAGAAGATAGAGATGAGCTAAACAGAGCTAAAAGAGGTAAAAAGTTAGTATTGAGCTGTAGCCATAATTTAACAATTACAATCAGGAGCGCTAAATTATCTCTGGCATATTTTCTCTTGAATCTTTAGAAACCTAAGTTGTGTCCACTGCAATACAAGTATTAACGAATTAGATATAATATTTACCTAGAAAATTTTGTCGGATTAAAATCATTGCTTCCGTTGGGTTTTAAAAATTCCAGTAACTAGCCCATGTAAAAGCATTATAGAACTGAAAATACATTTTAGTCCCAAAATTATACATTTCCCAGTTTTTTCGACTACGCATATGCAACAAAAAACAGCGTTCATTGTCCCAAATAATTTGAAAAAGGGTTTCAAATTTCCGACGAACCAATGGAATCGGTTACATTCTTCCTTTCCCGCAGAAAATTGACATTAACCAATTGGTTTACGAATTCTATACGCCAGCGATGGAAAAATATGAGAACTCCAGCTTCCGACAATTGCTGCATCTTGCTCATGAAAAACTCCGCCATGTGGGTATTCAAGTAAGCAAAAAACATTCGATTGTCGAAATCCTCGTTAATGCGAACGCAACTATGATTCGGAAGCAAAATCTGAATCCGTTGAGACATTGTGCTGGTCTTATATGACACCGATTTACTTTTGTCGTAGAAAGCATACTTTTGGCCACTACTAGACAAGTACTTTGCCAAGTTTGTCTTCGAAATGGGTGGAACGATTTCCAAAGACTCGTTGATCTTTGTACCGATATGATGTTTTGTGAATGCGGATTGAAGATACTCCAGGGGATGCAGTAATGCAGTACCCTCAAGATACTCAATCAATATTTTACAATTGCCGTTAATTAGTTCAGAGAGGTTCTGGATGGGGGTGGGCATTGTCGGAACTATTAGTTCAACTGTCACACACTCCCGGTAAATGTAAAAGAGTACAGCTGAAGTTGTTGAAATTAGAACAAATAAGATTCTGACTCGGGGTAGTCGAAAGTCGATACCGTTTCCAAACCCAATATTCCAAATCAGAAAAAGATAGTGACCTACCGTCGAGACGCTTAATGTTTTGCTAATTAGGGTCATAAAAAGCGCCAGAAATATTACCGCCACAATCCAAATAATCCAAACAGCGATTGGAAGGGGTGACAACCACACCGAAAGTGACAAATTTTCTGAACCGATTTTTGGAACGCAGTAAAGTAAGCGTCCCGCTTGAGTTACAAGATAGAACAATCGGTTTCCGTCTGTGGGCCTGTACTTCAGAGAGCTAATTGCGTACATCAGTTGGGACGTTTCTCCCGATGCTGGGTATCCAATATATTTAACTCTGGTTTTTGAAACTGCCGCCAACGTTTCAAATACATAATGTTCTACGTCGCACTTAAGCATCATTAAACTCGAGAAGTTGTTTTTTCTCCAGATAGTTTTCAAACAGTCGTAAGTAGCTGTGTATGCATTAACAAGTAGTGTGTAATTGGTCCAATATTTTTGGTAGTTCAAGGTGCGTCGGAAACTAATGCCTGTGAATTCCGACCCTTTTATCCATACCCTGCAGTATTGGCAATAGAAGCCCCACATGTACCCGAAACGTGAGACTTCGACGCTTGATGTCTGATTGGTTTGTATTAGAACGGCATAGATTGATGCAGTCCAAACCTCGAAAATCGAGTATGAGAAATTTAAATCCGAGTTCTGGTAATTTCCAAAGAAAACCAATATAAAGTAGGAGTGTTTTTGAGTTTTTGTTTTGTATTCGCTTTTGACCATATAGGGAATGATGTCAGAAACTTCACCCGATTTTGGAATTCTTCGTTCAATTATAATGTTGATTGAGCAAAGTTCAAAGAAATTAAGCACAGGTTGAACGGGCTGTTGTTGAGTATGGTCAGAAAATGTCCACAAAGAATTAAACTTATTGGTGTGGATTACCTTTTCAACAATGTCGACGTATGTCCAGATTGGCGATAATGTCTTAAAATGTAGAGTACACTTGCCGAAAGCTTTCAAATTGAGATTGAACTTTAAATATCCAATATTTTCATACGCAACTGCAAAGCTAAGAGCAAGGATGTTCAAACCAACTTTAATGAGGTCGTTTAACTTCATTTTGCACTGAAAGAATTCGCTTTTAACATTACCACAAGCATAATAATTCAAAACGATATTTTTTTCAAATTGTGAGCATTCCGAGTTTTATTAGTCAGTATGACTTGTGTTGTTCGAAACTGGCGACCAAATGACTGTCGTAGAAATTTGGTTTCAAAAGTGGATGTAGTTTCGGATCAGTTAGATTCTGAATTTTGTAAGCCGTAAAGACTGTGTAGATTTAAAAATGCTTTGAGTCATTAACTATCAATAAATAGTTACGATTACGATACTTCTCAATATAAAAAGTTTGAATTTAATAAGTACCTACAACTACAACTTTGTTTATCAGATGCTTTGAAACAGTTCTATTCCAGAGAATTCATAAAGACTTTTTGAAATAATAACATGCTCCAAGGTTTGAATTTTTTTGTGAGATGGTATTGCTTAATCCCTAGACATTAATTTCTAACCATTACAACAGCAACACGAATTTCTTAGGTATATTCATATGAATATTAGTCACAAGGTTACGACATGATTGTAAAGAATAAATGGATACACGAAATTTCGCAAAATAGGAGAAAAGTTTTTACTACTATCCCCCAATTTCAAAAACAAATAAAAAACAAGATTTAATTGCTTTTGGGGCAATGCTATCAGCAAATCCAGTAAACCTCAATTTGACGGCCGGTTCTTCTCAATGCAGTAAGGGGATAATAATGATGGTGATTTCGAAAATCACAACATCAGCTCTACGAATTTACGGTTGGAGCATCAAAATTTGGCGTTTTTTAGGTTTCTAGCCGTAAGAAGATAGAGATGAGCTAAACAGAGCTAAAAGAGGTAAAAAGTTAGTATTGAGCTGTAGCCATAATTTAACAATTACAATCAGGAGCGCTAAATTATCTCTGGCATATTTTCTCTTGAATCTTTAGAAACCTAAGTTGTGTCCACTGCAATACAAGTATTAACGAATTAGATATAATATTTACCTAGAAAATTTTGTCGGATTAAAATCATTGCTTCCGTTGGGTTTTAAAAATTCCAGTAACTAGCCCATGTAAAAGCATTATAGAACTGAAAATACATTTTAGTCCCAAAATTATACATTTCCCAGTTTTTTCGACTACGCATATGCAACAAAAAACAGCGTTCATTGTCCCAAATAATTTGAAAAAGGGTTTCAAATTTCCGACGAACCAATGGAATCGGTTACATTCTTCCTTTCCCGCAGAAAATTGACATTAACCAATTGGTTTACGAATTCTATACGCCAGCGATGGAAAAATATGAGAACTCCAGCTTCCGACAATTGCTGCATCTTGCTCATGAAAAACTCCGCCATGTGGGTATTCAAGTAAGCAAAAAACATTTGATTGTCGAAATCCTCGTTAATGCGAATGCAATTATGATTCGGAAGCAAAATCTGAATCCGTTGAGACATTGTGCTGGTCTTATATGACACCGATTTACTTTTGTCATAGAAAGCGTACTTTTGGTCACTATTAGACAAGTACTTTGCCAAGTTTCGAAATGGGTGGAACGATTTCCAAAGACTCGTTGATCTTTGAATCGATATGATGTTTTGTGAATGCGGATTGAAGATACTCCAGAGGATGCAGTAATGCAATACCTTCAAGATACTCAATCAAAATTTTATAATTGCCATTAATTAGTTCAGAGAGGTTCTGGAAGGGGGTGGGCATTGTCGGAACTATTAGTTCAACCGTCACACACTCTCGGTAAATATAAAAGAGTACAGCTGAAGTTGTTGAAATAAGAACAAATAAGATTCTAACTCGGGGGAGTCGAAAGTCGATACCGTTTCCAAACGCAATATTCCAAATCAGAAAAAGATAGTGACCTACAGTCGAGACGCTTAATGTTTTGCTAATTAAAGTCATAAAAAGCGCCAGAAAAATTACCGCCACAATCCAAATATAATCCAAACAGCGATTGGAAGGGATGACAACCACACCGAAAGTGACAAATTTTCGGAACCCACTTTTGGAACGCAGTAAAGTAGGCGTCCCGCTTTAGTTACAAGATAGAACAATCGGTTTCCGTCTGTGGGCCTGTACTTCAGAGAGTTAATTGCGTACATCAGTTGGAACGTTTCTCCAGATGCTGGGTATCCGATATATTTAACTCTAGTTTTTGAAACTGCCGCCAACGTTTCAAATACATAATGTTCCACATCGCAGTTAGAAATCAGTAAACCCGAGAATTTTTTTTTTCTCCAGATAGTTTTCAAACAGTTGTAAGAAGCTGTGTTTGCATTAACAAGTAGTGTGTAATTGGTCCAATATTTTTGGTAGTTCAAGGTGCGTCGGAAACAAATGCCTGTGAATTCCGACCCTTTTATCCATAACCTGCAGTATGGGCAATAGAAGCCCCAAATGTACCCGAATCCTGAGACTTCGACGCTTGATGTCTTATTGGTTTGTATTAGAACGGCATAGATCGATGCAGTCCAAACCTCGAATATCGAGCTTGAGAAATTTAAATCCGAGTTCTGGTAATTTCCAAAGAAAACCAATATAAAGTAGGAGTGTTTTTGAGTTTTCGTTTTGTACTCGCTTTTGACCATATAGGGAATGATGTCAGAAACTTCACCCGATTTTGGAATTCTTCGTTTAATTATAATGTTGATTGAGCAAAGTTCAAAGAAATTAAGCACGGGTTGAACAGGCTGTTGTTGAGTATGGTCATAAAATGTCCATAGAGAATTAAATTTGTTGGTGTGAATTACCTTCTCGACAATGTCGATGTATGCAAGCCCCGTCAATAATGTTTTAAAATGTAGAGTACATTTGCCGAAAGAATTAAAATTAAGATTGAAATTTAAATCTGCGGTTTTCTCACAAGCAATTGCGTAGATTAGAACAAGGGTGTTTATGCTAACTTTAAAAACGGTATTACTCTTCATTTTGAATTTGAAATAAAAAATTGAGCGGATTTTCATTTAATAAATGTAGTGAAAATGATATTTATTCAAAGTTTCAATGAGTTCAGAGTCCGAAAATTCAGCGTTCTTGCCTTGTAATAAGTCCGTTACCAAACTTTAAGGTTTGTCGCTGCAATTGGATTTCAAAAGTAGATCGAGCTTGGTATGACTCACTCAGTTGATTTTTTAAATTTAGAAACACGCATTGCATTGTAGTTTTGCAAATGTTTGTCATTAAATATATATCTATCTTTATCAGCTACTTTCAAATATAAAAAGCTCAATTTAATAAGTACATATAAAAACAACTTTGCCAAATGCATTCTTAACAGTAGTATTGTTACCTAATAATTCAACCTAGAGGAACAGTTGAAATACCATAACAAACTTTAAAACTTGAATTTTGAATTCTTTTGTAAGTTTTTATGAATATTTTTTTTGAGCCTACGACATTTTTGATCAAATTATTGAAATTACAAACACAAATCCTGTAAATTCATAGAATACAATATCGAATATATTTAAAACTCGTTATTATTGTATTCTTCGATTGTATGAATCATAAAATAAATTGAAGAGATTCTTTTATATGCATTTATGATATGAATATTAGTTTTACGACATTCAACATGATGATCAAGTTACTGAAACTGCAAACAAGCATGCTTCTGAGCCTGAGCCATCCAAAGCAATGTTGAAGGTCTAATCTATAAATCGATAGTGAAAAAATCAATTAAAAAAAATTCGCAAAATTTGCACTTTGCCTGATCTTGTTGCTTTCTACACTGTATTTCTGTATTTTCATCTGTATTTTACATGACAATGATTTAGAAAAACGATACAAAATAATTTTGACTATGCTTATACAAGGATTTCAGCATCCCTGGAACTAGAGCTTTAATAACAAAAGCACCAAAGAGTCTATTTAAAAATATAAAAATTCTACTACAAACATTTTAGTCCAAAACAAACGTCTCTAAAAGATAATTCCCCAACGCACACAAAACAAAAAACAGCGTTGAAAATCCCAAATAATTTGAAAAACGGTCTTAAATGGCGTATTGTAATTTCCGACGAGTCGGTCGAGTCGATTGCATTCTCTCTTTCGGGCAATAAATTGGCATTCGACAAGGGATATGTGAATTCCACTAGCCAGCGAAGCAAAAACTATAGAAATCCAATTCCTTAGTGCCTAGAATTTTAATTACTTTCCACCGTTAGGCTTCAAACACAAGATGAGTAGTAGTTTATTTAAAATTCTAAGAATTAATCTAAAAATACATCTTATCCCAAAAACTATGCTTCCATAGAATAGTTCCGCCGCGCACACCAAACATAGAAGAGCGTTCACAATCCCAAACAGTTTGAAAAACGGTTCCAAATTACGTATCGTGATATATGACAAGCCTGTTGAGTCGGTTTCATTCTTCCCCGCCCGAAATAAATGGACATTCTGCAATTGATATGCAACTTCCTCTAGCCAGCTTTCGAAAAATAGGAGAATTCCAGATTCCAATAATTGTCGTAACTTACTAATGAACAACTCCGCCATGTTGGTATTGACGCGGGTAAACATCACGTTTTTGTCGAAATACTCACTTATCCGAAAACAATTATAATTTGGCAGGAAACTTTGAATCGCAGTCACAAGATGATTGTTCTTGGATGACGCCGACAAACTTTGATTGTAGAAGGAATAGTTTTGTTCAATATTTGACAAGTACTTTACAACCTCCGTAAATGAGATCTCTGAAACTATTAACAGAGACTCGTTGATCTTACTACCGATATGATGACTGGTAAATGCCAATTGCCAATATTCAAACGGATGTAGAAATGCAGTCCCCTCGGGGTGATAAATCAATATTTTATAATTGTTATGAATTAGATCGGCGAGGTTCTGGAATGGGGTGGGTATTGTAGGAACTATCAGTTCAACCGTCAAACGCTCCCGGTAGATGTAGAGGAGTGCAGCTGAAGTTACACAACCCAGTAAAAGCAACCTTATTCTATTCAGTTGAATACCGTGTCCAAACGCCGTCATCCAAATCAGAAACAGATAGTGACCAATAGTCGCGACGTTCCAATTTTTACTAATTAGAGTCATAAAAACTGCCAGAAAGACTACAGCAAAAGTCCAAAGCATCCAGATATCCTTTGGTAGAGGTGACAGCCATACAGAAAGCGACGATTTTACAGAACTCACCTTTGGAGCGCAATAGATAAGGCGGCTCGCTTGAATTTTACAAAATAACAAGCGATTTCCGTCCGTACGTTCGTATTTCTGAAATCTAGTTGTGAAAATCAGTTGAGAAATTGTCCCAGGGGTCATTCTCCCAATGAATTTAACTCCAATTTTCATAACTGCCGCCAACGTTTCAAACACAAAATGACCCTGATAGCAATCATTCCATATATTCCTCGTGATCTCATTTCTCCCCCAGATTGTTTCCAAGCATTTATAAGGTAATATTAATATGGGCTCATTTGCAGGCAGCGTGTAGTTAATCCAATATGATTGAAAGTTCAAGGGACGCTTAAAGCGTATAGCTTTGAATTCCCAATGTGCCCACTTACTGCAGTAGGCGCACCAATAGCCCCAACTGTACCCGAAACGTGAGACCCTTGATTCTCCCATTTTACTACCATTATTAGGAATTTGAAGCAGGACGGCATAAATCGAAGCGGTCCAGATCTCGAATATCGGGTGTAGAGATTTTAAATCCGACGTTTTGTAATCTCCAAAGTGAACGAATAGAAAATATGAGTGCTTTTGAGTTTGTTGCGTGTACTGGCTTTTTTCCATGTATAGAACGATGTCCGAAATCGCACCATATTCTGGGATAGCTTGCTTAATTATAACGTTGATGGCACAGAGTTCAAAGAAATTTAAAACAGGTTGAAAGGGCTCGGGTTGATTATGGTCACAAAATGTCCATAGGGAATTTAATTTGTTGGTGTGAATTACCTTTTCGACAATATCGATATATGACCACCCTGTCGATAATGTCTTAAAATGGAGAGTACATTTGCCGAAAGATTTTAAATTGAGATCAAACTTTAAATCTACAGTAGCTTTATAAGCAACTGCGGAGGTAAGAAAAAGTATATTAAAACTAACTATATTATTACGATAATTTAACTTCATTTTGGGACTAAATATAATCAGTCGTTCGGTGTTAAGGTTAGTACAAGTATATTAATTTGAAACGATATAGTTTTTTTTACTTAGAAAGCGGTCTGAGTTTTACAATTCAGCGGGTCTTGCCTTGCGATAGAACGGTTAACAACTGTTAATGTTGTGGTCGTGAATTGGTTGCAAAAGTAAATCTAGTTGTGGATCAGTTTGATTTCGAAATTGTGAAGCCCTAAATGCAGTATAGTTTTAGAAATTTTTTGAGTCACTATAACTGTCGACATCGTTTTAGGATACTTTTGAACATGAAAAGGTCCCATTTAATAGGTACATATCCAACTTTTTCTAGCCGATGGATGCATTGAAAAAGGTAGTACTATTACAAAGAAATTGTAAAGATTTTTAGAAATAATAAGACGCTCCAAGTTTTTTTTTAGTTTAAACCCGAGTCCCTTCAAATATTTATAACAACTTCCAACCGAACCATTAGCAAACTTGAAAACATGAATTCGGAATTCCTATAATATATTTATATTGATATTGGTTACGAGGTTAAAACATCATTATCAAACTATTGACAGCACTTACACGCACGCCCTCGATCGTTAATATTCTACACAATTTGAATCTACTTGAAACTTTTCATCATTTTATCCTACGATTACTTGAAGAAATGCGTGCATGGGCCTAAATGTATGTAATTTGTGTAGGAAGTTGGCAATTCAAAGCTTTTTATGTCTAATATTATGACTATAAACTGAATAAACTGATCTTACGTACACTATACAAAAATTACCAGAACCTAGCCAAAAATCTTCTAATAATAACTAATTGCCTCCGTAGAGCTCTAAATATACAAGAAGTTACTAGTTAGTCTATTTAGATATATAACAAAAGAACTAAAAGCATACCTCAGTCCCAAAAAAACATATATACCAGACAGTTCCCCAACAAATACAAAACAAAAAACAGTGTTCATAATCCCAAACAATTTCAAAAACGGTCTCAAATTACGTATCCTAATCTCGGACAAGCCAACTGAATTGGTAACGTTCATCCTTTCCCGCAAAAAATTGGCATTTAGCAACTGGTTCGTGAATTCAATCCGCCAGCGTTGAAGAAACAAGAGGATTCCAGACTCCGACAACAGCTGCATCTTGCGGATTAAAAACTCTGCCATGTGCGTATTCAAGAATGTAAAAAACATTTTCTTGTCCAAATCCTCGTTTATCCTAATGCAGTTATGATTCGGAAGCAAAATCTGAATCCGTTCCAACGCTTGGCTTGACCTTGATGACGCTGTTCCAGTTTTGTCATAGTAGGAATATTTCTGGTCCGAATTTGACAAGTAATTTTGAGCCTCCGTCTCTGTGATGAATGGACAGATTACCAACGACTCCTCCATCTTATTATCGATGTGATGATTTTTGAAGGCGGAAAGCAGATAGTCAAAAGGATGCTTTAATGCTGTGCCTTCGGGATGCTCCATCAATATTTTATAATTGTTCTGAACTACTTCAGAGAGGTTCTGCAATGGCTTCTGTACCGTTGGAACTATTAGTTCAACTGTCAAACACTCCCGGTAAATGTACAAGAGTACCGTTGAAGTTGTAGAAACCAGAACAAATAAGATTTTGATTCGGCCGAGTCGAGAGTCGATACCGTTTCCAAGTGCAATATTCCAAATCAAAAACAGATAGTGACCAAAAGACGATACCTTCCAGTTTTTGCTGATCAAAGTCATGAAAATTGACAGAAAAATCACAGCCAAAATCCAAATTATCCACACCTCAATTGGGAGAGGTGAGATCCAGACTGAAAGGGACAATTTTACCGAACTACCTTTTGGAAGGCAATAGATAAGCCGTCCAGCGAAAGTTAAACGATAAAACAATCGGTTTACGGACGTAGGGGTGTAATGCTGAAAGTAAACTAAATCAATCAGTTGTGGATTTACCCCAGATATTGGGTTTCCGATATTTTCATACTTAACTTTTAAAACTCCCGCCAACGTTTCAAATACAAAATGGCCAACATCGCAGGCGGATCTCACAAAACCCGCGAATTTATTTTTTCCCCAGATGGTTTCTACACATTTGTAAGGTATTGAGATTTCGTGTCCAGATATGGTGAAATTTCTCCAAAATTTTTGAAACTGCATTCGGCGTTGAAAGTCAATTGGTTCAAATTTTGACCCCGTTGTCCACGTCCTGCAGTAGGGGCACCAGTAGCCCCAGGTGTACCCAAGTTCTTTAACTTTGGAGTTATTGTTGTGGAATTGTACCAGAACGGCATATATCGATGCAGCCCAAGTTTCAAATATCCCGTGTGCGGAATGCAAATGTGACCTTTTGTAATCCCCAAAGTGAATGAATATGAAATGGGAGTGATTTTGGGTTCCCAATTTGTACTCGCTTTTTTCCATGTAGAGATGGATGTCAGAAACTTCATCCTCGTGTGGGATGTCCTGTCGAATTATTATGTTGATGGAACAGGGTTCGAAGAAATTATAGACAGGTTGAACGGGCTCGGATTGATTATGGTCCCAAGACGTCCATAGGGAATTTAAACTATTGGTGTGGATTATCTTTTCGACGATGTCGATATATGACCACCCTGTCGATAATGTTTTAAGATGAAGAGTACACTTGCCGAAGGCTTTTAAATTGAAATTGAGCTTAAAATCTCGGGGTTTTTGACAAGAAACTGCGGATAAAAAGACCAGAATGATTGTAACAAAATTATATAGCCTCATTTTACAAATTTTATTGTATTTATTGAAGACAATAAATTTTCCAATTTTACTGAATTCCGGGATCCATAAATTCAGTATGCCTTGTGATGAGACGATTGTTAACTGTCGGTTCTCCAGTAGGAATTAGCTTGAAAAATGATCTATTTTTTAAATCTTTCTTGAGTTAGTTATTATCCTATTATTCACAGATTATCTTCAACTGTTTCAAGACTCATGTATTGAAAATGGCTCGTCAATGCATTACATGCTGGAGATAATTTCATTTATTTTCTCCCGTTAGAAGATCGAAAAAACTGTTCAAACGCATATGTATTAAAGTATCGTTGAATAACCTTCAAAATCTAAAACTTTAAAATTTAATATTATTTATCTTTTTCGAAATAGACAATAAGCAACCATTTTAGAACTTGAAAATGCAAACTATTCAAATTATAAATCACAAACTATTTTAATCTAGAATTTTCAACATCTTTTAAAAAGTTAACCATACAAATTCTACATCGAAGTTTATCCAAATTGTTCAAGAAAAAAAATCAGATGCATATTTGGATACATAAAATGAAAGAAATCACTCGTGCTCTCTTCTCATCCCGCCTTACAGACGGTGACGGACACCAAAAACGGAATCATAAAGCACAAACGTTAACAATAATTATGAAAAATTAAAATAATTGCATACGATACCAACTTTGTTGGTCAGATTCATTAAAAACAATAAAACAATTGAATAATTGTACAAACGTCTTCTGATCTAATTCTTCGAAATATTACGGGATCAAAGTTTTGAATTGAAGTTCGGATATTAGTTTGTTTTGTCCCTGTGGATTTCTAAGCATTAACAAACTTACAAAAATGAGCCCCCATTGGCATGAGTATAATATTGCTGAATGTACTAACACGCAAGCCTTTTATCTATTGAATACGATCTACGAATTTTGAAATTATGAAATTATACAAGTACTGGATAAACGGCTGCCTCTAATTAGACATTGATAAAACTAACAGGTAAATATTTTGAGTTGAAAGTTTGTCAGTTTGCGATTAAATCGTGAATACTTTTAGTTCGAAATAAATATTTTGGAACAAAACGAAGTGTCGGAAACCCAAGTAAATGCTAACTTAAATCTAGAAAATGTTTCTAATTGCTGGTCAGTAAATTTCCAATACATCCTCTCACATCATTCGCGGTTTCATCAAGACAAAAATTCTCAAAATTAGACCAATCGACAATGATTACGAGTTTGACAATTTATTATTCTCGCGTTGTGATAAGCTGATTACCAAACTTTAAGTTTTGTCAGTGGAATTGGATTTCAAAAGTAGATCTTGCTGGGTTTGACTTAAAATTAATAGCCTCCGTTGAACAGTAGTAACCCAGTTATAGAGCCAATTGAAAAATCCAACAGTTGAACTAAAAATGCCTTTTAGTACAGTAACCACATATTCAACAGATCGTTCCCCGACACATACAAAACAAAAAAGAGCGTTCAAAATCCCAAACAATTTAAAAAACGGTTTCAAATTACGCATCGTAATTTCCGACGAGTCAGACACATTATTCGTTGCTCTCAATAAATATATGCTTTAATAAGCAACTGGTTTATGAAATCTATACGCCAGCGATGAAAAAATTGCAGAAATCCAGATTCCGACAACTGTTGCATCTTTCCGATAAAAAACTCCGCCATGTGAGTATGGAAAAATGAAAAAACTACTTTTTTATCAAATTCTTCGCCTACATAAAAGCAATTATAATTCGGTAAATAACTTTGCAGCCGTTCCAACCTTGGACTGGACCTGCCGCTGGATGACGCCGCTACATATGGGTCGTAATAAGAATATTTTTGGTCAGTATTTGACAAGTACTCTGACAACTCTTTCCACCTAATCGCATGAACGATTACCAACGAATCATTGACCTTAGTACCGATCTGATGATTTATGAATGCGGATTGTAGATATTCTAGAAGATGTCTAGAACCTTTGCGAAGCAGAGTCAATATTTTGTAGTTGTTGTGGATTAGTTCTGAGAGGTTCTGGAAGGTAGGGGGTATTGTCGGAACAATTAGCTCAACGGTCAAACACTCCCGGTAAATGAACAAGAGAGCAGTTGCAGTTGAAGATACCGAAATCAGTAAAAGCAAGCACGTTATTCTGTCTAGATTAATACCGTTTCCAAAAGCAATCCTCCAAATCTGAAACAGGTGACCAGTCGTTGAGACGTTCCATCTTTTGCTGCTTAAAGTCATGAAAATTGCCAGAAAAATTACAGCAAACATCCAAATTGCCCACACATTTGTTGGAAAGGGTGACAGCCAGACCGAAAGTGACAACTTCGCTGAACTGACTTTTTGAACGCAATAAATAATGCGTCCCGCAATACGTTCACGATAGAATAATCGGTTTCCGTCAAAACCCCTGTATTTTTGAAAGCTAACTTTATCCGACAGTTGATAGGATTTCTCATCTACTGGGTGCCCGACAAATTTGACTCCAATTTTTAAAGCTGCCGCCAGCGTCTCGAATACAAAATGGCTTACATCGCAGTTCAGAATCATTTCCGCCGGAAAATTGTTGCTCCCCCAGATAGTTTCCAAACAATTGAGAGAAACGTTGAATGCTTTTACAGATACGGTGTAATTAGCCCAATTCTCTCGAAAATTCAAGGGACGTTGAATGTCGATGGGTCTGAAATTTGACCCTGCCACCCAATTTTCGCAATAATTGCACCAGTAACCCCAAGTGTACCCTAAACTTGAGATTTTGACACTTGGTTTTCGAACTCCAGAACTATTATTAAACGTTTGTAGTAAAACCGCATATATTGATGCAGTCCAAAATTCGAATATCGGTTGTAAGGATTTTAAATCTGACTTGCAATCTCCAAAGTGAAGGAATATGAAATACGAGTGATTTTGAGTTCTGTATCTGTATTCGCTTTTTTCTATGTAGAGAATGATGTCAGAAACTTTATCCGGGATGTGGTGTCGAATTATGATGTTGATGGAACAAATTTCGAAGAAATTATAAACAGGTTGTACGTTATGATCCGAAAATGTCCATGGAGAATTAAATTTATTGGCGTGGATTACATTTTCGACAATGCCGATGTATGCCCACTCTTTTGATAATGTTTTAAAGTGTAGAGTACAGTTGCCGTTTTTTAAATTGAGATTGAACTTTAAATCTCCGTATTTTTGACATCCAACTGCAGATGTTAAAACAACAATAGTCAAGCTAATTACACTGATATCATTTATCAACTGCATTTTCAGACTTATATAAATATTATACACGAATTCGATTTTTGTTAAACTGTATGCAAACGATAGTTATTTCAAATTCAAGAAGATCGAGTTATGTGTCCTGTGAGAGGGTTACAAAGAACTATTGCCTTTTGAGTTAGGCTTTATTTAAGTAGTGATCTATTTTTGAAATTTAAAACCCCAAAGTATAATTTAAATGATTAAAACAACATTGGTACAATCTCTAACTTCATCAAAGTTTATCGTAACAGCCTATATCGAACCGTTTGTAGATTTATGGCGCATTAAGAAACCAACGTCAAGCAATTTATGAGAATATGAATTTTTTGTGTAAGTAAATTACTAATCCCAACACATTCTTTACCATTTACAAACTTACGAAAATTAATTTCACTACGCATGAATATTGATTGGAATTATCAGACTGCCAAAAAATATGAAAGCACGCCGTTTATCTAATCTATTACGGAATTCCTAATTCAAATGATATTTATTACAAGTTTTTAGCGTTTAGAGTTTGACAATTTAGCGTTCGTGCCTTGTGACAAGTCGGTTACCAAACAAACTTTAAGTTTCTTCGCTCAAATCGGATTTGAAAAGTAGATCTAGCTTGGTTTGACTCAGTTCAATTTTTAAATTTGGAATCCCTAATTCCTATGTAGTTTAGCAATTGTTTTGAGTCATTAAATCTATATAGAGATCTTTATAAGATACTTTGAATATGAAAAATTCAAATTTATTAAGTACATACAAATACAACTTTGCCACAGCAGTATTGTTACCAACAAATTGTAAAGATTTTTTAAATATTAGCACGATTCAAGCTTTGAATATTTTTTCAGCTGGTATTCATTAACACAGGTCCACCAAACTATTTATTTCCAACCATTATCAAACTTTAAATATTAATTTTTAATTCCTTTTGTATATTCATATGAATATTAGTTTGGAGCCAACTACATTTTGTATTAAATTATTCAAATTACAAACACTCACATTTTCAATTCATAAACTACAATATTTGATATATTTTGAACTTTTTTCTATTTTATTCATCAATTGTTTGAATCAAAAAGGTAAATAGAAGATATTTTTTATGTACGTCTATGGTATGAATATTTGTCACGACGTTATCCAGAATTAAAAAGTTACTAAAACGACACACACCATCTATTACAATTAACAATGTTCAAGATCTTTACTTTGTATCATTCTATACATTGATTATTTGAATAACTCCATCCACTGACACCATATCGTCATACAAGAAAATGCTTTGGCTATGTTGGAATTTCAAAAATTTGACCTCTTGAACTTTAAATGGTCAACATTTCGAAATCATCGTGTGATATATCAATTCCTAACTACTTTCACCGACGAACTCTTTAGTTCATCGGAATTACGAAAGTTTAAGGAGTTCACATATTTCGTCATATACAGGGTGTCTCACAATTATGTGACCACTACCACTAACAGAAATTATCCGTAGTGACCAACAAAAGTGTCCATTACAAGTTACAATTAGAACGATTTTAAAAAAACATTTTAAAATCATACTTTTTTAACCATGTAAGAATGTATCAGTAAATAGGCCATTTTGACCACATAGCATGTACCGACCGTTAAAAATCCTTTAACCTCAGCTTGCTCAGGGTATTTCACACTTACGAGTTGGGTATTTCAAAATCTTTTGACTTTGACTAACTTTAATAAACCGATGTAACGGGTGTAACCAAGTGTTGAAAATATAACGATAAACAAACTAAATCTCAATTTCCCCAAAAAGCCCGGGTTTCGCACCCTGGTGTCAGTAGGAGTGGTCCCGTATTTATCAAAGATGTTCTATTACTCATGGGAATCGTTTAAACTCCATATCTCAATTTCCCCAAAAAGCCCGTGTTTTGCACCCTGGTGTAAGTGGGAGTGGTCCCGTATACGTTAAAGATGTTCTATTACTCATGGAAATCGTTTAAACCCCATATCTCAATTTCCGCGAAAATCCGGGTTCTGCACCCTGGTGTCAGTGGAAGTGGTCCCGTATTCGTCAAAGATGTTCTATTACTCATGGAAATCGTTTAAACCTCATATCTCAATTTCCCCGAAAATCCGGGTACTGCACCCTGGTGTCAGTGGGAGTGGTCCCGTATTCGTCAAAGATGTTCTATTACTCATGGGAATCGTTTAAACCCCATATCTCAATTTCCCCAAAAATCCGGGTACTGCCCCCTGGTGTCAGTGGGAGTGGTCCCGTAATCGTCAAAGATGTTCTAGTACTCATGGGAATCGTTTAAACCCCATATCTCAATTTCCCCAAAAATCCCAGGTTTCGCACTCTGAAATGTAGGTTCAGAGTATTATCATGTATAGATGATAGACATAGAGTGTAATGTAAACTACCTAAGCGTCAGTTTTAAAATGAGTAAGAGCTCTATCCTGGCGTTGGACTCCTACATATCACTATTCTGTTTGATTTAATGGTTTGTTTTGGGGTTTAATTGATGGGGGGTAGGGGGTGTGACCAATTTGACCCAAGTTCGAACTTAGCCTCACTCTTGAGCCAAGGAACAAGTGTACAAAATTTGGTGACCGTAGGTCCAGCCGTTCTCCAGTTATCACTCGGACAGACGGACAGACGGACGGACGGACGGACAGACGGACGGACGGACAGACGGACTGGTCATTCGCATAAAGTGTTTTCAACACTTAATAATTGTCTTTAAATATTTTTTTTTATTATTATTTATCCCCTTTCGAGTTGTAGTATTAGGCAGACTGCAAACATTTTGAATCCATCATTCAGTATTAAGCAATGAAGACGTGTGTTAATTCTAGATTTTTATTCCAGCTCTTAGAATTTCACATTTACTGGCTAACAAAATTGTCATTAGGAATTGTAATTTTAAATTCATTGCATTTCTTCGGCTTGCAACGGGGTCTGATTTGGCAGGTAGATGCTGGGAAGGAGCGTTCCATGATGCAGGCTACGGTGCGCAGTATCGTTTCGCGCCGGTACAAGTGACGCATTTTGGCGCTTGCAAACATGGGCCTGGCGATGGGCACGGCATATCAACCATAAAGCAAACCTCACCTTTTTTACACTTACTGCTAGCGCAATCTAAAACTGGTTCTATTATTAAAAAAACACTGAGTTTAATTTTCGAAATTGTCGTTATTCAAGAAATTAAAAGTATTCATACTTTGAATGAATCATAGCAAGGTTTGAAATTTTCCCCGTCGTCAGTCGTAACAAAACCAAAATAATTGCAATTTTTTTTAATCTTTAGGCACTAATAATTTGAATTGATGAACAAATTATGGTCAGGGGGACTAACAAATTGTCCAGATAGCCTAACCCCGAAATGCGAGGGAAATAAAAAGAGTGATTGTGTAACTTAAGGGGGTTTTAATTTCAGGATTTTCATTTTTATCCAATTAAATCCATCCCGGCGACCCCCAGAAGCTAATCCGAAGCACCCCCAAATAGCAAACGATTATGGAAGATCCTGAGGATATTAACCTGAATAGAATTACATTTTATAAGCGAAGTTATCGCATGTACAGACCGACAGACAGACAGACACCGAGGCATAAACATAATGTATGTACGATACATAATAATTAGGTATCAGGACGATCAGTAGTATATAGCTGCCCCCCAAAAAACTCATCCTCTCTCTTTTGATCTTATCCAGAGCTTGTTTCGATTTCGATAAATTCGATAGTTGTATTGGCACATTATTTAGGTTATATTTTGTTGAAAGGTTAATAAATAAATAAATATTACCCTTTGGTAATCCAAATGCTCCATTGGAGATGAGAAGGATGATGATAAGTTGCAAGGTTAGCAAAATGAATTTCATTTAGCAAGCCTTCTTAAAACAGTTAAAAGCAGAGGTTTTTGGGTTTAAAATATTTGACTGGAATAAAATTGTAAATGGTAGTAAATTCCAAGTGCTAGGTTAATTTATCACAAATATAAACGAGTCTTAAACAATATAAGTCTCATGTCTCATGATTTAATTAAATTGAATTATGAACATTATGACTTTCAGTACACAAAGCGATTCGGAGTTTATACTGTCGAAATGTTTCTTTGTTCACTCGAAATTTAACTGCCTTTTCAAGGTTAACGGTATTTTTTTTATAAATATATTAATACATCATTCATAGCACGGAATGGGCCTAAATGTTATAAAGAAAAGACCTCTTGTATATATGAAGGGAGGGAGCAAAGTCCTCTCCTCAAGTACTGGGCCCTTGCCCTACTTAATGTTGTTATGACGGATATAATATATGACCTTATGCAACGGAATTACAACGCCTTACGATACAGTGAGATGCCGATTAGTCCCGTCGGTAGAAGTAGTCCGGAAGTCCTTGGTGACCTGAGTCCCTTCTGCAGTCAGGGATGAGATATAGATAAATAGAGAGAGGATGAGAATGGGTTCTAAGATACGAAATATTATTTATTATACGGAGCGCATCATAAGTACAAGTAACTAGTACCGTAGCTCTCGTCCAACTGACCATTAGGAGCAGATTCTTCCTCGAAGATGCTTGGGATTCGGCATGATACCGAAGTTAGATTTACCGGGTGGACTCATGTGACCCATCCCGGTACACTTAAATCTATATATTTATATTTTATTCTCTATTTCCCCCAACCCATAACCTATGAACGTCACATCCTCCTCCATTTTAAAGTCCGGCGGAACGAAAAGAATCCCTCAGAACGGAAAACACCCGGCAGCTAGTAAATCTCCCGGCAGGCTTCCAGATGACTTGTTGTTTTATGATGTATTTTTGTGGCATTGATTAACTTTACTTAGCACTTTTGGGGAAGTTATTAGGCACTGTACCATGGACTTTCGCGTGGTGTTTCATTTGCCTTAAGGAATGTGGTTTTTCACCGATAGAAATCAAATGTTCGTTAACTAACTTACGTTGAACTTTGGTACGTTGTTTCTTAAGATAATTTTGATATTTTTTACTAAGATTACAGTCATTAGTGGAGGTGGATTGAGAGTCGGAATTATTTGAAGTACTTGGGAATACTTGTTTGGTATTATGCAGGTGCGTAACCATGCTTGGGGCTTCAACTGAAGGCGCAACTTCCATATCAGTATGAAGTTGTATGTCCCCTACTTCAACAGACAGTTGTTCGAATTCTCTATTTTGAATGGGGATAGAAATTTCGTCCCAATCCATCTCACTTTGCTGTTGCTCAAAATTAGACACAAATGAATTTGTAATAGGTATTTGAGGTTTGACATATTTACGCGGATCCTCAAAATTCTCGTGTGTATTCCAATCTGTATCAACCGAAGACATATCATCATTGAACATAGAAACTAAAGTTAATACATCATTAATTTGTTCATCATTCCAAGTACCTTTAAATTCGACGATAGCACACAATTCAGGTTTGGTTTTTGGAGGGTTTAACAAAATGCTTTGTATTTGTCTTAAAGTTAATATTAAATTAGGGTTTTTATCAATATTTTTAGCCATACTTTCACGCCACATCCACACGGATTTGAATGACTCTGTTTTCATGTTTAATAACTTCTTAATTCTAACATGAGTAGGAACATCTTTCAGGTATTTAACCATTTTACGGAAATCATTGAAATAATTATTATTGGCTCTAGCAGGAAAATTATACGACTTCAACATCATATTTATAGAAGGTGACACATTTACAATTAAATCGGATTTGGTTTTTAACTTATTCCAAACCTGTAACAATAACCAAGTGTCTTGTCGAGCGTATTCTTTCGCTTCTTCTGACAATTCGCGTTTAGCCCACGGGTAATTTTGCATATCTTTACACATATCTACTCTAAGTAATATTTTTACACAGTCCTTAAGCTTAGGTTTATCTTTAAGTTCTAACCTAGTTTGATATACATTTTGAACATCCAAAGTGGCACGACAATTTATCATGTAATCCCTTTTAAAAGCTAGAACATCATTTTCCGAGAACACTAATTTTAATATTAGCGGATTTTCCAAAATTGAACACAACATAGATCGAATATACTTATGTGTACAGAACGGATCGATAAGATAATCGCAATTTGTGGTAGAGACTTGAATCAACGCTATAGCATCGTGATAAAAATGGTCTTTATCGAATTCGCAATCGACGGCAATTTCCTTTTGTTGTTTTAAGTCACGGAACATTGCTTCAAATCTCTCCTTTGTGTTAACGTCGTAACGTTTTCTGGAAATAAGGGAATGATCAGACTCATAAATTATTAGGTGTTCGGGTGTGATTTTAAAGTCGTAAATGTTAGTATTCCACACGTCAATTGGATCTTCATGAACAAAAGTATTCATATTATTTAAAGCGATTCTATAATCGATTAGGTCTTGTGCTCGCTCGGGGAATGGAAAAGGGCCAACTGTAGCTAACTTCAGATTTTTTTCATCCCAAAATTTGACGTCTTTTTCTTTCCTAGCCATCTTACTGCACTGGATATTTAACTGGAATTTTGAAAGATTTGAATTAAAAGGAAAACTTTTGAATAAAAAACAGAAAATTGGACAACACAAAACTGGACAAAACAATAGATTATTTTTTATTGTAAGAGCGAATTCCTGCTAATTTTTTGTAATCGACAATGTTAGTAGCTCTTGATTGCCTGGCAATTGGAATTGGTGTTTGGTTAGTTGGTACTTCTGGAATTGAAGTTGGAAGTTTTGATTTTACCGTCCGTGGAAAAAAAGGTTTGAGATTAGAAACGTGTTGTTTTGGATTGCACTTGTCGCGCATTTTCAACCAATACGTATCACCGTGTTTCTTCTCGACTAAAACCGGACCATTCCATTTTTGATAAAACTTCTTGGCCTTGTTTTTATCCGCATCTGATAATTCGTGATTACGAAACCAGACTTCTTCTCCAACTTGGAATTCGACTGCTCGATGCTTCGCATCAAAGTAGACTTTATTTATTTCGTGTGCCCTTAAAATATTATTTTTAACTGCTTCAATCAAAGATTTTAAATTGTCTGGGGTCTGTCTGACAAGAGTTTCGATTGTTCGTCTTCTCTGTTCTTCGGACATGACGGACTCTGAATTGTTTTGTTGTAAAATTCGATCTATGGGAAGTTGTATTTCTCTTCCGAGATTCAAAAGAGCAGGGCTAACTTTGCTTGATTGATTAACCATACTCCTTAGAACTAATGCAAATTTTTGCAAATGAACATCCCAATGTCCGTGACAGCCGTCGAGATACGTAGCTATCATTCTGACTAAATCAGCTATTGTTCTTTCAGCTCGATTAGGTGCTGCGTGATAGGCGGACACTTGTACGTGTTTAACAGACCACATTTTACATAAATCTTTAACGACTTTATTGATAAAATGTGTTCCATTGTCAGTTATTATGTGCTTTTGAGCACCGAATCTGCAAAAGACTTGATCTTCTAATACATCGGCTACTTTTTTCCCTGTAGCAGTAGTCATTGGGAATAATTCAACCCAACTACTTAATTGATCTACGACGATCAAACAGAACTTGTTTTTTCGAAATTGACTCTGTGGTAAAGGAACAAGAAAGTCTAAATACAAAGTCTCGAATACTGCTTGCGCCATTGGTACTGAGCCTAACAATCCCTTGGGTTTGGCCCGTTCAACTTTGTATTGTTGGCATTTGACACAAGTTTTAACATAATCATGAATATCTTGATTCATGTTATGCCAGAAAAAACGTTGTTTTATGGCTTCTTGAGTTTTCTTAACTCCCATGTGTCCGGCTTCAGGAGAATCATGAAACTGAAGTAACATGTCCCCTCTTAAACTTTTTGGTAAAACCGGAACTACTAACTTACGACAAGGCGTTAAGTTATTCGAAATTACACACATTCTCCCCGACGTCTCGGAATGGTTAACTTCCTGACTAGCATGCGAGGAACTTACAGTTCCGATACTTGTAGTATCTTTCTTTTGACTGTGTAAGTCAATTATGGGCTTTTTGAAGGGTACAATACTTCGATACAGAACGTTGTCGCGAACAACGTATAACTCATGAAGATTGGGTTTATTTGATCCTGCTTTGGCCAAAAGCGGATTTCTCAGGTTTTTAATGATGGTTTGAATTTCGGAATCATTAAGTTGAGCTTCTATCAACTTTGGCATGAAGTGATGATGAAAAGTCAGAGCAAAAATAGGAGTGTAGATATCTCTATCCCCTTCGAGATGATCGGGCTCAAATGGAATTGGAGAAACTGGTGCCCTACTTAAGCAATCTGCCACTACATTTTCTGAACCTTTCCGATGTTCTATTTTGCATCCCCATTCTTCAATTTCTTGAGACCATCTAGTTAGTTTACGAGATTTCTGATGGTTTGAACGTAAATAAGTCAATGCGCTATTATCTGTAAGTACCGTGAATTCTTCGTTCCACAAAAAATCTTTGAATTTATTTATTGCCCAAATTACAGCTAAACACTCTAAGTCAACTGCACTGAGTGCTTTCTCTGGATCTCTCAATGAACGACTAGCGAAGTATACTACTTTCTCTTTCTCACCAACATATTGACATAGCACGGCAGCTAAACCTATGCCACTAGCGTCTGTCCTAACGTAAATTGGACGTGTATAATCCAATCCTGAAAGCATGACATTATTGCACATAGCTTCCTTTAACTGATCGAATGCTTTTTGTTGAGGTTCACCCCAATGAAATTTTACAGTCTTCCTTAATAACTTATAAAGTGGAGCTGCGATAGTAGCAAAATCGGGTATAAATGAAGAATACCATCCGCACATTCCGTGAAATCGTAGAATGTGCTTAATAGTCTTTGGAACAGGAAAATTAACAATTGCACGGACTTTCTCTGGTTGCTTCATCAACCCTTGAGGTGTGACTACATGTCCGAGAAAGTCTAATTGATTCTTAGCAAAATGGGATTTGACTAAGTTAATTGAGATATTCGCATCTCGTAATCTTGCAAGTACCTTACGTAAATGAATTAAATGTTGTTCGAACGTTTTGGAAAACACGATAATGTCATCGACATAAACGAAACAGAAATCCATAGTATATTTTTCTAGGACTCTATTCATAAGTGTGCAAAAAGTAGCACCTGCATTTTTTAATCCGAACGGCATTACTAACCATTCGTAAAGAACTCCGTTAGCAAAAAATGCGGTTTTTGGTATACTCTCCGACTTCATACGAATCTGCCAGTAACCACTTTTACAGTCGATGATGGAAAACCATCCGCCTGTTGGAAGTAAATGAAGAATCAAATTGGCTTTATGCATTGGTGTTGCATTTTTTACCGTGAGTTTATTTATAGGTTTGTAATTAATTGTCATTCTCTTTGAACCATCTGGTTTATTAACTAGCACAATGTTAGAACCATAGGGAGAAGTAGACGGTCTAATTAAACCTTGTTTTAACAAGTCATCGACCTGTTTTTGGATTTCGGTGGCCTGGTTAGGAGGATACCACCTAGGACGTTCAGTCGTAATTGGAAAATCAGGGGCTGCAATTTTATGAACTGCAAAATTGGTTTGACCAATTTTACCATCAGTTCGTGCTACTGTTGGAAATTCCGACAATAATTTTTGAATTTCGGCTTGATGTGAATCAGAATCTACACCAGTCCTTGCCTCCATAATAAACAAGAACGTGCCATTTGCATTGCCCAAACAATATTTCAAATGAGGAGAATCATTGAAATGAAAGGATAAATCTTGAGAATTTGGAATTATCCCTTCCCTGGAAATTATGTCACTTCCAATAATAATTGGATAAATTAAATGTTCAACTACGGAAAATGAATGTGAAATTGTTTTATGACCTAATTGAAATGAAAACCTTAAAGTCCCCAAAGTGTGAATTGAAGTGGAATTACCACATTTAATTTCAATTCCTTTATCATATTTAATGTTAGGATTAATTAACCTAGCTTGACGTAACTGGATTAAAGACAATGAAGAACAAGAATCCAATAACCCTTTAAATTCTAATTGATCTCCGCCTACAGTCTGAAACGTGATAGTTGGAATCGGAGCAGAAGTCGATGTTAACGTTGGGAGGAGTCTGGGTTCGACTGACCTCGAGACCCCCCTTGATAGTTTAAAGGATTGTGATTTGAATTCGAATAAGACTGAGAACGGTCTTGTTGATAATAAAAATCACCAGAATTCGGATAAGAAGGATTTGGAGCAGAATTCACATTATCGTTCGGAACGACATGAGTCAAAACGACAGAGTCGGTACACTGGTATGCTTTATGTCCGAATTTCTGACACTTATAACATTTAATGTCAGCTGAATTAGTGGAATTGGAATTTCCTCGACCACCACGATTATTGTAACCTCGGCTTTGACCTCGATAATTAGAAGTTTGACCTCTTTGATTCCCACTTCCTCTTTGACCTGAAGAGTTTTGACCTACAGAATTTTGACTTGACGAAGATTGACCTGAAGTCGACTGACCATTATTACTTTCATTGTTTCCTCTGCCTCTGTAATTATTGTAAGGATGTCTGGAATTACCTCCTTGTCCTCTATTATTGAAATTAGAACCTGACTTTTGACCATTGTCTTTACCTTTCATTAAGTCTTCTCTTGAACCTTTCAAGGGTGGAATAAGGGCTGGCTTTTTTGTCGTATTACGACTATGTCTATTCATATTATCATGCACATCAGCTAATTGGTCCAACAACCTATCAACTGTCCAAGGAGGAACATCCATAATTAAGGCAGAAATGTCTGGCCTTAAAGATTTCCTAATTCGCCTTAATGTAGTCTCGTCTGATTCCAATGTATCAACTTGCTTGGCTAAGTTAAACATTTCATAAACGAATTGTTCAGACGGATCGTTTAGGCTTTGTCTACGAGTATGCAAAATCCTAATCCTCTCGTTTCGAATAGCTTCGTTGTCAAAACGAGACTTAAATGCAGTTTCAAAAGCATCCCAACTATCGATGGATTTGGATACGCTATCATACCACCAAGTAAATTGACCTTTCATGATGATAGGCAAGTACTCGAAGTACCTTGCTTCCTCATAATTTTGACTTGCAAAATAAGTCTTACATTTTTGAAAAAATGTTTCACTAGTCATGACTTTACTATTATAAACTGGGAGCTCTAATTTGACATTCAAATTAGCTATTTTTACTACTTGGCCTGCAGCAAGGACTTGATTAGCTAGGTAAATTTTTATATTTGCTTGTTGCTCAGGGGTAAGACCAACAAGTAATGGATCAATAGGTTGAGCACCCGAAGAAGACATAGCAAATTCGGAACAAGTATGAAATGAAGAATTGCTAAAATTAGAAACATCAACTGCTTTATGCAAAGTAGTGTCTGGTTTCTCAGAAGCCTGATTTGAAGAAGTTTGAAAATTTGAATTACTTGTCTGTAATTTCTTAACCTTTGTTTGCGTTTTGGGAGGAGCAAAAGAAGAATTATTTTGGCGTTCTATACGAGCTTTATACCGTTCATTCCTCTCATGCTCAGAAATACAAGTTTTCTTCGGCATAAATCTAATATGCAAATCACTCCTCGCTTCGCAAGGCTAACTGCACAAAAATTTAATTTGAAAGAAAATCAGAATCTCCAAAAATGAATTTGAACTTAAAACTCAAATTTGCATAAAATAGAAATGGGAAAACGTAGACTCAGTACCAATACGAACAATATTTTTCAATTGTTTACGAGAATTGTATTTACGTGAAAACATATGCGATGTACCGTGGTTAAATTGCTTCAAATTAACTTACAACAGAAGATGGTTAGTGCGAAGAACTGAACCAATGGTTAGTGCAAAGAACTGAACCAATATTCTGACTGTAATACACGATGAGTGCGAAACTACATCAGTGCTTGACTCGTCCTGAAAATTATGGGAAATACACAAAACACGTAATACGCAATATGCAATCAACGAGGAACCGATGGAAGAGATGAAACACCATGAGTGCAAAAACTGCATGAGTGTCGGAAAGAATTTAACTACAAACAACACATTTGACAATACACAATAATTAATTGTAATTGGTACCCAAAATTTTAAATTGATGATTGATTCCACTGGAATATGAGGATTATGAGAGACTGGAACAATCGTACACGTACCTCCAAAAAGATGAAGATAATTGAAAACTAAAATTGGCAGAATAGAAATCAAATTAATAATCATTCATCATTTAACCTACATGCACAAACCTCAAATCATTGTATCGATCATGGAAAGGAATAAATATTTGATTCGGCACTGAATGTTTGAGTTTTTTAAACGGGAAACAAAATTGTAAATTGTGAACTCAGAATTGTTACCAAAAATATTCACCTACGACATTCTGAATTGGACTAAACGACCGATGACCCAAGAAATCGTCATTTATAAAGAAAAGACCTCTTGTATATATGAAGGGAGGGAGCAAAGTCCTCTCCTCAAGTACTGGGCCCTTGCCCTACTTAATGTTGTTATGACGGATATAATATATGACCTTATGCAACGGAATTACAACGCCTTACGATACAGTGAGATGCCGATTAGTCCCGTCGGTAGAAGTAGTCCGGAAGTCCTTGGTGACCTGAGTCCCTTCTGCAGTCAGGGATGAGATATAGATAAATAGAGAGAGGATGAGAATGGGTTCTAAGATACGAAATATTATTTATTATACGGAGCGCATCATAAGTACAAGTAACTAGTACCGTAGCTCTCGTCCAACTGACCATTAGGAGCAGATTCTTCCTCGAAGATGCTTGGGATTCGGCATGATACCGAAGTTAGATTTACCGGGTGGACTCATGTGACCCATCCCGGTACACTTAAATCTATATATTTATATTTTATTCTCTATTTCCCCCAACCCATAACCTATGAACGTCACAATGTATACATGTAATTTGCGTAGAAAATTGACTATTCATTTCCGTTTAGTTAGATTTTTTAAAACAATACAAAGGAAGGATCTTTATTGCACTAAATAACTGCAAATGATTGATTAACACGTTTGAAAATAATTGGAGGGCTTAATTGCTAATTCAAAAGATATTTATCATGCTTTTTTAAATATTTCGCTAATGGGTCAACAAAAACTGGCTAAATTAGCTAATAATCCCACTAAAATGACAGGAGGTCAGGGTCGCGTTCTTCATTTCTACATATTAAATATAACTGCAAAAACCTGTCCATATGTAATAATTTGTTAGTGCACGCAACAACTAATTATGATCATTTTTAACCATAAGCCATTTTTTGTGCAATTTTACGTAGTTTTCAAATCTGCAAAAAAACACTGCGGGAGCCTGATGAGTTTTTTAATTGACTCCGAAATACGGCATTAAACTATCAAATATGGTTTGCTGTTTGTCAAAGAATTTATTCTTGACGGACAATAGTCAAGTGTTAAAACCTAGACCATTTATGATTTTGAATGTACTATAGGTATTTGTTAATCAGAGTTTTAATCTACAAATCGTTCGAATCTTGCTGATTATGAGACACATCAAAACGGAGTAAATTAGATGATTTTAACGAATTTTTAACCGGATATGTTTAAGGAATTGCTGGTTTTACCAAAACGCATTGACCCTTGTCCAATAGTTTCTGGGCTCCGCTTAGAATATTTGTTATTTACAATTTACAATATTGCACCTGAGTAAACTATAATTTGCTAAACTGTGTAACATTTACTGCCAGATGGTTCTTAACCACAACAAATCAACAGGAAATTATACCTGCATTCAGTATAGAATAATTTGATAAATTAATTAGTCCTGCTTCAAGGAAAAATGTATTAATACGCAATTAAGGGTACTTGCATGCACTATGGAACCACTATGGAATCTTCCAAACTTCCAAATACGGAAAACAACTTATTATGTCCATAAATAAAAACAGATATATTCAATATTAAAGTTCGGGCTTTAATTGCAATTTGCACAATATAATAGCAGTAGTATAAATATATGCCACTTATAGACTTATTAAGCCGTTGCAAAAGCTCTTTAAGAAAGAGTGTAAAGACACGAACCAAAAGGTCAAGTAACATTTATTGCCGTTCTGTGGTACATGGAAGCCGTTTTATACAGTAATCTCACATTTCCCCAATTATAGAGTAAAATATTGTACGTTGCTGAGCAGTACTTGGCTGTTACATTTCCGCACACTTTGGCGAATGTGGGTTTGATATTGCTAACAATTCCCATCTTTAACTATTTATCCATTGAGCTACACCACCCTAAAACAAAATATCCCACCGTTTTAAAAAGTTAAAATTTGAACCGACGGCCATACATATACGGAATACGGATTTCTAAGAAAGCCTGAGATTGAGATGGTTTTGAGGATAAACAAAACATAAACTGGAATAGTTCGGTACCCTAACCCTACCATAGTATGATTACCACTCTATTCTTTCTAAATGTTGTATCTAACAATTCTGTAAATACTCTCCTAATATATTTTAATCCTGGCACACTATTCCATATACCGATCTCACGGACCCCAACAAGAATCAAACTTCCATAAACAATTCCAAGTAATTGAAAAAACAGTCCAAGGTTCCGAAATCTGATTATATCAGCCGAATCCGTTGAGGCCGTGATATTCACTCCACGCGCCGTTTTGGCATTGTTGAGCTGATGCGTCGCCCAACTCCAGCGCCGAAAAAACATAACCTGTCCCGATTCCAGTAACCGTTGCATTTTTCTCATTAAAAACTCTTGCATATGAGTCCGTAGTATAATGAAGTATCTGTTCCTGTTGAAATCCTCATCGACCCTGATACATATTCGGTTTGGGAGGTAACTTTGAATCCAGTCCACGGTTGTCGTTGACGTGGATGCTAATTCAGTGTTGTCTAAGTAGGCATAGTTCTGATCCTGATCAGACAAGTACTGCACAACCCCTTCCTCTGTGATTTCCCGAACGATTTTCAAGGATTGGTTTAACCTCTTGCGGATTTGCTGATTTTTTACCCCCGCTAGCCAGTAATTGAAGGGGTGATCAAAAACAGTGCTATTATCATACACTAGCACAACTTTATAGTGTCTGTCTAGTATTTGAGACAGGGAAGCCAATGGGACGGTTGGGATCGGGGCTATTAAATCAACAGTCCACATTTCCCGGTATAGCGACAAGACGGCAGTTGAAGTAATTGAAATTAGTATAATTGTCGGTGTAAGCGACACCAGACCGCTTCCGAGGGAAATCATCCAAATCACATAGAAATTCTTGCACAATGTCCAGACAGTCCAAATTTTATCTGTCAGTGTCATGTAACTTGCTCTGATGAAGAGGTTAAAAGTTTGGCCTTAGACTTTGAGATTCGAGTAGTGTTCAAAATTCCAAATCCTCTATTAAGATCACTTAAATTATGAATCATTATCTTTGGAATGTTAGGCACGATTTAACTTAAATCAACATTATTACGGTTAAATATTAAGTCCCCAGGTAGTTATTTATATTTATCTATATGTATTTA
Organism: Desoria tigrina; assembly: GCA_906901685.1. Taxonomy (NCBI): domain Eukaryota; kingdom Metazoa; phylum Arthropoda; class Collembola; order Entomobryomorpha; family Isotomidae; genus Desoria; species Desoria tigrina. The sequence goes on from CAJQTU010000053.1 coordinate 1,817,432, forward strand.
TTTGAAATCTGAATAAACAATTACTGTAAAACACAAAACTTGAGCCGTTCTGCTCCCTGATTTTTAAAAAAATATATCATAAATGTCTATTACTCTGTCCTTACACTGTCCATTCAATTCATTATATTATATTGGGTCTTCATAGCCGGAGGCTATTATTATTATTATATCCATATGTAAACCACGAAACGAAGCTACGAGACGATAACAAGAATTTCTGGAATATTATTCTACTGTTCACTTGGAACAGAGTCAGTCGAGTTTTTTTAAACAAATGTATTTGTATTCTCCGACCCATTTTTAAAATATTGTATTCTTAAATATTTATAAAACTGTAAGTCTTAATTGCATATTTATAATTAATCATTGTAAAATGTACTGTGATAATTTACTAAGTGTTCTATCAATTTTGTAGGGTTGAAAGCGTATCTACGAATCGTATATTTCCATATATTATTATATATCCATCATTACTCTTACAAATACTGTATTCAACCGAGGTAATTTAGCTGATCTGCAGCTCGCAACTTCATTTTTAACTTTTGTATTTGTACCATTATATTATATCATATTGTAGTCATTATAATAATAATCTATTGATTACTTGTAATTATTTAGTTTGAAATTGGCCTGAAGAAGATGAAAATCATCGAAACCTGGTTGCCAAATAAATCAAATTGTTGATGAAAGTTGACGGTGTCAATTTTTAAGATTTATTTCTACAAATTTAAATAAATGTAAAATTAAATTAAACAATATTAAGAGAGAATCCCTGCTAACCCCAAAGACAAGACTTGTAATAGGCCACCTTAGAGTAAACTTTCCTGAAATTTTATCTCAATACACAATTCCTTTAACCCAAGATAACAATACAATTCCTTCGAACAAAATCTTCATTGTTGTCTCATTTCATAAAAACATATTTGGGTTTAACAAAATTATCAGAGAAACCTTTCAATCCGCTATATTAACTTGCTCTGATGAAGAGGTTAAAAGTTTGGCCTTAGACTTTGAGATTCGAGTAGTGTTCAAAATTCCAAATTCTCTATTAAGATCACTTAAATTATGAATCATTATCTTTGGAATGTTAGGCACGATTTAACTTAAATCAACATTATTACGGTTAAATATTAAGTCCCCAGGTAGTTATTTATATTTATCTATATGTATTTATTTGAAATCTGAATAAACAATTACTGTAAAACACAAAACTTGAGCCGTTCTGCTCCCTGATTTTTAAAAAAATATATCATAAATGTCTATTACTCTGTCCTTACACTGTCCATTCAATTCATTATATTATATTGGGTCTTCATAGCCGGAGGCTATTATTATTATTATATCCATATGTAAACCACGAAACGAAGCTACGAGACGATAACAAGAATTTCTGGAATATTATTCTACTGTTCACTTGGAACAGAGTCAGTCGAGTTTTTTTAAACAAATGTATTTGTATTCTCCGACCCATTTTTAAAATATTGTATTCTTAAATATTTATAAAACTGTAAGTCTTAATTGCATATTTATAATTAATCATTGTAAAATGTACTGTGATAATTTACTAAGTGTTCTATCAATTTTGTAGGGTTGAAAGCGTATCTACGAATCGTATATTTCCATATATTATTATATATCCATCATTACTCTTACAAATACTGTATTCAACCGAGGTAATTTAGCTGATCTGCAGCTCGCAACTTCATTTTTAACTTTTGTATTTGTACCATTATATTATATCATATTGTAGTCATTATAATAATAATCTATTGATTACTTGTAATTATTTAGTTTGAAATTGGCCTGAAGAAGATGAAAATCATCGAAACCTGGTTGCCAAATAAATCAAATTATTGATGAAAGTTGACGGTGTCAATTTTTAAGATTTATTTCTACAAATTTAAATAAATGTAAAATTAAATTAAACAATATTAAGAGAGAATCCCTGCTAACCCCAAAGACAAGACTTGTAATAGGCCACCTTAGAGTAAACTTTCCTGAAATTTTATCTCAATACACAATTCCTTTAACCCAAGATAACAATACAATTCCTTCGAACAAAATCTTCATTGTTGTCTCATTTCATAAAAACATATTTGGGTTTAACAAAATTATCAGAGAAACCTTTCAATCCGCTATATTAACTTGCTCTGATGAAGAGGTTAAAAGTTTGGCCTTAGACTTTGAGATTCGAGTAGTGTTCAAAATTCCAAATTCTCTATTAAGATCACTTAAATTATGAATCATTATCTTTGGAATGTTAGGCACGATTTAACTTAAATCAACATTATTACGGTTAAATATTAAGTCCCCAGGTAGTTATTTATATTTATCTATATGTATTTATTTGAAATCTGAATAAACAATTACTGTAAAACACAAAACTTGAGCCGTTCTGCTCCCTGATTTTTAAAAAAATATATCATAAATGTCTATTACTCTGTCCTTACACTGTCCATTCAATTCATTATATTATATTGGGTCTTCATAGCCGGAGGCTATTATTATTATTATATCCATATGTAAACCACGAAACGAAGCTACGAGACGATAACAAGAATTTCTGGAATATTATTCTACTGTTCACTTGGAACAGAGTCAGTCGAGTTTTTTTAAACAAATGTATTTGTATTCTCCGACCCATTTTTAAAATATTGTATTCTTAAATATTTATAAAACTGTAAGTCTTAATTGCATATTTATAATTAATCATTGTAAAATGTACTGTGATAATTTACTAAGTGTTCTATCAATTTTGTAGGGTTGAAAGCGTATCTACGAATCGTATATTTCCATATATTATTATATATCCATCATTACTCTTACAAATACTGTATTCAACCGAGGTAATTTAGCTGATCTGCAGCTCGCAACTTCATTTTTAACTTTTGTATTTGTACCATTATATTATATCATATTGTAGTCATTATAATAATAATCTATTGATTACTTGTAATTATTTAGTTTGAAATTGGCCTGAAGAAGATGAAAATCATCGAAACCTGGTTGCCAAATAAATCAAATTGTTGATGAAAGTTGACGGTGTCAATTTTTAAGATTTATTTCTACAAATTTAAATAAATGTAAAATTAAATTAAACAATATTAAGAGAGAATCCCTGCTAACCCCAAAGACAAGACTTGTAATAGGCCACCTTAGAGTAAACTTTCCTGAAATTTTATCTCAATACACAATTCCTTTAACCCAAGATAACAATACAATTCCTTCGAACAAAATCTTCATTGTTGTCTCATTTCATAAAAACATATTTGGGTTTAACAAAATTATCAGAGAAACCTTTCAATCCGCTATATTAACTTGCTCTGATGAAGAGGTTAAAAGTTTGGCCTTAGACTTTGAGATTCGAGTAGTGTTCAAAATTCCAAATTCTCTATTAAGATCACTTAAATTATGAATCATTATCTTTGGAATGTTAGGCACGATTTAACTTAAATCAACATTATTACGGTTAAATATTAAGTCCCCAGGTAGTTATTTATATTTATCTATATGTATTTATTTGAAATCTGAATAAACAATTACTGTAAAACACAAAACTTGAGCCGTTCTGCTCCCTGATTTTTAAAAAAATATATCATAAATGTCTATTACTCTGTCCTTACACTGTCCATTCAATTCATTATATTATATTGGGTCTTCATAGCCGGAGGCTATTATTATTATTATATCCATATGTAAACCACGAAACGAAGCTACGAGACGATAACAAGAATTTCTGGAATATTATTCTACTGTTCACTTGGAACAGAGTCAGTCGAGTTTTTTTAAACAAATGTATTTGTATTCTCCGACCCATTTTTAAAATATTGTATTCTTAAATATTTATAAAACTGTAAGTCTTAATTGCATATTTATAATTAATCATTGTAAAATGTACTGTGATAATTTACTAAGTGTTCTATCAATTTTGTAGGGTTGAAAGCGTATCTACGAATCGTATATTTCCATATATTATTATATATCCATCATTACTCTTACAAATACTGTATTCAACCGAGGTAATTTAGCTGATCTGCAGCTCGCAACTTCATTTTTAACTTTTGTATTTGTACCATTATATTATATCATATTGTAGTCATTATAATAATAATCTATTGATTACTTGTAATTATTTAGTTTGAAATTGGCCTGAAGAAGATGAAAATCATCGAAACCTGGTTGCCAAATAAATCAAATTGTTGATGAAAGTTGACGGTGTCAATTTTTAAGATTTATTTCTACAAATTTAAATCGATTACCTGGACACCAAAGCATCCATTGGATCCTTTCATCTACTTATCATCATGTTTCAAAATCCATTTTCAAATCGCCAATCTAAACCACCCACTCGTGATCAAAATGGACAAAACTTTATGGATTCGCCCGAACTTTCAGACGAAATTATAATACAAGATTCTGAAAAACCTGCGGACGAGGATTTCGTTTTATCATCGGACGACGAATTTCTAGGAGCGTCACAACCTTCACAAACAAGTAAAAAATCATCCAAACGTAAGAAAAGTCCTACTCCTTCAGTCTCAACCTCACCCATACACTCTAATAGTAAAAAAGCTAAAGTCAACGTTGCCGATTTAGCAGAGAAACTATCATTTATAGACAAAGACACCAAATTAGTTATTCATAATTTTATCGAAAGCTATGATGCCGATTGTTTAGTCAGGGAATACACAGACATCTTAACTAAATTTGCATGTCTACCTGTTATACCATTACCTTCTAAATTAGAAGAAATGTTAAATTACAAACCTGAACAACTTCCTTCCAAACATTGTCAAAAGGTCATTGCAAACCTGTTCATTTGTTATTTCCAGACAAAATATTTCAACAATAATGTATCCTCAGCTCTGGAAAATGATTTGGCTCTTGTCAATCCTCAAGTTCACTTTAACATTCCTCAATTTCATTTGCTACCTTTAAAATCTGTAAACGCTCTTTCAAAGTCAAAGAAGGACATTGTTCTTGAAATGCAGAAAACGGCATTACATGGAACTACTTTTATTGTTGAACTGATTTTATTACGAATTATCAAAACTCTTTTCGAATCTTTTCAATCATTACCTTCAGAAAAAAGTCAGTTTCATGTTGAACATTTCTTTGCAATTTTTTATAAAAGATGCAAAGCTGATTTTATTCAGAATTACCCGATGAAGGTGATTGATTGGAAAAATAAAGAGGACAAAATCAAACCCAGTATTCCCATTTGGAGAAAAAATGATAAAGATGAACCTCCTGAACAGAACACAAACAGATTTGCATCAAACCTTCTACATTCCATAGATAATGATAAATTTCAATTCGATTTAAAGTCAGTTAATGAGGAATATGATAAAATCGTGAATAATTCTTTAATCTCACAAGGTTCTAAGAGGCAAACCTTGTCCCGTCCTAGGCTGTTTCATGGCTCGTTTGAAAATAGACGTAAGTCTAATTTTAATAATTTTAGAACCCACTTTAGAGGAAGAGGTTTCAATAATAGAAACAATTACCAAAATTCAACCCGACAGGGAAATCACAATGAAGATTTTAATCCTAGTTTTAACAATAACAGAGGTCGACGAAATTATCCACCCAACACTTTTAATAGGGGAGATCAGACTTCAATGAATCCACGTCCTCAGGTTCAAGAATCCAATCCCTTTTCAAACCCAAAATCGAATAAACCGACCACAAACATATGTAAAGCAGATTTATTGAATTAACACACTGCTGCAGATCAAACTAAAACTCGTAGATTTACAAATATGAAAAATCATTTTAATGTTAAACATCCTGTGTCTAAAGCTGACAATAACGCACTTTTTTCACTTTTTAAATCAAAATCAAAGATGAATTTTCGAAATATGTTACGCGACGGTCGGACTCTGCTTGATGGGACCCAAAAAAAATATTTCTAAGTTTTTTAGGAAAAAAGTTACTAAAAAATTATTTTTTGCTTAATCGACTCCTTATGACCTCCTGAGTAATTTTTATTAATTTAAATTTTCTGTAAGAGCACGTTTTAAGGTTGAAGGTCACAGTGCACAGTGACCTTTCACATTTTAAAAACCCCACCACAATACAGGTTTGCTTCTGTAAAAGTTTGGTTAGGTTACTCGTCGAATCAAAAAAAATATAAATTTAAAAACGAAAAAAAGTTTAAGTGTTTGTTTTTTAAATGCATGTTTTATTATTCTGATTGATTGGACGAGTAACCTAACCTAACTTTAAAGATCTTAACCTGTATTGTGGAGGAGTTTAAAAAACTGTCGAAAGTCAGTGTGACCTGCCTTGACCTGACAGAAAAATTCCATATGAATGTTAACTGCTCGTCAGGTCACGTGGAGTATATAAATTTGTAAAGTTCGGTGACGCTTAGATTACATTAGATGATATTTTTTAAAGAAGAGCAAGAGTGAAAATTTTGACAATTTCTGACCTTTATTGACCGTTAAGGTCAAAATGACAGAGGGAAAAGTTGTTTGTTTTTTATGATCTATCCATTAAGCAAAAGCCAGTTTTTTGGTAAGATTTCCCGAAAAAAACTTAGAAATATTTTTTGGGTCCCATCAAGCAGAGTCCGACCTCTTATTTAAATTTCCGCCTTGCGTTTTAGAAGAACTTTTAACCGTTTTTTGATGAAAATTTTGATAGGCGTCTTCTTTTGTTGGAGTCTTGTTTTAGTTTTAGACGATCAGAAGCTCCTTCTGCTGCTGTTTTTCGAAGCTTTGCCGTTAACGACGACGTTAATATCGTAAACCTTATGATTTCTTGATTTCCATGCGTTTTTTTAACATTACAGAATCCCCAAAACTGCAAGAACTCGAACTGGGCGATACGACCTACTCGTCCACCGCGAAGCGTATGACATACAACCATGGTTATTAACAATGGAATATCACATTCGAGTGCGACGACCGTCCAACCTCCTCCTTGTAACAATTCCCGACCCTGACGAGTTGGTAATAAAAACTGTGGCCATTATTTGCCAGCTATGCAATCGATTATTCCAATACCGCTTCGAAGTCGCTCAAAAAGAACGACCTCTGTCGCGAGAATATATAGACGAGGCTCTCGATCAAGTCAATCAAATCCGACCAACTGGAATCCCATGGGATGTAAACTACGAGATGACAGAATATACAACATTTGGCATCACATACGATTTAAACACCCTTCGAAATCTCCGTCAGTTTATGGCGTCTGGAAAAGCGACGTTTACAACTGTTCAAAACTGGCTTGGTAACGTCTCCGTCGATATGCTTCTCGTCAACCTGGTCCTACCGAATGTGTCACTTATCAACCGGGAGAACCCAGTCGAAGGTGACGAAATTGTCGAAAACAGTGACCAACATCTCCGAAGCAGTCAGATCTGTGGCCCCCTCTTGCGGTTCTCAAACAAAGAGCTGGAAGGGATAATTCCAAGCGATGACGAATACCTCGAATTTCTGACTTGTGGCGGGGTATCAAGCGCCGTAATCAGTTTCCACGGTCTTGTCTCCGCGTTTGATCTAGCCACGTGGTCCGCCATTTTTAGCCTTTTTGGCCTATTTGGATTCATCCTGTCCCTGACGATGAAATTTAAGAATAAAAAAACGTCGATACAACCGTTTTTTCTCGGCATTGCTGTCTTTCTGGAACAGGGGGACGAGCTCGCTGCAAATTCAAAGCGGGAGGGATTCATGTACTGGATCAGCGCAAGTTTGGTCCTCGTCTCTATCGTTTTGAGCAACGCTTATCGCGGCCAGAATATCACGGCTTTGATGGCCCCACCCAGTCCTATACCTCTGAGCAATTTCTCAGACCTCCTCCGCCTTAATTTCACGATCTACAGCAAAGTGCCACAGTACACTTTAAACGACGGCTACGATTGGGGTGTTGAAACGGAAGATGACGGTGTGACGAATCTGACGCATTGCACCCGAATGTTGGACGTCGGTGACACCATGTTTGACATGTACTACAGGACAGAGTATCACAGCTATGCTGATCACGATATTCCCCGACTCTCCGTTTCAGAGACGGAGTTCTATAGGAAGGCTTTATTCAATGCTGTGAAATTGTATCGGGACTGTGATCAACTAATTTCGAAAAATATAACGTTTCTTGACATTATTCAAGACTGTAGCAAAACGGCATATATCGGCTGGTCGGATGAGGTTAGTCTAATGGCTCTACAGCTAAAGATCCTCCAACCGACGGCAACGATTTCCAAGGTTCGGGAAGAACGTATGCCGAGAGCGAGATCATGGTTGATTGATTCTTGGGTAGACAAGAGGTTAATTCAGCGGATTTTTGCACTTAAGGAGTCAGGGATTGAGAAGCAGTGGCGGGTTGTTAGTACTTTGAGGGAAACTTATAAGTTGACGAAGTCGGAAGATTTGTCTGTCGCTGCAACGAAATTGTCGAATAATATTGCGACGGTTTTTGTGATTTTCGCAATACTGCTGTCCATCTCGATGGCCACGTTTATTTACGAAATTAGGAGGAGTTGTATCGAGAGTTGGAGTTACTTTTTAACAGTTCGGGTCTGGAAATTTTGTAGGAAAATTGTAAGAACGAAATCGATTAGAATTGCTGTTGTCTAATATTAGGTGAATTTGATCAGGAAATCGATTACATTGTTTTTTTCAAATTTGTTATTCGCTATCCCATTACGTGTAAAACCCACTAGTTTAGGTATTTTAATCTAGTATTAAAGATGAATTATCAACATTATACCTTAAAATGTTTAACTAATTATTGTGGAAATTTACAGAGTTTTGATTTTTTCATAATACAAAAAACACAGTTATTATGTTTGCTTTATTAAGTGTTGAAAACACTTTATGCGAATGACTAGGCTGTCTGTCTGTCTGTCTGTCTGTCTGTCTGTCTGTCCGTCGGTGCGATAACTGGCGAACGGCTTGACCTACGGTCACCAATTTAAATTTGTAGAAATAAATCTTAAAAATTGACACCGTCAACTTTCATCAACAATTTGATTTATTTGGCAACCAGGTTTCGATGATTTTCATCTTCTTCAGGCCAATTTCAAACTAAATAATTACAAGTAATCAATAGATTATTATTATAATGACTACAATATGATATAATATAATGGTACAAATACAAAAGTTAAAAATGAAGTTGCGAGCTGCAGATCAGCTAAATTACCTCGGTTGAATACAGTATTTGTAAGAGTAATGATGGATATATAATAATATATGGAAATATACGATTCGTAGATACGCTTTCAACCCTACAAAATTGATAGAACACTTAGTAAATTATCACAGTACATTTTACAATGATTAATTATAAATATGCAATTAAGACTTACAGTTTTATAAATATTTAAGAATACAATATTTTAAAAATGGGTCGGAGAATACAAATACATTTGTTTAAAAAAACTCGACTGACTCTGTTCCAAGTGAACAGTAGAATAAGATTCCAGAAATTCTTGTTATCGTCTCGTAGCTTCGTTTCGTGGTTTACATATGGATATAATAATAATAATAGCCTCCGGCTATGAAGACCCAATATAATATAATGAATTGAATGGACAGTGTAAGGACAGAGTAATAGACATTTATGATATATTTTTTTTAAAATCAGGGAGCAGAACGGCTCAAGTTTTGTGTTTTACAGTAATTGTTTATTCAGATTTCAAATAAATACATATAGATAAATATAAATAACTACCTGGGGACTTAATATTTAACCGTAATAATGTTGATTTAAGTTAAATCGTGCCTAACATTCCAAAGATAATGATTCATAATTTAAGTGATCTTAATAGAGAATTTGGAATTTTGAACACTACTCGAATCTCAAAGTCTAAGGCCAAACTTTTAACCTCTTCATCAGAGCAAGTTAATATAGCGGATTGAAAGGTTTCTCTGATAATTTTGTTAAACCCAAATATGTTTTTATGAAATGAGACAACAATGAAGATTTTGTTCGAAGGAATTGTATTGTTATCTTGGGTTAAAGGAATTGTGTATTGAGATAAAATTTCAGGAAAGTTTACTCTAAGGTGGCCTATTACAAGTCTTGTCTTTGGGGTTAGCAGGGATTCTCTCTTAATATTGTTTAATTTAATTTTACACTCATCTAATAAGGGCTGAGGATAACTTCTATTGGCAAATTTAAGAAACATTAATCTCAACTCATCATCTCGATCTTTAGGATTGGAGCATGATCGAATTATTCTTAATCCACAAGAATAAGGGAGGGATTTTAGTAAATGTTTTGGATGATTAGATTTAAAATGAAGATATTCGTGTTTAGAAATAGGTTTTTTGTAGAGAGATGTAGAAATGGTATTATCAGATTCCAATGTGATTTTTAGGTCTAAAAAATTGATTGTAGAGTAACTGAATTCGTGTGTGAATTCCAAATATTTATGTTTAAAAGTGTCTTCAATCCAAGTTTTTAAATCTGAGATATTGCTTAAATCCACAATACATATAATATCGTCTAGGAATCTTGCTTTAAAGACCATTTCGGTTTTCCAAATATTTTTCAGTGTATTCCCTACTGTTATATTTGCTATTGACACACTTGAACTGTTTCCCATTTGGATACCACGATTTTGAAAAAAATATTCATTTTTAAATTTTAAATAACTAAAGTCAAGACTTAAATGCATTAGTTTTAAAATATCTTTAGTATCGATGTCAAAAGGTAATTGTAAGAATGGTTTAAAATTTGTAAATGTTTCTGCACAGAATTTTTTGCAATCTGAAATTAGTAATTCTAAGTACAGAGATTTTATATCTACTGTAATAAACGCATATTTTTTAATCGGGTCCAATTTGATATTATTTAGAAGGATTAAAAGATGAGTGGAATCAATTATAACATCAGATATAAAAGTGATAAGTGGCTGAAGGAAAAGATCTAAAGCCATGCTCACACATTTATTAATAGTCCCTGTAGTGCTTGAGATAGGTCTGCCTTTTGGGAAAATCTCGAAAGCCTTATGTACTTTCGGTAATATGTAAAAATTTGCAGGGAGGTATTCGAGAGGATATAACTTTTTGAGTTTCAGTTTAAATTTGTAGAAATAAATCTTAAAAATTGACACCGTCAACTTTCATCAACAATTTGATTTATTTGGCAACCAGGTTTCGATGATTTTCATCTTCTTCAGGCCAATTTCAAACTAAATAATTACAAGTAATCAATAGATTATTATTATAATGACTACAATATGATATAATATAATGGTACAAATACAAAAGTTAAAAATGAAGTTGCGAGCTGCAGATCAGCTAAATTACCTCGGTTGAATACAGTATTTGTAAGAGTAATGATGGATATATAATAATATATGGAAATATACGATTCGTAGATACGCTTTCAACCCTACAAAATTGATAGAACACTTAGTAAATTATCACAGTACATTTTACAATGATTAATTATAAATATGCAATTAAGACTTACAGTTTTATAAATATTTAAGAATACAATATTTTAAAAATGGGTCGGAGAATACAAATACATTTGTTTAAAAAAACTCGACTGACTCTGTTCCAAGTGAACAGTAGAATAATATTCCAGAAATTCTTGTTATCGTCTCGTAGCTTCGTTTCGTGGTTTACATATGGATATAATAATAATAATAGCCTCCGGCTATGAAGACCCAATATAATATAATGAATTGAATGGACAGTGTAAGGACAGAGTAATAGAGTGTACTGTGTTTGGAGTGTTTTGAACAAATTTAAAAAGTGAAAAAAGTGCGTTATTGTCAGCTTTAGACACAGGATGTTTAACATTAAAACTTTTATCATTATTTGGAATTCACACACGAATTCAGTTACTCTACAATCAATTTTTTGGACCTAAAAATCACATTGGAATCTGATAATACCATTTCTACATCTCTCTACAAAAAACCTATTTCTAAACACGAATATCTTCATTTTAAATCTAATCATCCAAAACATTTACTAAAATCCCTCCCTTATTCTTGTGGATTAAGAATAATTCGATCATGCTCCAATCCTAAAGATCGAGATGATGAGTTGAGATTAATGTTTCTTAAATTTGCCAATAGAAGTTATCCTCAGCCCTTATTAGATGAGTGTAAAATTAAATTAAACAATATTAAGAGAGAATCCCTGCTAACCCCAAAGACAAGACTTGTAATAGGCCACCTTAGAGTAAACTTTCCTGAAATTTTATCTCAATACACAATTCCTTTAACCCAAGATAACAATACAATTCCTTCGAACAAAATCTTCATTGTTGTCTCATTTCATAAAAACATATTTGGGTTTAACAAAATTATCAGAGAAACCTTTCAATCCGCTATATTAACTTTAAATCGATTACCTGGACACCAAAGCATCCATTGGATCCTTTCATCTACTTATCATCATGTTTCAAAATCCATTTTCAAATCGCCAATCTAAACCACCCACTCGTGATCAAAATGGACAAAACTTTATGGATTCGCCCGAACTTTCAGACGAAATTATAATACAAGATTCTGAAAAACCTGCGGACGAGGATTTCGTTTTATCATCGGACGACGAATTTCTAGGAGCGTCACAACCTTCACAAACAAGTAAAAAATCATCCAAACGTAAGAAAAGTCCTACTCCTTCAGTCTCAACCTCACCCATACACTCTAATAGTAAAAAAGCTAAAGTCAACGTTGCCGATTTAGCAGAGAAACTATCATTTATAGACAAAGACACCAAATTAGTTATTCATAATTTTATCGAAAGCTATGATGCCGATTGTTTAGTCAGGGAATACACAGACATCTTAACTAAATTTGCATGTCTACCTGTTATACCATTACCTTCTAAATTAGAAGAAATGTTAAATTACAAACCTGAACAACTTCCTTCCAAACATTGTCAAAAGGTCATTGCAAACCTGTTCATTTGTTATTTCCAGACAAAATATTTCAACAATAATGTATCCTCAGCTCTGGAAAATGATTTGGCTCTTGTCAATCCTCAAGTTCACTTTAACATTCCTCAATTTCATTTGCTACCTTTAAAATCTGTAAACGCTCTTTCAAAGTCAAAGAAGGACATTGTTCTTGAAATGCAGAAAACGGCATTACATGGAACTACTTTTATTGTTGAACTGATTTTATTACGAATTATCAAAACTCTTTTCGAATCTTTTCAATCATTACCTTCAGAAAAAAGTCAGTTTCATGTTGAACATTTCTTTGCAATTTTTTATAAAAGATGCAAAGCTGATTTTATTCAGAATTACCCGATGAAGGTGATTGATTGGAAAAATAAAGAGGACAAAATCAAACCCAGTATTCCCATTTGGAGAAAAAATGATAAAGATGAACCTCCTGAACAGAACACAAACAGATTTGCATCAAACCTTCTACATTCCATAGATAATGATAAATTTCAATTCGATTTAAAGTCAGTTAATGAGGAATATGATAAAATCGTGAATAATTCTTTAATCTCACAAGGTTCTAAGAGGCAAACCTTGTCCCGTCCTAGGCTGTTTCATGGCTCGTTTGAAAATAGACGTAAGTCTAATTTTAATAATTTTAGAACCCACTTTAGAGGAAGAGGTTTCAATAATAGAAACAATTACCAAAATTCAACCCGACAGGGAAATCACAATGAAGATTTTAATCCTAGTTTTAACAATAACAGAGGTCGACGAAATTATCCACCCAACACTTTTAATAGGGGAGATCAGACTTCAATGAATCCACGTCCTCAGGTTCAAGAATCCCATCCCTTTTCAAACCCAAAATCGAATAAACCGACCACAAACATATGTAAAGCAGATTTATTGAATTAACACACTGCTGCAGATCAAACTAAAACTCGTAGATTTACAAATATGAAAAATCATTTTAATGTTAAACATCCTGTGTCTAAAGCTGACAATAACGCACTTTTTTCACTTTTTAAATTTGTTCAAAACACTCCAAACACAGTACACAATCTTGTTCCTAATCTCACAATTCCGAAACCTATCTTAGCTACGTTAGCTCTTGGCCCAAAATTTTCATTTCCACAGCCTCCTAATCTTATAAAACTACAGTCCGATATCAGAGAAGGCTTTAGAAAACTTGGTTGGGCAATTCACTTTAAACTAGAAGGAGACGCAAAGGAATTTACAGATTACGACAGATTAATCAATATTATGCGTAAACAAAATAGTCGTTTGAAACCCGAAATACATTCTGATTTTGAAAAAAGCTTATTTAAGCCCAAAAATGTATTTAGATATCTTAATAATGCCATATCTAAGAATCTAAGTTGTACAAATGACATTAACTTTCAACTTATTCTTAATTTACGGCATTTCTGTAAAATTAATG